>OZ001670.1:4431876-5631876 GCA_963924145.1 Pyrausta purpuralis | reverse complement strand
GGAATTTTCCAACCATCTTCTCTGTTAAAATTTGGATGTTTTCTTATTTCTATAGCTTCGCGTAGCATACGTGGAATGAACCGACGTTCTTTTGATAGTACTTTAGGTTGGTCAAAACGTATGAAGTGGTTGGGTTTGTCTAAGGCATGTTCAAAACGTCGAAAGTGTCAAAGTGTTCGAAACGTCGGGATAAAATTAATAAACTCGCGAAAAGTTAATCCGTAAAAAAAAGTTGTTTTATTTCAATGAGTAATATTCGCGTAAACTTCAGAAACAAATAATTTATTTATTTAATCAAGTAACATGACTCATAATTTGTTTGTTTATAAAGGTGTAACCTATGTAATTGATCATTTTTATTTTTATTTTCAACTCCTTTTTACGTTAATACTGATAAAAGAGTTGGGTAGTTTCAGAATGGATGTTCAATTAAAGTACTTTGACAATCTAGTTCCTTCAATCACTTGACTCAGTCTTTCAGTAGCTCAGTGACAGAGAGCGTGCGGATATACATAGTCTGGCCATAAATACTGTTTCAATTAAAAATAAGAAAGATATGACATTTGAATTTGGAATCTGTCATTTTTATACGATTGCTCATTGTGTTTTCTAACTTTGGCGCCAATACATTTTATAATATTTTGCGATATTAAAATGGAGTGGGATGATAAAGAGAACCGAATTGCTATGATTGCATTACACAAAGTTGGTATGGAGCCAATTGCAATTTTTAAAATTCTCCATACGCTTGGTATTAGTCAAATGTTTGTGTACCGGGCTATCAATAGGTACAATGAGACCTCCTCTGTTTGTGACAGAAAAAGATCTGGCCGTCCACGTAGCGTTCGTACGAAAAAAGTGGTCAAAGCAGTAAGGGAAAGAATTCGCAGAAATATTGTCCGAAAGCAAAAGATTTTATCTCGGGAGATGAAGATAGCCCCAAGAACCATGTCGCGTATTTTAAAAGATGACTTAGGACTTGCAGCCTATGAGAGACGCACTGGTCATTTTCTAACTGATAATTTAAAAAAGAATAGGGTGGTAAAATCGAAAAACTACTGAAGCGGTACGCAAAGGGAGGTCACAGAAAAAAGAAAGAAAATCTTTACAATTCACAGAGAAAATCTTTACAATTGAGCAACATGTTAACAAACAAAATGACCGTATTTATGCTCAAACCTCTAAGGAAGCTTCCCAATCAGTCGGCAGAGTGAATCGTGGGCATTACCCGACTTCAGTGATGGTTTGGTGGGGTATTAGCTATGAAGGAGTAACTGAGCCATATTCTTGTTAAAAAGGTATCAAAACATCGGCACAAGTGTATCAAGATACCATTCTTGAGAAGGTAGTTGAGCCCCTTAACAACATCATGCCGTCGTCTAGTCCCGATCTTAATCCGCTGGATTATGATTTATGGTCAGTTTTAGAGAGTACGGCTTGCTCTAAACACCATGATAATTTGAAGTCCCTAAAACAATCCATACGATTGGCAGTAAAGAATTTTCCCATGGAAAGAGTGCGTGCTTCTATTGATAACTGGCCTCAACGTTTAGAGGACTGTATTGCAGCCAATGGAGACCACCTCGAATAAGCTTTTTATATTTTAAATTGTTTTATATTTATGTATTAAACTAACACACTGTAAAAGTAATAAATATTATTTGCATTAAAAAAATATTTTTTTCTTTTTGACAATATTTATGGCAAGACTAGGTAGTTACTGAGCGAGAGCGAGCCACTTGCACGGCTCGGCTCGCGTGATTTTTACGCAAAGTGATGTTAGCTAGAAAGCGCAAGCAGAATTTTCTTAAATGTGTTTGCAAAAAGATTTAGTATTGTTTGATAGATTGATGTTTGTGGTGATTTTCAGAGAATGTTAGTTTATTTTTGATGTTTTACTAGATGCAATCTTATATTCTTAATTCTTATAGACTGCAGAAATCTTAAGTGTATATTTTGTTATTGATAAGGACAGATCACACACTTAAAACGGAAAAAAATCCGCCTAAGAAACATACGATCATACAAAACTTGTTTGTTTAAAATAGTTACATATATAATTATACTTTTCATAGTAACATTTAATTAAAAATAGGTAAAAAAAAATCAGTTACACAAAAGAGTATATTTTTTTCTAATTTGGATTTAAAATAAATGTAAACTGATAAAAAGTTAGCTATATTTGATATAAATACACGTCCTTTCTTATAAATAAGGTGTCCTTTTAAAAGGCTAGTAGTATAATCTGGGTTAAATATTCAGCTGAATGCATGTGAAGTAGTGAGTATAATTGTGATACTAGATCTACTGAGCTAAATGGATTAAATGAATGATACATATCTTCGGCTCCCACTGAAGTATATCACTCATTTAACTTCAGTGAACGACTTTGCGCATTCTTAGACGATAAATAGCGGACCCAGCGAACTTTGTTTCGCCCCCATTTTCATCTAGCCCCGGCCCCGTCCCGCCCAGTCACGTAATTTAAAATTTTAAGCGGTCTCAGAGTAACTTTTTTTTTTTTCATTTATTATCATATGAGGAAAACAATACAAAAATACATGTCTTTTTATTGCACTGATAAAAACCACTGAGGTTTGCCTACATTGCGTGAGACAGCGAAAATGTATAAGTACACTATTTTATAATATTAGAGACTTATTATAATATCATAGACTATATATTATTAATACCTACACTTACATAAGAAATAATAATAAATATAAATGTAACTTTCTTGATATTTAAGATAAACCTAATCACAAGTCAGGAACTAAAAAAAGGGTATGAAAAATAGATGTTGGCCGATTGTCCGACCTACTCAATATGCTCACAAAATTTCATGAGAATCGGTCAAGCCGTTTCGGAGGGGTACGGGAACGAACATTGTGACACGAGAATTTTATATATAAGACTAGCGCACCCAGCGAACTTTACTTCGCCCCTAGCACCGTCCTGCCCCGGCCCGTCTCGCCCAGCCTCGTAATTTTAAAAGTTAAGAAAAACACTATAATTGATCAATTATCGAGCGGGATGAAAAATGATCAAATTACTAAAATGGCTATAAAAATAAAGGGGTTGGTGATAAAAAAAAATATATTTGTATGTATTTTTTAATGCCACATTATAAAAAAACAAAAAAATTCGTCCAATAATTAAAAAAATAAAATAAGGGTGAATAACCCTTATCACTTAGGGGCATGAAAAATAGATAGAAGCCGATTCTCAGACTCTCTACTGAATACGCATATAAAATTTGGTAAGAATCGGTAAAGCCGTCTCGGAGGAGTACGGGAACGAACATTGTGACAAGAGAATTTTATATATGTATAAGATAAGAAGAAGATGATGATGAAGATGTGAAACATAGTACAACAATACCTTAGGCAGGCAAGCGGTGTGGCACGTGAGGCTGATCTTCCTGTGCGGCCTGCGCTCGGGCGCGGCGGGCTCGTTGCGCGCGCACGCCGCGCGGATCTCGCGCGTCAGCCGCGCGGCGGTCGCGGCGGACCCGTCCTCCGCTGTAAGGCTACACGCTGACTCCTGCCGATCGGACAGTGGGAATGCATTAATATCGATCTAAATCAATCATTTCAGAGAGCCAGCCCCCTTACTCTGTACACAAATCTGATCCAATGAATATGCCCATCCCTGTCACTCATACCAGGCCGTGTACGCGTGTGACAGGGATGGGTATATTCGTTGGATCGGTTTTTGTCCAGAGTAAGGGGGCACGTTCCATATTGTTGTTGGTCAAAAAAGAAGAATAAAATTAACTTATAAAGTATATGTTTTCCGTTACAAACTAATCTTAAAGAATTATTAGTTTTAATAGCTACGCGGATATTTTGATGTTTAAAAGGGCTGATTATTCAATGGTCAGATAAACCTTATCAGACTGATAAATTATAAAGCGACAGATTTCAAAGAAATGACAGTTACGTATGATTGCTGACAATTAGGTGACGTTTTCAAATTAGTCATATTGTATTTTGTTCGACTAATATTTCTTATCTGACTATTGAAAAATCAGCCCTTAATGTTTTAGAAATAGGATCCGACACCGCTCCTAAGTAAACCAAACTAGAATTATACCTCTTTACCCTTTCTTCAGGAACAGAGTATAATAAACTAGTCATGATTTTGTTAGTCTTGTTTTTTATTAAGTTGTCAATAATGCAACTCTTGTATATATTTGATGTAGCGATATAATTCATAATATTAAGTTCTTTCTGGTTATTGTATTTAATAAGAAGTACAGTAAAGAGACGATGAATATATGAATTGAACGCGGCCATCTTATGTTGCCACGGATGACAAGATGATGCATGAATGACAGTGTCAGTATGTGTTGGTTTTCGATAAATTTCATATCAAAGTATACTCATAAAGATGAAATAAGAAACCAAAAACTCGAACCAGCAACTTCTTGGCTAACCGGGTTAAACGCTCTCTCAATAAAGCTACCGTGCTGTCGGTCCGACCTGACGAAATTTGTGGTCTCTTATGAATACGTCATTACGCGTGACGTTAAGCGCCATCTACCCGTCTGTTTATGAAACAGTTGCTGTTCCGAGTCCCGCATGTGCGCAAATTTTTGGTTTCTTATTTCATCGTTGTGAATATAAAATATGACACTGTGAGTTAACATTCTAAACCATCAATTCAATCTGTTTATTACAGAAAGACAGGTTCCATATTGTTGTTAATCCAAAAATAAGAATAAAATTAACTTATTGAATATAGTAAGTAGAGAAACATGAAAATTGCATTATTAAAAACAAGAATTTTCATCTGGTGTGGAGCATCATCCAGTGACGCATTACCGGCATGTCTCACCAGTCTTTGGACACACTCAGGAGACCGCTAGTGTTTTTTTTTATTATTATTATTTATTTAACAACATCACATACCGAACCCAAGCTAAGTAGCTAAAGCACTTGTGTTATGTAAATCGAAAACAACGGTGGTACCACAACACCCAGACCCGAGACAATTATAGAAAAGATCGTTTTCTACATTGACCCGACCGGGAATCGAACCCGGAACCTCACGAGATGGCGACACTTGAAACCAGCGTGCTAGCCACTCGACCACGGAGGTCGTCAAATAATGGAACATAAAGATTGGTACTCTATTTATTAATCATGTTACGATTCACCAAAAATAGAACATACTCCGAGTTGTAGCGTTAAATGCAGGAAAATGTATTATCGGGGTTCTACTGTAGTTTGAATTGTACTTTTTATTTTTATAGTGTTTTGTCCACATACAAATTTAATATTGTAAATTGCATTTGTATAAGCTGTCTCAGACGAGGAATTGAACCCTGTGTCTTACGCTATTCGGGCGCAGGCCTACTACACATTGACAAGCCTGTTGAATTCATTACGCTTTATTCGACCGATGTGGCTATGTAAAGACAAGTATTAATCTTGCCTGCGACTACGGATGCTGAAAGTAAAGCATTCAAAACTTCTGGCTTTAGCTTTAAATAAATGTGCGCGAAATCAATCCTTTCTGTTTTTAGTTCAATAACTTTATGTCTGGGTCTGGGTGTTGTGGTACCACCGTTGTGTCTGATTTCCATTACACAAGTGCATTAGCTACTTACTTTGGGATCAGAGCAATGTATGTGATTAGTGTCCAATAAAATATAGGGTCTAACAAAATTAACTGCATTCCTTCTAGGGGCCAATTCTGACCCTCAAATACAGTCGCCGTCAGATATATCGGAGAGACAAAGTGACCAAATACTTATAAACAGTTTAAAATGTCAATAAGTTCCATACACTACAAGCTACCATTAATATCAGAACATTCATTAGTTCATTAATATCTGAGCAGATGTTAGTCAATAACTTCTATACTCACAACTAACCAATAATATCTGAACATTCACTTGCCTGAATTCATTTATTGCATGACACTTTCATGACAGTGATGACAATACTGAAAACTACAAAGCGTTACAAACTGCCAGCGTCATCTTACTATAATATAAACTATGAAAGGAGTTCCTATTTTTTAAATAGTATTTATAGTTAAGTTGGAAGCACTTTCTTCTACAATTTTTCTCGATTGCTCAGATATTAAAGACCGACTGCGTAGATACATTTGACGTTATGAGTGTTTAGATATTAATGGTTAGTTGTGTGTATAGAAGTTATTGACTAGCTTCTGCTCAGATATTAATGAAATAATTAATGTTCTGATATTAATGGTAACTTGTAGTGTATGGAATTTATTGACATTTTAAACTGTTCAGAAGTATTTGGACACTTTGTCTGCTCCGATATATCTGACGGCGACTGTACAACAACTTTTTGTATGGGGTCAACATCGTAATCCCAAAAATAGATTTCTCTTTCCTATACTAGAGTGCCGATCAGCTGATTCTAGCTTGTATGGAGAAGTAAAAATAACTTAAGATTTCGATGATGGTCCCATACAAAAAGTTGTTGTATATTAAGCAACAGAATCACCACTGAGAATGAATGCAGTTGATTGTGTTAAGCCCTGTATATATTTCATATTTTCGTGATGACAGCCAGTCATTTGTGGTTCAGAATGTTTTCAAAACTCACAGTGTCATATTTTATATTCATAAAGATGAAATATGAAACCAAAAACTACTTGAACCAGCAACCTCTTGGCTCACCGGGCTATTTTAAGGCCCGGTCAGCCAAGAGGTTGCTGGTTCAAATCCCGCCCGTGCGCCAATTTTTGGTTTCTTTTTTCATCTTTATGAAAGCCAGCCATTTGTCATTTCAACGTCAATAGTTCGTGGCTCTGTCGTCTTACACGGTCCTTATGAAAAAAGAATAAATCTATACTAATATTATAAAGCTGAAGAGTTTGTTTGTTTGTTTGTTTGAATGCGCTAATCTCAAAAACTACTGACCCGATCTGAAAAATTATTTTTACGTTGGATAGTTCATTTATTGAGGAAGGCTTTAGGCTATATAACATAAAGATACGACTCATAAGACCACAGCAGAAATGAAAAATGTTGCGAAAACGGGAGAAAGATATTCCTTTTGAGAGCTTCCGCTGCATACGCTGCGGAAACCGCTTAAGTTACACAAAAATCATCTATACTAATATTATAAAGCTGAAGAGTTTGTTTGTTTGTTTGTTTGTTTGTTTGTTTGTTTGTTTGTTTGTTTGTTTGTTTGTTTGAACGCGCTAATCTCAGAAACTACTGGCCCGATTTGAAAAATTATTTTTATGTTGGATAGTCCATTTATCGAGGAAGGCTTTAAGCTATATAACATAAAGATACGACTTACAAGACCACAGCAGCATTGAAAAATGTTGCGAAAACGGGAGAAAGATATTCCTTTTGAGAGCTTCTGCTGCGTACGCTGCGGAAACCGCTAAAGTTACACAAAAATCATGTATGACAAGATTGTTCAACATAAGGAGTTCTATAATAAAGTCTGCGACAGCATAAGTCTATCTTTTATGGTTGACTTACTACAACCCTTTTTATGTTTATAAATTTGTAAAAAAAATAATGCATCATTTTTAGAGGTGTATTATACACACAGGTATTTATTCTTATCAAAATAAATACATTCATCATCACGAGCATTTCATTTAGAACAAAGTTGCCCTTTATATCATTTGATTCCAAGAAATATCTTAGGAGCTATCACAGTTTTAACATAACTCCGCACCAAAATAATGTTCGCAGCTTAAGTACAACGTGCGCTTGCGCTAATTATATTATAAAGCTGAGTTTGTTGGTTTGAACGCGCTTATCTCAGGAACTGCTGAACCGATTTGAAAAAATATTTCTGTGTTAGATAGCTTATTTATTGAGAAAGGCTTTAGGATAGAAAACATCACGCTGCGACGGGAGGGGAGGGAGCAAACTCAAATTGCGCGGACGAAGTCGCGGGGGACCGCTATATATTATAAAGCTGAAGAGTTTGTTTGTTTGAACGCGCTTATCTCAGGAACTGCTGGACCGATTTGAACAAATATTTCTGTGTTGGATAGCTTATTTATCGAGAAAAGCTTTAGGATATAAAACATGACGCTGCGACGGGAGGGGAGGGAGCAAACTCAAAACGCGCGGACGAAGTTGCGGGGGACCGCTAGTGTATGATAGGATTGTTCAGCATTAAGAGTTCTATAATAAAGTCCGCAACAGCATATGTCTATCTCTTATGGTTGACTTACTACAACCTTTTTTATGTTAATAAATTTGCATGCATTATTGCATTATTTTTAGAGGTGTATTATACACACAGGTATTTATTCTTATCAAAATAAATACATTCATCATCACGAGCATTTCATTTAGAACCAAGTTGCCCTTTATATCATTTGATTTCAATAAATATCTTAGGAGCTATCACAGTTTTAACATAACTTCGCACCAAAATAATGTTCGCAGCTTAAGTACAACGTGCGCTTGCGCTAATTATATTATAAAGCTGAAGAGTTTGCTTGTTTGAATGCGGTTATTTCAGGAACTGCTGGACCGATTTGAAAAAATATTTCTGTGTTGGATAGCTTATTTATCGAGAAAGGCTTTAGGATATAGAACATGACGCTGCGACGGGAGGGTAGGGAGCAATCTCAAAACGCGCGGACGAAGTCGCGGGGGACCGCTAGTAAATAAATATAAGGCTTACCGGCGGGTCGTCTAGGTCCACTTGAGTGATGGTCGAGTTCTGCTTGAGCGCTGATAGTATTGTCTGAAGACCGCTTGCCCCTAATCTGTTGTCTCTGAGGTCTAGCCGCTGGAAAAATAGAAAGAAGTTACATTATTTTCTTAATTCGAAGTGTTATGTATATACCAGAATCAAGAATCATTTGTTTGCCTTTAATGGGGTAGGTATACAGGTATCTAAATACATTTTTCGTTAGGTCCGTTTAGCCATAAACAAACAGAATGCAAATATTTTTAAAAACATAAATAGCTATTATTATTTATTTTTGTTTACATTTGTAATAATTACATTATCTTAAATCGCTTAATTACGTTTCATTCTATAGCTTCTGGACAAAAAAATATTTCAAATTATAAAACATTCCATTACTATACTTGATAAAGTTGAAAGTTTCAAGTATCTGGGTCACTGGGACCGAAGATCAGACTGCTATTGATGATAACCTGGATATTGAACGCGAGCGCAGGGCGCTGTCAGTGCGTTGCAATTTGCTAGCCCGAAGGTTTGCAAAATGTACGGATGAGGTCAGAGTGACGCTGTTTTAAGTTTACTGCCAAACACTTGTAGCCTTTGATAAGTAAGCTACGATACTGCAGCGCATCCACCATGTTTTCTATAATGAAAATATATGTATTTCGCGCCATTGTTAGAAAGCGCTGTGCGTCGCTTTTAAGTCGACTCAGTTCAGCCCAAGCGGATTGCTGCGGCACTGGAGGCGCCTGCACACCCTCAAAGGTGTATAGGCGCACCTCTTGTGCGTTAACAAATGTTTTTAACAAATTCATTGGTATAAACTAACACTAGCTTTTAAGATTTCGTGTACTACTAACAGGCTATGGAACAAGTCTGGAATAAAAATAAATTTAATTTAATTACAAGCCATTTATGATACATTATCTTAAACCTACTTAAATCGTACCATATAAGGTTTAGGTACAGTCGACAGCACATCAGGTTACCCACTTTTGTTGCAAACTAGCCCTTATTACAACTGCATAAGATACAGCAGTGTTTACCTTGACTTGTTGTTGTCCTTACAATATTAAAAAAATCTCACAAACATAGTTAAGCAGCTCTACAATATATTGCGCTGTCCTAGGTATGTCTAATATTACAAGTACATTGGCATTTCTTGAATCTCACACCGCTTGGTTGGTCGTGCCAGCGGCCATGATCATACCGCAGCGGCATTTATTATAGTATCTGACAGTTTTTGACGTAACCCGCCGGCTAGTGTGGATACACCATAAGAAGGTACGCCAGAAACAATTGTTTTTATGGTTTGCAACTACCGATAGGTGCCTTATTAATAGAGGTTTCCAACAGCTTGAATGCCACTCTATTAGACGACCATCTTACCTTGTAGTGTATTCTAATAACTTGAATCACATGAGTCTCTTACATGAGAATGTGGATAGTAGAAGCACCAAAACGTAATATTAGGCGAGTTTATAAGGATCCGGAAAGAGTGATCGTTGCCGCGAGTAATCCTACCGCCAGCGCCATCTAGCGATCGCGGAGCGGAACTATGTACGGTCCTATAGCAGACACGGCAAAGACCAACAATAGCTGCGAGTGAACAGACATCCAGCGCCATCCAACGGTGGGCAGCGGTACCATATAACTGCGTGTCTTCTAATACAACGTGTAACGTTAAAGGCGCAAAACCGGAACATAAGTGGATTGTAATAACGAGAAGAATCAATTAAACCACTTTTTAATAAGTGTCGCGTTTTTCAAAAAATCTACATTAAAATTTTGCCCTATCTATTTATTACAAGACAAGTCATCATGTGCACAAACCTGCTAAAATACGTAAACAAGCAATGGTTAGTTCTTTATGAGCGTAGATAGTAATAATTATAACGTCAGCGCGGCGCAGCGGCGCGGTGAATATCTACTGAATCCTCTCTCTCTCTGTCCGAACGTTTTCCACAGAGCAAGAAATGATCAGAAGTGCCAGTAAAACTTAAACAACACATAAAACCTTATCTAAAATAATGTCGGCTGTCCGAGGACTTGCGCATTTAACACGTTGTATAACAATATTACTCACTTGCAACTTAGTCGTCATCATCATCATCATCATCATTTTCAGCCATAGGACGTCCACTGCTGAACATAGGCCTCCCCCACGGCTTCCCACAGCGACCGATCACTGGCGGTCTGCATCCAGTTTGATCCTGCGATCTTTATAAGGTCGTCTGTCCATCTGTTGGTGGACGTCCTACGCTGCGTCTTTGGTCGAAGTGTCTCCAATCTAGAACTTTCCTGCCCCAACGGCCATCAGTTCTTCGCGCTATGTGCCCTGCCCAATGCCACTTGAGCTTACTGATTCTCAAGGCTATGTCCGTTACCTTAGTTATTCTACGTATCTCCTCATTTCTGATTCGATCCCGTAGAACGCCAAGCATAGCCCTCTCCATTGCTCGTTGTGTGATTTTGAGCTTTTTAATGAGGCCCATAGTTAAAGACCATGATTCGGATCCGTACGTCATCACTGGTAACACACACTGGTTGAAGACTTTCGTCTTTAGACACTGAGGTAGATGAGATGAGAAGACACTCTAGAGTAATTTCCCGAACGCTGCCCAGCCGGTTTTTATTATATATAAGACTAGCGGACCCAGCGAACTTTGTTTCGCCCCCAGCCCCGTCCCGCCCCAGCCCCGTCCCGCCCCAGCCCCGTCCCGCCGAGTCCCGTAATTTTAAAAGTTAAGCATTCCCAGTGAATTTTACTCCGTCCTTAAATTACTAAAATGGCTATAAAAAGATAGGGGTTGGTGATAAAAATTCAGGGTTGTATGTATTTTTTAATGTCACATTATAAAAAAATAAAAACTAAAGTCGTCCAAAAATTAAAAAAATAATTAAGGGTGAACAACCCTTATCACTCAGGGGTATGAAAAATAGATAGTAGCCGATTCTCAGACCTACTGAATACGCATATAAACTTTGGTAAGAATCGGTAAAGCCGTTTCGGAGGAGTACGGGAACGATCATTGTGACACGAGAATAGTACGGGAACGAACATTGTGACACGAGAATAGTACGGGAACGATCATTGTGACACGAGAATAGTACGGGAACGAACATTGTGACACGAGAATAGTACGGGAACGATCATTGTGACACGAGAATAGTACGGGAACGAACATTGTGACACGAGAATAGTACGGGAACGAACATTGTGACACGAGAATAGTACGGGAACGAACATTGTGACACGAGAATTTTATATACAAGTCATCAAATACTCACCTGTAACTTAGTATCGTGCAGCAGTAGCTCTGCGAGCGCCGGCGCGGCGTCCGGCCCCAATCTAGCGGCTTGCAGCCCCACGGACACGAGCGCGTTATACTCACCTGTAACTTAGTATCGTGCAGCAGTAGCTCTGCGAGCGCCGGCGCGGCGTCCGGCCCCAATCTAGCGGCTTGCAGCCCCACGGACACGAGCGCGTTATACTCACCTGTAACTTAGTATCGTGCAGCAGTAGCTCTGCGAGCGCCGGCGCGGCGTCCGGCCCCAATCTAGCGGCTTGCAGCCCCACGGACACGAGCGCGTTATACTCACCTGTAACTTAGTATCGTGCAGCAGTAGCTCTGCGAGCGCCGGCGCGGCGTCCGGCCCCAATCTAGCGGCTTGCAGCCCCACGGACACGAGCGCGTTATACTCACCTGTAACTTAGTATCGTGCAGCAGTAGCTCTGCGAGCGCCGGCGCGGCGTCCGGCCCCAATCTAGCGGCTTGCAGCCCCACGGACACGAGCGCGTTATACTCACCTGTAACTTAGTATCGTGCAGCAGTAGCTCTGCGAGCGCCGGCGCGGCGTCCGGCCCCAATCTAGCGGCTTGCAGCCCCACGGACACGAGCGCGTTATACTCACCTGTAACTTAGTATCGTGCAGCAGTAGCTCTGCGAGCGCCGGCGCGGCGTCCGGCCCCAATCTAGCGGCTTGCAGCCCCACGGACACGAGCGCGTTATACTCACCTGTAACTTAGTATCGTGCAGCAGTAGCTCTGCGAGCGCCGGCGCGGCGTCCGGCCCCAATCTAGCGGCTTGCAGCCCCACGGACACGAGCGCCCCGCCCGCGCACAGCGCTCGTACGCTTTCCGTACCGAGCGCGTTGCGACCGATGTTCAGCACGCAGAGTGATTGCGATGACCGCTTGAATGATAAAACAAAATTTCAATTATATGATTTAGAATGTTTTTAACACTCACAGTGTCATTCATACTTCCATACTAACTGTCTCGGTGGCGCAGCGGTAGAAGGGTCGCACTTTAAAGCGACGGCTGCGCCAGAGGTCCCCGGTTCGATCCCCGGGTCGGGCCAAAAATATATACCTGAGTTTTTCTGTTCAAAAATTCTTTGGGTATCCCGGAGTTTGGCAGTTGGCGGTGTCTCACCCTCGTGCCTCGGTAAGCACGTAAAGCCGTTGGTCCTGCACCTGATCTCTCTCCGGTCGTGTCAGATTGCTGTCCCATCGGGCTATGAAAGTGAGGAATAGAGAGTGCAACTGTGTTTGCGCACACACTTGTGCACTATAATATGTCCCGCGCAGTCTGTTGGTCGTTGTGACTGGCCACCATAGTCGAAATCGGCTAGGGAGACTACTTCCATACTAATATTATAAATGCGAAAGTAACTCTATCTGTCTGTCTGTTACTCAATCACGCCTAAACTACTTTACCAATTTGCATGAATTTTGGTATGGAGATATTTTGATACCCGAGAAAGGACATAGGCTTCTTTTTACTACGCGAAAATGACGCATTCCCATGGGAAAATTCAGGTGGGCCGATCGCTTTTACGCCTAAACTACTGAATAGATTTAAATAAAATTTGGTAAGGATATAGTTTGGAAAGGACATGAGTTACTTTTGACCGCCGGAAAGAATACTTTTTCTTCTTAAAATGTATTGCAGTAACTTATGACAATCACACTAAGGGTGCGTTCCGTTTTGCGCCAATATCACTGTTAGCACTGTGAGCGTCAAAAGCCGTTCCGATTTGATTAGCGTGCTGACAGCGCTGTTGACGCGATTTCATTTCGGAACGGCTTTAGATTACATTTGCTGTTCTTTGAAGCAAAAAGACGTCAAATGCGTCAATTTGACAGTCCGCTCTTAGACGCTCACGGTGCTAACGCAGCAAAACGATTGCACTGTGAACGCAAGATGGCGGTGATAGTGACGTCAGCCGTGACGTCACTAAAGCTATCGTTGACTCGCTAACGCCAAATCGGAACGGTTTGTAAGCGCGATATCAGTGATACTTTCGCTGTCAGCGCAATACGGAACGCAGCCTTAGTATAGCCTCATTCCATCAATTCAAACATACCTACAAAAAAGTACAGCTCAGGTTTTTTTTTTCATACTACTATCCAACCTACCTAATGCGGACGAAGTCGCGCGTAAAAGCTAATATTTTATATTCAAAACAACAAGACCATTGGATAGCAAAGCGTTATCAATTTCCAAGTCGAATTTGTTCTGTAATGAATAACTACTTAGCCCACTGATGTTGTAAAACAGTTGGGTGGATAGCTCAGACGTCACGCGTAATGACGTATTTATAAGTGACCAGAAATTTCACACAGTCGTACCGAAAGCACGGTAGCTCAATTAGAACAGCGTTTGGCCCCGTTAGCCAGTAAGCTGCTGGTTCGTGTCCCGCCCGTGCGCAAAACCTGTTTTCTTCATCATCGATCATCATTAATTCTTATTTCATCTTTATGAATATTTCAATAATTTATTAGACGTGTATAATATCGATTTTTGACGTTATCGAATCGAAATTAGTCTCTAATTTTAATTATATAGACCATAATGATATTTAGTGGATGGACACTTTTAACATAAAAAAAAAGAATTGTTCCTAAATAAACGAAAATGTTAATTTCATTGAAATGTTATTTTTAATCAATTATAAAATATTCACATAGAATCTGTTTATAAAAAATATGTTTTCTATAAAGATCATCATTATTTCTAATAATTTATTTACGGAAAATATTAAAAAGATAAAATAGATAGAATCATACAAGAAAATTAGATTTTTTATTACATTTACAAAAACGGTTCAACATGTTATTTTTATATCGATATTTATGTAACGTTTTACATGTAACATTATCCCTAATGAGTAAAACCTAATTTTTGAGTAATCGTATCACAAGTTCAATTAATCGCGTACAATTACAAAACTATAGGTACAACGCATGCAATATTAAAAAATAAAAAGTTCGATTGAAGCTCCAATTCTGGTCTATCTAATTAAAAATCTATACATCGATATTCGATATTAAAAATATATATTACTGAAACTATATCCTCGTCCTGCCCAGGCGCTTAGTTACTAACTTGCTAAATATGCCCATTGTCATTCCTAGAGAACAATGTATTTTAAAGCGGTTCTGCCCAGAACATCTTTCTGTGAAATTTGCAATTTTCGTATGAAATATTTAATTTATAACTTTTTTTGCGATACAAAGACACTATTCTCGACTGATTCTTGCAGGAATTAGGCTGTGATATTTTGTTCTTTTAAAAGAACATTGGGCATAATTACCTAAAACCTCTTTATGCTATTTGTCAATTTAAGAGAACATTGGGTACTTTTAAATATAACACCTTAAGATACGCAAAATCAAAGTTTTATTGAATATAATAATTTATTTTTAGTATCCATCAAACTACTCAGTTATAATAACATACATAATTTAATCAGCCTTCTCCTTCCATGATAAATCAGTAAGTCTTACTTAAAATGTAACTTTAGGATATTTAACATACGAGTATTACAATATATTTATATTTTAGTGACTTATGTCATAGTTTCTTAACGTAATGTATCACATAGTTTTTGTTTATATTACAAATACTGAGAATCATTTATTTAAAAGGAACTTCAACAATAAAGGCTCAAAATAGAATAGAAATAAACTTTTTAGTTAACATTTAAAAAAAAAACTCGCTCTTTAGAGGTTTCAGAAAAACAAAAGGTATAAAAACGGGTTACTCTTATTTATCAGAATGAAAACTCTCAAAACAGTTTCTTACTTTTGTAATAAACAAGACTATTTAACAAGTTTTGCACTTAAATGAGAATTATTATAACGACAAACCCAAACCCAACAAAAATCTTATTAACTTAATGTGCCCGATGGGATTTTAAAAGGACATAATACCATTTTGCTAAAAATAGAATAATCATATGTCTTCGCGGACGACGTACCATCTTGACCATGTGGACTGACACTGACGTATGGTTTTTTGTCTAGGCAATCCAAAATGGAAGCTCCGTCATTTGCAATCATCTAACCAATCAGGTGCAAGTAGTAAAATTGCACTATGGAGGCAATCGCGGAGATATTAGGCGCGAAATTAGATTCCTTTTTATAAGCTTGGGCAGGACGTGTGACGTATCTTTTGTGATTTAAAAAGAAGCAGGACGAGGATATCATATTGGTTCCTTGTCACGAAAACTACCACTGATTATGTCAAATTGCAGATTCGATTTATGAGTGACAACTAAAGGTGGGAGTGAGTATAAAGATTTTATATTAAACACCGGCGAGTCGTCCGAGTCGACCGTATAAGCCGCACCAAATCTGATGACGTCATCCGAATTTATCTAGGACTAGCGGTCCCCCGCGACTTCGTCCGCGCGTTTTGAGTTTGCTCCCTCCCCTCCCGTCGCAGCGTGATGTTTTATACCCTAAAGCCTTTCTCGATAAATAAGCTATCCAAAACAGAAATATTTTTTCAAATCGGTCCAGCAGTTCCTGAGATAAGCGCGTTCAAACAAACAAACTCTTCAGCTTTATAATATTATTAGCGCAAGGGCACGTCGTACTTAATCTGCGAACATTATTTTGGTGCGGAGTTATGTTAAAACTGTGATAGCTCCTAAGATATTTATTGAATTTAAATGATATAAAGGGCAACTTTGTTCTAAATAAAATGCTCGTGATGATGAATGTATTTATTTTGATAAGAATAAATACCTGTGTGTATAATAAACCTCTAAAAATAATGCATTTTTTTTTTACAAATTTATTAACATAAAAAAGGTTGTAGTAAGTCAACCATAAAAGATAGACATATGCTGTCGCGGACTTTATTATAGAACTCTTAATGTTGAACAATCCTGTCATACATGATTTTTGTGTAACTTAAGCGGTTTTCGCAGCGTACGCAGCGGAAGCTCTCAAAAGGAATATCTTTCTCCCGTTTTCGCAACATTTTTCATTGCTGCTGTGGTCTTATGAGTCGTATCTTTATGTTATATAGCCTAAAGCCTTCCTCGATAAATGGACTCTCCAACGTAAAAATATTTTTTCAAATCGGGCCAGTAGTTTCTGAGATAAGCGCGTTCAAACAAACAAACAAACAAACAAACAAACTCTTCAGCTTTATAATATTAGTATAGATTTCTGGGGTTCTTCCAGATCCGGTCGATTCGTCGCGTGGGAGGTTTCATTAGATTTCATATACAGAATTCTAAAATTCGTTTCGGTCGTTCGGCTTGGATAAGTGTGCATTCATCTAAAAATTGCTTCATATTCTTAACAAAATGAGGTCTATTAAATTGCACATTCACAATCAATTATTGAAACATCCAATATTAAAAACTTAAAATAATTCATAAATCTCGCAAACGAACATTTTTACACGCCATAGATCCGATCCCACATAAGACAGCCCTCTATTACAACAGCATTCTTGCTATGGCCCCAAGGGTATTTAATATAATACCTAGCTATATCAAAGAATGCAACGAGTTTGTGGCCTTTAAACAAAGATTTTTTATGTTTCTCAAAATGCACTCATTTTACTCTGTAAAGGAATTCCTAGAATTTCGACCACCTAATAAATAAAGTTTCACATGTCCGTTTGACTGCCTGTCAGTTATTTAATTTGACTGACGTGATATTCAATTTAATTTGATTTTATATAATTTTATGAATGTTGTATTATAATATTTATTTGTAGGTTCCATTATTTATTGTTAATTTTGACATGTATTATTTTCTTCTTTAAAATTGGACATTTGTCTGCTGCTAAGGCTGATCACAGCGCACTCTCTATAAACATTATTTATTCACTTAACATCTTTTTACCTGTGTATCACAAATAAATGATTTCATTTGATTATTTCTATAAGCTTAAGGTTTGGAAATCCCACGAACACCCAAACATTGCCGTTTCACTCACACACAAACCCTCTCATTCGTAACTGCCTGGCAAGTGCTGACCTGTATCGCAAAGGGATATCCTATATCTATAAATCAAGATAATAGAACGTTGAACTTACCAACGCTTTACTGAGGTGTGCCGCGCAATTTCTCGTGAGCTGATTATTCCATAGAACTAGAAACGCCAAGCCTCGCACTTCATATGCCCCTGTCACTGTAAATCAAAGAAATTAAATAATCAGCCATTGTATGTTTTCAATGGAGGCCATAGAATCACAAATTTAATATACCTATTGGGGGTATATTTTTATTAACCATTTGCGACTGAGAATAAAAGTAATTCACAAGAAATATTTTGAAGGTGGTATAACATACGACTTAATAAATTTAACCGGATTTAAGGCATTTTTTTACAGTTTCCAACACCAACGTTCAGTGGTGGTCAGTAGCTATGTGACCTGCTTACTAAATACCTTTAGGTACATTGATAGTAAATGCAGTTACATTGGTTGTACATGTAGGTATAACAACAGCACGTCTATGTTAACACTGCGGTATCTTATGCAGTTGTAATAAGGGCTAGATTGCAACAAAAGTGGGTAACCTGACGTGCTGTTGACTGTACATAGATAGTACATTTACGTTCATTGATAGTACATTTAGGTACATAGATAGTACATTTAATTTCATTGATAGCACATTTAGGTACATTAGATAGTACATTTAGTTTCATTTATAGTACATTTAGGTAAATGGATAGTACATTTACGTTCATTGATTGTACATTTAGGTACATAGATAGTACATTTACGTTCAATAATAGTACATTTAGGTACACAGATAGTACATTTACGTTCATTGATAGTACATTTATATATATTGATAGTAATTTATATACATTGATAGGAATTTATATACATTGTTAGTTCATGTAGGTACAATGTTGGAATGATGTCTGGAAGAAATTGTTACAAGCAATAAGACCGCCTAAATTGTGCTTATAGCGAGTATATAAGATACTATCCTGTGTATTATGTTTATGGTGTGCAAAAAGGTTTTATTATCATTATTATTACATTGCTAGTACATTAGGGTACATTGCTAGTACATTAAGGTACATTGACAGTACATTAAGGTACATGGACCACTCACTAGGACACCGGTGCGGCGACACGGGCGAGGCGGGCGAGGCGGCCGCGGAGGGCGGGGTCGCGGCGCCCTGCTCCGCTAGCGCGTCTGCTATGTGGCCTACGCCTGCATCCTGGAATTAAAAAAAATGAATAAAAATATAAATAAAGTCGCTCTGTATCTTCACAGCTAGTGAAGCACACATGTAGCACAGCATGATCGCTGAGTAATTTTTTTACATGACTCTTTTTTCTTGTAAACGCATACTACATTCAAAGATCGAAAGTATTATTTAAAATAAAATTATGATAGTGTTGCCAAAATAAAACAAAACAATACCTTATTAAATTTAAACATTTATTTTGATCCACCGTAATGATTTGTATTTTCTTTTCAAATGAATAAAATATCTAAAATTATGCATAGAATGGAACTCCAACTATACTGATTGACAAAACTTAATCGATCTTAAGTAGCGTACGTCCGAATAATCGGTATGGCCATAATGATCAATCACTATATTTATTAATGAAAAGTATATAAAAAGTATTATAGCTATCGATTGATGAGCTAAAGCTGATGATGATTATAAGAATGATGATTTAACTCGTAAAACAAGAACCAGGAGGTTCTTGTTTTGGTCTGAGATTGGTAAAGGATTTAAGTACACATTAAATCTAAAACAATAAAAAAAACAATAAGGTACTTATCGATTTCTTAGTACGAAAAACAACGGTTACAGTTTATTGTGTAACATCATTAAAAGTGACAAAATGACAATGTCTCGGCGATTATCTTAGGTAAAATCAACTAAAGTAAAAATCTTAAAACCTCTTTTTAAATCCTCCTAAAAATAAAAGAGTAAACTTGTATCTCCATCGTAATAGACACTATGAGCTTTTTCGATAAATTAACTCGATTTGTACCAATAAGTTGCTGTGATTTACCCACACACACGTTCAGCTAAATAGATTTACTACTATTACTAGGCATGGAAATGAGTGTTACTTTTTATTCATTTTCATCTCATGAAACGATGAATTTAATATAAAATCACATACGAAATTTCATTGCCAACGAATTTCTTCGCAGTGTGAAATGCGACACGAGTACTCGGCGTGAATTTCATATGAATTATACCGTACGCAAATAATGCGATTTTCGTAATGACCCGCTATAAACTCATAAAAAAATGATTTTAACTTCACGACTATATTCAATTTATGACTGCTAAGAGTCACATACGACCGCATGGATAGAGCATACTCATTCCTACTCGCTGAGAGTGAGAGTGAGAGCTCTTCGTCCGCTACATTTCATTCGTAAATGAAATGAAATCCGTATGATATTATGATTTCGCAGAGTGCAATTTGTAGCAGGCTATATGAAAAAAGTAGCAGGTGTGAATAATGTATTTCATTTCATATGAAATTTCATCTGCTATTCATGTAATGTTACATGCCTGACTGTCGGTGACTTGGAGCTTACCTGTATCTGATTATTAGACAGGTCAAGTAGCTGTATCCTTGTGTTGAGCTTCAACAACGAAGCTATTTGCGCCGCATCGGAAGGGGACAAGCGATTGTCGCCTAGCCTCAACTCTCGCACTGAGCTGTTCGATTTCAGGGCTATTACTGTAACGAAACAAATTAATGGTTAGTTTTGAATTTTAATCAAAGGTTTGCTTAATGAGAATGGATGTTGGGAACTTACCTAAGCATAAAAGGGGTTCTCCAGCTAACGATGCCCGCTGTAAGCACAGCGCTCTCAGTCTACATGTGAGTGGACGGAGCGCCCTGGCTAACACCGGCGCATGCGACGCTTCAAGCGCGCTTTCTGAAACTTCCAGTTCTGATAGCTCTGCGCTCTGAAACGAAAAACTTTTTTTAGTTTGGTTTGTTAAAATGCGCTAATCTTAGGAACTACTGAACCTGTTTAAAAAATATATTTTTGTGGTGGGTAACTTATTCATTGTGGTCTTTAGGCTTTAAAAAGTCACGCCACATCGCGAGGGGTGGGAGCAAACTCAAAACGTACATTTATTATTATTACCTCTTCACCATTCTTAATGCGGCCTGCTACTTGCCGCATATGCTTACTTCTAAAGCGCTCTCGTAGTATTCAATTATGTCGAATGTTCTTTGATAGTTCCTTAAGGTACATTAATAGTACTTAATATTGATGTACCATCATTGTCCCTAAATTTCCTAATATTAAACTCTTTGGAACATCCTCGAGGAGACCTGCTATCCTCGGATGGCGAAAAGTACTCGATTATATCAAATATACTTTGACAGTACAATAAGTACATTGATAGTACATTTAGGTGAAATAATACTACTTATAGTACATTGATGGTACATTTAGGTACGTTAATTGTAACCAAGGTACATTGATGGTATATTTAGGTACATTAATAGTACTCAAGGTACATTGATGGTACATTAATAGAACTTAAGGTACATTGATTGTACCTTTAGGCACATGAATTTATTGAGAGTACACAAAAATTAATGCTGGTACATAGATGGTATATTTATTATTACTACCTTCTTGATCATCCTCGAGGCTGCCTGCCAGCCGCGGATGGCGAAGTGCCGCTCGCCGCATATGCTCACCACCACCGCGCTCTCATAGTACTCGATCATATCGAAAAGCGCCTCCTGAAACATATAGGGTGTTATTATTAAGGCTGATGAGGTGATTATTGAATGTTTTGATAAAGAATCTATTAGAAAGATAACGGTATCTTTGTCTTATCAAATCACGGCGGCAAATCTCATATGAGATTGATAACCAGACTAAGATAAAATCTCATATGAGATTGGTCAAGTTATAATTCAATGAGACGGCAAATCGTCATATAACGGATTCGAATCCCGGGTCGGGCAGAAACTTGTTCAAGAATTCAGGATTCCCCCATTCCTCGGAAAGCACGTTAAGCACATCTCACTTCCAACAAGATATAAAGATAAATGAGAGAGAAAAGATACATACAGTGGTAAAGAAACTGCAATAGCAATATTTTTCTATGATTTGTGCCTATTTTTATTTCTAACTACTCTTTTAAATGATTAAGAAATAATGATGATAGTTGTAGGAAACATTTACACTAACACTTTAAAACAGATTTTATTTATGGCGATTTGTTGCTAATACCATTGTTAAAAGTCGTGCTAATATACTTTAAACTGCTACTAATGACTACACATAATTTAATTTTTCGATTATTAAGGAACAACACTATTTTTAAATTACGAAAAAGTGGGTACCCACCAAATGTCATTTTGGTCTATCTGATTAAAAATGAGAGTAAAGTTGCCAGCTACAACCAGTTTAATAATACATTTATCAGAGAACGTAGTACGAGTCGGAGCGAGACACTCGATCAAACGCATCAAGCGCATAAATGGGATATGGGATTGTTTAAGTGTACCCGTTAGCCACTAGACGGCGCTGCTTCAATCCCATATAAATTCATGTTAACGCGCTCGATGCGTTTGATGCGATTAAGTCTCGCTCCGACTCGCACTACGGCCTCGGTACACAATAGAGGCTACTCACGGCGCCTTCGTCGTCTATATCGGCGCGGTCCACTTCTAGCCGCCGGAACTGAACCTTGCGTAAGACCGCCTCGAGCGCGTCCGCCGGCGCCGAGCCGCGCAGTATGCAGGATGAGAGGGTGAGCCGAGGCGCTCTGGTCGAACCGCCGATCGCTGCTTCTGGAAGCTCCTGATAATCGAAAATGGGTATGTGAATAATGTGAATCAGCAAATTGAAAGAAACAAAAAGTATTTATTGGAAGAACAGCACAAACACACACATACACAAGATTATACATAAATTACTAACCAAGAAAGAAAACTAAACACAAAAATGCAAAAATGAGAATAATAATAACACTACGATGAATAAAAGTATCCATGCCAGCCAATCAGTGCATGCCGTTGTGCGTGTGTGTGTCTATGACGCCTATACCCAGAGAACCAATCCTAGAGAACCTGACGCTGGTTTTCAGTGGGCCAACTACTGAGTGAGACATACAGAAGTTGGCGCCAACAGTGCGTTTATAAACTACTTAAATTAACATAAAAGTAAAATAAGTTAAAGCATATACTACATAAAGATTATAATAAGAGAAAATAAAGTTATGTGTTGTATGGGAACAATGCTGTCACAACAACCTTGTTTGAATATCCTCGTGAGTCATCATGGTCATAGCGAACGCGGGCACTGTGTAAGGCGTACCTACCTACCACTCCGCTAAAAATTGTGGTAAAGGTCTTATAACAGGTGCGTAGGATACCGCATAAAGAATAGATCCTATTAAATGTGCGTAGGATACCGCTGGGGCCTGTTTGACGTGAAGTCTTATTGTAATTAAATGACAGCTTACACGTTAAAGTGACTAGTAAAATTAGTTACTAATAATTTTATCTATGTTAATTTAATTTATTAAGATCATACTGTAATAAAACACCATAAAAACTGGAGGAATTATTTGTTTGTAAATTCTCAAAATTTGCGGAAAAAAAATATATCTCGAAAACTACAAAAAACCGGCTAACATACATAGGGTATATTTAAATGGCCCTGGATGTAAGAAATCAGAAAAAAATGTACGTCACTGTTTGGGCCTCTTGTAAAAAACTACAGACAGGTCGCAATTTTAAAATTAAAATTAATAATATAATAATTGAAGGTATTATTTCCGGAATCTAGCGAAGCTTTTACAAAAGCTTACGCTCTCATAAATTGTTACTCATCAATTCGCAAGTGTAGTGGGTAATAGTCACTTTAATGTTAGTTAGTTTGGCTGGGGTGTTTTTCGCACTTAGCCTCACGATCGGGCCATTGTACCCTCACATTCCTATTAAATGTGCGTAGGATACCGCTGGGGCCTGTTTGACGTGAAGTCTTATTGTAATTAAATGACAGCTTACACGTTAAAGTGACTAGTAAAATTTTTTTAAACTTAGTTTTAGCAGGCTGATAATTTTGTTAACTAATTTAGTTAGTAACTAATTTTACTAGTCACTTTAACGTGTAAGCTGTCATTTAATTACAATAAGACTTCACGTCAAACAGGCCCCAGCGGTATCCTACGCACATTTAATAGGAATGTGAGGGTACAATGGCCCGATCGTGAGGCTAAGTGCGAAAAACACCCCAGCCAAACTAACTAACATTAAAGTGACTATTACCCACTACACTTGCGAATTGATGAGTAACAATTTATGAGAGCGTAAGCTTTTGTAAAAGCTTCGCTAGATTCCGGAAATAATACCTTCAATTATTATATTATTAATTTTAATTTTAAAATTGCGACCTGTCTGTAGTTTTTTACAAGAGGCCCAAACAGTGACGTACATTTTTTTCTGATTTCTTACATCCAGGGCCATTTAAATATACCCTATGTATGTTAGCCGGTTTTTTGTAGTTTTCGAGATATATTTTTTTTCCGCAAATTTTGAGAATTTACAAACAAATAATTCCTCCAGTTTTTATGGTGTTTTATTACAGTATGATCTTTATAAATTAAATTAACGTAGATAAAATTATCAGCCTGCTAAAACTAAGTTTAACAAAAGTTAAAAAAAGATAAAAAAGAAGCCTCGAAGACTAAAAAAATTTGGCTATCATAAATATGTTATATTTTGATAGACTATATAATATAGAATAAAAACTTTTTATTAGAAAACAGCACATTAAGTAAAAAAAATATAGTTAAGTTATTCGATAAACAATTCTACCTACTACCTACCTTATTTTTATCTTGTCACTGTACGGCGAGAGCGGAAAGAGAAAAGGGGAAAGCGGGAGTTACGCGACGGGACCAGCGAGTGCTTTTCTAACTGATGATTCTTACTTTGTTGGATTCGTCTTCGCCCCGATCAGCATATTAAAATTTAAGTTGGACAGGATAATTGGCTGGGTCCGCTAGTAAAAACCATTGGCATCGGTTACATCAACGTAGACCCAGGCGCAGGATGCACCGTTGTGGGCACTGTGGCCATACCCACAACCCTAATCAGAATTTAGACAGGGCATGAAAGGATTTTTTTGTTATTTTACTTCATTATGAAACGTCCTAGTCAAATATCTTGTTCTCATTTCGCGCACCCATTAATTCTTATCATTTTCTTGCTTTTATAAGCGTCGCGTCGTGAACCAAATTAAAGCGCGCTCGCTTCGCTCGCGCTTTAATTTATAACATGTTCTTGGTTTGATCGAGAGAGATTTGAGTATCGAAAACCAACCCTTGTCAGAACTTTGTATAAACTCTTTGAAATTTAACTACATTATATGAAGCGCCCTAACCAAATATGTACCTTTTTTTCACTCCGCTAGCCCATGTTGTGAAACAAATTCTAACGTGCTCCCTTCATTCGTGCTTCCATTTTAATATGAACGTTTGTGCCTTCATTGTTTTTGAAATATATTAGGGGGAGGCCCATAATTGAAAAAAAATTGAGCGCCCACAACCTTTTTGGAGAGCTGGATCCGCCCTGCGTAGACCGTACCGACCTTACACAGACAGATTGATGTAAATTGGCCATTATTCTGGTGTCAGTCCCATACTAATATACTGGACTGATGCCATACTGAACGTGTAACCTTCGCTGTAGAGCATACCCGTATCTGCTGCAACACGGAGTCGATGGGGGGCGTGTCATGGCGCCGACACGCCTCCAGATACTCCGCTGCGAGTTGCGCCCTTGTTGTCGCTGGCACTGGAATGATGGAGAAATCTTATTAAATTTAAAAATCGAATCAAATCAAGTTGAGTTCTTATCACAGACAAACGCATCTGAGCACAGCATTAGTTTGTAACAATTCAATGGATATTGTTTGTATGAGACTGATGCCTATGTTATGTAAGGATTACCTGTGTTACAGGTCATCCATCAGCCTCCCACTATAGCGAACTGACATAGAGCTTTGTTGCTAGATTAAATTAAAAAAAAACAGGCCAAGTGCGAGTTGGACTCGCACATTGAGGGTTCCTAACCAACTTTAACTGAATTCGGGGTCCACTTACTTCCACTTCCACTCGGCCAACATGTTGTTGATAGCAAACATAACTTTGTTTAGCTAAACATAAACTAAACATAACTTTTGATAGTGTTTGTATGAAGGACAAAGTTATGTTTGCAGATATTGAAAGTATTTGTTGAGATGAACATAATGTAGATTATACGTATGTATTACAAAATTTTCACTTGCGTACAAGATAGAGGAAGGACGCCCATTTTACCACTTTGAAAGCATCTAGTCTCCCAAATTTTAGACTCATGGAAAAAATGGTTTTAGACATGCAAGTTGCAACTGTTTAATGCTAATAGTTTCAAAATAAAGTGGATGTGACATACGGGCGGACAGGCAGAAAACAGACTTGACGAAACTATAAGGGTTCCGTTTTTCGCCATAAACTATAAACCCTAAAAATGTGGACTTCTCATCTATCGTATTTAAATAATTTGAGCACTAGAAGGATTACAAAGTAATACACATAAAAATAATACAATATAAAATTTGACCCAGTAT
This sequence comes from Pyrausta purpuralis, assembly GCA_963924145.1. Taxonomy (NCBI): domain Eukaryota; kingdom Metazoa; phylum Arthropoda; class Insecta; order Lepidoptera; family Crambidae; genus Pyrausta; species Pyrausta purpuralis. The sequence goes on along the minus strand of OZ001670.1, from coordinate 5,605,312 downwards.
CAGTAACATCATTTTAAAAACGCATTTAAATAAATATGTCAGTATGACGTCGACTTGCATTTAAACTGAGTTAATAATCTTGGCAACACCATAAAACCATAGAGAGGAGGATATATAATCCATTGTCAGCTTACAAGTCCTATAAACCAAGCTATATAGATCTGTTGCGGCAATAAACCTCCGCGCTATATCTCAAATAGATCACTGGGTCACAGTGACATCATAGTACAGAAATTAAATACAGGGTTTTTAATTTCTGTACTATGACAATTTTTTCACAAAAAAAACTTTCAAATTTAACAAAAAAAAAACCTAGGGATAATAGTGGACAATCATTTAAACTGGAAGGAGCATGTTAATTTGGTATGCCAAAAACTTAGTCGATATGTATTTGCGCTCCGAAAAGTTGGTTGACTGGTTATTAAAAGAGAATTTTTATAGTGTACAAGATTATTTTAATAATTTTAATAAATAATGTTTTATAGTTTAATATCTTTTATATATATATATTGTTACATTTAATGACTTAACATTCATGACATTGTTAATTAAATTTTATGACATCTCTATTACAATTTTGACATTATGTGATAAATCATTATAAACGGACTTGTTTGTTAATTTGTTAAAATAATTATTAATATTTGCACGCCTGCATGCAGGCTGAATACAATTACTACCTATTTTCTTTAAGATCTGCAGTTTGTAACTTGCATACTCTTGTGTATTCTGGCAAATAAATGTTTGATTTGATTTGAACAAAATCAACTGCATTCCTTTTCGGTGGTGATTCTGTTGCTAATATACGACAACATTTTGTATGGGACCAATATCGAAATCTGAAGAATTTTTTTGACTTCTCAATACAAACTACAATCAGCTGATCGGCACTCAAGTATGGGAATGAGAAATATTTTTTTGGGATTACGGTGTTGATCGCATACAAAAAAGTGTTATATTTGAGGGTCAGAATTGACCCCTAGAAGGAATGCAGTTAATTTTATTAGATGTTAATACTAATATTATAAAGCTAAAGAGTTTTTTCTTTGTTTTTTTTTATTAGACGCGGAGAGATCCTTTTGGGCAGCCGTTGTGAGTGGTCGTGTCCTGCACGTGTGCCGCAAGCGGCCGGCCGACCCTAAAAACATCTATTGTCTTAGAACCCGACGCGCGCGCAAGGGCATCTTTACAAAAAAAAGTCCCTCAAAATATTGAAACCGTATCTCCGTGATTAGTATGCTATAAACAGTGTTAAATACATCGCCACGATTCAGATAAATATAAAACAAATTGCGCGTAAATTTAGCTCCTAAAAAATATCTCAATTCTAATGTGTAATTTAAATACTAATAGTGTGTAACATGTGGTCGTAATTAGATCACCGGTAAAATTTAAATTTAATCCCAAGTCGCGAAGTGATTCCTTGTATATGTGTATGTGTTGCAGTGATTTTGCTCAAGTATTATTTCTTTGGGCAAAAAGTTGCCAGAGAGCTTAGTGAAAGATGTGTATAATGAACTGCGTTTAACTCTGTTTACATAAGTTAACTATTAAAAATTAGGTACGGGTGTCGTGGACAAGTGACCTATACTGTTTTTTTTTCCGAGGCATAGCGACGCCTGACTAAGATGATTCTACTATGCTAGATCTCTTCATCTAGATGGGAGTAACTCGCGGTGATAAATCGTACCTACATATCACCGCGAGTTACTCCCTACCTATAGCCCCGCGACGACGAAGCCCAGCACGCAGCTAAGCTACAATATACTGATACGAACTTGGTGAGATCTTTCCATTTGAAACTTTATTATGTACACACAATTTATTTTGCAACTTAAATAATTGTACCGACAGAATAATAGTCGAACAGGTCAGCTTGTGTCGCCCAAAAAAAAAGATTTATACCCAAAAACTTTTGTGACACGTGTGGTGAAACTCCATTTCGGCCAATCATACGATAATGGATCTTAGCGTATTGCATTACATCCTTATGGCTATAAGAAACTTTCGAAACGGCACTGGGATACCACTAAAACAAAAAATGCACTTACACAGCATCGCCTTTAAAAGTATAAGAAAAATACACACGTGCGTCCTATAATACAAATGAGACGCAGCCCCTGGACCCTCATAGCGGGGTACCATAACTATATTGCAAACTCCTTTCCATCTGACATCTTAATAATGAACCCGGCTGCAAAACTATAGTACCATTGACAATTAATGAACAAACTCTCGATCATTGAAATTTAGGACTATGAATGATATTATTAGACGTTACTTAATTTTATTGCCTTTTGCAGTCTTGAATTTATACCTAAATGAGGTTACTGTTACTGCACTCATCTAACACCTCTATCAATCTTTGAACGAACTAGCCAGGTCGTAAACTCATGCCACAGGTAAACAATCAAAATAGGTAGCAGGCAAAACCGACTATTCTACGAATGGTTCTACGTGATAGCCCCTGATAGCCCACAAATCAACAAGCTGTCATTCTTTTGACCATTGGGCAGTTTGACTTGATCCTGCTGAACATAAATCCTGCAAAAACGTTGACGAAAACCATCATTCATCAGGAATCCAAAAAGAAATCCAAATCGCAACGACAGAATACAATCAATTAGTATCATATACTCGTATCAGAAATCCAAAACATAAAATGTGTCAATGTAAAATCAAAATTGTTTGAATCGATGCGAATGCTGTCTTGATTTACATATTTAAGTCGTTTGTTGTAATAATTAGCTTTAAAATCCACATATAGTACTACTTCATGTAACGAATAAATCTGCAAATATTTATACTAGGGGGATAGTAGCCCTGAAAGAATGTATAGGTACGATAACAGCTTGGCACTAAAACATCTAGCTCCCGCAAATAATATCTTCGGACGCTCACGCATCAATAGGACGCCGGTGGTCGCGTGAACGAAGTAATAACAATTTGTAAACAACTCCTTAACACAAAGTTGTGTTAACACGGCTGTTACTGTAAACTATAAAATGAAATAATCTACATTTTTAAACAATTTTCTCGTAGTTAGGCTAAAAATTAACTTGCACAAATAATATTGTACATTGCCCAACGCCTGCATAGGAAAGAATATCCGACCATTGTCAAAAAAGCCAACAACATGCGCAACAATAACAACAAGACCAGAAGAGTAATTTGTTTAAGCCCTGAAAAACTTTCTAAGTGACGGAATATCAAAATCGATTTTGAAGTTAATATGTGCATTGTTGAATCATATGTATTTTTTCATCATATCTATAAATATACCTTATATTGTTTTAAAAGTAATCAAAGCACAATAAATTTGCCTGTCCATCTGTCATAAAAGCTTTCAGACGTGCACTTTTTTAGCGCCTGCTCTTACTCAACGCAAGCCGCCATCAATATTGGCATGTACTGCACTAATTCTGATATTTCTTTCAGGTTAAAGATATCTTAACATAGCAAGCAAAGCCATAAAAAACTGCCGAATCGCGAAAAAGTGTAAAATGCATGTGTGTGCAGTGTAAAAACGAAATTGTGTTCTCATGATGTATTTCTCTGTGCGTGAGTTCGTGTGTCTATGTGTGTCGCTACTCGTGCTAGTGATTTTCTCCTTTGTATATGTGCTGTGTGTTGACTTATTGTGCGGATCAGTGATGGTCAGGCAAATTTTCCGGCAGGCAAACTTTAACTAAAAAAAGAAACCGCATTATTTTTGTATAAAACAAAAATCTGAAGCAGACTCTTATGACAGGAAAGCACAAGACTAGAAGCTGCAATGATCAACGTTGAAGCGCAGCGAGCCAAAAGCGAAAGACAGCTACAATGATCAACGTCGGAGCGCAGCGAGCTAAAAGCCGAAGACAGCTACGATCATCAGCGTCAGAGCGCAGCGAGCTATAAGCGAAACGGCGACAATGATCAACGTCTGAGCGCAGCGAGCCATAAACCGAAGACAGCTGCAATCATTAACGTCGGAGCGCATCGAGTAATAAGCCAAAGACAACTACAATGATTAACGTCGGAGCGCATCGAGTTATAAGCCGAAGACAGCTACAATCATTAACGTCGGAGCGCATCGAGTTATAAGCCGAAGACAGCTACAATCATTAACGTCGGAGCGCATCGAGTAATAAGCCAAAGACAGCTACAATCATCAACGTCGGAGCGCATCGAGTTATAAGCCGAAGACAGCTACAATCATTAACGTCGGAGCGCATCGAGTTATAAGCCGAAGACAGCTACAATCATTAACGTCGGAGCGCATCGAGTAATAAGCCAAAGACAGCTACAATCATCAACGTCGGAGCGCATCGAGTTATAAGCCGAAGACAGCTACAATAATTAACGTCGGAGTGCATCGAGTCATAAGCTGAAGACAGCTACAATCATCAACGTCGGAGCGCAGCGAGCCATAGGCCGAAAACAGCTACAATCATCAACGTCGGAGCGCAGCGAGCCATAGGCCGAAAACAGCTACAATCATCAACGTCGGAGCGCAGCAAGCCATAAACCGAAGACAGCTACAATCATTAACGTCGGAGTGCAGCGAGTCATAAGCCGAAGACAGCTACAATCATCAACATCGGAGCGCATCGAGTTATAAGCCGAAGACAGCTACAATCATCAACATCGGAGCGCATCGAGTTATAAGCCGAAGACAACTACAATCATTAACGTTGGAGCGCATCGAGTCATAAGCCGAAGACAGCTACAATTATCAACGTCGGAGCGCATCGAGTCATAAGCCGAAGACAGCTACAATCATCAACGTCGGAGCGCAGCGAGCCATAGGCCGAAGACAGCTACAATGATCAACGTTGGAGCGCAGCAAATAACAGATACCTCGCAGCATCAACGCTCACTCCCCATGGATGATACCCGTCTTCCCTACTCCTAGACCAATTTTAGGCTGGAATAGCTACTTTAGTTCTGGTCGGAGGGCTGCGGCTTGCCGACCTTCCTCTCCCATCCCAGAGCGTGTTCCTCCTACCTCCAACTCGTGCACCTCGGTTTGCCGGTTTTACCGGATCTGAGCCCTTGTGGCCTGGCTGAGTAATGCATTATCGAATCGAATCGAATGTTTTTTTTTATTAGACGCGCTAATCACAACTACAAAAAAACATAACATTGCGACGGGAGAGGAGGGAATAAAGTCAAAACGCGCAAACGCAGTCGCGGGGAACCGCTAGTCCTACATATACAGGGTTACTTCGACTTTCAAGCATTGCCACCCAAAAAAGTAAACATTTACTGAACTCTCATACATACTACTAAAAATAAAAAGCTGAAGAGTTTGTTTTAACGCGCTACTCTCAAGAACTAATGTACCGATTTCAAAAAATATTTTTTTGTTGGATCGATTATTTATCGAGGAAGGATAAACTAAAAAACCAGCCAAGTGCGAGTCGGACTCGCGCACTGAGGGTTCCGTGCAAACTTTAACTGAATTTGGCAATCCACTTACTTACACTTAGTAAAATCCACAATATTTTGTGGACAGCAAATATAACTTTGTTTTTTATAGTGTTTGCATGAAGTACAAAGTTATGTTTGCGGCAAGGCTTGAAACCGGTTCAAGATTTACCGGTATTATAACGGTTAAACCGGTTTTTTCGTAAAATTCCGTTCCGGAGCGGAACTAAATAAGAGCGATAATGTGAACCTCAATAAACCGGTTAATTCGTAGCCGCTCGCGACGATCGCAACCTGACTTGTTTTTAGACCGAATATTCTTCAAAAGATGTTAAACTAATTATCAGATTCAGAAACAAACGTCAGATGCGCTCACCGCTTCCAGATCTTAACGAAGTTCAGAGTGGTTGTCCTGCCAGAACGAAATGTTGAACCGTTTAATGCAAAATACCCATATTTTTCCAAACCGGTTTAAAAACCGGTTTTAAGGAACATAACCTTTTTCAAAAAGTTCCACATGTATTTTCGTCAAACCGGTTCAAAAAAAATACCGGTTTCCAAGCCCTGGTTTGCGGTTGAAGAAAATGTGCTGTATCTCAAAAACTTCTAGTTCGATTCCGTCTGAACCAATATTCGTTGAAAGTATTTGTTAAGATCTACATTATATATTTTTTTCAAAATTTACACTCGCTTAGTTAAGAAGTTAGATGGGGGGGATGCCCATTTTACCACTTTGGAAGCGTCTAGCTATGAAACGTTAGACTTTAAAAGAAAATGGTTTTAGGAACCTTGGTGTCATTTAAAGACCTATCTATAGACGTATAAGTTTGACAAAAATTTTTTTTTTTGGTTTTAGTTTCATATATGGGTTCCGTTTTTTGCCATTCGGCTACGGAACCCTAAAAACATCACGATGAGACGGGAGTGGAGGGAGCAAACTTAAAACGCGCGGACGGAAAAACGTCGAACTAGCACCAAAAGGTTTTTTATTAATTGTCAAAACGCTAAACTTCCATAAATCAACTATGGCGAAACTGTGACATCCTAGTTTTCTGTGTTCAAACGACAGACTCTTTAATGTTTAAAGAGCTATTTTTTAATCGTGATAATGAATAAGAATGATCAATGAAAGATAAGCCTGAAATATTGTATTTTCTTTGAAAACTGGGTTCGTCAAATTGTTTGTGAATGCAGAAAATTACAAAATTTAAGCTAAAGATATTTTTCACTCGCTTTTTCATTTGAGCTCATCGTTACACCAGATTTCAGACAAAGTTCGTTGGTTGATCAAACGAAGAAAAGGTTTTCCTTCTGTGCGGATGAAAAATCAACGATTTCCTAAAATGTTCTCCAATTTCGTGCAACACAATAAGATTTTCTCAATGAGCAGTTTTCTTGTCCTTAGATGTTTACGCTGATTATCACCGAGAGATGGCGCTAGCGTCCACTTTGGAAAATAACTTTTAAAACTTTATTTAAGTATTAAAACTGGGGTAATTGCTTTTCGCCAACGTAAAAAATAAACATTAAAACAATATCAATCCGTACCGTATGTAAATAAAGGACTTTATAATGACAAATAAATAAAAAAATAATTAATCTAAAGGTCACAAAAGCATTTTAAAATATTTACCAACGCAATGTCGTTACTTTGTCTATGATTTTCCACAAATGTGGAATAAATATACTAAAGCTATGCCAACGCCATCTAGTGGGAACTAAATAGTGATGGGAGAAAACTGCTCATTGACAGCTATTGTTAGTTTTACATTTAGAAGCTTTTTCTTCTAAACCGCAATCGAGCGTTTAGACTGAAATTGCTCGAAATTTATTTAATAACCTGTATTTTTTACAATGAACAAGATTAAGGTCGAAGATGGATCAAACAGAATATTCCCCGAAGTATTCTCTAACTTAACAATTGACGATAAAATAAGCTTTTTAACTTTATGTATTCTCAACATGAATTAAATCTACAGTTTGCAAATTTCCATACAAGTACGACATTTATTAGTGCTACGTACAGTATCACGCTACGGTAATAAAACGCGCACTATATCACGAAAATGGATCAGTAGGTCAGAGTATGACATCATCCTGTGTGCAGCGTATTAATCACTTTGAGCTTTCTTTGAACACCCCGTATAGTATAGATTTATGGCGGGATAAGTGTTTGCGGGTAGTTAGTTTAAGAGTTTAAGCGTAATTAGCTTTTGTAATGGCGTTAGTAAAATTTGCGACTCTTAAAGCTTTGTTAATGACTTATTTTACGCTTGAAAAAGACAAGAAGGTCACCGATTACCATAATAGATTACTTGTGTTTAATTATAAGTGAAAAAACATTGATGATGGTACAACACAATTTATTTACTTTCAAATCAGTGCATCAGTGTTTCCAATCTAGGCTAATATTATAAAGGTGAAGATATTGTTTGATTAAACGCGCTGATCTCAGGAACTACTGGACCGATTTGAAAAATATTTTTGTGGTAGATAACTTATTCTTTGCGGTCTTTAGGCTATAAAACATCACGCTGCGACGGGAGGGGAGAGACCAAACTCAAAATGCGCGGAGGAAGTCGCGAGAGACTGCTATATTTTCTATTTTTATAAAGCTGAAGGGTTTGTTTGAACGCGCTAGTCTCAGGAACTGCTGGACCGGTTTAAAAAATATTTTTGTGTTCGATAGCTTATTTATTGAGGAAGGTTTTATGTTATAAAACATCGCGCTGCGATGGGACGGGACGCATACTCGAAACGCGCGGACGAAGACGCGGGGAACCGCTAGTGGAGTATAAACCTAAAATATTCAAAGTCTGAGTGAACAGGCTTCTTCTGGGCGAGCTCGCTCCATCATCATCTCTGTCTATGCCATGTCTGGTCTAGTCTGGTGCCAAGAGCGAACCCATTACATATATAAAAAAAGATTACAAGACTCATTTAAGAAAAGTCAGTTGAAGATCATTATTATCAGCCGAAGGACGTTCACTGCTGTACATAGGTTGTGAGCGGTCTGCATCCAGTGTGATCCTGCGATCTTTACAAGGTCGTCCGTCCATCTGGTCGGTGGAGTTCCCACGCTGCGCTTTTAGTCGAAAGGTCTCCAATCTAGAACATTTCTGCCCTTAAGCACTTGCATATTTTAACAAGCCTACCAATATCTGAGTGGCTCAGTGGTAAGGCATGCACCTGGATATCCTAAGTCTTAGAGGTAGTGGTTTGATAAACCCGCCCCAGTGTCCCAGATAAGTGTCAAGAGTCGACCCAAGACGGGATTTAAAAACACCCACCCACCCTTTTTGATTCTGGTAGCATAACCACACCACATTTGTCGAATATTCCGCCACCGATTTAATTTTCTGCATTCCCAAGCGGTTGATTGGTAGAGAATGCCCTAAGGCATTATGTCCGCCAATTGTACAATTCACAGTACCATAAAGTTTAAATTACATAAATTGCAAAATATTTGTAAAAATATTTCCTTCGGATATTGTGAGAGCAATATCGCAACATTGATGACGGCACGCAGCCTACGCGTTAAAGTAAGCGCTTGCAAAATTCAACAGGCTTGCTAATGTGACGGTGGCCGAGTGGTATAGGCATATGCCCGAATAGCATAAGACACGGGGTTCGTTTCCTCGTCTGTCACACAACCAAAGTTGCTTTTTACAAGTGCTATTTTATATTTGTATAGTGACAAAACACTATAAAAACAAAAATGAAATTTAAAGTTTAAATTAATAAATAAATATTATATAGGTTGTGGCATAAGCAAAAAACCGGCCAAGTGCGAGTCGGACTCGCGCACTGAGGGTTCCGTGCCAACATTAACTGAATTAGGGGAATCCACTTACTTCTACTTAGTAAAATACCACAATATTTTGTTGACTGCAAATATAACTTTGTTTTTCATGGTGTTTGTATGAAGTACAAAGTTATGTTTGCGGTTGTTAAAAATGTGCTATATCTCAAAAACTTCTCGTTGGATCCTGTCCGAACCAATTTTCGTTGAAAGTATTTGTTAAGATCTACATTACACATTTTTTTCAAAATTTACACTCGCTTGGTTTAGAAGTTAGATGGGGGGGACGCCCATTTTACCACTTTGGAAGCGTCTAGCTATGAAACGTTACACTTTAAATTTCATTTTGTTTCATGTCATTTTGAAAGACCTATTCATAGACACCTGACATGCATAGGTTTGACTAAAAAAAATTTTTTTTTGGTTTTAGTTTCATGTATGGGATGCCCCCCCTTAAATGTCATGATTTTTTATTTTTTGTATGAGAATCGGTAAGCGGTTAACAGGATACATCTTCCTACTAAATTTCAACAGTGTAATGCTTATAGTTACAGAATAAAATGGCTGTGACATACGGACGGACAGACAGACAGACAGACAGACAGACTTGACGAAACTATAAGGGTTCCGTTTTTTGCCATTCGGCTACGGAACCCTAAAAATTGTACTATAGGAAAGTAAATAAGGTATTTTTTAGTAAAAATTTTTACAATTTTATTTTTTTATAATTTAAAAAATATTTATTGATATTTTCAAACAAAATAAAACCGAACCAGCGATGTGCCCGTCTAGTCATAGAACATGACATTATCATTTACTACAACGAGTAAGTGATTTTGATCGTTGATTGGGATTATAACTTTACTAGCTGTGCCCGCGACTTCGTCCGCGTGGAATAGTGACTTTGGGTAGATTTTTTAATTATTTAAGCTAATTATTTTACAAATAAGATATACCGCGAATATGTTGCAACCATATTCTCAAATAATAGCATTCAGTTTGAGACGGATGGACGTTGTAGACGTGGCAGACTGCCGAGAAAGCTGAGTCCTTTTTCTAGGCATTCTACTAATTAATTCAGTAGGTATTTTTTTATTAAAAATTATAGTTTGGTAGGTTATTTAAAAATGGTGAAAAGATAAGCAAAACCTAACAATTTTAACATAAAAAATGTCCAAAACGTCAAAGCATGTAGAGATACAACAAAACAATACCCAATTACAATGAAATCAAATTTTGCATTAAGATTGGAAAATATAAATCAACCAACCTATTAATTAAGCATTAACCTTATGTAATCAATTCCTTTACAGAGAATAAGAAGAATAATATCAAATCAAATTACCTACTACAAAATCAAATTATAAATGCACATTTAGATTTAATACCTACCTCCTACCTACTTTAAATGGTACTTATTACTAAGTCAAGAATTTTTTTCATTACATGCTGAGATGAGCTATCGCAGTTACTTATACTTGCATTAATCAGAAGAAAGAATAACAAAAGTAATTACCTACTAAATCTATTAAACCTAATAATTAATAGATGCATTCAAATTCAAACCTACTCAGTGGCGAAAAGAAAACTTTAACCTGCATAAATCTGAAGAAAGAATTTTAACCAAAAGTATTACTGAATCTACCTCATAGAAAATATCTGCAATCAAAATAATGAGCTCAAGTCCTTTACTACTCAGTCCTAGAAAGGAAAACTATGTATTACGCGCTGAAATCACTTGAAGTATTGCAAAACAAAGCAGTTGCGCGGGACAACCGTTCCGTAGGGAGCCTACTAAATTAATCTAATAGGTATGTATAAGGAAAATATTTCAACGCAAAACACATATTTTAATGTAAGTGAGAAGCCACCAACCATACTTAGCGCAAGCTCGCGTTGTAAGTACTTAAGCTGCGAGTATTATTTTGATGTGGAGTTATTTCAAAACTGTGATAGCTTCTAAGATATCAATTGAAATCAAATGATGTAAACTTTGTTCAAAATGAAATGCTCGTGATGATGAATGTATTTATTTTGATAAGAATCAATACCCGTGTGTATAAAACACCTTCAAAAATAATGTTCGAATAAAAGTAGTAAAATATTTTAACGCAAAACATACGCAGTTTTATTGTAACTAAGAAGCCAGCAACCATAGCAATTAGCGCAAGCGCACGTTGTTCTTAAGCTGCGAACATTATTTTGGTGCGGAGTTATGTTAAAACTGTGATAGCTTCTAAGATATTTATTGAAATCAAATGATATAAAGGACAACTTTGTTCTAAATGAAATGCTCGTGATGATGAATCTATTTATTTTGATAAGAATAAATACCTGTGTGTATAATACACCTCTAAAAATGATGCATTATTGGATGATCAAACGAACTTACCTTAAGTGAAGTTCGATCCAAATTGTCCTGACTTCGACGAAGAGATTTAATTGACCATGTAGTATGCCCTACTACGCGTCTATTCACTCGCACACAGGTTTAGCGCAAGAAAGAGAAGGTAAATGACCTCACTCCCTCCCACGCCTCACAGCACTGCCAGCCGCCTGTCGCTCATTCATTTCAGAGCAAGGAGACCGATGTATGAGATGTACAACATTGATTATACTTATTGTAAGGGTGACGATTATTTTTGCATAAAAAACGTACACGGGAATTGGGAAGGGTGGGACCTTAAATCTCTTCGTCGAAGTCAGGACAATTTGGATCGAACTTCACTTAAGGTAAGTTCGTTTGATCATCCAATTGTCCTGCCTTCGACTCTGAGATTTAATTGACCATGTAGATGTTTGGAGTAAAATCAATGTTGTTACAATAGAATAAGTTGACATCTCTGATGTTAGTAGTGATTGATCATTAAAACAATTATATTAAATAACAATTCATTGTTCATGTCACTATCTTTGACATATACATGTATCACTATTAATTAAAAACATTAGTTGTATGATAACTATGGTAAGTTATAACTTTCTACTAATAAAAATATGTTTATTAGGAAGAAAGAAGATATTTGTTAGTATTTTTTATTAATTATTAACTAAAAATTGATAATTTATTTATTTTAGTAATTTTAAACTGAAATAAGGCATTTTTGTTTAATTGTGGCATGTTATAAAAATTGCAAACAATACAGAATACGTATTGTTGGGCTGAGACGGTTTGCGAATAGTATAGTTTTACACACTGAATTTGGCACGTAAAACAAATGATAATTTTATTACGAGGAAAGCCACATACGGAAAACACTTTTTAGTTAGCGCCTTATCTTTGGTAAGGTAAAGGGCGTGAAGGTAAAGTCGTCTGACAAATCGTTATCTTATTCTTGCCGTATTTAGCATATTTTATATTTATAGTTTTGAAATACGTATGTACATGATATTCTTTTGCTTTTCAGTATGGGATATTTAGGTATTAATGCGACTGTTTGAAAGATATTCGAACGAATACCAAACACATAAATAATATTTTATACATTAAAATTTCGAATACCTGAGAAAATTTATTTGCTTAATTTGGTTATAAAATGTGTTTAATGATTTGTATAAAAGTTATTGATTAAAAGATTCATTCTTAGGAATGTAATTCTTTTAAGATCATGATTATATTCACGGGTGTCTATCAATGATATATGATTATTTGCTGTGTTAGAAAAAGAATACGATAATTCAATGGCTTTAAAATATTATCGTTATCAGAAAGTTTAAGGCATAGGTAGGTGGGTAATGATTTTTTAATTTATTATTTGAATTTTATTAAGTATATTAGTTTTTTTTTTTCTAAAAAAGATTTATAATCGGCTTCTGGGAGCTTTATAAGGGTAAACGACCGCAAACGATTTCTCCGCTATAAGTTTTGGTATCACCCGGCCCCGACCAAACACGTTTGCCTAATATTCGACTAAACGACCAGGAATGTTCGCCGAGTATTCGATAATCGGCACATGTTCAGATTTCTCGTTGTAAATTTAATCAAAATTTTATTGCCTGAGTAAATGTCTGGATTACTTTTAAGGATTACAATAAATATTAATCCTATGTTTCGAGTTGGTTGCTATGAGTTTTTTTTATTTATTTAACTTTATTTATATTTTTAAGTTTGACAAATATTTGTAACATATTTGGCTACAGATGAGACTTGTTTCAATATTATGAACTGTGTCAAAAAAAAAACTGATGATGATTCAGAATAAGGGTACCTATTTTGACACGAAATCCAAAAATAAACGGATATCGTATTAAAAGTACCAATGTCATATCGAGATCCCAAGGGTAAACTGGTTTTATACATATTTAAAAACATCCTTAAATATGGTTAATAAAAAACATAGATAATTTGGTTTGAAATAATTAAATGATTCAAATTTTAATAAATGGTCGAATCACATGACGTCCTCTGGCGTAAGAATTAAGGAAAAGTCCTATAAAAAAATTATTTTCAAAATAAAATAGTTTTTCTCAACTATACCACCCGACCTATTTTATTATTAATTTTTATTTGCAATTGTTCCACCATATGTACGTAACTGGTGAATATCAAGACAAAATGTCCTTTGAAAATTTATTAAACTCAGTATATCGAATACTATAAACATCGAACAATAAAATGCATATAATAAGTACCTTTTTTATTGCTTATTAGAGCAACGTTTTCAAGGAATTGCTCCTTAATAACTTAGTGGCTTTCTGGGGAAGATTGTTGTGGAGTGGGTGGATGTAATTGATTACAAAAAACTGATGATTAGAGAATATATTTACTTGATGTAGTTTATTCTTAAAACACAGAATAAACAGTAGGAAAATAAACATGGTTCATATTTCCAATAACTCGAATTAGATGATTATAGTGCAATTTGATTCTAATGCTGGATTGCATTTAGGATACGTCAGTTTTATATATATATATATATATATATATATATATATATATATATATATATATATATATATAAGTTATTTATATTAGTATATATATATATATATATATAAATAATAATTTCCTAGCCTTTTGTTAAAAAAAAATATTGATAGTGATATTTTTGTAATAATAAATATGGCTTGTATTTATTTCACGTCAAACGTAGGTGTGTGTGTAAATGGCAAATAAAAATAACCGAATTATATGAAATATTGTAATAATACTTGAGAAAATAAAATTTTGTCAATTGATATGCTTTGCTTATGCATTTCCATAAAAAGCAAAAAAGGCATTATCTTCATAAAATGAGCTTGTTTCAATTTAATAGCTACCTACTCTTATGGTATATCTAACAATGTGTCGATAAGTTTTGGTTTGTGCTATCTGCCGCATACTTCAATACAATAGTACGTTTTATTTGAATTATTCTTAGGTGAAATGGTAACACAAAAAACAAGGTCATAGAAACAAAGGTCAATTTCAGGTGACCAAAGGTTGTCACAATTTTTACTGGGTGGTGGCTGGCTTTTCCAAAGATAAAGGACACAGATCTTTATCAAGTTTTCTCGACTTGAGATTAAGTACCGAACTTTGCGACGGTTAAATGAACGCATTCATAAAAAAGCATATCACTTTCACAGCATATTTTTCGAAAAACGAAATAACCTCTAAAACAATGGAATACAGCGCACCCTAATAAATCTAATATGACGGTAGTACTATATTGATTTCGGAATTTGATGTCTCATTGGTATATTTAAAAATGAAAATACGCTTTCCAGGTAGTTGTTATTGCTTCAGTAAATAAAATCTAAGCTTTACCGAATTATTTACTGAGAAGTTAATTTAATCTTAGTTGGATATAAAATAAATACGGCAAATTTTTTACCATTCAGAATCATACATTTGCCAGGTATTTAGCAAAGCTCAGTCTCATTTTTATCATAGCTGTTAAAATTAAAAGCATTTTATGGAGTTTTTTAAACGGACTGGTTTTTATATGGACCCAACCATATTTTGGTACGTCCTGGGCAAGCTTACAGCTTGCTTGCTTGCTAGTTATAATCAAAGAGCCAACCACAAGCTAAATAGCTATAGGTATGAGCAGAAAGCAGAAATGTATGTAAAAACCTTGCTTTCTTAAAAAGTACATTGTTTTCTTTTTTCAAAATCTATTAAATTTAATATATTAAGTAGTATTATTAAGCAATTTATGTTTACTATAGCATTGTCTAGTTAGACAATTTTATAGCCATTGGCAAGAAATAAGTACAAAAGAGTTGTGATCAATGGATAAGGACCCAAACCACCCATAACTGTGTGAGCTATGGTGGGATGCTATGCTACCGTTTTTAGAGCTTTGTGGAAAACATATTAGGAGCGTGTACTGCAGGTTGCAGAGTACGTGTATTTATGATTAAGGTCTAGGTTGTTAAAGTGTTTTTGAGTCTCTCATGTTTACTATTCTGAGTAAAAATATACAAAATAAATATTAATTTATTCGATTTGATAAATCTTCTGCCACTATTATTTTTCGGTACTTATGAAAAAGATACTTGGTAAACCATTTTATTGCTATTTTTGTTTGTACGTGTGATAGCTCACATTATGCTTCATTTTAATCTTTGCCTAAATATTGGCTGAGACAAGTGTTCGGTCGTGGTTTTGCCACGAGTGGAATACGGTAGCCCGTAATAAGTACATGTACGTACGGCCTTAAGGTGATATAACAAAGCATTCATAAGAACACATACCTTTTTTGGTCGGATTCTGATTCCGAGTGCGAGACGTTGAAAACACGCTGGAGTTGTGACGGTAGATCACCGTTGCGACGCAATTCGCGGCGCGTCATGGGCCGGCGCGTTGGCACAGGTATGGCCGGATGAGAGCGGGCGAGGGCCGCTGATTCATACTTAGAGGCCATAGTGGCGCATCGTCAGCGCTACTTAATATTAATCATGAATGTCTTTGGCTGTAATTTATTATTATAGCATCAAAGAACAATTGGCTGTAACTTCAGCTAACTTGTTTCCCTTTTTTCGCAATGAAAATGAGGATAGGATATTGAAAGCAACGCATACCAAAAGTCTCAGATAAGATCTAGAATAATCTAGATAAATAGGACTGGCTGACCTCACGTGTCAGCTCTGCCAGTATTTGCTACAGATCAATATCGCGTATTGATTCGGAGCGGAAAATGCGGACTGGCTAGCATCGCGTGCAAGCTCGGCCGCGAAGCGTAAAGCATGCATGGTGCAGCCACGCTGGGTAGTGCGTTTTACTTCACATTCACTTGTTAAATTAACAAAAACATTTTGCACTAACATGTCACTATAACATAAAATTCGTTTAGCACGAAATAAAAACTTAAAGGTTATATACTGTGGTTACTGCGTGCGTTGGAACGGCGCGCGCGCACGGACACGAATGAGCGACAGGCGGCTGGCAGTGCTGTGAGGCGTGGGAGGGAGTGAGGTCATTTACCTTCTCTTTCTTGCGCTAAACCTGTGTGCGAGTGAATAGACGCGTAGTAGGGCATACTACATGGTCAATTAAATCTCAGAGTCGAAGGCAGGACAATTTTTTTACAAATTTATTAACATAAAAAAGGTTGTAGTAAGTCAACCATAAAAGATAGACATATGCTGTCGCAGACTTTATTATAGAACTCTTGATGCTAAACAATCCTGTCATACATGATTTTTGTGTAACTTAAGCGGTTTCCGCAGAGTACGCAGCGGAAGCTCTAAAAAGGAACATCTTTCTCCCGTTTTCGCAACATTTTTCATTGCTGCTGTGGTCTTATGAGTAGTATCGTTATGTTATATAGCCTAAAGTCTTCCTCAATAAATGGACTATCAAAGGTAAAAATATTTTTTCAAATCGGGCCAGTAGTTTCTGAGATTAGCAGGTTCAAACAAACAAACAAACTCTTCAGTTTTATAATATTAGTATAGATAACTTTGGATCGCTTTGTTTCGGAGTTAAATCATTTTAGAACACTGTGACCAGGTCGAGGATACTATGTATACTCTGTAGAATCATCGATATATTTTTTTAGCTTCTATTACAGGTCACACGCCGAATGTAAAGTGCATAATACCAAGTTCACACTTATTCACAACTTAGCAAGTTAGATTTGAATCATATGCTAAATTCGTACTAATTAAACAAATAGTTTATTTTGTCAGTTCTAAGATGTGACTTCATAGTCACCCTCTCATCTTTCTTGGAAGCATGACGGCTGTATAGATAATGACCGGAAGATCACGTACAAGGTAAGATGACAGTATAGATTGTCAGAAATTGATCATTGAAAATAATCGAATAGCACGCGATTTTTAACCCCCGTCGCAGAAAAAGAGTGGTGTAATAAGTTTAACGTGTCTTTCTGTGGCATGTATTTTTTTTGTGTCATAGATAATTAATTGTATTCCGAGTATTGTTAGACATGTTTCATGAACATCAGTTCAGACAAATCGTCTGATTGATGATTGTGATTTTGAATTCGCGACGAGGTTTTTATAATTAATATTTAATGTAATCATTATGATTTGATACCAAACCGTATTTAATTAGTTCAAACTAATGAAACATACTACTTCTAAATAAATAAGTAATTTTCAGTCAACTGATCAAAAATTGATAATGTATTTTTCTGTTGTCTTATATCAGTTATTTCCATATTTAAACAAAAATAAAATAATAACTTTAACCTGACCACTTCTAAACACACCTAACAATCCAATCAAGAATCCAAGATTATATTATTCAAGGTAAATGACACACGAAGAACCCAAATGAAAAAACCTAGATTCTGCACCCTTACTTTCATCAAAACCGCAAACCACTTACATCATAGAAAAACATAGAACATGCGGCAAGAAATGAGTCATCTATGAAAATAAACAGTAAGTTGTTGCCATGTAGTGTGGTAGGGGGGAGGGGGGGTATCCGACTATCGATAGTTGACAGCCGAACCGACAGTGTTGCCGAACTATCGACAGTTGACATAGGCGAATACATAGGCAAAATCTCTTAGTATCATTTAGGTTTAGTATGTTTTGAACACTCTGACATATTTTATATTCATAATGATAAAATAAGAGAGAGAAATTTCACACGGTCGGACCGACAGCACGGTAGCTCAAATGGAAGAGCGTTTGGCCCGGTTAGCCAGAAAGTTGCTGGTTGAGGTCCCGCCCGTGCGCAAATTATGGTTTATACTGTATCAATATACTGTTATACTCTCGATAGTTTTGAATATCAATATAAATATAGACATGTCACATTATTAAAGATCGGTACTATCGCTTTTCCAACTATTGTAACTATAATGGAATTTATCGAAAGTATTGGTGCCTGTCCTATCGATAGCATTGCTTTTACTCAACTATCGATGCTTTACCGATAGTGGACTATCCAGCGACAACGTAAGGGTACGAGGGTCAAACTGAAAGTTCTTAGAAAATCAAAAACTGATTACATTAGCCAGTTATTAGTTTTATTATATCTTTTCAAAATATTGTCCATTGACGTCAATACACCGCTGCATGCGATGGAACTACTGGGAAAAGCACTTTTTCCACTCGTCCTTAGGGGTTTCTTCAATGGCATCGCGATACGCAGCCACCGCTTCTTCAGCATTCATAAACCGCTTTCCTTTAAGTTTTTCTTTAATTTTTGGAAAAAAATAAAAATCACAAGGCGCGAGGTCGGGGCTATACGGCGGGTGACCCAGTAATTCAACGATTGATGTCGCCAAATAGTCGATCGTTCGCTTGGCGGTGTGCGACGAGGCGTTGTCGTGGTGAAGGAGGATCCTACTGCGAGGTCGTTTCTCTCGAACTTTTTCTAAGACAAGTGGCAAACAATTGGTAGTGTACCATTCTGCAGAAACTGTTTCTTGATCCTCTAACACAATTGTTGCGAAATGACCTATCCTTCCAAAGAACGAGGCCACCATTTTTTTTCCCGCACTTCGATCTCTCTTCACTTTAGTTGGCAACTCCTCGAAAGGAAACACCCACTGAGCAGATTGTCTTTTTGGTTTCAGGATCATAACAGTAAATCCAGCTTTCGTCACCTGTTAGTATGTCGAAGACAGCATTTGAGTCACCTCCGTTAAATCTTTCAATCAGTTTACGGCACCAATCCACACGATGGAGTTTTGAGCCTTAGTCAAATTATGAGGTATCCACCGGGCGCAAAGCTTCCTGACCGCTAAATGTTCGTGGAGGATTTTGTGCACTTGACTCATACCGATGCCTAAGCTTGTCCGAATCTGCTGATAGGTCACTCTTTTGTCAGTCTCTATCATACGCCGCACAACACAGATGTTATTTTCAGTCGTCGCCGTAGAAGACCGTCCCCCACGTACATCATCAGTGAGATTAGTGCGACCACGTTTAAACTCATTAAACCAGTTGTAAACAGTCGCACGAGATGGGGCTTCATCGTGAAAGGCCAATCGTAGTCTATCATAACTTTCTTGTTGACTTAAATGACATCGAAAGTCATAAAAAATCATTGCACGAAAATTTTCTCGTGTTAAATTCATGTTGAAGTGACACAGACAATTTTCAATTTGCCGCCAAATTGTAAAACAAATGACAAATGAATGAAATATATACTCAGTAATATTGGCAAAGAGTTCTATTTTCAAATTTTAAAATATTTTTTTTATTATATTGTTTATAAGTGGCCAGTTCTAAGAACTTTCAGTTTGACCCTCGTAGTAGTGGACTGTGCAAGTTAGGGTGGTGGTATACAGGCGATTATAAATAAGTCGGAAAACAATATGTGTACGCTTGTGAAACCAATGGCTGAAGTGTATATTTTCTTTATTTAAGAAGCTTCACAATTGTCAATGTCAATCCGTAATAACCAAACTTTAAGATAACAACTTGATGAAAGTGTATACCTCAATTTTCACAGTATTATTTTACAGGATGGGTCAAACAGTTGGATTTTTTACATCTCGGGCTACCTAAATATACCATATTTATGATAGCCAAGTTCTAAGTTTTAGCTAGCAAGGAGGAATTATTTGTTGAATATTATCAATTTATGCGACAAAGATTAATATATAGAAAACTAAAATTCTAACTAACAAACATATTAGGGTATATCCTGATGCAAGGCTAAAAACAATTTTTGACTTTACTGTTTGGCCCACCCGTATATTTTACAAAAAAAAAAACCACTGAAGAAATATAAGAAAGAAAAAATTTCATGCAAGTTTATGTTAAGCGTTGTAACATAATTTCCGATGTTTCAAGACAAAACTATAATAAAGCAATGATGAGACTAGATAACAGGAATGTGTCTTCTAAGAAGCAACCAAAAAGACTTAAGTAATTTGTAAACTGTAAATCCGCCAGTAGAAATAATAATAGTCCCCCTAGCTGATTTCACAGTCACAACTAATAACCGACTGCGCGGGACATATTATAGTGCACAAGTGTGTGCGCAAACACAGGTGCACCCTCCATTCCTTTCCCTCTCATAGCCCGATGGGACAGCAATCTGACACGACCGGATAGAGATCAGGCGATGGACCAACGGCTTTACGCGCTTTCTGAGACACGGGAGTGAAACACCGCTAATTCCAAACTCCGGGCTATCCTGACAATTGCTGAACAGAAAAACCCAGGTATATACTTTGGCCCGGGGATCGAACCCGGAACCTCTGGCGCAACCGTCGCCTTAAAGTGCGACCCCCTAACCGCTGCGCCACCGAGGCAGTTATTTTATTGTTGATTCGCAATCGCAACTTCTCTAAGCTATAAGGTCGCATTAAAATGTCAATAGATGGACGCTATACGAGACCTTGCGAAAGAAGTAGCGGTCCAAAAGAAGCCCCTGTCCAGGTTTTTCCAATGGATTTCAGTTTATCTCTACCCTACTTATACATATCCCTACGAATCAGTAAGGTCAAGTGGCAGTCAGTCGGCAGGCTTGGATGAATTAACCACTGGATATGAAACGCAAGAGCGAATGTATGAAAACATCATTAGCCAATTTCTGCGGGGCGGGGGGAGCTTGTCGTGTCAATTTTTGACATTTAGTGCAAGGAAGTGTCGATATTTTTTTATCGATATGTGTGCAACGAATGAATGTACGAATCTTTTGTAAAATTATATTTAATTTATCACCAAAACAATAAATTACATTATGGGCATGTAATGCACAAACCATCAAATGAACAATTGAAACATAGAAAGTCGTTTTATATGAACGATCTGGCAAGTATCACTTAGTTTGTGTCAATTTCCTAAGACATTTTTTTAAACAGCCCGTTAGTACACAATATAGCCTTGCACCATTTTCAATCACGCTTGGCGTAAATTTGATGCCACATATTCGGTAGTTGTTTGGGGATCCATTTTGCCTCTCTTTGGACTGCTTCTACCCACTTTATTTTCCTAAATGGATCTACAGAAAATATTAAATAACATTATAAAGATGTATTGTCAAATATGAAGTTTAAAATTTTAAACCAAACTGTTGTATTTTTAAGATTACCTTAATCTACTTTCCAGTGAAACATTTTACAGATTTATCATTTTATTTTAAAAAATTGGTTGCCTGTAAAGTCGGTATACGGGCGAAAGTTTTACGTGACAACGACTTTTTATGTCTGTCTCTCTCGCTCTTAGGCGGGCTAACCATGCCCGAGTGGAAGGGACGCGTGCCTCTCACTCGCTCTCATTGTGAGCGCATAACGTGACCGGAGCGTAACGCAGTTTCTTGAAGTGTCACCCGGCAAACCAATTTATAAGACGTTGTCACGTCAAAAAAAATGTATATATTTTTTTATAAATGTTTATCGATATGATTTATCGACAATTGTCAAGCACAATTAAAATTAAACTGACAAGAAAACGAATGATAAACATATGATAATCCAACCGTATAAAGTATACGGTATCTTGTTGATTTTGTAGTAACTGACGACCACTTTTTTAAATGGCAATGTTACTTTTCTCTTGGAAAACACATTTTACTATTTTCGTGAAAAATAACAGCTTTTTGGGATAAAACGTTACTTACGGATTAAAATAAATATTTTTTGTCTTGCCGCTATAATTTTCACACAAAAATAAGCAACATTTACCCATTTTTTCCGTCAATGTTTCTAACTGAGCTCTATCACCGTACTGACAAGACGTCACCTGTAAGTGAGGCCAAAAATCCCGCTTCGTGGCTAAGGGGGCACAGGCGAAATTGCCCGTCATTGCGCGTCCAGTGGTTTATTCGTCCAAGTCGGCAGGACACATAGCGCGAAGGACTGATAGCCGTTGGGGCAGACAAGTTCTAGATTGGAGACCCTTCGACGACACACAGACAGAGGACAGACGAACTTGTAAAGATCGCAGGATCACACAGGATGCAGACCTCTCACATCCGGTCGCTGTGGAAAACCGGGGGAAAAATACCTATTTTCAGCAGTGGACGTCCTTTGGCTGATAATGATGATGATATTATCTCTACCCCACTGAGCTAGAAGTAGGAAAAGACCATTTACCGACAGTATTTAAGTACAACCAGATGGTGTTTGCAACATGCTCGGTAGCACAGAGGCAATACGACCGACGACTTCCGTGGTGTAGTGGCTAAGCACGCTGGGTTTCAACGCGTCGCCGCTCTGAGGTCCCGGGTTGGATTCCCGGTCGGGTCAAAGTATAAATCGTAATTGTCTTCATTGTATCGGATCTGGGTGTTTTGGTACCACCTTTGTGTCTGATTTGTATAACACAAGTGCATTGGCTGCTTACTTTGGGATCAGAGCATTGTATGTGATTGGTTTCCTTTTTTAAAAAAAGAGCAATCTCCTTACTAGCGAGGAATTAGCTAGACTATAGATTAATTTCCAAACAAAAAAGCAATCATTTTTGTTACTAAAATACTTTTTTTGTTATACAAAACATTTTAAACCAATATCCAAAGGGAGGTCAGCAGCAATCGCTCCAAACAATTGCACATACAAACCAGATACACTAGAATCTGCACAAAGCGCAAAGAAACACAAGAGTATCCATTTTGTATGAGAGGTGACGTCAGACGTCGGTTGTTAGAGACCTTCGCATGACGTCAGCTCGGTTGAGCGTCATAATAATCCTCTTAAGTTGACTGCCAACCGTGACGGGAGGTGTCGCACAGATTAGAGGACGCTTATACAGGGTGAAAGAGTACTATGCAAATGTAAGTGGTATTACTTGAAATGAGTCTAGTTACTGTTGATACAATCTACCTTTTTTTTCTTCAGGTAATGTATTTTTTTGTTTTACGAGAATGGAGCCTTCTAAAGTAGTCTATCTACTTCTAGGTTAGAAACCTATGGAAATAGAGTTATGAACCAACCGAGTCGTCAATCATTCCTTTTTTTTATTGTTATGGCAAAGACGTGAGCAGGTTAATTGTTGCTTTTTATATTAAACAAAATTTTGCCTATATTACTCAAATTATTAACTTACTAGCGGTCCCCCGCGACTTCGTCCGCGCGTTTTGAGTTTGCTCCCTCCCCTCCCGTCGCAGCGTCATGTTTTATATCCTAAAGCCTTTCTCGATAAATAAGCAATCCAACACAGAAATATTTTTTCAAATCGGTCTAGCAGTTCCTGAGATAAGCGCATTCAAACAAACAAACTCTTCAGCTTTATAATATATTAGCGCAAGCGCACGTTGTACTTAAGCTGCGAACATTATTTTGGTGCGGAGTTATGTTAAAACTGTGATAGCTCCTAAGATATTTATTGAAATCAAATGATATAAAGGGCAACTTAGTTCTAAATGAAATGCTCGTGATGATGAATGTATTTATTTTGATAAGAATAAATACCTGTGTGTCTGGCTGTCGCGGACTTTATTATAGAACTCTTAATGCTGAACAATCCTGTCATACATGATTTTTGTGTAACTTAAGCGGTTTCCGCAGCGTATGCAGCGCAAGCTCTCAAAAGGAATATCTTTCTCCCGTTTTCGCAACATTTTTCATTTCTGCTGTGGTCTTATGAGTCGTATCTTTATGTTATATAGCCTAAAGCCTTCCTCTATAAATGGACTATCCAACGTAAAAAAAAATTTTCAAATCGGGCCAGTAGTTTTTGAGATTAGCGCGTTCAAACAAACAAACAAACAAACAAACAAACTCTTCAGCTTTATAATATTAGTATAGATGCGGTCTTACTGATCAGGATGAATAATACATGTAAAAAGTTACCTACGTAAAGCTACATAGAAAAATAAAACATCAAACAATTTATGTAGAAGTAATAAAAAACAATGTTCTTGTACGAGTTAACCTACTTTGTCTTTAATACTTACCATAAATAAATGATTACTTAAAATGATGATCATTGCAGAAAACATGATTTTTATAAACAAAACAATACTTACAATATGCTCGGAAAAGACTATTTTATATTCGATTAAAATCATCATTGATGAAATTGAAATTCTCGATTATTTAGGAATATCACTATTTTTAAAATTTTAAATGAAGGAGCTACCTATTATAATATGATATTTTGGTCTATTTAATTAAAAAGCCGCCATAATTATAACGATGGGATACGCGTAGAGTTGGGCAGGTAAAAAAATAAAATGGTAAGTAATGAAAAATATGGTAATTTATGGTAAAAATGGTAAAATACTCGTAATTTACCAAAAAACGGTAAAATAATCAGTTGCTGTATTTATTTATTTTATAATTTATGCATGATTAAAGCTTTAATCCAAACGGTTGCTGGCGGTGTTGATGGTAGAAAACACTTCAAATATTGATTACTAGCGGTCCCCCGCGACTTCGTCCGCGCGTTTTAAGTTTGCTCCCTCCCCTCCCGTCGCAGCGTGATGTTTTATATCCTAAAGTCTTTCTCGATAAATAAGCTATCCCACACAGAAATATTTTTTCAAATCGGTCCAGCAGTTCCTGAAATAAGTGCGTTCAAACAAACAAACTCTTCAGCTTTATAATAATATATTAGCGCAAGCGCACGTTGTACTTAAGCTGCGAACATTATTTGGTGCGGAGTTATGTTAAAACTGTGATAGCTCCTAAGATATTTATTGAAATCATATGATATAAAAGGCAACTTTGTTCTAAATGAAATGCTCGTGATGATGAATGTATTTATTTTGATAAGAATGAATACCTGTGTGTATAATACACCTCTAAAAAATAATGCATTATTTTTTACAAATTTATTAACATAAAAAAGGTTGTAGTAAGTCAACCATAAAAGATAGACATATGCTGTCGCGGACTTTATTATAGAACTCTTAATGCTGAACAATCCTGTCATACATAATTTTTGTGTAACTTAAGCGGTTTTCGCAGCGTACGCAGCAGAAGCTCTCAAAAGGAATATATTTCTCCCGTTTTCGCAACATTTTTCATTGCTGCTTTGGTCTTATGAGTCGTATCTTTATGTTATATAGCCTAAAGCCTTCCTCGATAAATGGACTATCCAACGTAAAAAAAATTTTTCAAATCGGGCTAGTAGTTTTTGAGATTAGCGCGTTCAAACAAACAAACAAACAAACAAACAAACAAACAAACTCTTCAGCTTTATAATATTAGTATAGATGTGGTGTATGTATTATAATTATATTAACCTACCAAAACATGAGATTCGGGGTGCATTATTTCATAGCAACTAAAATAATATGTCAGTTTTATGAAACTTGACAGTTACTAGTCTGAAATCGGATGCAAATCATAGTAATAATTATTTTGTTTTATGATATATGTTTTTCATGTTTTTTTTTGTGCGAAATGTATGGTTTTCTCTTTTTTTAAAGTAATTTATTTTCTTTTTGTCTGTCGCACCACCGCCTACAATCATTTCTGCTTAGCCCAAAGGAATGACTGGTAGCTAATGCCATATGGCGTTAAGTCCACCTTTTGTACAAACTTTTGGTTGTACAATAAAGTATAAATAAATATAAGAAGAGCTCCCGATGTTAGACAAAATGTATGCAAACTGGAGTTCTTGAATTGAATGGGGCTCCGTAGCGAGCGCCGCTGGGCGCCCCTAGGACCGCGGCGCCCGTGTCCAATGCACACTCTGCACTATTGGACACTTCGGAGCTTTATCAATACAATAAATATAAATATTGTAAATATTGGACACCAATAACATACATTGCTCTGATCTGATCCCAAAGTAAGTAGCCAATGCACTTGTGTTATGGAAATCAGACACAACGGTGGTACCACAACACCCAGACCCGAGACAATATAGAAAAGATAGTTTTCTACATTGACCCGACCGGGAATCGAACCCGGAACCTCACGAGATGGCGACGCTTGAAACCAGCGTGCTAGCCACTCGACCACGGAGGTCGTCAAATCAGAGTCAGAGAATCAGAGAGGTCGTACAATATCAAGATTACATCTAGAACTCTCCTAGAATCTAGCTAGGGTTATAGAACCAACCTTTCCTTCAACTAAGTTTTAGTAAGAGTGTCAGTCGACCTGTACATTTGACGATTGGACAACTAGATAGACACATCACGATTTAGAGTCGATTTTACCAACGTTTTTTTAAGTCTCATCTGAAATGAAATGAAATATTTATTTGCTTAAAACATGGTCAAGATAGAGGTGGTACAAATTTAAAAGCTCCGCATGTTTTGTCTGGTCTGACATGCAAATATTAAATGTATTAGAATTAAAATCTATGATATAATGTTGAGGTGGGTTAATATTCAAATTAATAACAATAATAAAGTCGATGAAATATATAATGTCAGCTACTTTTACAATTACTAATTAACAAATAACAAATTTAAAAATTCCTTAACAGAATAAAAACATTTATCTAATAACCATTGGTACAGTTTTTTCTTAAATGTATTTAGGGGAAAATCAGACTTATTCAACTGAATAAGTTTGAAACGATCGATTTTAAAATTACATTTAGGTAAATGATTACTGAAAAATAGGTGCCATTTTTGAATTAGACGGTCTGTTTTATATTCGACGTATATTCTTTATCTGATGTTGGTAAAATCGAGCCTTAATGGGTTAATTAGACGGTCTGTTTTATATTCGACGTATATTCTTTATCTGATGTTGGTAAAATCGCGCCTTAATGGGTTAAGGAAATCTTGTTTTGACAAGTCATGTCACACAAAAATTTATCTATACATATACACGATTTTAAATATTAAATACCGTCTAGAAGTGTTTAAAGGTGAAGTGAACCGTCTTGAATTTACATTTGGTTGAAAGTTAATCAAATCAAGCACTCCTAAAGAATCAAAAGAATATTGTGAGAGCAATCTCGCAACATTGATGACGTCACGCAGCCTACGCGTTAAAGTAAGCGCTTGCAAAATGCAACAGGCTTGCTGATGTGACGGTGGCCGAGTGGTATAGGCATACGCCCGGATAGCGTAAGACACGGGGTTCGATTTCTCGTCTGTCACACAGCCAGACTTGCTTTTTACAAGTGCAATTTGTACTCCTAAAGAATATTCAGCCAATACTCATCACCCATCTCACACCATCATCAAAAAGACACCGAGACAACCCTATAGCATCCAGTGGCTACATCTGAAGAGCCGATGACCCGGTTAGTGCCCAATTAAGATCTGAACGTCTTAGATGTTTTAAATTATAGATGCGTCGTATGGGCTCGAAAATGGCTACACAAAAGGCAGGTAATTGCCCGGATTGCAGACAGTTGGGCACGCTTTCTCTTTATGGCTATACGTCCCGACAGAGCGCCTCAAATTATTTCTCGTTTTCTAGTAAAATTGCCTTCCGGTGTGTTTAGGAGTAATACCAATGACACTGCATCTGTGAGGGACAAGAAAGACGTGTCATTACATTCATAAGTAGGTATAGTTTTTTTCATTTAAAAGTATTAAAACTTACAATACGTATGAAGTCTTTACCATAATTTGACAACGGGTGACATTGGGCTAAAGAGCGAGATGTCACTCGCTCCAATGAGCGCTTAGTAGCAATCAGTACGTACCTAATGTTATATATATATTTATCTCTTCCTATCAACAGGCATGCCCCATCATTTGTATCTATTAGCGCTTTGTGTCGTAATACACAACTATACTCGTACGTTTGTGTACAGAGTAATCCTTGCGCCACTTTAAATGCTTTAATGTTGGGGTATAACATCTCTGTCCTTTGAACGTCATTGCTGAACGTGTACAATGCGCACGCGCAGGCCTAAACGATTGTTGGTTCAGCAATCTAATAGACATTTTGTTGGTTGCCCGAGGGAAGATTAGAGCTATTTCTGATACTGTAGGTAAGTAGATATAGGATATACTCTGGAGAGTATCTCTAGTTTTCAAGTTATAAAATGCAGGGCGTCACTTAAAGCTACCTTAGCTAGACCCGTGTAAATTTATAGATTTTCAGGAATAGGCTATCTAGAGTTCCAAAAAAATATATTTAAAACTGACAAAAAGATTGTAGATGCTACCATATTTGTAAAATCGCGACCAAAAACGTTATTTTAAAAGTTAAGAAAAACACTATAATTGATCAGTTATCAAGCGGGATTAAAAATGATTAAATTACGAAAATGGCTATAAAAAATTGTTGTCGGTGATATAAAAGTAAAAATTTAGGGTTGTATGTATTTTTAATGCAACATTATAAAAAAAATTAAAAACACTTAGGGGTATAAAAAATAGATAGTAGCCGTTTTTCAGACCTACTGAATAGGTACGCATATAAAATTTGGTAAGAATCGGTAAAGCCGTTTCGGAGGAGTACGGTAACTAACATTGTGCCATGGAAATTTTATATATTAGAAGATTATAAAGCTGAAGAGTTTGTCTGTTTGAATGCGCTAATCTCAGAAAGTACCTATATTTATTCCTGTGAATTTATTTCCATTCATTTGCAACATAAGATAGTTTTCAACCCTGTTTTTTTCTTCACATTATAAACTGTGTTTTGAAACACTTAATAAAATACATGCATATATTTCAAACTGTTTTAAACATGTGTTTTAATACAACTCGTTTCAATCACGCCAACCCTGCTTTTCACGAGTTTTTTCGTTTCAAAACAAAGTAGAAAGTCGTCCATTCTTCGTACGGTAGCGACAAAAACATCGCACGTGCAGCCATTGGCTATCACCAAGGCCTTGACTCGAGTTCAAGGCTACGCCACTTTTTACGGCCGGTAATGGTCCTAGCACACAACAGAAGGAGCTGCAGTGGGTGCGTTTTTGAAAGAACATTGTTAAACCGACCTTACTGCCTGTTTGACAACTACCTAACAAGTAACCAGTTTTGTTATCTCTCAGGGTTGACCTAGATAATTATCGTGATAATTATCTTGATAATTATCGTTGATAATTATCATGATAATTACGTGTTGATAATTATCGTTGATAATAACCAGTAACTGTTATTGTACAAAACAAAACGAAATAATATAGTATAATGTGTATTCAAACGCATGTTTTTTCGTCACAACATCCATAATGTATCCAAACGAACGCCAAATGTCATTCATCTACAGGGGAATTCCCCTCACTGTCACTGTTATGTGTTTTCCTTTTCGTTAACTGTAGTTTGAGCGCTGCGAAATTAATTAAAGAAAAAAACATTATG
Source organism: Pyrausta purpuralis (assembly GCA_963924145.1). Classification (NCBI taxonomy): domain Eukaryota; kingdom Metazoa; phylum Arthropoda; class Insecta; order Lepidoptera; family Crambidae; genus Pyrausta; species Pyrausta purpuralis. The sequence goes on along the minus strand of OZ001670.1, from coordinate 5,575,565 downwards.
CCTAGAAAACTTAATCCAATATGTTGAAAGTTTGCCTACATTAAAAGTTCACAGTTTTAACTAAAAGTAATATCTAAATATAGAAAAAGAAATTATAATACGTTATTTGATTTGATAATTGGATAATTATCAGATAATTATCGGATAATTATCAGATAATTATCAGAGAAAATAATTATCTTGATAATAGCCAACCCTGTTATCTCTCCATTACTTCATACGATATTGTGCGTATTTCGTTATTTATCGATGGTGAAACTTACTTGACCATAACGAAAGGGCTAATTAAAAGCATTACATTTTGTACTATTATCAGCAAAAGGCATAAGCTGTGGCTGTCGGAACACAATTCATAACTAAGGATTGATTTGATTTGCAGTACGGACATTGCCTACTAAACTAAAGGTATGATTCCGAACTCGGCAGCAGCAGCAGTGCTGTCACTGCAGTGCTGCCCCTAAGGTGCTGTCCAGCAGTGGTGCCCAGCAGTGCTGCCCAGCAGTGCTGCCGCGACACTACTGGTCCCCATACACAGGTCTGTCGCGGCGGCAGGGCGACACTGACGCGCAGCAGTGCTGCCGCTACATTGCTGCCTAGCTCGGAATGTAATCTCATATAAGCTTATAGAAATTGTATGGGGACCAGTAGTGTCGCGGCAGCAGTGCAGCGACAGCACTGCTGCTTGCTGCCGAGTTCGGAATCATACCTTAAAGCACATATTCATCAAGACACATACCCCCTAAGTCCCCTAACCGATTTCGACTGACGACTACGGTCACAGCAGTCACGACGAATAACTAACTGCGCAGGACATCTCTCATATATATAATTCTTCTGTGAGTGTGTATGTCACTGAACTTCTCTCAAACGACTGGACCGATTTTGATGAAATTTTTTGTGTGTGTTCAAGGGGATCTGGGAATGGTTTAGATTCACTTTTTTTTTAATTTTCAAATTAAAGACGTGTAGACAGGACAACGTCTGTCGGGTCCGCTAGTATTATATATATTCTTTGTTGCACTTAAAAGTTGTATAGAAAATACATGAAGTCACAATGTGAACAGAGATGAACTTATTTATCCTTAAAAGAGATCTCTTCCAGCCAACCCATAGGTGTTGGAATAGTAATAGTTGCGGTTATCGGCAGTGCTAAATTAAATACGGAAAATAAAAGTTATAATATTTGTATACATTTTTTATATCATATTTACATAAATATATGTAAAAAAAATATACTCTATGAACAAGAGGGTATTTGAGAAAGCAGATGTTATAGAGCACAAATGGTAAACACAGGTGTACTTTCTATTCCTTTCACTCTCATAGCCCGATGGGGCAGCAATCTGACACGACTGGAGGGAGATCAGGCACAGGCTTTACGTGCGCACTGGGGCACGGAGGTGAAACACCGCCAACTTCCGAACTACGGGTTACCCTGAGAACTTCCGAAATCGAGTTTCCGAATCGAACCCCGGACATCTGGCGCAGCCGTCGCTTTAAAATGCGACCTTTTACCCGCTGCTCTATCAGGGCAGTTACTATACTTATATTATAAAGCTGAAGAGTTTGTTTGATTGAACGCGCTTATCTCAGAAACTACTGGACCGATTTGAAAGAATATTTTTGTGTTGGATAGCTTATTCATCGAGAAAGGCTTTAGGCTAAAAATAAAACACCTCGCTGCGACGGGAGGGGAGGGATCAAACTCAAGACGCGCGAACGAAGACACGAAGAACCGCTAGTAATACACATAGATTCAGATTCATCGAAAGCCATCAGGACCATTATGATGGTGATCTTTGGAGCATGCCAATATCTGGAAGTGGGTATCTTGTGGTTTTTTAATCTCAATAGAAGAGACTACTTTCACATTTCTAGGCGTCCCCGTCATAAGTGCCAACAAAACGGTACCAAGTGATGACAACAGCCGGAAATATGGCTTTGACAGGGCTCAGAACCCATGTTGCCAGAGGTACGAGAAATCTCGTACCATTCCGAGATAAGACCTGCTAAATTACATACATTTCCTTAAAACGAATTTTGAAATCAATTTATGTTATGTGCAATAAAGAGTTATCTATTGTTAATCGATAAGATATTCGATTGAGAGATCCTCCTAATCGATATCAATAAGTGTACCACAGAATGACACTTCCTGACAAGACGGCAACGGTAAAATAATCATCAGTCACTTTGACAGGTGGTGTTTCCGATATATTCCTTCTTCTAAAATACGTCGCGTACATCGACTGATCATAAACCGGCTTTTTCCTCATTAATTCGTAATACTATACACCTATCTATCCCTGATGTCGAATATAATTAATAAAAAATATGTTTTTTAATTGTTATGTTTGAATTTAACAGCCCCAAGCGCAAAGAATATGACTACACAAGTTACATAGTACAGTAAATAGCATAAAATCATTAATTTTATTTGAGTTTCTTTAAATTTATGCTTTTACGAGATTATCTGTTAAAAATTATGAGATATTTACCAACCCTGGTACGAGAAAAAAAATGTCATCTGGCAACCCTGAACCTACTGATTCTTCTGCACGTCCTCCTATTGTAATCTAATAGCGCTAGCTTAGAAATATAGCGGATGTCTTATATCGTAGTAACAATTTGTTGGTAAACAAAGCGGCTGGTCTTCGGCGGGTGGCTCATTCGATTAATGGATGGCACGTGTATTAAACGCGTGATGTGTTGGGATGTGAGAAGACGTATGAACTAGCGAAAGTTTAACCAAACGTACTTTAGTGAAATATTACTTCTCTGGGAACTCAGGACATTACATAGTAACTCCAATTTACTGAACACTCAAGGTTTTAAGATCTTGAATCTTGAAACAACTGATACTAAGACTCGGTAGGTATGTGGATGGATGGCAGATATATATAACACTGTATTTAAAGGGAAACAGTAGTGATGTAAAATGAAAAAAAAAAACAATTTGTTTTTTTCAGTGTTTGAAAAAAAACATGAAAAAAAACTAAGCACCGTTGTTTTTTTTCTAAATTTGTTTTTTTTTCTACCATACATTTTAGTTCAATGATAAATGAAATTTGTATAATAAATCAACTTATTTATTTAATTATAATTAACTTATAACAACTTCCGATTACCAACAATTCAATTACTTATTTTCTTATTCTTCATCTTCACTTTCAGTTTTAGTATCAGTGCCTACACTAGTCATACTCTTGAAAAAAACATGGTCTAGAAAAAAAACAGTCCTTTTTCAGGTTTTTTTTCAACGCTTTTTTTCACACTAGAAAAAAAAAACGTTTTTTTGCAACACTAGGAAACAGTTAGGTGCTGTTTTATCAAGCTACAAAAAAAATATGTGAAAAATTAAACCATCCAAACAAATTAGACAGATTTTTAAAAGATTTTTTGTTATCAAAATATTACCCATATCAAAAACTACTGGACCGATTTCAATGATACTTTGACTGTATCCTAAGTAAAAATATACCTAATTGATCTAAAAAAGAATTATCTCACTTTGAGTTCTCGTTTTCGAGGGATCCGTGGACAAAGATACAAACGTACAGACATACATACACTTACGAAATTCAACGTGTTTGGAGGCCTTACTAGATCAACATGCTCAAAAATTATCAAATCCAACGATATCGCATACATACACATTGAATTAATGACCTCCTTTTTTTGAAGTCGGTATAATTTAGTTACACTTGGACAGGTCAGACAGTTAACTATCATAACCAAACAGTTCCGGACTTCTTATTACTGGAACTAACATTAGGAGTAGCTCTAATGTTATTCAGTAGTTGTAATTCCGGCAAATAATATATTGATAAAATTAAAATACATAGCAGACACCTTCGACTTCAGAATGATAGATCAGACATATCCTGCGTATCTGAATCATCCTCACAAAGAAAATATAGGTCTCATTAAAAGCTAGACACAATAAACAAGGCCCATTTTCATTTAATCAATTGTTCAGCCGAAATCCTCATTTTGAATCTACAGGGTGTTGTTTTGGTCAGTGGCATCCAACTCGGAGATGATATGAGTTATGCTTATTGAAAAAAAAATCACAAATTTCTAAGAAAATTAAAAACGGATGGGGAAACTGGCACCCTCGCGCGTATCTCCGAAATACTACGCCGTAGCTAGTAAGCTACGAAGAGGCGACCTGGCGTTGGTAGTTTTGACTCGCTCGCTAGTATCGCAATAATAAATTTATATTGTGTTTTTTTTTTCATTTTGTACAGTCGCCAGCACATCAGGTTACCCTCTTTTGTTGCAAACTAGCCCTTATTACAACTGCATAAGATACCGCAGTGTTTACTTTGACGTGCTGTTGTCCGTACAACCACCCCTGAGTCGCTCGTCGCTGACCAAAACAACAGCCTGTATAATTTATAACCAACGGTCATCACTGGCCGGTTGCCAAGACGCGATTGACTGGCCAGATGATAGGAAATAGTGTCCACTGAAAAAAAATAAAGGTCAGTGACATCCGCTTTGGCTTAAAACGTTTGGCCAACGTTGGTGGAAAATAGGTATGGCGTGTTTGAAGGACAGTTCATGGCGGTCCGTTGTAATTATTCAATTACACGTTTCCGCCCAGTTTCACGGAAAGCGTGTAATTTACATGTTGTATTGCAGAAGCGCTTTTAGAAGCTTAGAAAACAATGGTTTGGAGTGTTTTTTAATGTTTTTATGAAAGTAACAAGCTTCTTCCATTGTACAGAATAAATTTAATACTGTCTTGTGTCTAGTAAATATCTAGCTAGTAAGTAGTAAAAAAACTGTAATGTATTTAGTATCTTATAAATATTAACCTTTTTAGAATAGTAAAAAAAAACTGGAGACTGGTCTTTATAAATGAGGTGTGTAAGGAGCTTTGTTTTTTTCTCCAAACATGACGATTGTAACAATCCTATTATAATTACTACTTTATTTCACGACCTCCGTGGTGTAGTGGCTAAGAACGCTGGGTTTCAAGGCGTCGCCGCTCCGAGCCGAGGTTCCGGGTTCGAATCCCGGTCGCGTCAATGTTGAAATTAAAATTTTCGATATTGTCTCGGGTCTGGGTGTTTTGGTACCACCGTTGTGTCTGATTTCCATAACACAAGTGCATAAGCTACTTACTTTGGAATCAGAGCAATGTAAATTATTGGTGTCCAATATTTATTTATATTTATTTATTTCACTCCGTTATTCTTAGTTCCCTAGTATGAATTCTATCAAGGTTCTTGGTGACCAGCCTTAAAACCTTCGTTTTGGGCTTTACGTATTCAAAATTATGAGTATATTTTTCTAATCCAACAAATTATTGTTTTTATACGGAAGTTAGTAAAATTAACGCCACGTTAGAACACCAAGAGACCTGGTTGTTGAACTATGGACTTCATCCACCTTTGCACTTATCGAGTTTCAAGAATCATGAGCATACAATATTCTACAAAGTAATAAGAAGCTGTTGATTCATAATTTGTTGAAAGGGCAATTGAAACAGCATATTACTATAATGATTTTCCTTGACAGTGATTGATTGTCAAGATCAAAGAAACTATTGGATTGGAATTCTTTGTATTCCGCCTAGTTATAGCAGGTTAAATTGTCCTGCATTTTTGTTGGATATTAACTCTTATAAGGTCGAACGCATCTTCGTCCGCGCGTTTTGAGTTTGCTCCCTCCCTTTCCGTTGCAGCGTGATGTACTTACTATAGCCTAAAGCCTTCCTCGATAAATAAGCTATCCAACACAAAAATATTTTTTTAAATCGGTCCAGTAGTTCCTGAGATTAGCACGTTCAAACATACAAACTCGTCAGCTTTATAGTATTAGTATAGATAACTGGGTGTTTTGAAGGCAGTTCAGCTTAAGAGATTTGGTTATGGTGATACCCTTGCTGTTATGATGTAAAGAAAGACTGATAGTCAAAGATTTAGTTATTGTATGTACTCTTTATACGCTGAAAAAAACTTTATTTCTCAGCAGAGATGATCCATTTAACGTGCTAAAAGATTTAAAATTTGTCAGAGAGAAATGTGGCTTTGTACAGGTACAAGATTAATCAAAATTAGTTCAGTATTTCCAGAGTTTAGCACTGAGAAACCAGATTACTGACAATCTTTACCATTTTATAAAGATGACTATTGTTTATCATGGTCCAATACATAAAGTAAAGGGTCTAACTAAGAAATGTATAAAAAACTTCCTTTTTTTGGGATATTAATATATTTCTGCACTCTGCACATCTGCTTCGGTGGCGCAGCGGTAAGAGGGTCGACCTTTAAAGCTACAGCTGCGTCAGAAGTCTCGGGTTCGAGCCCAGCTCGGGCCAAAAATATGTACCTGGATTTTTCTGTTAAGGAATTCTCTGAGCAGTCCGGAGTTCGGAAGTAGGCGATGCCGGTGTTTCACCCCTGGGCATCGGGCTATGAGCGTGAAAGGAAAAGAGAGTGCACCCGTGTTTGTTCACACACTTGTGCACTAAAATATGTCCCGCGCAGTCGGTTACTCGTTGTGACTGGCCACTGTAGTCGAAATCGGCTAGGTAGGGGACTACAACTATTACATTTCTGTAAGAGCATCGAATCCAACAAAATCCAGCAGAAATCTTCAAAAACACGCCACCCAAAATATTCCACGGCACTTCCTAGTTTCTCGCAGCAAAATAGTTTCTAATGCGTATTGTATGATTAAAACCGTCTATTTTTAGCGGCAACGTGGAAAATCCTATTGTACGGTATTCCACACTGGCATCCGTCCAAGGAGTAGCCAAAATATCGTTAAACCTAAGGTTCTTAACGGAATCATTGAGATTTTATTGTTCCGATTATTAACGTGCGAAATGGGTGGTGGAATTAGTAATAAAATGATTTTGTGTTTTATATTTCAGCTAATGGAGTTAGAGCCAAAAAGAGCGAGTGAAGAATATGGTCTGCGTTGCGAAAGATGGGGATTAAAGATTCAGGTAAATGCTTGATCATACAAAACATGATAAAAGTTTATTTTTTCATCTGTGATCAGTCTTTCGAATTGCAGTGGAATTGTATGTTAGGTGTACCCTCCAGTGAGGGTACTGCATCGGTTTTGGTAAGATGCAGCAACGATCTGCAGGGCCCCGTGTATTTCGATGTTTCTCACAAGCCATGGGACGTTAGCCGGGCCAAACGCTCTACCAATTGAGATTAGTGATTAGAAGGCTTTGAGTCCTATGTTTGAAGCCTCGAGGCGGAATGGCAAGGCTCAGTGAGCTCGGTAGGCTTGGTGCCCCGAGCTTAGCCAAGCTGCGAGCTCTCTGAGCCATGCCTCGAGGCTTCAAAAGAGCTCGAGCCTTCAAAAGAGCTCGAACGTTCAAAAGGGCTCAAACCTTCGAAAGAGTTCAAACCTTGGAGAGAGCTCGAAGCTACAAAAGAACTCGAGACGTGAAAATAGTCTTAAAATGAACGCAAGGCTTTAATAAAAGCTCAAGTCTATGTTTATGACTTTAGTATCTCCGTATACATATATAATACAAAGTCATGACTGACTAACAGACAGAGATATGAATGATCAACCCAAAACCGCTGGGTTAAGAGATTCCAAATTTGGCAGTTGGCCTCCCCGTGTGGTCAAGGGGTCCACTAAGAAAGGATTTTTTAAAATTCATCGCCTAAAGGGGTGAAACGGGGATGCATAATTTTGTATGGAGCAACAAGATTCGTTCGATCAATTTAGTTGAAACTTCATAAAACACAAATAAATAAATACTGGTAAATAAAGCTGATTCCTATGTTTATTATATAACTGTGTTTTCATTTTAATACTTAAAGTAAGAAAACGCTTTATAACACTTTCAAAAAGGCTTGAGCTTTCAAAAAGGCTCTAGCTTTCAAAAAGTCTCGAGCTTTCAAAAACGCTCTAGCTTTCAAAAAGGCTCTAGCTTTCGAAAAGGCTCGAGCTTTCAAAAAGTCTCGAGCTCTCAAAAAGGCTTGAGCTCTGCGAAAGACTCCAAGCTTCATACAAAAGAGGCAAGTTCCGAAAAAGGCTCGAACTCTAAAAAAGACTTCCGAGTCGTCGAGCTTCATAAAAACGAGGCGAGCCCTATAAACGACTCTGAGCTCTCGGCAAAAGGACTCGGAAGCCTCGAGCCTTGTACAACACTAATTGAGATACCGTGCTGTCAGTCCGGCCGCGCGAAATTTCTGGTCTCTTATGGATCCGTCATTACGCGTGACGGTAGCGCCATCTATCCGTCTGTTTATGCAACGGCGATGATGATGTACCCTTATTAAGGTTTCTGGTACACAGATCATATATTTTAGTCAGTTTTTAAGCAAGAGTCAGTCACATCACAATAAAGAACTAAATACTTTGTTTGGCTTAGACTTTAGCCAGCAGTATTGCTCATCCTGATGACATAACTTCAAAGGCCATTTGCCAAAAACGGACACCAGATTTTCTTACAAAACCTTTTTAGGGTTCTGTAACCGGCAGGCAAAAACGGAAAGGAAACTTGAGGGGCAGATACATGGAAAAAAATAAAAGTATTTTCTCAAACCTAAACATGTAGGGTGTTTATAGATAGATCGACGCGTTTGGTGCAGTGGTTAGAGGTCTTGCCTATTGAACCAGCGGTCGTGGGTTCGAATCCCGCAAGGAACAAATGTTTGTGTGATAAGCACGAACATTTGTACCTAAATCATGGATGTAATATGTATTTAAGTGTTTATGGGAGACGCCCCCGTCATAATTGTTGTCTGGTATTTCGTAACACAAGGAAGAAAACTCCTTACCACGAAACCAGAAGATTGGTGTGTTGTCTGGTGCAGATTTATTATTTATTTATTTATAGATTTCTTAAAATGACATCGAGATTCCTTTAACCATTTTATCTGAAAGTCAAACGTTTGTAAAATAGACGCTTCTAAAGAGGTAAAATGGTCGTCCCGCTTTTGCTGACTTTTAAAGAAAATTATAAAAAATTACACGATGTAGATCTTTACAAAAACTTTCAACGAAAATGAATTAGAACAAGATCGAACAAGTAAATTTTTAAATATAGCACATTTTCAACAGCCGAAAATTTAACTTTGTCCTACAATAAAAATACTATGAAAAACCAAAGTTATTTTTGCTATCAACAAAAATTTGTGGATAAGAAGACCTCTTTTTTAGTCAACGTAGGCTCAGCGCGCGAGTCCGCCTCGCAGTTCGCACTTAGCCGGTATTTTTATCTTGAGATGGATGACACTATCTTGTTCCGATGACTCAAAACCTATTTCGCCACATTTACCGACTGTCGTATAAACAGTGCACACCTTGACAGTGACATGGCGAGGTGACGAACGGTCTATTTCAAGTTGACGGTTCTCGGGAAAAAGTGTCACAGCCCGAAAAGAGTACATTAGCGTTTATTCTGACCGGACAATGACATTGGCAGAGAAACGAGGAGTTCGCGTTTATTTTAAAATAATACTCTTTCCTTGACCATATTGTTTTAGAGCTATGCTGATTTTTGTTAAGTAAGAAAAGCCATCTATATTGGCTTCACTAGGTAAAAATTATATAGTAATACTGTCTCAATAAAAATTTTACCCATTGGCTGCTAAGTTTGCGCAGCGCAAAGTAGTTTTGTTACTTGATATTTTGTACGTCTATTAGACTATAAGTTATTTATCCTATGGGATTGTTTTGTTACAATCTGTATCTAGAATTTAGATTATTAAAAAATCGTAGTCCAAGACAATAAAACAAAAGGAAGAAATCGGAAAAACATTTTTTTTCATATAGGTACAATATCTTAATTCATTTAACCAAAACTTTTCAAATCACATGTTTTCCCGTAATTTTGAGTTGAACACTTTTCGCACGACACGTTTATTGTTATTTTCGCGAGGTGGGCAATTCTAACAAGCCGTTATATTAGATTTCGCGTGCAGACATTACGTTCTTTGCCTAGGTTTCGTAAAAATACTCAAAGGTTACCCGTACATGAATGGTGCTCGTAAAAAACTATACCTAACGGCTTAAGCTCGCTTCAAGGGCAATCGAATTAATAATTCGAATTGAGAATGACGCACGAGTTATTGAAGGGATTGCAAGAAATCTACGATAATACGACATGGTGAATAGTAATTTGACACCAATCACATACATTGCTCTGATCAAAAAAGTAAGTAGCCAATGCACTTAAGTTGTGGTAATCAGATACAAAGGTGGTACCACAACACCCAGTCCCGTGACAATATAGAAAATTACGATTTCTACATTGACCCGACTGGCAATCGAACCAGGGCGCAGGGACCTCAGAGCGGCGACGCCTTGAAACCCAACGTGGTTTTCAAAAGTAATAAAAAAAAACTGGATGGGTATGGTTAAAGTAATTATTATAGTTTCAACTTGCAGTCTTAATGATGCAACCTTGTGTAAACGAGACTTGGATTCAACGTAACGTTTGAGTCAGTTTAGGCTGGTTGGCTGGCAGTTAAGGCCTTAGGTTTAGGTTAAAAGCAAATGCTTAGTGTTAGTGTAACAACTAAACTACCATTGAATTATGACTTTAACTAGGTAGCTGCATATTTTAAGAGCTAAAGAAGCTATGCTTCCTGCGATTACGTCCTCAAGTTCATCATCATCAGCCAAAGGACATCCACTGCTGAACAAAGACCTCCCCTACGCCTTAGCAGTGACTCACGTTCACTTAGGCATAATCAAAAAGGCCTACGAATCTCCTCCAATCTAACATCTTGATTAATAATTTGAGGAAAATGGTTTGTTATCGACATAGCAACTTGGGAGATTAGATCGCGCTCATCAAAGCGATGCTTTGTAATTACTCTGAATTGACCGGCCATGCTTTTATTAACTCCAATTATTTGTTAATGTGTGTTTATAAACCCTACTGTCTCTTGTCTACTTCCATTGTTATATATAATCATGGGTCCCATGATGATATATAACAATAGAAGTAGACAAGAGACAGTAGGGTTTATAAATGGTCATCATCAGAATGAGAACCTTCTTGGAAGCAAGTCAAATAGATCAGATTTGATAAAACAAGAGATAGTAGGCTTTCTGAATGGTTACCATCAAATCAAGGAATTACTGGGATGCAACTCGTTTCCGAGATATTCCACCCACTTCAACCTCCACCGAGATTTAGATTGAAGACCCCTTGACCGAGGGCGAAGCGTAAAACGTCTACCGACAAGATGGACAGACGACCTCGTTAAGATTTCAGGAACACCGGTCGCTGTAGAAAACAGTGGAAGGTCTATTTTCAGCAGTGGATGTGCTTTGGCTAATAACGATGATTCTCCAACGATACAGTTATTACTTTTAAATAGTAGAATATGTGATCATTTTGACACAGAAACTAGGAGAAACGTGCTTGGGAAAACACGTCAATTTTCAGTCCTTCGTCAGAATTTCTAAGGTCATTTTTGATCAGTCTCAACTAACTATAAGACTAAACTACACTGATCTGACTGACTCCAGATCACTAGAGGAATAGAGTGCAAACAACCTCCTCCTTTTTGAATTCGGTTATAATTTGCTCCGTAAAAGGTTGCTTATTAATTGCCACCATCATCGAATATGTATCAGCTAAGAAGCACTTTCTATGATTAACTGGACTTTTTCAATTTTATGGTAAGGTACCCAACCTGTAGTTACTCGGTGGAGCTATTGAAACGAGTACATCTTTCTGTGTATCGTATAAATGGAGGAAAAGGCGAATAAAGGACATAAGTAATTCTCTTTGCGGTAATGTGTTCGTGATAAGGTCGACACACGTAGGTCGTTGTAAATCCGTCTCGAAGGACCATTCTTGAAGTTTTAACACGATATGCTAGAATTCTTTAACGTTCAAACTCTGTTTAGAGAATAATTACTAATAATAAATAATTATTATCGTGTAGAAAAGATTTTCAGTGACACCTCCTTTCGCTCGATAGATAGATAGATTGACCCATTTTTAGACACAATTTCATGCCTAGAATATGTTATTTTTTCTTCTCTTTATTATGGACAACATACAACTACGAGGTGTGGTCTAAAAGTTTCTGGCTTTAAAAATTTGGCGGCTTAAAAAAAAAATGTCATTGCGATTGTCATTTATTCCGCTTTTTCTTGTATGATTTTGGTGTTTCTGTTACTTGTGGTTTTGATTTTACGGCGTTTTAACGATAGGAAGTTGATAAATTATCGATATGTCCAAATTGGAATATCGTTCCGTGATCAAATTCCTGACCAAGAAAGGAATCAGTCCGAGCGATATAAAAAAAGGGTTAGATGACGTGTACGTGGATTCTTCTCCATCGTTTTACACCGTTAAAGAATGGAGGAAGCAGTTTCGTTGAGGACGGGAGTTCATTGACGACGAAGCGGCCAGTGGAAGTACTCACCGAGGACTGTGTCAAATTAGTGGAAGAGGAAGTTCTGAGTGATCGAAGACTTAAGACTAAAGAAATAGCGGCAAGAACCGGGCTTTCGAAAACTTCAGTACTTAGCATTCTTCATAAACATCTTCACATGAATAAAGTTAGTACTAGGTGGGTACCCAAACTTCTTTCGAGCTTGCAGCGAACAGAGCGAAAAGCGTGTTCTCAAGAAGTTTTAGACGCGTATAGGCGTTACAGAAAAAGTTATTTGGAGTCGATTGTGACGGGAGATGAAACCATGGTTATGTACTATGATCACCTGTTCAAAAGGGAATCGATGGAGTGGCGTCGTCTTGGTGAAAAGCCGCCTAGAAAGGCCAAGGTAACGACATCCACCAAAAAGATGATGGCAACGGTATTCTGAGATTGTTACCGAATACTGATGATTGACATAAAAGAAAGGAATACCACGGTAAATGGCAGCTACTACGCTACCCTTATTGAGCAGTTACGAAAGGCAATCAAGCAGAAGCGACGTGGAAAAATCAGTAGAGGTGTGCGGCTTCTCCACGATAATTCTCCCGTTTATAGTTCATAGAGTAATAACTGCAGCAGCCCTGCACGTCATTGAGTCACTTGCAATGATGTCACCTGCACTGACCGGGCAACACCTTGCATAATACAAAGTGGCGAGCCAAAAACTAATCTATTCCGAGAGCTGCTCGATTGTGGTACCGTAGGCGTGCCTTTGATGGATTGAGAAGCACGTTATTGATCTTTTTCTGCTGATCTCATTAATTAGTATTGGTAGTTTTAAGGTCTTCATGTGAGCGGAACATTTATCGATTCTTGTATCTCGCCTAGGATGAAGATAAATGTCATCATCATCATTTACAGCAAAGGACGTCTACTGCTGAGTTTTTTTATAAGGATTCCTTATGGAAAATAAATAGTGCGAATCGGTCTCGCGCACAGAGGGTTCCGTGCCAATTTTAACTGAACTAGGCAATCCACTTACTACCACTTAGCTTAAATACCACAATATTTTGTTGAAAGCAGATATAACTTCGTTTTTCATAGTGTATATATGAAGAACAAAGTTATGTTTGCGGTTGTTAAAAATGTGTTATATCTCAAAAACTTCTCGTTCGATCCCGTCCAAACCAATTTTCGTTGAAAGTTTTTGTTAAAATCTAAATAATGTATTTTTTTCAAAATTTACATTCGCTTAGTTTAGAAGTTAGATGGAGGGGACGCCCATTTTACCACTTTGGAAGCGTCTAGCTATGAAATGTTAGGCTTTTAAAGAAAATAGTTTTAAAAACCTCAATGTCATTTTAAGAGACCTATCCATAGACACCCTACACGCATAGGTTTGACATATTTCTTTTTCAGTTTTAGTTTCATGTATGTATGTCTAGTAACGAGTAAAACCGTCGTAAACTCATGGTACCGGTTCTGCATCCAGTGTGATCTTGGGATCTTAACAGGGTTGTTTGACTTTGCCAGTGGACGGTAATAATGCGAAGTGTGGTACTCGCTTCGTTTGTCCATTATTAGTTTGTTACCGATAATGATTTACAAAGTTGATGTTTCATTCCTGAAACATCCACTTTGTAAATCATATTCGGATTCGGGTTCCGTGCGGACGCACGGATGGACTAACGTACCCAATGTATATATGGCTGTCGGGAAGACCATGGTATTTTGGTACGTGGTACACGGAGCACGGGCGGGACTCGAACCCGCAACCTTAGGCTAACCGGGCCAACGCTCTTCCCAATCGAGCTACCGTGCGATCGCGCGAAATCTCTGGTCTCTTATGGATGCGTCATTTTATTACGAGTTATTTTGAGCCCCGCCCGTGTGAAATTTTTGGTTTCTTGTTCCATCTTTTAAGGGTGCAAAAATAACACTGAGTCTTAAAAACATTCGAAACCAGAACTTGTGATTCGCCATCAAAAATTCTATTATAAGAAAGTAAGAAAATTATAAAATTAATTGTGATGATGTAATTATGTCAGCCGGCAAGTCTTAGACCTTACACATTACGACTTTTAGCAGCGATACCGTCGCGATGCAGCATCGATGCAGTCGCAAAATGTCAACCTTTACACACTTGCGCTACTTTTAGCATCGATTGTAACGTGCATTAGCATCGCGATGCAGGAACTTGATAGTGACGACCCGTCTGGTGTAGTGGTCGAGAAATCGCCTACTACGCAGCGGGTTGCGGGTTCGATCCCCGCACAATACAGACATTTGTGTGCATGAACATGTCTGTTTGTATTGGTCTGGGTGTTTTCTATGTATATCATGTATGTATTTACAAACAAAAAGTATTTAAGTATTATATCCGTTGTCTGGCACCCATAACACAAGCTTTGAGTAGCTTACTTTGGGACTAGATGGCGAAGTGTGGGAATGTCCCAAGGATATTTATTTATTTATTTGCCAGAACGAAGCTCGAATACTTAAATAGGTCTATAACACAGCTTGATTTAACTCCATCTATGGACTGCATTAACATGTCAAAAAAAAGTAAAGTAAGCCTGTAACATCCCACTGCTGAGCAAAGGCTTTACCTCAACTATGAGGTAGTTTGAGCCATACTCCACCACGCGGGCTCAGTGCGGGCTTTTGCAAGGCTACTAAACCTGCTGTCAGATTTTATCAAGCCTTAACGACTAATATCAACCGATATTAGGCGGGACCACCGGATTTACGTGTCTTCCGAAGCACGGAGATGCTCGTGATGTACGTCACTTATATGGTCGGAATGGTCCACCCATCCAAAGTATCCAAACACGACCGCGCCGTAGGTTGCTTTACTTCGGTATCACTACCAAAGCGCTGCTACCGCTGCGCTACGAGTACCTCAACAACAAAAAATGTATAAAATTATAAACCCAACACCAACATGATAAATATTCATTGGATGCTACATGCGTCGACCTGCAAAGCAGCGAACAACAAGGGCATAGCGTGAGAGTAATTAGCGTTTCCCGCGAATGCGCGTGCGCATTAAAAGGCGCGCGCGCCGCGCTGTCTGCGCGTCACGTGGCGGGTAGGGTTGCCAACCTTACCTTACGTAAATAAATATTGAATATTTATTTATTTATTTAAACTTTATTGCACTGTAAGTTGTACAATTGGCGGCCTGAATGCCTAATGGCATCCTCTACCAGTCAACCACCTGGTAATGCAGAGAGTTTAATCAGTGGCGGAATATTAATAATATGTGAGAAGTGTGGTAAGAAAAAGAAGTAAAATGCACTAACATAAACATACATACTAATATTACACAAATATATAATAGGATACATAAGCAAAAGAATAATAAACATACATAGAATACATATACTTAATAAATACAAAATTATGAATGATAAAGGTGATGATAATGACGACATCCAAAGAACACAAATAAAAGAAAATGGCTGTTAATTCTGAAGAGAGCCAAGGTTAAGATAGTGGGTGCGGAGAGACTTTTTAAAAGTAAATTTGTTGGGGGACATTCTGATTTCATTGGGGAGAGAATTCCAAAGTCGAATCGCAGAGATGGTGAAAGAGTCCGACATAAAGCCGTCATCTCCGAATATCATATCACATTAGAGGTGCTTGTAGCGCAACGGTAGCAGCGCTTTGGTACTGATATCAAAGTGAAGCAACCTACGGCGCGGTCGTGTTTGGATGGGTGAGCATTTCGACCATATAAGTGACTTTTATCACGAGCATCTCCGTGCTTCGGAAGGCACGTTAAGCCGTTGGTCCCGGCTAATATTGGTTGATATTAGTCATTAAGCCTAGTCAGAGGTCTTATGGGCGGCTTGATAACATCTGACTGCAGGGTTAGTCGCTTGCCTTGCAAACACCCCCGCACTGAGCCCGCGTCGTGGAGTATGGCTCAAACTACCTCACAGTTGAGGTTTCACTTGCCCCTCCTTGATGGACCTCGAGCGACTGACTCGGGGGTGTCAGCCGCTCGATAAGAGGCCTGCGACGGTGTTGTGCGTGTCCGGCACGCCGTTCGACAAAGACCGGGGGGAACATGCATTTCCCCCTGAAGCCGGGTGGCGCTCGCTGCTAAGCGAGCCACAGCCAGAGGAGAGGCTGTGGAAGAATGCCCAGGGTGCTAACTCGTGGCTCTCTCCTTACTAATGGCACCGGAGGACACCGTCAGGTTTTAGTGGGTACCAAGGGTTGACCTGGATAATTATCGTGATAATTATCTTGATAATTATCGTTGATAATTATCATGATAATAAAGTGTTGATAATTATCGTTGATAATAACGAGTAATTGTTATTGTACAAAATAAAACGAAATAATATATAATGTGTATCCAAACGCATGTTTTTTCGTCACAACATCAATAATGTATCCAAACGAACGCCAAATGTCATTCATCTACAGGGGACTTCCCCTCACTGTCACTGTTATTTGTTTTCCTTTTCGGTACCTAACTGTAGTTTGTGCGCTGCGAAATTAATTAAAGAAAAAAACATTATCTATGCCTAAAAAACTTAATCCAATATGGTGAAAGTTTGCCTGCATTAAAAGTTCACAGTTTAAACTAAAAGTAATATCTAAATATAGAAAAATAAATTATAAAACGTTATTTGATTTCATAGTTGGATAATTATCAGACAATTATCGGATAATTATCAGAGAAAATAATTATCTTGATAATAGCCAACCCTGGTATACCCACCCTATTGGGTGGGGGAGTCCCACACAACCTACTGGTTAGCCCCCGCCGCTGGTATGGTATGCCTAACGCATTTCCTGACGAAAAAAAAAAGGTCTTTGCCCAGCAGTGACGCGTTACAGGCTTACTTTACTATATCACATTGCGCTGATCCCAGTATAAACTACCAATGTTGCACAACATATTCTTTCTGACTAAAATTATGTTATTATATTATCAATTTAGACTGCACCTTTATTAATAGTGTATGCCCGAAATGGGTACACTTTTGAAACATTATTTTATTTTTAACAACAATTGTACACAGTTTTGAGACAATAAATGATTATCCTATCTTATCTGACAAAAAAAAACAATAATTTAATGAAATTAAACTATAAAAGAAAGTATGTACTATGGAATAGTAAGTCACTATGGAAATCAGAAAATATATTTTTATAATATATTTATGATCATGTGCGTAGATTGGTAATTTACGTAAGTTTGACATCATGCACAGACTTCAAAAGAATTTTGTTTTTCCTAAATAGAAGACAAATGCGTTATTTGAAGCTTTTTATTTAGTCAGTTTTTTGAAGGCGGTTTTTTTTTTCTTATTTCTTGATTTTTAGTTATACAGGGTGTTGTTTTGGTCATTGACATCCAATTTAGGGATGATAATATGAGTTATACTTATTCTCAAAAAAAAAATCTTTAAATTCTGAGCAAGTTTTATACAAGAAAACCTCTTTACAACATTCAAAAATATTACAAAACGAATGGGAAAACTCGCACCCCAGCGCGTAGCTAGCGCTTATCTACGAAATACTACACCGTAGCTAGTATTCGATCGCTGTACTGGATAAAAAAAATGTTTTTTTTAGGTTTTTTCCATTTAAGAAAAAAAATATTTATGTATTTTTTGGCATTAGTATCGTTTGTATAGCCACCCCTAAATCGCTTGTCGCTGACCAAAACAACACCCTGTATTACCCACCCATATCTCAAAATCTACTGGACCGCTTTTGATGTGACTTGCACTGTAGGTACGCTAAGTTCGGATATACATGATTGTACTAAAAAAACATCTCGCTATGACTTTCCGTTTTCTTGAAATCCGGGGACAAACATATACATATATACGACTCTCTAACAACAAAATTTTGCACATTTGTTTGGAAGCCTTAACCGACTTAAGGAGTTCGCCCGTTTAATTTCATTCGTAAATGAAATGAGAAGTGTATGATATATGATTTCGCAGAGCGAGATTTGTAGAAGACTATAGAAAAAAAAAGGACACTAAGGATTTCATGCCAACTTTCACTGAATTAGAGATCCACTTCCCTCCCTTCCCACTTCCAATTAGTCAAAATACCACAATATTTTGTTGACAGCAAATATAACTTTGTTTTCCATGGTATTTGTATGAATAACATAGTTGTGTTTGCAGTTATTGAGAATGTGCTCTATCTCAAAAACTACCTACTAATTCGATCTCGTTCAAACCATTTTTTTCGAGTCTTTGTCACGATCTACATCATGTATTTTTTTCAAATTTTACACTTGCTTAGTTTAAAAGTTAAATGGGTAAGATGGGGACGTCCATTTTACCACTTTGGAAGCATCTATCGCTCAAACATTATACTTTTTAAGAAAATGGTTTTAGGAATCTCGATGTCATTAAAAAATACCTATCCATAGACAACCTACACGCATAAGTTTAATATATATATTTTTTCGGTTTTACTTTCATGTAACGATATTTAAGGGGAGACCTTAAATATCATATTTTTTATTTTTTGTATGAGAATCGTCAAGCGGTTAACAGGATACATCTACTACTACTAAGTTTCAACTGTGTAATACTAATAATTTCAGAATAAAGTGGCTGTGACGGACAGGCAGACAGACGGACAGATTTGACGAAACTATAAGGGTTCCGTTTTTTGCTGAAACGGAACCCTAAAAAGTAGCAGGTGCGAATAATGATTTTCATATCATATAATTTCATCTGCTATTTTAGTCCATTGAATGAGTCCCTCCAAGGGGGGTCTAGAGTGCGTGAGTTGGTAACGTAAGATGTTTCTTCGGAAACATGTCAAGAGTCCCTAGGTAATAAACATACTAAAACCCCGGGACACTAGGAGGAGCCCCGGAGTGGGGGGAGGGGGGGAAAGGGTCCATTTTTTCATTTTTCGCTTAAATCTCCAAAACGGTACATGTTAGAGAAAAACTTTCAAGGAAAAGTTGAAAGGCCATAAAATTATCTACAAGATGAACCTAAATCATTTTTTTCTATTAGCAGCCGTTTTCGAGCTACATCCCATGAAAGGTGAAAAATTCGAAAACATAAGCAAACTTTAGCATAAGCTTAACGAGGGCGGACCCCTTCCCATGCTACGTGTGAAACTTCATCGTAAAATCCCAACAACGGATAATGTTGGGACATTGATGTCATATGAGAGGCACTAGAGGAAAAAAAATAAAAAGTTCAAGTATCGTAACTACCCTAATAAAATTCAATTCCTCATAAACGCCTCAATGGTGGAATCTGGTTTTTTTATCAATGATAGACCTAATTATGAGCAATCTATCGGTACTGGTCACAAGTTGCACTTTTGAGCTTTTTGGAAGAAAAAAATAGAAAAGATCAAGTTCAGTAACTCAAACTACCCTAATATAATATTTTGACAATCGATTCCTCCTAAAGGCTTCCATGGAGGAATGTGTTTATTTTACCAATTATAGACCTAATTAAGAGCAATCTATCAGTACCGGTCACAAGTTGGACTTTTGAGGTTTTTGGAAGAAAAAAATTAAAAAGGTCAAGTTGCGTAACTACCCTAATATAATATTTTGACAATCAATTCCTCCTAAAGGCTTCCATGGAGGAATGTGTTATTTTTACCAATGATAGACCTAATTAAGAGCAATCTATCAGTACCAATCACAAGTTGCACTTTTGAGCCTTTTGGAAGAAAAAAAATAAAAAGTTCAAGTATCGTAACTACCCTAATAAAATTAAATTCCCCGTAAACGCCTCCGTGGTGGAATCTGGTATTTTTACCAATGAGAGACCTAATTATGAGCAATCTATCTGTACCGGTCACAAGTTGCACTTTTGAGTTTTTTGGAAGAAAAAAATAAAAAGATCAAGTTCAGTAACTCAAACTACCCTAATATAATATTTTGGCAATCGATTCCTCCTAAAGGCTTCCATGGAGAATTGTGTTTATTTTACCAATTATAGACCTAATTAAGAGCAATCTATCAGTACCGGTCACAAGTTGCACATTTGAGTTTTTTGAAAGAAAGAAATATTTTTTGATCGATTGATGTGATAAACATGGGTATGTAGTATGGGGAAATTGTTTGAGCCAAAATCATTTTTTACTGCGTGTAACTCAGAAACGGTAGCATATAGGAAAAAATGATTTAGGTACAACTTGTAGATAATTTTATGGCCTTTCAACTTTTCCTTGAAAGTTTTTCTCTAACATGTGCCGTTTTTGAGATTTAAGCGAAAAATGAAAAAATGGACCCTTTCCCCCCCTCCCCCCACTCCGGGGCTCCTCCTAGTGTCCCGGGGTTTTAGTATGTTTATTACCTAGGGAGTCTTGACATGTTTCCGAAGAAACATCTTACGTTACTAACTCACGCACTCTAGAACTTTTTATTCAATGGACTATTTATGAAATGTTCCATTGCTAGCGCTTAGCCACTACACCACAGACGTATTCGGAAACACACTTGATTGAGTAAAATCTCCACCAATTTTCAGACAATCGCATCAGAATAGTGCTGACTGAGCTAAGATGCCACAAACAGACGCAAAGACACGCCAAACTTATAACTCCTCTCTTTTTGTGAAGGTTAAAAAAATAGTGTTAGCGTTAATTTAGGCTTTTTAGACACTTCTTTTTAAGTTAGTTTAATTTTAAAATTTTATTTTTTGTTTCACGTTTTCTAGTTAATATTACTCATATATCAAAAACTACTGGACTGAATTTGATGAAACTTACTCTGTACCCTAAGTTGAACTACACCTAATTGAACTAAAAAAGAATCATCTCGCTATAGCATCTTGTTTCCGAGAAATCTTTACACAAACGATAGGAAGCCATAATAGACCAACATACTAAATTTTTATCCACTTCTGACACTATCACATACATTCACGTCGAATTGATTACCTACTTTTTTTGAAGTCGGTTAAAAAGGCGCGCCGTGCTGTCTGCGCGTCAGGTGGCGGGCAGGGTTGTCAACCTCAGATAGGGTCGGGTGACATGTGGCAGAATGATAAGCGGGGGATGTTTTGTCTGGTACAAGTAAAAAGATAGGTAAAGTAATAATAGATTTGAGAGTAGTAGTTAAGTAAAGATTTAAGCTCGCGAGAATGCATTATACCGGAGGTCTCTGTTAACTGATGAAATGGCTTTCTTCAAGCGATTCTTAACGAATCGAGCCTTTCTTTCTGACTTTTTATGCTGTTTTTTTATCAATTTGTATGAAATGGGGGTTTGATTCTATGCAGAGCATGGAATACAGTCAATGATGGAGCGGGCTCGGCCAGAAAACATGACTCAGAAGATGTATGAATTGTAATGATTATGAAATACTCAACATCATTATCAGCTAAAGGATATCCACTGCTGAACGTAGGCCTCCCCCACGGCTTTCCCCAGCGACCGATCACTAGCGGTCTGCATCCAGTTTGATCCTGCGATCTTTACAAGGTCGTCTGTCCATCTTGTTGGTGGACGTCCTACGCTGCGTCTTTGGTCGAAGGGTCTCCAATCTAGAACTTTCCTGCCCCAAAGGCCATCAGTTCTTCGCGCTATGTTCCCTGCTCATTGCCACTTGAGCTTACTGATTCTAAAGGCTATGCCCGTTGCCTTTGTTCTTCTACGTTTCTCCTCATTTCTAATTCGGTCCCGTAGAGAAACACCCAGCATAGCCCTCTCCATCGCTCGTTGTTAGATTTTTATAAGACAGAGCATGGAATACAGTCAATGATGGAGCGGGCTCGGCCAGAAAACATGACTCAGAAGATGTATGAATTGTAATGATTATGAAATACTCAACATCATTATCAGCTAAAGGATATCCACTGCTGAACGTAGGCCTCCCCCACGGCTTTCCCCAGCGACCGATCACTAGCGGTCTGCATCCAGTTTGATCCTGCGATCTTTACAAGGTCGTCTGTCCATCTTGTTGGTGGACGTCCTACGCTGCGTCTTTGGTCGAAGGGTCTCCAATCTAGAACTTTCCTGCCCCAAAGGCCATCAGTTCTTCGCGCTATGTTCCCTGCTCATTGCCACTTGAGCTTACTGATTCTAAAGGCTATGCCCGTTGCCTTTGTTCTTCTACGTTTCTCCTCATTTCTAATTCGGTCCCGTAGAGAAACACCCAGCATAGCCCTCTCCATCGCTCGTTGTTAGATTTTTATAAGACTTATAGTTAGACCATAGACCATGTTATGAGTGTAGTGAAATCTACTATTATTCTGATGTTCATTTTAATGCTGAAGAAATACTTATTATACGGCTACGCAACATGGGTGTCTTACTAAAGCATAAATCCACTTATATATAAAGAACGAATATACATATTAACAGGATAGCAAAATATTGAATGAAGTAATTCGTTGAACTTTACCGATCAAACGGTTGATATTTTATTGCAAAATTGCGGGCCCAGCAAACAATGTTTCGCCCCCGGCGCATATTTTTTTCATAAGATCCTTTTCCTGACGATAACAAACACAACGACCGAAGAATCAGTGAAATCGGTCCAGCCGTCCGCACGTGATGCCGTGACCAAGTGAAATATGGATTCATTTTTAGGGTTCCGTAGCCGGATGGCATAAAACGAAACTCTTAAAGTTTCGTCAAGTCTGTCTGTCTGTCCGTTCGTCCGTATGTTATATTCACTTTAGTCTGAAACTTTAAGCAGTACACAGATGAAACTTGATAGGTAGGTGTATCCTGTTAACCGCTTTACGATTTCCATACAATAAATTAAAAAAAATACATTTAAGGGGGGCTCCTTTACATGGAACTCAAACAATTTATTTTTTCTCTAACCTATGCAAGTGCGGTGTCTATGGATAGGTCTCTTAAAACGACATTAAGATTTCTTAAACCATTATATCTGAAAGTCAAACGTTTGTAAGATTTCAAGAAGAAGAACAAGTGGTAAAACGGGTCCCTCTAACTTTTGAACTAAGCTAGTGAAAATTATGAAAAAAATACCCAAATTAGATCTTTACAAATACTTCCAACTATGAAAAAAAAAGTTATTTTTGCTGTCAACAAAATATTGTGGTATTTTGGATAAGTGGAAGTAAGTGGCCCCTCAATTTAGTTAAAGTTGGCACGGAACCCTCAGTGCGCGAGCCCGATTTGCACTTGGCCGGTTTTATATACATATAGAGATTGAAGCCTTCGACAAGCTTAGATAATTCCAGGATGTTGATAAACTTACAAACATCTTACTTCATTTCGATAAACCACATTCCGATGACAGAAAATGCAATATAGCTATATTTTATACGTAACATGCGTAATCTATTAAACCTTGATAGAGATCGTAAATATATCAATTTTGATAACGTCCCTTATTTTATTGTAATGGCGGAAAATAACGGTGATTGTTACGTAAGAATACCGCAAATAAAGTCATTTTTTCTTTGCTTGTCGAATATTGTTATCATTAAATTTAAAAACAACTCACATCCTGAGATCTTTTAAAAAAAAATGAAGTTTTTTTTTAAAATTTGTTACAACAATCAAGACTTATTCTAAATAACACTGATTCCTACTAAAAAAACGTCCAGTAGGTTTATCTTGCAGAAGGCGAGTAAGGGGTTACATCTATACTTATATTATAAAGCTGAAGAGTTTGTTTGTTTGAACGCGCTAATCTCAGAACTACTGGACCGTTTTGAAAAAATATTTTGTGTTGGATAACTAATTTATCTAGGAAGGCTTTAAACTATAGTTTATCTCGCTCCAACAGGAAGAAGTCGGGGGGGACCGCTAGTGTGATATAAAATATTATTTCAAAAGGGTTTTATTATTACATTCTTTGAAATCCGAGTTACAAATATCTTCGAGAAGCGTATTTCATATTTTCGGCCAAATGTCTACCATATTTCTCAAAGTTCTAATATCGCGGTAGAACATACAAAGGTAAATAATCTAGTCGACGTAATTTCTTATTGCGTATCTTTTTACATAACTCAGCAATTTTACAATGTTCTTCGCATATTATGACAGATATATGAAACCTATCGAAAACGTTTAATACTTTACAATAGACAAATAGTTTCGAATAATCGTCTTTGAAAATATAAATAAATAAATATCCTTTGGACATTCCCCCACATCGCCATCTAGCCCCAAAGTAAGCTACTCAAAGCTTGTGTTATGGGTGCCAGACAACGGATATAATACTTAAATACTTTTTTTTTGTAAATACATACATGATATACATAGAAAACACCCAGACCAATACAAACAGACATGTTCATGCACACAAATGTTTGTATTGTGCGGGGATCGAACCCGCACCCGCTGCGTAGTAGGCGATTTCTCGACCACTACACCAGACGGGTCTTTGATTTTGTTGGTACAGACAACAGCACGTCAAGGTAAACACTGCGGTATCTTATGAAGTTATAATAAGGGCTAGTTTGCAACAAAAGTGGATAACCTGATGTTCTGGTGACTGTACAATGGTATGGTAATGGTATTTTTTTCATTTGTTTATTTCAAATTTATAAACCTCACATACAATATTCGCCAGAAAAAAAATATAGATAGGACACCCTTTGACTAGAGACGCAGCGTAGGACGTCCACCAACAAGATGGACAGACGACCTTAACTCTTTCACGGACAGTGACCGCCTATAGGCGGGATAACAATAAAACTTCTGTGTCTGGAATACTGTCCGTGAAAGTATTAAAAAGATCTCAGGATCAAACTGGATGCAGACCGCTAGTGATCGGTCGCTGTGGAAAGCCGTGGGGGAGGCCTATGTTCAGCAGTGGACGTCCTTTGGCTGATAATGATGATGATTATTCGCCAATCAAAAACAAATGAACTTTATATTTATAATCTTTTCGGTGATATGCTTAAAAAGTCTAAATAAGTACTAACGAATCACTGTGTAGTTTGTTGTATTTTTGTTTTGCGCAAAACTCCAAATAAATATGTTTATGCTGATTTATCTCGACTGCGGAAAACAACCGCCGATTGCTGATAGCAATATTTATAATATCGTAGTAACGCATTATTATTTTATGTAGCCGTAATCAGAAATTACAAGGACCGAAGTGTGTTTATTTGCATAAATCACTACAAAGTATTTTGAAAATTTTCCATAATACGGTATTATGAGGTCAAATTTTTCAGCCCTTAACAGATAAGTTAGCTATTACGGTCGCTTTATAAATAGTGTTGACAGAGACAGAAAGACATTTCGATATTTTATTTAACCTTGGGATGGACCATGTTGACTCGTCTGCACAAATAAAAGAAAGAAAATACTTTTATGCGACCAAAAAAACATTAAATTAGATGACATTTAAAAGAATTTTTTTTTGGATCAAAACAAAGAATGTGATTGGTGTCCAATTAAAAAAAATAGACAAAAAGCAGACTACTCGAGTTTACCGCTAAGCGCAAAGGGTCAGCATATGTGGCAGTGGAGGGCATTAAAGCTTTTAATTAAAAAAAAACTATACTTATATTATGAAGCTGAATAGTTTGACCGAACACAACAGTCTCAGGAACTACTGTACCGATTTGAAAAATTATTTTTGGTTTTGGATAGCTCATTTATCGAGGAAGGCTTGAGGCAACTGCGGGGGACCGCTTCTTCTTCCAGCCAACCTCCAGGTAAGGGAAAGCATAACGAATGAGTTTAGTGGCATGGTGATGAAATATTTATAACAAAAGAAAAAGTGCCTTTTGATTGCATTTCAACTTGACTCAAAAATGCTAATTGACCTTATAAAATTACTCAGGCCATAAAAATAATCTAAAAACACTCGAATAGCATGCACAACGCGTTCAGATATTGGTTTATTCAATATCCATACATTCGACTCTCATACCGTCAAACCATTCAACCGACGCCGCATTTTATATTTAGACTAGTTACCAGTTATTTTCCTATGTTTTGGCAACTCAACTAAAATGTAAATATGTATATTGGGTAAACAATATTGGCATCGGGGCATACCCTTTCTTTGCAAACTATTTCCGGGGAGGTAAAAACAATGTTCGGTCAATAGATTGCCTATTTTTTAACACTGATAGATTTTACCTACAGTTTTATCAAAAAAGGACATCCACGACCGAGATGGAAGACCATGTAAATAAATAGATATAAATATACGCCATCAATTGTAATGGTGTCAAAGTAAGGAATTTTCTTCCTTTTGTTACGAAGTACCAGACAATGATTATGACGGGTGCGTATCCCATAAAAACTTAAAAACAAATAAACATCCATAACTTAGAATACAAATGTTCTTGATCATAACACAAACAATTGCCCCTTGCGGGATTCGAAGCCGGAGTAATCAGGAGCGTTAACCACTACACCAAACGCGTCGTCAATGATCGCAGGATCCCTCTGGATGCGGCCATAGGTTAGGCCTATGTTCAGCAGTGGACGTCCTACGGATATGATGATGAGAAATTTACTATCTGATTGAATCCGTCAAAAGAAAGAAAGATGTAGCAAATGAGCCGAATCGCCCGAT
This sequence comes from Pyrausta purpuralis, assembly GCA_963924145.1. Taxonomy (NCBI): domain Eukaryota; kingdom Metazoa; phylum Arthropoda; class Insecta; order Lepidoptera; family Crambidae; genus Pyrausta; species Pyrausta purpuralis. The sequence continues at coordinate 5,548,742 of OZ001670.1, read as the reverse complement.
ACCGAGAGAACCCTGTAATGATAGTATATGTTTCATAATACATAATAGAAATACTAACAGGTGATTGTTACATATACGGACTGTTACGGATACCCTCTTCCCCATCAAGGGAACTTAGGACCATAAGTCTAGAAAGTAATAGTAATATTGGACACCAATCACATACATTGCTATGATCCCAAAGTATGTAGCTAATGCACTTGTGTTATGGAAATCAGACCCAACGGTGGTACCACAACACCCAGACCCGAGACAAAATAGAACATTTATAATTTCTATATTGACCTGACCGGGAATCGAACCCGGGACCTCTGAGCGGCGACGCCTTGAAACCAGCGTGCTTAGCCACTACACCACGGAGGTCGTCAAAGTCAAGGGTGTTTATAAATTACTAATTGGCAGAACCCAGAAATACATAATTAAACCTTTTTTTTACTTAGATCCAACTAAACCATTAAAAGATTAATAGCAAATTCCATACGCAATCATTCATCAAAGAATCGTTTATGATCTTATGGTATTGAGTGGTGGTAACGAGCGGACGAAACTGAGTAGTTTTGAGTCGTTGCCAAACCATGTTAGACAGAATGTCTGTGGGCCTATTTCGTAAGACGATGATGGTATTTCGACTGCTGTTCTACTCATTCAGTGCGCCTTTACATAGGAGCGGCAGCAGCCATGCAGCTCATACATAAGACGCTATGCTGCGCTGCTATTATCATGGAAATCGGTCGAGCCGTTCTTGTGTTAAAGCGGTGTAACAATCACGACTTTCTTTTATACACGGACGAGAGAAGGATAATACGATGACATACCGAACAGACTCTGATAAAACTTTAAATATATGAAAGTCACCCAGAGATGTTACACCATCTAGAAATGAGACTTTATGACATCAGAGGGCATAGATAAGATTTTTTGGACAGCAGTTTGCCTTCGACGCGACGTAGGTAAAATCAGGCGTCGACACATCGACGGCAGACGTCGACGGTCAACAGCCAGCCGTCATTATACCGACACGTCGGCATGATATTAACAGCAACTTATATTGTTACCATTAGCAGCAGTCTTCCGCGACTACGTCTGCGCGTATACATTTTACCACCTTCCCTCGTAACGTGATGTTTTGTAGCCTTACCTTTCTCCGCTAAATAAGCTATGTAACAAGAAAATCCTTTTTCAAATAGAACAAGTGGTTCCTGAGATTAGCGCGGTAAAAATAAACAAATACATTCTACAGCTTTTTAATATTGGTTTTGGAGAACCCTACCAGATAAATAAAGTTGTGAGAACATTAAAAATACACCTGCAAACCTTATAATCTTTAACTACACTGTAGAATAAGGAAGTAAAACGCTCCATTTCATGTTACCAACCATTGATGGACTGATAGATAACTTATCAATGAGCAGTACAAATCTGGACCTTATCACATTCATTACAAGAACTAACTATGAGGCGGTGGATCTAACGCTGTTAGATAAATTGATATGGACGATAATAGAGTTGATTTCAGTAGGATCTCGTTTTATGGTCTGTACCCACATTTTAAAAAATGCTTGCTATGGAGTCTCGGATATTTTTTTTATAATTTTAAGTTCTTTTTATAGGAAACCAAAGTAGTTACAAGAAATTGAAAGTCATGTAGATAGCAGACCATATTATTGATTGATATTCTCTTTTAAACAAATATGTATGTTAGACAATGCCACAGAGAAATGAGTCCGCTTGTAAAAATATTAGTAAATAAATGAAACTATTGCTGAAAGTTTGATAACAAAACAATGATAACAAAAAAAAATTGGACTGATTTGTGAATCAACCAACTTCAAATTGAAAAAGAACACTTTTGCAGGATATTGAGAGGAATAGGGTAACTGCGTCTCAGTGTATTGTGGCTGATATCAGTTCAGTTATCAATGTATTTATTTACTGTCTACCACATTATCATGTGTAAGTGAAGAATAGGTATCACTAAAACTAACACCAAAGAGACTGTTTCTAAGAAACCAGTGTTGTTCACAATACTATTAAAAATACAGCTTTCTGAAACCTAATAACAGGGATAATAAATCGCTGTTATCCTTAAAATCAAGTGAATGATTAAACTAGATTGCTTGAGGTGGGATAAAACCAAAATAAAAAAATAAAAGCATATAGACCCCTTACACACTGCAACTTTAGCATCGATACAGTTGCGCGTTTTGAAAACGAGTGACAGAAAAGGACATACGACAGACTGCTGGCATCACCTAGTATAGGATAAACAGAGATAAAAACAAATGGAGAAGAGTAGAGGAGGCCTTTGCCAAGGGGCAACCCAACTTGCAACAGAAAAATAAACAATATAATAGAGTACTTATGTAGCCGTTCAAAATAGAGCAGATAATAATAAAGATAAAAACAAAATGAATTTAATCTTAAAGCTAACTGAAACTTATTGAAACTTTGTGAAAAGGACCGTAATTGTAGAATTTTATTTTCATCAAATGACTGTTGCATCTTAACAAGGCGAAATAAAACAAAGGCATACCAATATATTCTTACAATACAAGGAAAAGATGCTTGTCAACTTGCCAGATAAGTTGCGAGCTATAGCAATTAACATGATGTGGGCATAGGGCTGCTGTTTCTCTAAATGAATAAAAATACTTCATGAAGGAGTCATGCGGAGTGTGTTCCGAAGGTTGACTTATGAGATCGAACAGGACAGAATTGTACGCTGGCACCACCCACACAAAGTAATATAATGGTTGTGTTTTTTAATAGAACCCATAATAATTTAATTAAAAGAAAAGTAAATTGTAACATAAAACCAACATCTGATTATAGCAGCAGTAACCAAAAAATTACAGACAACATATGAATCAAGGCTACAAATTATTACTTACCCAGACTTTAAATCAAAGGAATACATAGAAATAGAAGGCTGACAACCCTGCAGAGGTATTATAGTCTAGTTACATTGCACTTATGAATGCAGATTGTTGAGAGCAGTCATTTTTTCTATTAAACTATGGGACAGGGTGTTAAAGCAATGATTATAATGTTCCCTTGAGAGTTTGATTCTGTTTTGTAAGAGGAAATTTACCAATAGTCAGTCAGACTAGTGTGACTATACTGCAAATTTTTAAATAAAATCTAAATATAATATTTTAGAAATTGACTCCAACCTACAGTTCATGTAATGTTTTTTTTTTGTACTTATGCAGCATATATGGCACTTACACATTATCCACTCAACATTGAATCTAGTGATATGTATATACTATAAGTTACAAGCACTTTAAGATGTTTGAATTTTAGAAAAGTAATGAAGCTGTTTTTACAAAACTTATTTATTATTCAGGTATAAATTGGTTATTCCAATAAACTAACCTATCTTGTGTCTGCGGCTACTACTTCATTAGACAAGTCTAATCTTCTGTCTTATACTGAGTGGTGAGATCTTTGTTTTTGGAAATATCTCATGTGTGCAAACAATGCCGAGACATTTCATGTAGCCAATTACTGAGCAAAAATTAAGTCCATGGACATGCTAGAAAAAAAAAGTAGCACTGAAGCAAAACTTAACTGTCTTTATTATTTTAAGAGCATAGAAAAGGTTGGCTTCAGATGGTCCTTTAGAATCGTGTCCAGGATAGAATAAAATTGATCTGCATAAAATGCACCATTTAAAAGGACATGATTGGCAAGATAACAAACAATAAAAAATATTAGGATAGTTATTGTAAAGAAGTACCCCTTATTTTTTAAAACTGTTGTAGGTAGGTATGGTTAATTTTATTTGTTTTGAAAGTAATAATTAACTGTAGTTTCCTGTTTATAATGTGTGTGTTATTAAATTACAAAGTAACTGACTTAATTAAATTGGTATTGGTTTAGTATCACGGGTAAAATCAGTAGGTAAATTGGTAGAAATCTGTAGGATTTATGAGGCCTTCAAGCTTTAATTGATCAGCAAGTTGTTATTATTTTAAACACAGGGAGTAACAGTAAGTTAGACACAGTAGGAAGAATGAAGTCAGGTTATGAAATGACTTACCATCTTGCCAGGGATTCGCTGGCTCAAAATACTGGGTCACTATCTGGTCCTCATCAGGAAATGATACGTTTCGTGATTTCTTCTTCTTTTTGCAAGACTCATTTTCACTAACGTCCCCTACCTCAGGGGCAGTGTCAACAAAAACTTGGATAGCACTTGCATTTGGACATGGAGCATTAATATCAGGATCGGTAGACATATCTATCGCGTAAATTTGTGTCACATATTACCACAGCCGACCACATTAGCAAGATATCACACAGAAAAAAATCACTCTTCTAAATACACCAGGAATGACACAACACACACGTATCTATATCACGCACAGTAGTCTTAACAAGGCAATCGCGTTAGCAAGCCGGCCATTGCATGTTTTTATCGAGGTTCGAAGATTTTACACTATTTTTATTATTCGTTAGAACAACCAAAACATTCCGCACCTTTCATACACCGTTTGCCGCCATATTGGATTGAATGAGACAAAAGGAAGCTTTCGAGTATATGACGCTAGAGGTCGCTACTAATATGAAATGTGTTGCCAGTACATAATAAAAAAAACAATTGTCCGCACCGGGGAACTTGGGTTGAAGTCGGGGAAAAGGCTATCTGACGCCATCCACACCAACCGCCTAGTAAGGCCGAAGAAAGCAACGATCCACGAACACGAACACGAGCTCATTCATTTTTGTGTTACGATTAATACTTTTACTCGATAATAGACAGCGCTAAAACAGCTAATCTTACTCTGTCTTAAGCCAGATGGAGTTTATCGGAATCTTGTGTTTAAAAGTTAGTATTTCTACTCGGCAATAGATACCTGATTCAGCCATCTAGTGAAAACATTATGTACTAATAGTTACAAGTAAATTCAATAGATGGCGCTAATTTAACCCATAAGCTTAATAGTGCTTCTACTCGACAATAGATGGCGATTCTTCAAACTATTGACACTACCCTAGTACAAAATTGTGCACTAAATAGAAGAAGCTGATGATGACTGCTGAACATGGCATCTGATTGTATAAGTATAAAAAGAAGATACAACAGATAGTGTTCAGTTCTTTACATTTATTTCTTCATCTTCTTCCTTCCCTTTGACCACCTACGCGGAGTCTGGTTACCTTGTCAATCAATCAATCAATCAATCAATCAATCATTTATTGTGTAGTTATAGGTAAGAAATAGGTACATTTAGCAGATCTTAAGCTTAAATTAATTGAAACTCTATAACTTGCCTTCAAGGCGTACAATAACTTGTTTCAATAGTACTAATAATATCGATGGTGGAAGTATCAATTAATGTAAGGGACATTTTGCGCAAAATGTGTTAAATATACCACCGTCTTCAGAATTTTAGGCTCTATCGATTGGTATACTTGAAATTTAGAAATCTTTGAAAAACTGTCCCTTACCTTACATATTTTTAGTTATCTAAATACGACTTTTGGCGATAGAAATAATTTAAAGGACGTCAATTTATTTTACTTCTTACAAAATAAAGTAAGTCTTTTTAATAAAACAATTTGGCCCTTACCTTAAACTGTTGGAGTACAAGTAAAGGCAAACAGTAAAGGATGTTAGACAATACAAACCGAAACCGAAGAAAATACAAGATGTAATATGATTCAGAGCAATGTCGATAATTTACCATATATTTATAAAGGAAGGTTGAAGATTTCTATTTCAAAATATGGAATAATTCTAAAAAGATTTCATGCTGAATATCTTCCTTATAAAGCAACTTTTAACGATACCCTGAATGAAACTGATGAAGATGATATTGACGGTAGGCCTGATGAAGATTAAATATAATACAGAATTTATAATTATTAGAAGTTAGGAGTTGATTGTTTGCTGGACATGTGTTAAAATATTAAACAACTTGTTAAAATCAAAAATGCTAACCCTGGCAGATTTTCATATAAACTATTTTTTAAATTTTTTCTATAATAATAATTCTTTAGAAAACGGTTTGTTAATTAATAAAGTTATGAGAAATTAATATGGTTTATATAAAACACAAGAATAAGGGCCACTTTCACAGTCCAGAGTAAAATTTTAGCTCAAAGATAGTCCATAACGTTGGATTAAATCAATAATTTAATTTGATATGCAAAATTATTGATTGAACCTGTGTTAAGGACTAACTCTGGATTAAAATTTAACTCGACTTTGTGCAAGTGGCTAATATTTAAACGTTTTAGTACTTATAGAAACTGAAAATGATTAAATATTAACAGAAAAATAAAAGATTTTGATTATTTTAAAATAACTAGTAATATGAGTTTGTATAGAAAAATACCTAGAATGGTGCTCTTAGCAGATAGCCCATTATTTGTAAGAATGTTTTAAGTTAATAAACATAATAGTAAATAAATACGAGAGTGATTAAATAGAGAAGTTCTTTTCTTTGTTACTGTTTTGAGTTGTGTTAATAATAATAATTTATTTCAGAACTAAATTCCATAAAGTAGGTTAGTAATAATAGGGACTTATGACTAGTGTTAGTGTTAATCATATTTTACAATTTATTTGACATTTACAAACGAAGGTTTGGCGTTTAATGTTACAGTTGTTACAAAATGTTAATATATCATGGTGTTGTCTACTCTCATTTTCTGGTCTTATTGTAAATATACTACTGAATTATTTCTTCTATAGTTAGGTAACTAGCTAATTATGTTCAAAAAGAATATTTAAATAAAGAAATAAACAATATTAACAAATATTATCTATATATTTTTGTAATTTACATCATTATTCACTGTTAAAATTGTTAGTTACAATAATATTACTATCGTTTATTTATTCTTTAATGTTCCTTACAACATACAGGATGTTCCACATTGTGAAATTCCAACATTGTAAGGTACAATCGAGCTCGGTTCTTTAATGTAAAGGACATGCTATCTTTTAAACTACCGAGTTTTCTTAGATTTTGTGTGTATATTATGAAAGAAGAGAAAAATCTAAAATACTTTGCCATAGAAACCATTTAAATTCTAACTGCGCATAAAAATATATTGAGGTTTAAAGGAAAAAAAAATCTTGTTTTGGCCGTCGTGAAAAGTCGTATTTTGTCCCTTACATTAATTGATACTTCCACCATCGATATAATAAAACTTTGTATTAAGTATTTGCCTACAGTAGAGCACATTCATAGTAATTAACATTTATTTGAAATAGCATATATAACTGTACAGTTTATAGTAAACTATCATGAAGAATATTTCAGAAAAATATGTAGCTATTATATGGTGATTTTATCATGAATAATATTCCTGAAGGGAATAGTAACATTTATAAATAAGAATTTTAAATAATGATTTTTTGAATCTGTTAAAGGTAAGCTCTTTAAGAGAATCGGGAAGGTGATTAAATATTTTAGGTGCCATGCAATATACACTTTTATTAAAAAAACTTGTACGAGATAAGTAGTGGGGCAAAATGTCGATTTTATTTTTTGTTTTCCGGTGATACTTATTTACTTGATGTTTGAAATAATGATGGTAGCGTTTAACAAATAAGCATATTTGAAAAATATAAAGGGATGGAAGGTTAAGTATATTTAATTTTGCAAATAGTGGTCGGCAGCTGACTCTCTGGTTCACACCATGCATAGCTCTAATGATTTTTTTTTGTATACGAAATATGGGTAATAAATGTATGTTAGCTGCATTGCCCCAATGTATAATACCATACCGGAGGTTGGACGCGACGAAACCATGATATGCGGTCAGTGCAGCTTTTTTTGATATTGTTTTGGTTAGTTTTCTTACAGGATAAATAAACCTACAAAGCTTACTACACAGGTGGTTAGCATGATGCTTCCAATTAAGTCCTTTATCTATTATGACACCTAAGAATCGAATTTTATCTACTTCGTCAATGACATGGTTTTTGTAATTTAGGGTATTGTTTTCTTTTTGTTGCTGTGGTAAGTGAAATTGAACGAATTTGGTTTTATCAAGATTAATTTTTAATTTATTTGCCGTCATCCAATTAACTATGTTTTCAAATGTTTCGTTTATTGTGAGTTCATATGTCTCCAAGTCTTTCGCTTTAATAATTACTGTGGAATCGTCTGCATATAAAAATATTTCTTGGTTTATACTAAGAGGGAGATCATTTATATAAATAAGAAATAATAACGGCCCAAGAATACTTCCTTGAGGCACGCCATTTTTTACAATTTGTAGGTTGGATTTAGGTTGTGTAACATTATTAGTTTTATCAATATAATTTATTTCTGTATATTGTATGCGTTTGGTTAAGTAGGAAACTATCAGATCGTAGGCTGGTCCTCTTATTCCATATCTGTAAATTTTTGACAAGAGTTTTTCATGACAGACCAAATCGAACGCTTTGGACATGTCCATAAATATAGCTGATACCGGTATACTGTCATTTAAACATTCAGATACACTGCGCACAAGACTGTAAATTAATGAATGAGTTGACCTGTCTCTTCTAAAACCATGTTGTTCATCTCTAATTAAACTAAATTTTCTAAAAAAATCAAAAAGGTTTTCATAAATATGAGCCTCAAAAATTTTGGCAATAACAGGAATAAGGGCTATCGGGCGGTAGTTCTCGCATTCCTGTTTATTACCTTTTTTTAAATAACGGCTTAACTACAGTTACTTTTAAGTTCTCAGGAAAAATACCTTTACTAATTGATAAGTTTATAACATGAGATAATGGAGCGGAAACTTCTTTATAGCAGAATTTTAAGACTTTAGTACAAATTTCGTCATGCCCTACACTATTTTTATTGTTTAGATTTATGATAATTTTCTGAACTCCTTCAGGTGTAACGGGTTTTAAGAATATAGAGTTTTTATTTGATTGAATTTGTTGTGCGTATTTAATAAAGTGCTCATTATTGTTATTAATTTTATCATTGCAAGTTTCAGCTGTATTTATAAATGTATTATTAAATATTTCTGCTATTTGTTTGGGGTTGGTGATAGTTTTGTTTTTATGATTTAATGTACTGATATATTCCTTTGGCTGATTGTATTTATTTGTATTTATAAGATTCCATGTAGCTTTAGTACTATTTTGAGCCGTACAAATGTATTGAGTATGACGTAATTGTTGAGATTTATTTATAATTTTTTTCAATATTTTTGAATAGGTTAATATAATTGCATTTATCGATTTTTGTTTTAGAGTTTAAATAAAGAAATCTTTTGTTTTTGCATGATTTTTGTATTCCTTTGGTTATCCAAAGAGGCTTACTCTTTAAAGAGATTTTTATTAGATCAACGGGAAAGCATAGATCATAGAAAAGTTTGAATGATTCTAAAAACATATTGTATGCTTCGTTTACTTCAGTACTCTGGTAAAAATCATTAAATGATAGCGTTTTTAGGCAGTCTTTAAATTTCGTCATGTTTTCAGTAGAGTAATCCCTCTTTTTGATATACCAATGAGAAACACTGTATGTTTTTTTTATAGGATATTTAAGAATTTGTGCCGAGTGATCAGATAAACCTAAATGCAGTACTTTACTTTCACATCCTTTACTATTATGCAAAATATTATCGATACATGTACCACTTTTTAATCTAGTAATTTCGGAAATTTCATAATGAAAATTGTAGCTAAGTATTAAATTGGTAAAGCAATTACTAAGAGCATTAGATTTTAAAAGGTCTATGTTAAAATCACCACATATGATAGTTTTTTTACTTTTTAACAAACTGGCTTTATCTAAGAGTTCTTCTAGTTTTACGAGAAATGTTGACACATTTTTAAAATAAGGAGATCGATACACACATACTACAATAATATTATACGGGAGAAGTTCAATAGCACAACATTCAAATACACTTTTTATAGACATATTCTTGAATTCCGGTAATTCCTTGAATAAAAGCCCCTTTCTGGTCATTATACAAGTTCCTCCTCTTTTTTCTGGCCGGTTGAATATTGTGGCTAGCTTGTAGTTATGCAGTATCATATTTATTTCGTGTCCGTCTTGTACAAAGTGCTCACTCAGGCATATGACGTCAATAACTTCACCTCTATTTGAAAATTCTTCTAAGACAATGGTAAGATTATCTGATTTCGCAAAAAAACTGTTTATATTCTGATGTATGATTTGTAAGAATTTTTCCTTTTTAGGGTCGAAAAAAACACTTAGGTGTTGATGTCTCCGGTGGCAGTGCATTCTCATAAGCGGTATCTTTAGGAAATGATTTTTCGATCGTCTGCTTATTATTTTCAGGTGTTAGTTCAATGTTTTGTTATTCAGATTTCTCGGGAATAATTTCCTCAATTAATTCACGTAGGCTTTGAAATATAACTTGCATACCAGTGTTATTAATGATACCATTATATTTGTCAAACATTGTAGCATCATATTTTAAATGGAGATTGGAATCTAGCAGATATGCGTATTTTTGTGTGAGATTATTTACGTACAGTTGGTTATTAACGTTTTCGATCCGTTGGTTAAACACGCTGCTGTGGTAACTGCACTTAAAAACAGGTAGGCAAATGATGAAATTAGTCTTGTGAATTTTTGTAGGGTTTATTTGAGATGTGAAATGATATTTTTATAATTTTTAGTGGTGGTAAAATCTTTGTGACCGACCATTACAATACAATAATCATTCATGGTAAAATCTTGAAGTTTATTCTCAATTCCTTTTAAAAGTTGTTTTAGTTCAACATTTGGTATTAGATAGTGGCATAGGCTGAAGTTTGTTCCAAGTGCTTGCTCAGCGATTGATAGTATATTATTGCTCTTGTTGGTACTAAGAAGACAAACTTTGCTTTTCCGGGGTTGAATTTCAGATTTGTATTGGGTGTGATTTTTATTGCCCTGCTCTATACGCATCATTGTTTGTGATAAAATGTCTAATTCTTGACCAACGGAATCTAGTTCTTCAATTAGTGACGTGATCTTGCGTTTTACAGTTTCAATAATTTGAATCTGTTCCTTGCCTTCTTGGTACTGTTCTCTTCGTAGTTGGTTTGTTTGCGATAGTTGTTGAATTTGTAATTCGTATGTTTTTATTTGTTTCTTTAATTCAAAGTTTATTGCCATGTTATTTGCTATTTCTTGTTCTGAATTGGATAATTTCTTTTGCATTTCTAAGATTGTTTTCTTTAAATATTCTGTCTCATTTTCATTTGGACGGACGAGTATCCGAGATCCTGTAAGGTTTGAACTTGTTGTTGGTGAGGAGTCATCATCATCACTGTCTATCATTAAAGTGTTAAAAGAGTTATGCAATGGTATACTCGTATTAACGCGATGTTTTTTTCGCATTGTAATCTGTGGAGTATCAAAACCCGATTCATCACAGTCAGCTGATAAGTAGGAACATTCAGAAGCCGACTGTATGCCATCAGTATTTTTATCACTGCTACGGTCATTGCTTCGACAGTCTTGACATTTCCAATTTTTTTTGCGCGTTGGTGTCATCAAATAATACAGTTTCTCAGCGATATTGGCGCACTGAAGATGGAAGTTCAAATCACAAGTACAACAATTTACAACTTGTCTTTCGCAAATTTTATCGTTGCACTTTCCACAAAAAGTTAAAGAGTTCGATGCCATTTTTTATAATTAAAATACACATTAAATAAGTTTTAATTATTTGTGAAGTAAAATAATTAAGTTCTTGAAATAAATAAAAAGAAAAAAAAACACAAATTTGGCGCGTTTTGAACCTTGTATACTTAGATTTTTGTTAGTCAAGTCTAATCATTAACCGTTGGGCTATCGAGTTTATTTATTAAGTGGTGAAATTAGACTTTGAAACTGTTGTCAAGGTTTTGCGGTAGGTGGCGTTGTGTCAAGGCCAAACCACGGGGTCTCATTCCGAACATAAGTTAGATAGCTTGTAAATTTTCTCAATAGATGACGACACTTGTATAACTAACAGAATAAACTGTTAGATATATTGAATAAAAACCTAAGATACATAAAAATAATACATGAAAAATATGAAAACAAATATTTTCAGTCGTTTAAAACCGTTAAAACTCAATATCACCGTTTTGTTTCCGAATGGGTAAAATATTGTACAAAAAGATTAAAAGCATGCTTTTTACACTAGAACCCTCTTCCGGCTTAAAATTAAACTATCTGGCTTCAATGCGGCATAGAAAGTTTTAACAAAACTAGTATAGATGGCGCATTTTATGAACGCGTTTCGTTTGTCCACTGATTATTAAACAGTATAAAAACTTTACAGAATGAGTTTATCAATTTATTTACCTAGGTATTATATATTATCTGGGGCCAAACTGTACATTCATTAATCACATAGTCTATGGATATTTACTTAAACAACTAATGTAAACAGATCGCTAGATGGCGTTTTTTATGAGTTATAGCAACAGAAAGTTTCACCCCAGATAATATAATACTAGGTTTCACTTAATACTTTTACACATTTGAATAAAATTAACCGCCATTTCTGAGAACTTGTTTATAAAGTTGTTGATGTATTTTAGTATTCATTCGTACACACTTTAAACACTAGTTTTAATTCGGTTAATCAGTCACTCCACTTTGAAATTCAATAACTGATCACTATGCCATAACTTTGTTAGATGTTTGAGTCACATTTCGTCACTGTGAATAACTTGTAGAGATTTGAAGAAATTTCGTATTATTTGTATGACTGTTACACTCATAACATTTTCACATATTATTTGAGCGATTATAATGACATATTTGTATATTTCACGACATTTTAACAACTTTATACATTTTTACTGCTTTTAAAACACGGAGCTAATGTTTACAATGTGGCAGCGCCACCTATTCAGTCAGTTTGGGCCAGGCGGCGCGAGCGCAATATAAGACACCCAGGAGCTCTATTTTTGAATCACTCGCTTCAAGATGGCGAGTGATATTCGTTCGAAGATGAATTAAAAGTCATAGAAAAAAACTCGTTGTCGAACGAAAATCACTCGCCATTTCGAAGCGAGTGATTACAAAATTAGGGGCCCAGGGCTTCTATTTTGAATCACTCGCTTGGATATGGCGTGTGATTTGCGTTCGAAAACGAACAAAAAGTCAACGAAATTTACCGTGAATAAAGACGTGAGTACTCACAAAATTGAGATATTTTTTTTCAAATCCCTTCTGAATGGGTATCAACTGGTTTTTTATTCCAAAATTGGAATATAATCAATGAATATCTTGTATGTTGCCTAATTATCGGAATCTTATATATATAATAAGGCATTAAGTAGTAAGCCCGTGTCCCAGATAATATAATCCCGTACCTATCTAATTATTTTAAACTCAGAAGTGTGTGTGTGTTTGTGTGTCAGGCGCTCGCGGTAAAAAAATATATAGAAATACTATTGAAATGAAACCACGTTCATAGGTAACTAAATTATTTATTAAAACTCAACATCACATTATACTCATTTTATACACAATTTTGTTAAACCTAAACAGCATATAACTAACGGTACATACATAAATGTAAAATATTGTATAACTTCTCTAACACTGTCATGAAATATTTCATGCCAATAATTATAACTTCTCATCTAATGGACTAAATGTTTCTCAGCTGGCACTTTAGCATTCATGTGTCTGCATTAACAACTTCGTAATTATTTCAACAATAGTTAACTTAAAACACAATTGCTACCATATAACTTTCTTATGTTATCTCATTTTTTTAAAAGTAGTCTTGCGTGTTGAGGTTCGTTCTTACTGATTTTAATAAGTCAAGTGCTTCAGCTACTTAATTCTGAATAAGAGAATTGTATGTGATGTTGTTTCGTAGTTTTTTATTTATTTACAAAACATGGCAGCAATCCCTCATCAAACTACGTACTATGTTAGTCACCGCTAAAATTAAACATGTTTCATGTTGTTCAGGTAACTTTTTGATAAGACCTTCGTAAAAAAACACCTTATCTATTATGGCCAAGAAATAAAATTAAGTTATTAATGCAGTCACATTTAAATATCAGATATTCAAAATATCACATTTCTGTAACATACATTTCTAGTAAAATGATTTTATTTATTTAACATTTTATCAAATTAAAATATTAAAACGCAGCAGTAGAGTTTTGCCTAAAATGAAATAATAATATTTTAATCATACTTGAAAATTATATCGCACTAAATTATTTAACATACAACATGACACACATTTCATTTTAAGTTAAATATATGGAAAATAATATTCGATAACTATATTGAATATCATGTTAATAGCTTGACTCAAAAACATGGTTCACATATGTGATTATGAAATTACTAATCATTAAAATAAAACACTTTATAGATTTATTATTATATTTACCATTTGAATAGAATCTTATTCTTCAAAGACCCAAGCAACATCACATACTGCAAGATATTAAGGGCTACCCGGATTTTTAACGCGCACACTAGCGCCAAATTAGTAGAAAAATCATAACTCGTTAAATAAAAGACCAATCAAAAATCTGGTAGACACAATTGTAGTACAGGTTCTATAGTTTATTTAGTAAGTTTAAATCGTTTCTAAAGTAGTTTACTGTAGTTAGAGTTAGAAAAACTGCTAAATATGGCCACTTTTGGCAATTTTTCTAACTGTAACTGCAGATAACTCTGTTTTATTGAACTTAAGCATTGTATCTAAACCACATAACCAGAGCTAAAATCGCATCAATCAGATTTTCGATTGGTCTTTTATTTAACGAGTTATGTTTTTTTTTTTTAATCCGGGTAGCGCCTAAAGACAGAGCTCTTTCTGCGTGGATAGGAACGTTTTTGAGGCGGTATCCCAGACACAATTTGAACTTTTATTGTTTTCACGGCTATAACCATTCACTGCACCGAAAAGTGATAACATTAATTTGTGATGATCGTTTTAGTTTTCATAACTATGTAATAACAAATAACATCTTAGTCTTCCCTGTGACTAAGGATGCTGTAAAGATTTCGAAATTTCACGCATATAGTTTTAAATAAATGTGAGCGAAATAAATCCATGAAGTGTTTTTATTTCAATCAATTACATGGCTTTTTCTTATAAGTAACAATATATTGTCGACTTTTTGAATAAAAAAGATAGTATACCTGAATATTTAAGGTTAGTTGTGAAAATATTTAATACATTTTGGTCATTTTTACTTTTAAAGTGACAGGATTTACTGTGGTCATTTTTAACAAACAACGCTTATAAATTGGCTCCACAAAAAGTAGGCGGTAGGTCGGTGCTTATACTAGAAATACGATTTTTATGCTTTAAGAACAGATTTTTATAAATAAAGAATTTTTATTTTCGGCACTATTAACGATTCAGGTAGGTATAATTTTACCTTACATGGTAAATAAAATTTTAAAGAGTCCAATTTTTTCAACTGTGGAACTATAATTTATACATCTCGCTCACACACTAAATCTGTTCAAGCAAAACGCAAGTCCCCCTTTTTACAAAAACATAGATCTAAAAAAAATAGTACCAGGAACCGTACGTATTACCCGAACGATTTAAAAATAATGTCATAATGACGACATTCAATATGGGGAATACTTTTCTATTTGGTCGGGTAACCTTACTTGGTTTAAAGGTTGGTACACCGTAGCATACCATGACCGATCTAGGAACATGTCAGGCAAAAAAAATACTTTGGACATTCCCACACATCGCCCTCTAGTCCCAAAGTAAGCTACTCAAAGCTTGTGTTATGGGTGCCAGACAACGGATATAATACTTAAATACTTTTTGTTTGTAAATACATACATGATATACATAGAAAACACCCAGACCAATACAAACAGACATGTTCATGCACACAAATGTTTGTATTGTGCGGGGATCGAACCCGCACCCGCTGCGTAGTAGGCGATTTCTCGACCACTACACCAGACGGGTCGTCAAATCAAAAAATCTTTGTTTTGAAAACTATGACACCTTGCCCAATAGACCGTTCCGTCACCGACCGACACTCGTTATCTCTCGCTCTTTCTTTTCAAATACCGGTGAGACAGAACGCTGTCAAACCGTTTAGTGGGCAAGAAAGATCGTATCGTGTTGCTTTTCGTGCCTGACACGTTACAAGCACGATCATGGTTTGGTACGGTGCAGTGGGAAAATACCTTTAAGTTGGTATTTATAATTTTTTGGGAATTATGGGAAAATATATTTTTTTCTAGTCTACAACGATAAACAAGACACGATCAATAATGGACGTTATTCGAACGACTTAAGAGCTAGTTTTCTTTGCGCGTAATATATATAATAGTAAAATTTTTGGTCTGTACATGTGAGTTTTCGCCGACGTCACTTCTTCACTTTTAAGTCGAGAACGCCATCTGGTGCTGAAATAAACAAATGTAATATATATGAAACTGTTTTTTATTCTGATACTATTTTGAATAGTCCATTCTTTCTTTGCTAGACGAATATTGTAAATAATCCATTTAATAATAATAATAATATCCTTTGGACATTCCCACACATCGCCATCTAGCCCCAAAGTAAGCTACTCAAAGCTTGTGTTATGGGTGCCAGACAACGGATATAATACTTAAATACTTTTTGTTTGTAAATACTCTAATAACATAGAAAACACCCAGACCAATACAAACAGACATGTTCATGCACACAAATGTTTGTATTGTGCGGGGATCGAACCCGCAACCCGCTGCGTAGTAGGCGATTTCTCGACCACTACACCAGACGGGGCGACTAATAACTCTTAACAAAATATCAGTGAAAAATAATAATTTACTATTTGATTTAAAAAGATATCAAAGTAAATTACCTGTATAGGATCTTAGTTTTGTGTTTATTTTATTTTAAAATGAATCATTTCGTTTAAAAGAACTGTCAAGATTGTTTACAATATCCTACAAGCGAAGAAAAATGGACTTTGCACACTTTAGTCAGCGACCTTTGTACGACGACGAAACAGATCGATTTAATAATCAAATTTATATCTTTTCTGGGATCACACTTAATAAGATTTTCAAATTTTGCCTTTTTCTCAAAAAAATAGTTAAATCGTTGTCTTTAGGTATAAAAAAAATTGGTTGCCTGTAAAGTCGGTATACGGGCGAAAGTTTTACGTGACAACGACTTTTTATGTCTGTCTCTCTCGTTCTTACGCGTGCCTCTCACTCGCTCTCAGTGCTGCGCGCGCGGCAGACCGATCATAGTTGAGTGGGAGAGAGACGCAAGGCTTTCGGCGGGCCTCTCTCTCGTTCGGTGACTCATCGTAACGTTACCGAGCGTTACACTTTTTCATAAGTGACTCCCAGCCGCAACCTAATTTAAGACGTTGTCACGTCAACAGCTATGTATCAGAGAAGCATTATAACAAAGTTCAATACAGACATTGATTTACTTTTTGACGTGACAACGTCTTATAAATTGGTTTGCCGGGTGACACTTCAAGAAACTGCGTTACGCTCCGCTCACGTTATGCGCTCACAATGAGAGCGAGTGAGAGGCACGCGTCCCTTCCACTCGGGCATGGTTAGCCCGCCTAAGAGCGAGAGAGACAGACATAAAAAGTCGTTGTCACGTAAAACTTTCGCCCGTATACCGACTTTACAGGCAACCAATTTTTATAATTATTTTCATACTAACTACTCCTAAGAGATAGAATAGCTCACTTTGAGCGCGTGCTCACGAAGCGTGACACATAATATAACATTGCCGAGTAAGCGGTGTGAAAAACGACATACCTTCATACTCCACATAAGTTATCCTCCTCGGCGCCGACTGTTTCCTCCCATGACTTTTCCGTCTACCCTCCTTAACTGACAGGTTCAGAACCCCCGTGCTGTCTTCTGCCAACCCCTCTTTGAAGTCTTCTTTAAAAACCATAGACTCAACATCGGCACTATGGTAACTCACTTCTTCTATCATATCTTCATCAAATTCCACTTTGATTTCAGTTGGAAAGTCATCATCAGTTTGTTTATTGTCTTTCAAATTTTGCAATTTGAATATCGAACTTTCTAGGCTGCCAGTCTTTTTGACGTTTTTATTTTTAAACTCTCCATCGTCAGGTAAGAAGACTGTTTTTGCGAATATTTTCTTTTTGTCGTTACTGAAGATGTGGTTGACACTTTTTTGGACGAGTTTGTCTATTCGACACTCGAAAACATTTCTGTCTCTTTCTAGATCTGAGTCGGGAGTGAGAGGGGGAGTGTCTTTCTCTTCTTTGGGCGGTTGCTGTAAGTGAGATTCTGTGATTTCGACGTCGATTTGTGGCACTACGGTGGTGTCTCGGCGGTCTCGGAGCGTCTGAAATTAGAAGAATACTCATTTTGTTACTAGATTTACCACATTTGTTACCTTTTAACGCGAGTCGGTGGTGACCCCCTTTCCCAATAATAGTGGTTTCCACAGAAAACCAGCGCCAATGGCTTGCCATGGCAAAGAGCTGAGTGGAGACCAATTTGGTCACACATCGTAATTTTATTTTGTATTTTAGTTACTTCCTCAGGTGTTTTTTTATCATGTTTGTAATTTGCTGTGTACTAAATAAAAAAGTTTTCTTTCTTCTTTCTTAGATTTAATTGCTCATCATAACTATTCCATAGATAAGCGGTTCTCAATCTTTTTGGCGACGGAACCGAAAATTAATAATAATAGCATATATTGTAGAACGCAAGTAGGTATAAAAGGTGGCGGAATATTAAAATGATACGCCGCGTCAGAACGGTCAACCAGAGAAAAGTGTTTTTATTTTTTTGACAAAATTATTTCAGAGCCCTTACAAGAGTACCGTGTGTCCAGAGTATCTATGTTCCGCGGAACCACAACATAATTCAATTTAATTTATTTTATTAAATAGAGACTACAAGGCCCATTGTGTTAGTAAAATAACTTACAACCTATGTTAGTAATTAATCTTAAAGAGTTTCATAGTGCGGTTGGCTAGTGCCCAAACAAGCGGGCTGTCCAGCCGATCGGCTATCGCGCGTGGTCTATCAAGGAGAAGACCAGAAGTCGATCCGGGTTTGCGTTCTTCCTTAAGTCATCCAGGGTTCCTTGCTAGCCAGCGCAGTAATGAAGGCACGTACCTGTACCAAATGGTCCCTGAGTCGCCTACATCTCGCCAACGCCTCGTCTCTTTGTCTCGTCAGCGTAATTCGGTCAGCCAATGCATCACTGCTTGAAGCTCGCGAGTAACTCGACGTAGCTGCTATATTTATTAGTAGCCAGATCTCTACACTCAGAACTAGTGTAGTGTAGCTTTTTACCTGGCACTGTTTCTTAATAGCCCATGGTCTATCTAGCGGAAGACCATGAGTGATCCGCAAGGTTTGCGTTCTTTCTTAGTTATCCAGGGTTCCTTGCTAGCCAGCGCATTAATGAAGGCACGTACCTGTACCAAATGGTCCCTGAGTCGCCTACATCTCACTGACAACGCCTCGTCGCTTTGTCTCGTTAGCGTAGCTGGTCAGCCTATGCATCACTGCTTGAAACTCGCGAGTAACTCGCGTAGCTGCTCCATTTAGTAGTAGCCAGAGCTGTTTACTCAGATCTAGAGTGTGGCTTGGTTCCTTGCTAGCCAGCGCAGTAATAAAGGCACGTACCTGTACTAAATGGTCCCTGAGTCGCCTACATCTCGCCAACGCCTCGTCTCTCTGTCTCGTCAGCGTAGCTCGGTCGGCCAAGGCGTCGGCTCGACACGCTCTCACGGCACGGAGCTCGCGCGTAAGCCGACGTAGCTGCTCCATGTTGCGACGACGGGAATTTTGAGAGGCTAGCTGTGGAGGAAGATATGTACGTTCATAAATCCCATGCTTATATATTTATACAGGGTGTTGTTTTGGTCAGCGACGAGTCACTCAGGGGTGGCTGTACAAACGATACTGATGCCAAAAAAAATATAAAAATATATTTTTTTTAATTGGAAAAAAAAACACAAAATCATTTTTTTATGCGGTACAGCAATCGAGTTAAAACTACCAACACCAGATAGCCTCTTCGTAGCTTACTAGCTACGGCGTAGTATTTCGTAGATAATTTAGAATAAGCATAACTCATATTATTATCCCTGAGTTGGATGTCACTGACCAAAACAAAACCCTGTAGATTTCTTTGATCTATGTAATATTAGTAGGTATGTATGTTTATGTTACTCCATTTCAAAATATTTTTTTTGGTCCCTCTCAGTACTTTTAAATATTCCGCCACTAATTTAACTCTCTGCATTTCCCAAGTGATTGACTGGTAGAGAATTCCATAAGACATTAAGTCCGCCAATTGTACCATTAACAGTGTAATAAAGTTTTTAAAAAAGATATGGTGGTTATAATATTTTTGTTACATAAATAGGATTGTGGCCAGGATCTCGCCTGGTGATAAACAAAGTTTTGGGTTTTAGTTTCATGTATGGGACCCCCCATTAAATATCATTATTTTTTATTGTTTGTATGAGAATCGTGAAGCGGTAAACAGGATACGTCTACAAACTAAGTTTTAACTGTGTAATTTAATACTAATAGTTTCAGAATATAGTGGCTTTGACATACGTACGAACAGACAGACAGACATGACGAAACTATATATGGGTTCCGGTTTTTGCCATTCGGCTATGGAACCCTAACAAAAGCACAGTTCAATTTGACTTTAAAGTATCAATCTTTGAATAAAGTGCACGTCACCTAAATTTTACGTCCTTGAAGGAAGAAAACTTCTAGAACCAAAGCACAACATAACATGTTGACTGCAAGACGAGACACGGCTCGCAAAAGTGCTGATTCAATAACATGTTTACCGATTAATTAAAACAGCTGACTCAGACATGTTATTGTTATTTGACATATCTCTAGACGTCTGTGCTACACCTGCGTTTAGGAAAGTTTGTAGAGCCAAATTAAACTATAAAAAACGTTGTACAAAATTTATTAATAGATTTGCTATTGCCCAAAAATCTCTTTTGTTTGGAGTGAAAATTATCTTCTGGTCACGGCATCACGTGGCTGGACCGAATTCGCTTATTCTTGTTTTGTTATGTTCGTTACTGTCAGAAGAAGGTTTTTATGAAAGTATAAAAATAGAAAATTGAGCCGTTGGACAATTTTCCCTCCTGATAGGAAAATAGCGGTAGTATTTGATTCTATCTTGTATTACGTATATTATCGTTTCTGCTTCACTCAATGGTTGACTGGTGGAGAATACTTTAAGCATTTAGTCTGCCATTTGTACTTTCTTTTGTCTGTGCAATAAATAATAATAATTCACTGTGTGTGCCGTAGGTAGTGGGGGAATCTGATTCGATGACAGCACTCGTAGTGACTAAAAAAACATCATTCGTGGATTTCTGTCAGAAATTTAAGGACAAAATTTACGTAGCCGTGCATTTTATTTTATTAATAAGTAAATTTCGACACTATAAATAAATACATAATAAAATATTCAAGTAATTGAAGTATTTTTGGTTTAATTACAGATACGAAATATTCGTCGAACATAATACAATACGGCTAATTTGAGAACGTCACCTAATTGTCAGCAATCATACGTAACTGTCATTTTTTTGGTCTGCCACTTTATAATTTATCAATCTGATAAGTTTTATCTGACCATTGAAAAATCGGCCCTTAATGACTGCCAGACATATACGTCATATCAATGTCCCCAATTTGTTTGTGGCGCAGTCGTCGGGCTCGGTCCCAATACTTTTGTTAAAGTATAGAACCTAAAACATGTATACAGAGAATCGCAGAGTATTCCCAGATGACATCACACCTACTTAGGTAGCCAGCGCCAAACCTCAACCGATCAGGTTTCGACCACCAACTCAGACACATTTAGGTATCGGTTTACATAAGAGAGATTGTTGAGTCGACTTACAGCTTGCATTCTTATGAAGATCCCATTTGTATAGACTGCATGGAAAATTCTAAGTAAATATTAAATAATAATAATAAATAAATATTGGATACCAATCACATTACATTGCTCTGATCCTAAAATAGCCAATGAATGCACTTGTGTTATGGAAGTCAGACACAACGTGGTACAACAACACCCAGACTCGAGACAATATAGAAAATTATTATTTCTACATTGACCCGACCGGGAATTGATCCCGGAACCTTGGCGTTGCCATGAAACCCAGCGTGCTTACCCACTAGGTACACCAAGTCACATTTTACCTCTACTACACTATTTTTTTATCGATAAACGGCGTCCTAACGTTTTAAATTTGCTTCCTCCCCTCCCGTAGCAAAGCGCGTGATTTCTTAGGCTACTTACAGCCTTCCCCGATAAATAAGCTATCCAATCCAACACAAAAAAATGTTTGGAATTGGTCCAGTAGTTCCTGAGATAGAAACGAGAGAAACAAACAAATGAACTCTTCAGCTTTATAATATTAGTATAGATATTTTTAAGAATAGCATGAAAAAGGCGGCCTCAACGCCATTTAGAACTCCCTGTTAGTCATTCTTATGGGATAATTAAAAGAAAATAAATGTGGACAATGCAACGAAGAGAACAAACTGACGAACATAATAAATAACTAGTGATGCATTCAGCATGAAATCCACTGATTGTTAAAGTTCACATTTGTGCAGTGAGTAAATATATCAATAAATATTACTAATAATAAGTTGACTTCGTAAATAATATAGATTTTGGTATACACTTATTACATTGCCAAGCTCAGTACTAAGAATGAATATGAGTTTAGAGCCTTACAAAGAAGCTCAAAATAACACAGCGAGCGATGGAAAGGGCTATTCTCGGTGTTTCACTACGAGATTTAATCTGAAATGGTAAGCAGAAGAAGAAACGGACATAGCCCTGAGAATCAGTAAGCTCAAGTGGCAATGGGCAGGGCACATTGCGCGAAGAACTAATGAAAACCTTTCGACCAAAGACGCGGACGGCGTAGGACGCCTACCGACAAGATGGACAGACGACCTTGTAAAGATCGCAGGATCGAGCTTGTAATCGGTCGTTGCAGAAAACCCTCGAGGAGGCTTATGTTCAGCAGTGCACGTCGTTTGGCTGCTATTGATGATGATGATTTAGAGTTGCCGTCGTTTCTTTGCCTTATCAAAAATAAAACAACGCACTTTGGCTTGCTCTGAGTGACCAACTTCTTGATAAATACTTTATACCGACTGCCCACATTTTCAGACTCTCTCTAAAGTTTCTATAAGAAGAGAAAATATTTCCGGTACCTGATCCGTATCTTCAACAGCTTCAAAAAGGCCAGGTCGTCATCGCTAGCGAATGCACGGACTCTGAGTACTTCGTCGTGGGCAGGCCGGCCACTTCCTCCACTGTCATGCTGATGAGACCTTAGTGCTTCGAGTTAGAGCTGATTTTGCCCTGCTCTGATGAAGTTACAGGGTCCAAACTGCTGCACCACCATTACGAAGCGAGTCGAGTGTCTTGAGTTAGAGCTCATTATGCCTTGAAGGCAGGTTATGGGTTATACCTGCTGCAGCATTATGCTTATACCATGCGCTTAGGGTAACCAGATGACCGGAATTTTGCGTGTGATCACGCGTCTAGTAATTGCCCCTTAATGTCCCGGAATTCAAGAATACTAGTTTCCCCCATAAAGTTACGACACCACTAGGCGACGCCGATGCTAGCAACGCATGCTCACGATGTTCCTACATGTTCAAATGTCAGCCATTTGTTCCTGGAATTATTATTATTTTCCCCAAAAAAAAGTAAAAAGTAACTTAAGCTTGTTGGCTCATTAGCTCCAAACTAGCCATCTCTCTCACACACACCTTCTATTTACTCTCTCTCTCCACTCACCCTATTCTTGATCCGCCTCCGCAGCAGCTTCAGAAATAAATAATAAATAAATAAATAAATATTGGACACCAATCACATACATTGTTCTGATCCCAAAGTAAGTAGCTAATGCACTTGTGTTATGGAAATCAGACACAACGGTGGTACCACAACACCCAGACCCGAGACAATATAGAAAAGATCGTTTTCAACATTGACCCGACCGGGAATCGAACCCGGAACCTCACGAGATGGCGACGCTTGAAACCAGCGTGCTAGCCACTCGACCACGGAGGTCGTCAAAAAGAAAGAAAGGCCAAATCGTCATCGTTAAGCCGCAGGGAATGCACGCGCTCCGAGTACTTCGTCGTGGGCAGGTCGGCCACTTCTTCCACTGTCATGCTGATGAGACCTTAGTGCTTTCAGTTAGAGCTGATTTTGCCCTGCTCTGATGAAGTTACAGGGTTCAATCTGCTGCACCGCTATTAAGAAGCAACTCTAGTGTGTTGAGTTAGAGCTAACTATGCCTTGGAGACATGTTATGGGTTTTACCTGCTTCAGTGTTATGCTTACGCCATACGCTGGACAGATCTGAGTACTGTGCCTGTTCTGGTACAACTGTTGGAGATATTAAGGCTACAATCTTGATTCTAAGCAACAATTTTCAGATCAGAAGAGATTCTTCTACGCTAAAAGTTCTTGCTTTATGTTTTGACCTAAAATCTCATATGGATTCCATTGGGCCCATCAAGATTACTTGTTTTTCTAAGAAGCTTTATAACTGGATTATTCAGCAGATACAATCTGTATGGCAAAGCTACGTGTAGATATCCGGAAAACCAAAACCAGGTACTATTGTTAGCGGGCCTCTAGCTTAACAAATTCATAAAAGGGTGCAGCACTTGCCATCGCGTAACTTCGGATAGTTGGCTCATTGGCTCCCAACTAGACATCTCTCTCTCACACACACCTTCCATTTTCCCTCTCTCTCCACTCACCCTATTCTTGATCCGCCTCCGCAGCAGCTTCAGAAAGGCCAGATCGTCATCACTAAGCCGCAGTGAATGCACGCGCTCTGAATACTTCGTCGTGGGCAGGCCGGCCACTTCCTCCACTGTCATGCTTATGCCGCGAGCTGTAACATATACAGAGATATATAATTAAAGAACTGACAACAATCAAATTCATTTCGGAGTCGGTGCATGATCTCAAGTTAACGTACACCAACAGTCTAGCCCTGTTATTCATAAAAACGCAAACAGTCATATAAAACTGTTTTAACAATTACAGTGTTTTGTCTCGTTCTTTCTTGGAGCTGTCATCATTTGACAGAAAGAGACAAAACAGTGTAGAAGCTAAAATAGGTTTATTGGCCTGTTTGAGTCCAACTCTACACGCATCAAGCACCCACTCCAAAAAAAATTGTTTCTCATAAATAGAAGGCAAATGCGTTATTTTAAGATTTTTAGTCCATTTTTAAGGACATTTTTAAATGATTTTTACGTGCATTCACATTCGAGCGACCGGATAAACAAACAGCGGGCTTTTTCCGCGCGACTGTCGTCATTTATAGTTTGAAATTATCAGCAACGCGCTGCTAAAGTCGCCTAAAACTGAAAGCCCTCTTAGAAAGCTTAAAATAACGCGTTTGTCTTTTATATAGGATACAGGTCAAATTGATAACATTTTTCTGTTTGGTGCTTCAGTGTTGGTTGATGCTTATTAATTGATGGTGGAACAGGCCCCAAAAATCTCTCACGTATGTGTTTGTCAACATTATTTTATCATTATTTTCTTTATCCAGGCCTCCAGTGAGGATTTCATTTGAATAGCCCTAACCATTGGCAGGAAGGATACATATTACTACCATTCCCTATACCCATTCTTTCTATGGTTTTGCCCTACCTGAGATAGAAATGGTTACTAAATAACTTCTGGCAGTCCGAAATCCTATCTACAGTCGACAAGATCCTATCTCTGGTCGAAAATATTTATTTATTTATTTATTACTAAATAGAAACTACAAGGCCCATTGTGTTAGTAAAATGAACTAAACCTATGTTAGAAATAAATCTTAAAAAGTTTCATAGTGCGATTGGTTAGTACCCAAACAAGCGGGCTGTCTAGCCGATTGGCTATCGCACGCAGAATGGTGTTGGGGCTGCCGCGCAGCCTACGCAAAGGAGAGCCAGTTTTCTTTCGGCATGTGGCGTCAAACCCATCTGTGTGAGCCTCGGCAAACATTGCGCGCTGCAAAACCGCGGCAGCCGCAACAAACGCCCTGAATGCGTTGTTATATTGGAGAATAGCTATCTACCTTAGGATATAGTTTGCATATAGGAAATGGCCGTTAAAGTAGTTTGAGGCAGGCCTTAAGAACTTGATGGTATCTTTTGTCAGATATTGCTGCTTAATTTTTAAGATGTTTGGTGCAGTGGTTAGCGCTCCATTACTGAACTAGCAGTCGCGGATTCGAATCCCGCAAGAGGCAAATGTTTGTGTGATGAGCACAATCATTTTTTAAGTCATGGGTTATAATAACACGTATTTTCATTTTACTTCAGATGAGTAAAGTTTTGCTAGTTTCTTCGGTCAATAATGGATACGACACCACAGAAAGCAGCTCAAGCTGTAGCTCTACTTGAAGCAGGCATTCGCAGCATAAAATCGCTCGGAGACTTCGCATCAGCAGATCTTCAGTACAAAGGGTTTACAGACGATACCTAGAGACTGGAGTATTCAATCGCAAACCACGTATGGGCAGACCTAGGGTTACGTGATGATCGTTATAACCAACTTACTGTTTTACGAAATCGCCGCCATAACGCCGTTCAAGGGCAAAGAATTCTGCGGTGACGTACGCCAAGTGGCATAAGTTCAGATACCGTCAGAAAGAGACTTGCTGAAAGAAACCTAATTCCAAAACGAGCTGCAACAGGCCTAAAATTAATGGTAACCCAACGTCGAGAGCAAAGGGATTGGACGTTAGACCAGGGCTAATGCATTCTTCCCCTTCGAATAGAGCACGCCTTGCCGTGGCGAGGGAGTTCAGTTAGCCTGTCGCAATCCAGCGGCAGGTGAACCAAGATGCTCGGTGGAGAGTGCCGCTGCGTCTGTTCCCGTATCGGGCGACAGGGGCAATAGTGAGTCGCGTCTGCCTCGTATCGAGCGGCGGCTCACTAAAAGTTGTTGTGACTCCCGGCACCCTTCTGGTTTATCAGAGGAGGCAGGGGATGTCCTAAGGACCTTTGGGCGAACTCGGCGTACATTTGCCGTCCAACGTGGATCGCCTCGTCGGGAGGGCCTCGGACAGACGGTGTGGGGACACCTCTGTCCAATCACCAGGAACCCTCCTGAGGCGCCAGTGTGCCGTCTGGAGTGGGATGTGATCTCCTCACCCCACTCCGTGGAGATCTACCCTCCTGCTAGAGGGTTGATGTTGCTGCTGGCAAGGGTCGCAGGACTGTTGGGACACCGCGGCTTCTACTGTTAAAGGCAACAAACGCGGCAGGCGTCGTCAGGCTTTAGTCGGTATACCCGAATCCGGGGGAGTCCCACACACGCCCCTCCGTTCCCCGACGGAGAGGTAGGGTGCGTAATCAGCATTTCCTGACGTAAAAAAAAAGGCTAATGCACTCTTCACTGACCAAGGTGAGTGATCGACGTCATTGAGAGTGTATCAGTTATTCACAGTATTGCACCGAGGAAACTGTTGTTATGGTGGGGTATCTGTGATGGGGTGGGGCGGCATCTCGTTAACCGCACATACAGCGTTAGTTTTTATCGAACCAGTGGGCCACACACGTGGATTAACGTTCTACATTATTGAAATCCTTGCAGATAACATGGTACCTTACGCAGGATATATCGGGCAGACCATACAGTTCATGCAGGATAGCGCACGATCTCATGTTGCGCATGTGGTGACCTGCGCGACGTCGGTATTCGTACGATGGACTGGCCAGCTCGAAGCCTGGACTTGAATCCGATAGAACGCATATGGGATGAACTGAAACTTCGGGTTTAAGACCGGGTACCAGCTCCAACAAGTTTTCACAAGCTGCAAATCGCAATTGAAGAAGAGTGGAATGCAATCCCTCAAGATTTCATGGTCAGGCCCGTGAGGTCGCTGAATTCAAGGATGCTGGCAGTTATCCGAGCAATAGAAGGGTATACTGAATACTAATCAGAAACATATTGTTGTTTTTTATTGTTTTGAGAGATTGAATCAGAGTTCTAGCGTAGTGGGCGGGTGGGTAATGGTTTATTTGCTGTCCAGTGTTTATCTTTGACCTCAAAAGTAAACCATCTTTTGAGCTTGCTCCATCATCAATTCTATCTATGCCATGCTTGACTGAGCCTAGGGCCAAGAGTATTATAGCTCATACATCAGAATAGCAAGTAGGCTATCATTTATAACAATATTTTTTGGAGATACAGCATTCACATGGGTGAAGCCTCAGGGAACTGCTGGTTTCAAATAAACAAGGCTTGTATTCAGCCAGTGATTTACAAGTTTCTCTGTTTTTTTTAAGGGTTCCAAGTATATTTTTACAAAAAAAACTTGATAAGTATTACTTTAATATTATCTGTTGAAAATCACATCATTACATCCACATAATATATCTGAACTAAATGCAATTTTCGTTGATTGTCTGATTTACCAACAGTTTGGATTATTTTGTAATTATTTACGAATAAAACATCAAATACATATTTTATATTATGCTTTTAGGTAGCAACGTGACAATTAAATAATGGGCGTATGATGATGCTGTTGGTGGTAATAAATTAAGTGTAATAATAACTAAAAACCAAGCCAACATTAAAATCAATATGTCTAGTTAATTTTTGAATACACTACGTTTAAGAGTTGACTCTTGGAAGTAAGTTTATGCAACTGTCTCAAGTTTTATTATCGAAGTTACCAAACTAGACCAAACTTCACAATAAAAGTAAGTGCTAATATCAGTGAGTAATAGTTGTAGGTAGGTACCACACAACATACATCATACTAACATGGACGTATTTAGTAATAACTTACAAGGCATCAACAGCGTAAACACAATAATCGAATCATTACTTCACACGCGAATTCTACGTCATATTACAAAATACCTGTTGCTTCCAAGAAACCAAGACTCGAATTTCAAACTTTTATAAATGCACACAGACAACGTACCGTCCAGTATTTCTTGGTCCAAATGATAGGAAGATGCGTTCTTCGCATTATCGTCCATTCTTCATATTTAAAATCTTATTTTTAATGGATTTTTAAAGATATTTCCTCTTGAATTCTTATCACAAACACGATTAGGTTAGAGTTGAACTCCTGTCAATGTCAGATAGCTGTCAAATCAGACATCTGATACTACGTTCCTTTTTACGCATCTGATTTAGAAGTTTAAACGTTCTTTCATTTTTCTAATCTTTAAAGTAATTTCAAAAAGTATGAGAAAATGTGAGAAAAGAATGAAAAAAAATAACAAACTGGCTAACTACCACTTATAAACAGTGATACTACCATAATATTTACGTAACTAACATTCATAAAGCTAAAAATTCTATGTGGAAATATAAGGCTGTATAATTATAGTGTTTTATAGATAAATAACAGTATAACAGTTAAACATTAAAAAAAATAGTTTGACGATCAACGAAAACGCCAGCGAGTTTTGTTTCTTTGTTTTTGCCGGTGTTTTATTGTTTTACGATATCAGTCGAATCTAATTTAGGTGAGTAATATTATTAAAAATGCAAGAATCAATGTCGGCTATGATTTAGGCGTGTTACAGTAGCGCAACTGGTCTGATTATGTCCAATTATATTGACAAAGATATAACCCCATGTGGACTCGAACACTGTGTTTAAAAAAAAACGTATTCCTTGCTCTATCTTACTCGGCTTTTTCGGCAGAAAAGAAGTTTTATTACCTCGGTATACCTTAGTAGTTACTAAATGATAGTTTGTAAAGTTCTTCTGTATGTTTTTGAAGCATGGTATTTTTTGAGATCTCGAGACATTTTTAACGTTTAACGGTTTTGGAGGGCAAAAAACGACGTCTCTTTTAAAAACTGGTTTCTTTTATCACAATACACCATTGCCTCAAAATCTTTTCTAGACAATATTATTGTGGGGACATTACTTTTGTCAATATGCTCTACATAAAACTCTACCTCTATACTTTGAATATATATTACTTAGTTTCGCTACAGAATTCGGCAACGGCGACTTCTGCTTTCTTGATTTGGTTTATTGGTTGTACGCTCTGATGTGGCTAGCGAACATGTATAATAATATTTTTCTAAAATAATGACATTATGTTAACCCCTATTATGGACCCTGTTACACAATACCTGTGTAAAAATTGCATAACAAACTACTTTGTGTATTTTATTAACAGAACCATGACATCTCGGGGTCGTCACAGTACTAATGAGTGGGATCTCATGAAGGAAGAGTTTGATAGTTCCACATACGATGCTCAGTATCCAGATGAAGACACTAGGTAAAGATGGAATTAAATCTTATGTTATCAGCTACAATTCCCAGGAATATTTTTATATGGCTAAAATCATTATAAATAATATCAACACATTCTAAACAAATAGTGTAGTAGTCTTTGTAACTCTAACCCAATCAAAAGATCTAAAATCATAAAAATCACTACTTCATTACTGTGGTTACTACGGGTAGGTAGTACTACAGTGCTTTAAACAAGTTCAATATTGCGTAAATTGAAATTTTCAGTACTGGCTGTAACCTGCCTCTAGCTAGGGCACACAAACAGCTAGGGAGCACAAGTTAATTGCAGTTAATACAAATAATCCCTCACATTGTTTTTTATCAACAATTGCTACACCGCTTGATATGGCTGGCAGGTAGCTGATGTCAATCCAATAAAAAGCAGCTGATGTAGGTATTAACATGTTAATTTGCCACCCACAGTGGAGGAGTCCAACTGGACCACTGCAGGTTGTACATCCGTAACATACCAAAGGCTCTGAATGATGAGGGCCTACGAACTGCATTCTCCAAGTATGGTACTTTGCTGGAAGTGTATGTCAGCCGAGACCCTAACAAGAAGTATGCTTTAGTGCGCTATGAGACACCAGGGTGAGTGCTAATTGATGCTTACATAAGTTCCGATTTTTTTCAACTCAATATTATTTATGCATGATTCAAATATGAGTCAAATATTTGGCATACCTACTGTATAGTGTATCAGAAAAAGACCATGAATCCCATAATCCCAAAAGATAAATAAATCAACTTACAGCATCTTATAGAAACAATCATTGCAGTTATACTATGGTACCACTTTTACTGATAAGATTTTAACTGCCATAAAAGAGTTATTTATGTTACAGAGAAGCTAAGCTGGCTATGATGAAGTTGAATAATACTGACCCGCTAAAACTTCTCATAACTATAGCTCATAAGGTAAGTTTATAAAATAAATAAATGAATAGGATCGGTTGATGTATTTTTATTAAATCACTGTATTTTCACCCTTAATATTTTTGTAGAACAAAAACACAAGTTCACGAGACAATTTCGGACCGCGGCGGAGCGCTCGAGATGATAACAATAGCGTCAACAGCAGGGATAGGAGTTTCAGGTATTTTATCTTTTTTATTACCTAATTTTGGTATATATTTCTTTCTTTTAAGCATTTCATACCAACATGGTTTTGCAATGCAAAATTTTCCTTGCATTGGACAATTTTGTGTAAAAAAAAAAACTTCAACATTCATTCGACCAATCACTGAAAGATGGTGCTTTGCTGCTGCATTGTGAATCGGCCAATCATAGCATTGCTTAAAAACTTCGGACTAATCACTGGCCCCCTTTTTCTGCAAGCTTGCAATTTCTGGAGGGAAAACCAAGATGGTGGTTATTTTGTTTTGATCTTCGACTTTGTGAACTTTCTGGTGCTTGAAAAGTTCTGTGACTGAAAAATTGTGTTTTTGGCTAAATCATTGTCAATTCTTCAAATTAATTAGTAAGCTTTTGTTATAACGTTAAATTATGCAATCAGACGGTGGTGACGCACTTATAATGACCAAGTTTTTAACTTCGATCAAAAGCAACGAGTAAGTTTTTTGAATCATATTGTTACAAAAGTTATCCGATTACAGTAGAAATCTCAAATTAAACATGTCATGTTGTCTTTATCGGCTTCGTTTATTGTTTCAAGAGCTTTTGTAATTCGCTGCTATCTTATTATTATTATGTTACAAGAACCGGCCGGCACTCTCAATCGGCACATTGTCAAAGACGAAACATTGTTGATATTATCCTAAAATAACTTGTTGTTTTTAATGTTAAATAAGCACATTTTATCATTGTTCCCGACAGTGCGAAAGCCTGTTTACTTTTGTTGTAATCTAAGTACCTATCTCTGATTATTCTTCGCGGCGTTTTGAGGGTAGGTATTGTGGTTATGTAGGATATTAGGTACGCGTTTTTATTAAAACCTTTTTGTTCTCCTCTTGTTTACTTATTGTGCTGTAACTTGACCCCGTTGCGGGGTTCATCGTTATCAGCCAAAGGACATCCACTGCTGAACATAGGCCTCCTCCACCATTTTCCACAGTCACCGACCACAAGCGATCTGCATCCAATTTGAAGGATCTCCAATCTAGAACATTTTTGCCCCCAACGGCCTTAAGTTATGTGCCGTGCCCATTGCCACTAAGGCTTACTGATTCTCAGGGCTATGTCCGTTACCTAAATTTTCCTACATATCACCTACTCCATATTGGGTTTGCTGCTAGGTTATGAGGTTATAAGTACTTTTGTTGAAAAAACCCAGAACCAAGCATTTTCAGTCACCTTCATAGCATGGTACTTTGAAATTAGCCTCTCTTACCATCTTAGAACCTCTCTCTTGTCTAGAATATGTCATCAAATATAGAAATGCTTCTCTCTCTGATTGAATATGTTAGTTTTGTTTATGTTGTTCCATATGGCATTACATCAGGGTTGGCATGATGGTTTAAAATTTATTTATAACTTGAAATCACAGTTTAAAACAAGATTTAAAAACAATGTTTATAATCTCATGGAAAAATAACAGGGTTTGAAACTACCTTTATTTGAAAATTAATGAAAGTAAATCCAAAGAAATAAATATGTAGGAGTCATAAAACCCTTGAATAAATAAACAAATTGAGGTTTTGTTTTATTTTAATTAAACAGGCAGGCTGTGGTGTTTATCCACTGCATAGGTAACCCCCCCACTAGTGAAATTCCGCAGAGAAAGTCCTTAGGTTATAACAGTAAAGTCCTGCAGGGAAGTCCCCATGTCTGATTTGAAAGAAAGTAATTCACTGGGTGAAGACCCACTCTCTCTCTCTCTCTCTCTCTACTTTCCTCATATAAGGTGAAAAGTGTTTTGTATTGATTAATAATAATAATATTTTTTTGTAATTAAATAAGAAGTACCTAAGTGGTATGGAACAAAAAGTAAATACCAAAGATTTTATTCATTTTTACTTATGTGAATAAGGAAACAAACAAAACTAGTTTTAAACATTTTGAACTGTTTGTTATGAAATAAATCTGTTCTCTTTTTTATTAGACCTAAATTCCTTCCATTTGTAGTGGAAAGTATGTAAGTTATAATGTTTTACGATTACAGGCGGCAAGAGGATTTGGATAACGGTGACGAAATTGAAGAGACTGCATTGCCTTCTCTTGACGACGATATGGTAAGAGTATTAATTATCTATTTACTCCATACACTATTTTCAGCAGACATCTGAGGTTGAATTGTGTAAAGAATTCTGCCGTTTGACAGATCTTACCATAAGTTTTGAACCGTTAAATGAATATGATTTTGTTACGCAAATCCAACCCTGTAAGGAGGAGTTTCTCAATATGATGATTTATCCACATTCAGTAAATGAGTGATATTCTTCTTCAGCTGATGCTTAGTGTGATAAAGGGTCTCTGTAGTACTACAATTGTGAAGTAAAATTTAGCTTATATGTATTTTAACACAGAAACCGTCCAATCTTCTGCCCGTGCACAACAATTTATAGGATTTTATTGTGCTACAGGATGCTGATACAAAAATGAAGGGGATACAACTGGAGCTGCAGCGGTTGCAGGTGCAGGAGCAGACGGTTCTGCTGCGAAAGCAGCTGTTGCAGTTAGAGGCAGCTAAGAAGAAGAGTGTTAATGTATGTAGACAATGCTGTTCTATTTTATGATATTTTTGTACAATTGGCAGACTTAATGCCTTAAGACATTCTCTACCAGTCAACCGCTTGGGAATGCAGAGTGTCTAATCATTGGCGGAATATTTCTTTATATAAAAATGAATGCATATTTCCCTTGGTCACGACATCACGCGTGAAAGGCTAGACCGATTTCGCTGATTCATTTTTGTTGTGTTTGTTATTGTCGAGTTAGGAAGGTTCTTATAAAAAGTGCGAGGAACCATTTTATGATTTTAACTTTGTTGGATTCGTCAAAATTACGGGACCGAAGCGAAACGAATGTCGATGGGTTCGCTTGTTTACAATAATTGAGAGGTGTTTAAAAATGATACATTTTGGAACCCAAAATCAGTTGAAAATTTTGATTTGTCCGTCTCATTGACATTCATTTATCTATGTGTACCATATAATGTATATTTAAATAATGTGTATGTTTATGTAATAAATACATATTTAATTATTTTCATATAATCGTATATAAGTAATAGGCAGGATGTATGTTTATCATCTTATTATAGTTATCTCTATCGCTATTCTCTTCTCTTTTCTTGCCTCTATAACTTGACTTGCACCGCCTATGTATATATTTTTTCAACACACTTGCTCAAAACGACGTTTTTATTCCACCGATTTTTGGCTCATAATAACCCTAGATATTTAACACGCGTGCTTTTTCAGTATATTATTGCACTCGTGCCTTTAGTTTATCAACCCAACCAATTTACATTTGTACCCTAGTACCAAGTAGTAAGTACGAAGATGAAGCGATA
Organism: Pyrausta purpuralis; assembly: GCA_963924145.1. NCBI lineage: Eukaryota > Metazoa > Arthropoda > Insecta > Lepidoptera > Crambidae > Pyrausta > Pyrausta purpuralis. The sequence continues at coordinate 5,513,983 of OZ001670.1, read as the reverse complement.
TAATTTAGTCGGGTTATTACTTTTATTTTAGGTACAAAATGTATATATGTATATTCGAAAATTAACAGTATGTACATATTTATTTCAATAAATGGTAAATACAGCTTTATTACTAATAACTCAAATTCATTTAAAATTTTCTGTAATTTGTGTTATAAACACGAATTTTTACATTTTTAATCTTGGCTGTTGGCCGATCTAGTTCTCGCTTTAGCCTTGCGCGCGCGCATCTGTTTCGCGGCCAGAAAAAAAGCAACGCGCCATTTTTCCACAGACTAGTAAGTGCATTTTTCGTAAATAATTGTCGGCTTGATTGATTGTGGTGTGATGAAGTTTTGATTAATGGCAAGTGTGTTGAAAAACGTCGTATGAAACACGTGTGCCGTGAGCTATTATATACGCGGCTTTCTTATGGCGCACTCGCTTTTCGCGTGCGCACACAATATCGCCTTGTATATAATGGTCAACTTAGCACACTTGTATCATAATTTACTATTCTCTGTCCTGACCTATGGTTGACTGGTAGAGAATGCTTTTGGTATTAAGTCCGCCATATGTACCATTTTATGTTGTGTGCATGAAGTTTTAAATAATAATAATAATATTTTTTTTTAATTAACTAGCGAACATTGTCGCCCGGGCCTCGTCGAACGGGATAAAAAGTATCCTATATCCTTCTACTGGTTATAAGCTGATTAGATGTATTATCATTTTGTTACAGTTGAACCAATCGTCCACCTCCAACCGCTGCATACTGCCCGATGGCAGGATCGTGGTCCGGAACGTCAGTGATCGGTGAGATAATTATACGTTTATTTTCAATACTTATGAAATTTTATCCTGAATTTATGCAATAGTATGGTCGAGGTTTCTGTCTTACCAACCAAAATCTCTTGCACAAATTCAATAGTGTCACACAAAATACATGAATATAATAATTTTATAACGGGAATTAATTATATATGGTCCCTATATAAAATTACATAGACACGAGGTGCAAATGTTTGGGTTAAAAGGTGGCGGTGAATTTGATAGTTTATATGTTACAGGAAATGTATGATTGAGATTCATTTATTTACATGAAAACACGGTACATTTGGTTGGTAATTAAAAAAATATATAGTTCAAACATGTCTCGCCACAATATGATATCCGTCATTGTATACAATACCTAGGAATTTAATATAATTCCTTAAGTCACCCGAAAATATGCAATGTAAATTATATTAGGGTTTATTCTTATTTTTCGGAAATTTATACAATTCCTAAACAGCAATCGAAAATCTAATCTATTTAATTATTTTTATTGTAACTTGTTAATCACAATGAGAGCCGTAATAAAAACCATATTTCCTAAATTATCAAGAAGTATGAAGATTATTACAATTTATAAACTGTAGATGATTGTTACTTGACTGTCTCAATGAGAGCTTTAATAAAAACTAATCCTTGGATTGGTAAGAATTTAATATATTATATACTGTTTGATTGTTCCATAATTAAATAAATATCCTTTGGACATTCCCACACATCGCCATCTAGCCCCAAAGTAAGCTACTTAAAGCTTGTGTTATGGGTGCCAGACTACGGATATAATATTTAAAAACTTTTTGTTTGTAAATACATACATGATATACATAGAAAACACCCAGACCAATACAAACAGACATGTTCATGCACACAAATGTTTGTATTGTGCGGAGATCGAACCGGCACCCGCTGCGTAGTAGGCGATTTCTCGACCACTACACCAGACTGGTCGTCATAAATGAGAAATTATCTCAATGAGAATCTTACTAATAACTCTGGTTATTTTATTAACATATAGTGTTCGTTTTATACATTTCCTAATATGATATTTGAATCCTATAATATTCCTATGAATATCGGTGCATATTAAATAAACTTAGAATTAATATTTTACACATTTCCTAAATAGCTTTGGAATTAAAGCAGCAATGTTATATATTTTGAAATTTTAGCAGCCTAGCCTAGAATTCATACATTTTCTGTAACACATACAAAAAAAAACATTTATTTCTATAAATCTCCCTAACATAATGTGGCTGAGACTACCCAGTAAGTTGTCATAGACACTTGTATTGGGTATGACTCGCTACTTCCCTTACGGCTAGCTTAAACTATAGGTAATCTAGTTTAGATATATTTAAGTAAATACTTCACTTTAGATTTTATTTTTTAGAATTCATGATCACACTCATTTTGACCTCCATACTTCTAGTTTGCATTTTAGTAGACTCTTAGTTCAAATAGCTCATTTAATTGCATTTTTTCCGTTAGATTGCGAACAGGGAAATCTGTTACTTGGTGAGTTTAACGTAATGAATGAATTTAACTGCACTGTACGTTTTCGTTTTGCTTTTGTCACAAGAAATACTTGTTCACTTGTAAAGATATTGTTTTCTTTGTGAAATGAAAAAATAAAACAGTTCTAACTTCATCAATGTATGATTGTATGCAGTTTCAATGTTTCATTGTCATTTTTGTTAAAAGTGTTTTTTTCATCTATTTTTAACTAACATTGAGTGTTTCTTATTATGTGTTATAACTCCTTTGTGTGTTTATTGATGTCATTAAATGTAAGTCAGTTGCTTCAGACACTTTCAGATCGTTTTTTATTTGACTAAACATATTATTTAGATAAAAATGATTTGCTATTTGTCGCTCGCTAAAACTCACGGCTGAACCGATTTGGTTGATTTTAGTCTTGAAATATTCGTGGAAATCTAGAAAAGGTTTGTTTATAGGGAGTAAAATATAGGTTAATAACTGGGGACGGCACAGTCGAGGGCAACGAAACGAAGTTCGCCGGAATCGCTATTAAAAGAGTTTCAACACAATCATTTTTTTACTCATATTGCAAACATAAGACTGTATTCTATAGTCAGTTTCTCTTTGCTAGTCGAACAATGTGAACAATCTTTTAAAACTTAATAAGCAATGTATCTGATTTGAAAAGATCTCAGTGTTTAACTTTGACTGTTTAAATGAGTTTTGTATTAATCTTATTTTAAAATGAACCATTTCGTAAAAAAATAATGTCATGATTGTTTACAATATTTGACTAGCACAAAAAATTGACTTTACATCCTACACAACATAACATTTTATTAAAGTAACAATTATTCTCAGTTCTCTTATTTCTTATTCCTTTTCTTGTGAATAAGAATACGAGAAATTGACAACGCCTGCTACTTTCAGGAGCCTGGAGTCTCGAGATGTTGACGGCAGCTTCGCGGCAGGCGCTGGCGATTGTGTAAGTACACAAATAATTTATATTATGTTATATTACTATACTTGGTTATTGTCAGAATCGACCTGTAACTGTTTGATGACGAGGGAGGATTTTGCAAAAAATAATAGGGTATTTGCCTGTAGTCATAAAAAGAAAAGATGTTTCGCATATAGGTAATTGAAATGCCATGAAATTTAATTGATATTTTTATTTAAAAAAATATTGCATATTTATTATATTTTCATTAAGTGATCATTTTTCAATAGTCCGATAAGAAATATTCGTTGAACAAAATACAATATGGCTAATTTTTAAAACGTCACCTAATTGTCAGCAATCATACGTAATTGTCATATTTTTAAATCTATCAGATAACAGATAAGTTTTATCTAACCATTGAAAAATCGGCCCTGAGTAAAATAATAGTGATCAATCTATGTTATACGATAACGCAAACGTCAATCACGAAGTGTGACGTCACTTTTCTTAATCAAGCATATCAAAATGCTGTCAAATGTGTCAATTTCAGTGCTGCCAATTGCGTACTAATTAAATGAAGACCACGTGACGACGATGGGTGTTTTGCACAGCAAAAGTTTTTTAAAATATTGTTTGTGTTTTTCGTTGTTACACAGTTCTTGATTGAGGCAATATTTTATTGTAGCTTAGAATTGATTAATCAGTTTAAACAAGATTTGAAAAACAGGCAAATACTCTATTGTATTGACACGAACGCGGGTGCATGACAGGTATATTCTTGTGATAACCGTATGGTATGTGAATTGACAGTCTATGCCTAAGTTTTAGTGGCAAATAAATAGTTTTTCGTGTTTACTTATGCAGGCACTGAAATTCCTATTCAATGCTTGTAGTTTCCTACATCCAATCTCTCGTATGACTTCACAACTATATTATAATGACTGAATTCAAGGCAATATCAATTTACGAGACATTGGCTGCCCATATATTTTTGTGTATGTATGTATCTTTAAAGCTACATTCTTGGTGAAAGTGGAGAGCATTCTGATTGAAAATGCATTTGTGGTATCTACAAATAAGCAAAAGCAACAGAAAGAGATTTGGCAATTACCATAAAAACATTACAATATTTTAGAATTTATTAAATGTACGCGTTTTTTTCATCTTTGAATTTCTTCTTAAAGTGTGTTGTGTGTTTCATCAAGCCTATTATACGCTTGCACGACGATCAAAAGTACATACGTAAACAGTTAAGGTTATAGGAAAGAAAATAGGATGTTTTCCAGGATTCCATCAGCATTTTAAGTAAGTAATGAAATAATGAGTGACTACTCATTATTTCATAAGGCCTATGTCATAATTAGGTTCATATCATCTCAGGTGTCCCATTACCTTAGCGAAAATAGCAAGGTATGTTTTTATTCTAGGATATAAAATACCACAACATGACCATAATGGTCTTTCAATCTACATCATGGTTGCATTTGGTAAGAGTTAGACAAAAAATCCAGCTACAATCACCTCTTATTCCAAATTCAAAAATCTCAGACTGGTGGTTGGGTCTGCATGCGCGCTTCTGGCTGTAAATCGGACTAGGCAACATCCCAGCAACCACCTCGTCACCAGGTGATGACCACAGATACTTCTTCGCAGAACGAGAGAGACACAGTCTGCACGAACTGCTCGTGCAAGACACACAAGCGCAGCTGGGACCAACAGGACAGCTCCGAGGGGAGCTCCACGCCGTCCACTTGCGTTCTATGCTCCGAGGAAAGCAGAAAGGATAGGCATAACCAAGCTAAGTCCGTAGCCAGTAAATACACAGAAATAAGCCGAAAGTCCGACTACTCCAGTAGATTTGATAAAACGACAGAGTTGAGTAGGAAGTCTGTAGCTAGCAAAACCACCGATGTTAAGTCTGAGTTCAGTAAAACCGATACGGTCAGCAAGAGATCTGATGTCACCAGTAAGAAGTTGGATGTAGCTCCTAAAAGGGGAAAAAGTGAGTTGACATGTGATTTTAAGTATAGCGATTTTTATAGCGATGACGAGGACGAATCTGATGAGACGAATCGACTCATTCAACTGAGGAATTGTGATTACATGGATATAGTAGGTGACGCTTTGAAAGTAGTCATCGCATTATCGGGATATCCGAAAGCGAAGATGCGGCTTCGTCACATGCAACTATTTCAGAGATGTCTCGCTGATGTCATCGACATGCAATTAAAAGCTAATCTCTTGAAGAAGGTACCGTCTTTTTTGGACTATTATCTGAATAGAGGCGCCATCGTATGTATTTGCAAAGACATTGACACTAGAGACTGGATAGTGAGGATATCACCAGGACTACAAGAGAGAATGTGTATGAATTTGATCCTACTGAAAGCTAAAGTAAAGCGATTGTGTCTAGCTGTCCTCAAAATACCTCAAACGTGTTGGCCGGCAAATGCTCAGGACGCGTTCAAACTGCTGCAGTACTTCAATCCATGTCTTAAGACTGAGCAGTGGAAGATCTACTCCCAAAAAACCGTAGACAACATAGAAAGTACTTCTTTTCTGATTGATCGAGTATCAGGCGAGATCATTCGTGGTCCGACCTTTAAAAATGTGATCGATTATTATCAAACCGAGTTTGAACTCACTGGGTACACAGAAATATACTATGAGTGTCTACTTTCTGATCTTGAAGATATATGCAGCGTGGCATCCAGAGTAAAGCTCTTGGAGAAACTGCGTTCTGAAGAAGCCACGCCGAGAGTTAACGAAGATGATAAAGAGAAGACAGCAGACAAGAATGAAGAAGAAGAAGAAGAAGTAACTCACAACGAAGAAGAAAGATATGAGAGTGATTCGGACACTGAGACTATTCCTGATGATAGTAACAACAAGGACGAATCCAATATGAAGAATGCGTTTGAAGATTCGATCCGAAACGATGTTTTGGACAAACTGAAAGATGTCAAGTACATTAGTGAGAAAGATGAAGTCATAGTTTGGTCGGATGAGACCAATAACTATAGTAGCGATACTGAACCCGAAAAGGTGAAAATTGAAGAAAAAATAACTGAGGAAGATAATAAAAATGTCATAGCAACATCAGCTGTAGATGTATCTGATAAGACTGAATCGATAATAGAAAGTAACGATAATCTCATTAGTAGAAGTAGTAATTTGAACATAGATAGCAATAGAGGCATAGCCTATCACCGTCGCACTAACTATTTGCACGTCGAAAACGAACTTAAAGTTGCCATAACATTAGAAGGATACCCTCAAAATAAGCTAGAAGGTACTCACATTAGAAGACTGAAACATCTTTTTAAGGAATATTTGCACAAAGACATGAAACTGCAAAAATTCACTAATTTAATCATTCCGAAATTCCAAGACATTTACCTCTCGAACGGAGCTGTGATATACATTTGTGATAGTTTAGAAACTAAAGACTACTTGACTGAGGTTTTACCGAAATTCATAAATTCCACCGGTTTGAAACTGACGTTTAGGGATATAAAGAATTTAGTTAGATACACTAGAGTAGTTTTGCGCTTGCCGAAAGAGTACGCTCATGTAGAATCTTTAGAAATTCTTATGAAGTTGCAAACAATTTATCCTGGTTTGAAGCCAGACTGTTGGAAGTACTATTCCGATGTAGCAGGAAAGCAGAAACGTCAGTTCGGCGTTGATCCTGAATCGTTAGAAGTTATAAAAAGCCCGGACTTCAATCCCACTTACGAAGGTGAACAACTGAGTTTTAGAATCATTGATAGACAAAAAAGGGACGTCAGTTTTGAAGATCCATCTCACAGAGAACAAAGTCTAGACGATAATGAGGAAAGTAAACATCTGAGAGATAAAGTACTCAAACTTATGTACGTTCCTATTGACCCGGAAATCACCAACACGCCACTGACTCGTATAAGAACAAATCACTATTCAGATTTGATTGCTGACGATCTCAAACTATACGTGGGGCCAAATAATTATCCAGAAACACGCGTCGACGAAGGTCTATTCCGTTCCATCAAAAGAATCTTTGAGAATATCGTCTGTGAGAGATACGAACAGGGATTATTCAAAGAAGAATCATTGATTCCCAAGTTCCACGATTTATATTTGTTTGATGGGGTAATATTTATTATCTGTCAGAACATAGTTTCGAGACATTGGATGGAAGATGCAATATCTAATGTGAACGCAAGATTGCACATCAATTTGAAGGCGACAGAATTCCGTGGTGCTGTTGGCATTATCAGTATGTTTGTTATGACGGATAAAGGCACCGATGATGTGATTGAAGCATTACAAAATCAGAATCCTAGACTCCGTACAAAATACTGGAGGAAAATCAGCACGGTACGCACGAAGACTAAACTAGATGTTGTATTGCAAATCGACAAACTCTCTGCTCAAGTTATAACAAGTCCTGATTTCAATAAATTTGTTGATGGTAATGCTGTACAGTTCAAGTTAGGTCACCTGCAATCTTTGTTGAAACCTAAATTAAGTCTTGAAGAACTTACAAAGATGCATATCAAAAAGATTAATCGAAGCTCTGAAAAGAGCGGAAAAACAAAAGCAAAGTCCAAATCGAAAGAGAAAAGTATCGAAGAACTGAAGTCAGATATTAAAAAGAAGTATCCTGATTTGAAAATAGATCAATGGGATGTGATATCTCAAAGTGAAAACGCAGACATCAAAGTTTGCAGTTACGAAATTGACAAGACATCATCTAAGATTGTTGAAAGTAACACCAAAGACAAATATTCTAATACGCCAGAACCTTTCATTGTAGAACCAGGTACTCCCAAAACGTATAGCAATTTACCTTCGCCATCGGACGAGGCTCAAATAGGCCGTAAGAAAGTGATTATTAAGGTCCCTTCGCGACTTTTACCTGATAATAAGGAAGATTTAAATATGGTATTTGATTTACTCGAAGATAATAACCCGGGCTTGAATACTGAATTATGGCAAGTACATACAGATACAACCTACCCTGGGAATGGTAGATTTTCATTGATCATTGATAGGCAGAGTGCGTCTGTAATACAAGGCAGAAGTTTCAACCCTAACATTGGTGGAGAAAAACTCAAATTTTTCTTCTAGAAATCCCATTCTGTAAGTCTAAGTTGAAATTGCTAGGTTAGCTTTAAAGTTAGCTTGACTTATTTAGTTATTGAAATTGTGTTATTATTTCTTAGATCTAACTAGGATTTTGACTAGATTTAATGATCATGGTTCCCACTCAAATGTATGGCAATATTTTACTATGTTGCTCAGTCAATATTGTAATCTCAATAAGCTTAGTTTTTACAATCTTGTGTTTTGCAATATTGTTGTTAATGAATTATTGTCACATTATTATTATTATTATGTAATTCATTATTGCCGAATATTATTTTAAAGAATAATGACCATGGTCTTGATATTGATAATATCCATAAATACTTAAAACCGTCTTGAAGTTATTTCAATGTTTACGCCTACCAAATTTTTTAACCATTTGTAATTTTTTGTAATGAAAACATTCCCAGATAAGACTTATGCTTAAATATTAATTTTTAGATGTAACTTTACAATAATTTTAGGGTAAGTATTTTGTTATAGAATGTGCCTGTTCTAGTTTTTAATTGTTTTTTGTTATTATAATCCAGTACAATGTTTGTTTGCTCTCTTTCTGTGTGTATTTAGTTTGTTTTAAATAAATAAAGTTTTTAGGAGTTTCATGTTTTCTTTTACAAATTTATCACAAATATTCAGAATTTGCAATCCACTTTCTCCTTTCACCAATCTAGGCCTTAAATATACAAAGTAATTGCATCACTGTTAGGTAGGAGGAGTGTGCTACAAACAAAGTTATGATATGACACATTTCCACAAGCTGTTTTACCACAAAACTAACACCTGCATTCCAGGTGTAGATTTCAAAAATAACTTGGTGATTTAAATATATAAGGTCAAATTGTTTTAACTGAGAATATTTTTATAGGACCCAACCCGTATCATTACTTTTCAGAAAAAATATATTTATTTTGGTTTTTCCTAACAAAAAATAAAACGTTTTTTTAACAGCACCCTGTAAGAAGGTCTGTCCGTCATGGGTTCCGTCTCTCTCACTTCAATGCCCTTTTTTTTCGCATCTTAACGAACCTTAATTAATAAAATCGAAAAAAAACAAGTTATTTTTACATAAAAATGTTTCATTTAGGGCCGATTTTTCAATGGTCAGATAAAACTTATCAGACTGATAAATTATAAAGCGACAGATTTCAAAAACCGGCCAAGTGCGAGTCGGACTCGCGTACTGAGGGTTTCGTGCCAACTTTAACTGATTTAAGGAATTCACTTAGCTAAAATACCACAATATTTGGTTGACAGAAAATATAACTTTGTTTTTCATAGTGTTTGTATGAAGAACCAAGTTATGTTTGCGGTTGTTGAAAATGAGCTATATCTCAAAAACTACTAGTTCGATCTTGTTCAAACCAATTTTCGTTGAAAGTATTTGTTAAGATATACATTATGTATTCTTTTTCAAATTTTACACTCACATAGTTTAGAAGTTAGATGGGGGGCACGCCCATTTTACCACTTTGGAAGCGTTTATCTCTCAAACGTTAGACTTTAAAAGAAAATGGTTATAGAAACCTTAATGTCATTTTAAAAGACCTATCCATAGATACCTCACACGCATAGGTTTGAGTAAAAAAAATATTTTTGATTTTAGTTTCATTTTTTATTTTTTGTATAAGAATCTTAAAGCGGTTAACATAGTCCGGTCAAATTAGACATAAAAATAGGGGTAAGGTTACAAAAAATCCCACCTAGCTGAAAATTGGTAGGATTGTTTAAAACACCACCATAAATGAAATGTAGAAAGTCCCCATCGATCCGATACCTGGAAAAAAAGTTACTCGAGGTCAAATGTCACAAAAACGGGTTTTTCGCGATTTTCAGCAAAACGGTAAGTTTTATCATAAAATTAGCCAGACAAAAATTGTAGAGCAAATAAATATCTACAAAAAATGTGTTTATACTTTTCTTCCTAAGAGCCACCGTTTTTGACATATCGATACCCAGAGGTATGAGCCTCTGGGTATCGATATGTCAAAAACGGTGGCTCTGTCTGGTGAGCCCAGAGGCTCAAAGGTCGTAAAGGACAAAACGCTACTTTTCAGGAGAAGCAAAAAACCATTTTTTAAAACTTCTTTCGAGTATAACTTTTTTCTTTCTTGAACTGTGTTTTCGATACCTAGGAACAAAGTTCTTAGAATTTCATGTATTTTCCGAAAGTTTGTACCGCAATTGGACTGCTGCTATAGTTAAGGAGATAAATTTTCTTTACGCCCTCGAAATTAACATAAAATGTCCTTTACACCCTTTGAATTTTCGTGATTTTTTTTAACTTGAGGTGTAAGTCCATTTTCACATACGTATCTGTATTAAATTAGGGCATTAAAGGACAAATCTTACATTATTTTAGGTAGTAAAGAATAAATGTAACATGTAATAGGTAATAATTTTGTTTTTTTATGTGGATTATTCAGATTTACTAGTTACATCTGTATAATATTTTATAAATTAATGTGTTAAGACTCTATTTCCAAGAAATTACAGGTAAAAAAAATATACCTACATAACAAACAGGTTCAAATTTACGTGGAACGTTCATAGTTGAACTAGTAGGAGTAGTAAATAGTCATTATTATGTACTATAGATGTCTGTAACTTAAAACTTATAACTGCGGGTCTATACGCGACGCATATTATGTAGTAGTATTGTTACTACTTACACCCTCGACGTTTCAACGGTGCTGCAACCGTCGTGGTCACGAGGAGACTGGCGCTCGGCGTCTTCGTCTGCATCGGGCGGCCGGTTCTTCTCCTACCCTCCAACTATCCGATATTTGTTGTGCACGTGAACTAGAGTCAGTAGGTTCAGTGCGACACACAACACTCACAGTATCCAGGTTAATGTTTATTGTTAGAGGCGACACACACGGTATGTACTTATTAATCACTGGATTCCAGGCCGATGACAATTTAAGCCCGTCTTCCCGATTGAAATTATTATAGTTCTTGATTTTAATCGCTTCACGTATTACCCTAGTATGGTAATATGATACATAAAATGCGTCGCGAATAGACCCGCAGTTATGAGTTTTAAGTTATAATGCAACTCAAAAGTATACATTTTTTTCTTAGAGATATCTGTGTGTTTGCGTGTGTATATATATATGTGTGTGTGTGTGTGTGTGTGTGTGTGTGTGTGTGTGTGTGTGTGTGTGTGTGTGTGTGTGTGTGTGTGTGTGTGTGTATGTGTATGTGTGTGTGTGTGTGTGTAAATCAAGTATTTATTATTTAATTAAACAGCTATTGTTGTAATCATTATTTATTAAGTAAGATCTTTATTGTGACATCTTGTTTAATTTAAATGCATTAAGTTTGCAATGAAAAACTATTCTCATATCAAAGTAACTAAAATGTGTGACATTTACAAAACAGAAAGTAGAATCGAAATTAAAGGATAAATGTTATCTTCTAAAAATTCTTGTCTGAAATGTCAATTTAGCTTTATTTTTGAAGGTAAAAAACCATCATAGGTGAAAAGATATTTATTAACATGGAACATTTTTCAACGAAGTGGTATAATACTACTGCTACGAAATATCATTTAATGATCTTTCCATCCAACTGAGGTAAGTTAAATTAAGGTCAAGTGGAAACAAAGATGTATGCCAGTTGTAGACTATTAATAATTTCGTTAAATAAATCTAACAATAGAACTTTTTGGTAGGTACTAAAACTGTATGAAAACTATCTTCTTCATCAAGTATCCGTTACACCCTTTGGGCTTTAGAAGCTTAGACTTTTTACTAATGGGTAAAGTAGTGTAATTTTATTTTAAAAAATATTGTAAGGGCGTAAAGGACAGTGTTCTTATTTTATATAATATTGTAGGGGCGTAAAGGACGAGTGTTGACCACAATCACCTATACAACCTAAAAAAAATATTTCAATTGGTCTTTACCACTATAGTCAACATGTGTAGATAGTTACATGTCTTTTACCCCCACAGTTTATGTGTAAATCCTGTCGAATATGAATAATTTCATAGGTCGTAAAGGACAAAAGAATGCGAATTTCGCTAAATGGAATACACTGATCGATAGAGAATTTAATTCTGCGAAAAACTGTGTATATAACTCATTTTGGCCAAAATGTCCTTTACGACCTTTGAGCCCAGAGGTATCGATATAACGATCCAAAAAGTTGTAATCGTCATAATATGTATAAGTACACCACGTATATACATCGCTGAAGCTGTAATACAAGTAAAAATATTATTCTATCGGTCAGTGTATCTTACACATATAAAATATTATAATTATGAGAATGTCGGGTAACTCAAGAAGAAGTTATCATAAACGGAATTTGGTGTCTTCTCTCTATGTATGGAGCTCCTTAAAAAAACTACGTGCTTAGATAAGTTTCGATATGCATGTTTCGTTAAAAATACCCGAAATAAAAAACAAGTGCAGTTAGCTTGTCTTCTTCCAACCTCAGCGGCTGCTCATCAACATCTTTTTCGGGTATATTGCCAAGTTCAAGTGTGGCTTGGTTATCAGCTAGACCCAAAAGAGTGGGGTTGGAAGTTGGTCGACAATACATTAGAACCAGTTCAAATTTTACTCCCACCTGCGCCGGAAAAACTGTTAAATACAATTTTTGCAACTGTAAAAAGGGATGTAGTGCTAAATGTGGTTGCAAAAAAGTTGACCTGTTTTGTTCTGTAGCATGTACTAATTGTCAAGACCGGTCGTGCTCCAATGTTGAATCACCAACAATTTAGGATTCATTTGATGTTAACGAGGAGACATGCGATTTGTCATTATTGGAGCAATTTACTTGCAGCGAGGATGAAGAAGAAGAACAAGGAGAAGAAGAAGCAGAAGTATTAGAGAATTATGAGTCAGATGGATAAATATCCCTATTTTTTTTTAACTTACATCACTTTTATCATTTTCAACCGTTGCCAATATCTTTTATTATTCAATAGTTTCAACTTTTTGGATCGTTATATGTCAAAAACGGTGGCTCTTAGGAAGAAAAGTATAAAGACATTTTTTGTAGATATTTATTTGCTCTACAATTTTTGTCTGGCTAATTTTATGATAAAACTTACCGTTTTGCTGAAAATCGCGAAAAACCCGTTTTTGTGACATTTGACCTCTAGTAACTTTTTTTCCAGGTATCGGATCGATGGGGACTTTCTACATTTCATTTATGATGGTGTTTTAAACAATCCTACCAATTTTCAGCTAGGTGGGAATTTTTGTAACCTTGGATGTCTAATTTGACCGGACTAACAGGATACATCTTCCTACCATGTTTCAACAGTGTGATGCTTATAGGTACAGAATAAAGTGGCTGTGACATACGGACGGACAGACAGACAGACTTGACGAAACTATAAGGGTTCCGTTTTTTGCCATTCTGCTACGGAACCCTAAAAATTGACAGCTACGTATGATTGCTGACAGTTAGGTGACGTTTTCATATTAGCCATATTGTATTTTATTCGACGAATATAGGAAATATTCGACGAATCCGACTATTAAAAAATCGACCATTATTTTGCTGAATCATCCCTTTTATTATTTTCATTTAAAACGAGGTGACCTTGTACATAACATACAGAAGCGACATCAATCATAAACACGTCCTTACATTATAATGTAATTCAATACATTACAAAAATATCTTAGACTAGAAATGAGACAAAACAAATCTTTTCCTCACATATGATGATGAGGCAAAATGTGTAAAAAAAAAAATTCAATTTCTTAAGCACGACCGGCCTAACTAAAGCAGACTTGTTATGAGAGTTTATTTATAAAATCAGAAATATACAATATCAATTATAGTATTTGCATGATTTTCGTTTTTGATGCGCCTGATAAAATGCTTGGACGACTGCAGGGTGTCTTACTAACTAAGATCTTTCATTAAGAATGCGTGCGCTAAAAACTTTATGTAGCATGATTTTGCAATGCATTGGCTGATTTTTTTCAAGTTGATAAATTAAAACTCTTTCTTCTAGTTCCTGCTTAGAATTAGATCTACTGTCTGGTACACTAATTCTTTCTAAATGCAAGATCTTAATTTTAGGTTCACTTGTACAATAATTGGAATATAGATTGAGCCTTATCTGATTTGAAACATTTGCCTGATGTTAGAATAGGTAGATACGGGATTGCTACCATGTACCTTATTATTTATGAGTTTCCGATATTTCGAGCATTGTTGCCAGCGCCATGATCACGGAGTTACTCACACAGTACAGTAATAATAATAATAATAAATAAATATTCTTTATTGCACAAGTAAGGACACAAGAAACAATAACAATACAGGCAAATCATTTGTACAATATTGGCGGTCTTCTCTTCAGTAACTCTGTGATCATGACGCTTGCAACAGTGCCGAAATATCGGAAACTCATAAATAATAAGCTACATGGTAGCAACCCCGTATCTAACTATTCTAATGTTAGTGACCATGAAAGTTTAAAACATTATATTTGCCTGATGCATGTGAAATGTGTAGATGTTTGAAGGTTTTAATTAAATGCACTCGAGATGACACTTCATAGTCCACCACAAAACTTATAGTCCATTGAATGAGTCCCTCCAAGGGGGGTCTAGAGTGCATGAGTTAGTAACGTAAGATGTTTCTTCGGAAACATGTCAAGAGTCCCTAGGTAATAAACATACTAAAACCCCGGGACACTAGGAGGAGCCCCGGAGTGGGGGGAGGGGGGGAAAGGGTCCATTCTTTCATTTTTCGCTTAAATCTCAAAAACGGTACATGTTAGAGAAAAACTTTCAAGAAAAAGTTGAAAGGCCATAAAATTATCTACAAGTTGTAGCTAAATCATTTTTTTCTATTCGCAGCCGTTTTCGAGCTACATCCCATGAAAGGTGAAAAATTCGAACTCCTAAACTCTCCTAAAGGCTTCCATGGAGGAATATGTTTTTTTTTACCAATTATAGACCTAATTAAGAGCAATCTATCAGTACCGGTCACAAGTTGCACTTTTGAGCTATTTGGAAGAAAAAAAATTGGTTGCCTGTAAAGTCGGTATACGGGCGAAAGTTTTACGTGACAACGACTTTTTATGTCTGTCTCTCTCGTTCTTACGCGTGCCTCTCACTCGCTCTCAGTGCTGCGCGCGCGGTAGACCGATCATAGTTGAGTGGGAGAGAGACGCAAGGCATTCGGCGGGCCTCTCTCTCGTTCGGTGACTCATCGTAACGTTACCGAGCGTTACACTTTTTCATAAGTGACTCCCAGCCGCAACCTAATTTAAGACGTTGTCACGTCAAAAATAAAAAGGTCAAGTTGCGTAACTACCCTAATATAATATTTTGACAATCAATTCCTCCTAAAGGCTTCCATGGAGGAATGTGTTTTTTTTACCAATGATAGACTTAATTAAGAGCAATCTGTAGTCAGTCAGTACCGGTCACAAGTTGCACTTTTGAGCTTTTTGGAAGAAAAAAAAATAAAAGGTTCAAGTATCGTAACTACCCTAATAAAATTCAATTCCTCGTAAACGCCTCCGTGGTGGAATCTGGTATTTTTATCAATGATAGACCTATTTATGAGCAATCTATCTGTACTGGTCACAAGTTGCACTTTTGAGTTTTTTGGAAGAAAAAAATAAAAAGATCAAGTTCAGTAACTCAAACTACCCTAATATAATATTTTGACAATCGATTCCTCCTAAAGGCTTCCATGGAGGAATGTGTTTATTTTACCAATTATAGACCGAATTAAGAGCAATCTATCAGTACCGGTCACAAGTTGCACATTTGAGTTTTTTGGAAGAAAGAAATATTTTTTGATCGATTTATGTGATAAACATGGGTATGTAGTATGGGGAAATTGTTTGAGCCAAAATCATTTTTTACTTCGTGTAACTCAGAAACGGCTGCGAATAGAAAAAAATGATTTGGGTACAACTTGTAGATAATTTTATGGCCTTTCAACTTTTCCTTGAAAGTTTTTCTCTGACATGTACCGTTTTTGAGATTTAAGCGAAAAATTAAAAAATGGACCCTTTCTCCCCCTCCCCCACTCCGGGGCTCCTCCTAGTGTCCCGGGGTTTTAGTATGTTTATTACCTAGGGACTCTTGACATGTTTCCGAAGAAACATCTTACGTTACTAACTCACGCACTCTAGAACTTTTTATTCAATGGACTATTATCTGAGATTGAAACTTGTACAAGCGAGCCTCTCTCACACACACCTAATTCACACCCGACGGCGATTGCCACAGCTAACATTACCCGCGCTACAGCGCGTTGCGTCGACCGCTTGCGTCGCTTGCGGCGCCGCGGCTGACGCGTACTGCTCGCGATGCGGCCTCACTCCGTACTGTTCGGCAAGATGCCAGCGGCGCGACTGGTCGGAGAGACACCGAGCCGTGTGCCATAACCTAGCCAGGTGAGTGATAGTGGCTGGTAAGACAGTAAAAATGTTTTGTGAGACAGTGGAAAGGTGTCACGGTGGAAGGCAGTGACAATTTGGCGCTGTGAGACAGTGCCATTGCTTGATTTGACGATCGAATGGCTAGCACGCTGGTTTCAAGCGTCGCCATCTCGTGAGGTTGCGGGTTCTATTCCCGGTCGGGTCAATGTAGAAAACGATCTTTTCTATATTGTCTCGGGTCTGGGTGTTGTGGTACCACCGTTGTTTCCGATTTCCATAACACAAGTGCTTTATCTACTTAGCTTTGAATCGGAGAAATGTATGTGATGTCAAATATTTATTTATTATTTATTTATATTGTGTAAATGTGAGAGTACGTGGCAACATGGCACGGTGAGTGAGACACGGAGAGCCACAACGTCATCGTGGCATGGTCAGACCGTTTCTCGGAAACCTGGGAGTTCTGTTATAAATAAAAAATGGACACCAATCACATACATTGCTCGGATCGCAAAGTGTGTAACTAATGCACTTGCGTTATGTAAATCAGACACAACGGTGGTACCACGACACGCAATCCGAGACAATATAGATAAGATCGTTTTCTACATTGATCCGACCGGGAATCGAACCCGGGACCTTGGAGCGGCGACGCCTCGAAACCCAGCGTGCTTAGCCACTACACCACGGAGGTCGCCAAAAGTTGCTTTTTACAAGTGCAATTTATGTTAATGTATTACGGCGAGACATTAAAAACATGTCACGGTGACAGACAGTGACTACTCGGCTCTGTAAGACAGTGACATTGTGTCATGGTGAGAGGTCGTGACCACATGTCACGGTGAGACACAGTGACAAAACTGTCAAACAGTGTAAAAACCATAAAGTTATTATGGAATAGAACGACAAAAGCGAGATGTCACTAGCAGCAAACTGTGTGATAAAAAGAGATGGGAGATGCGAAGTAACAGAACCGTTTTTAGCAGCTGTCAGTCAGTTCAGAAGCCTTATAGAAGCTCGCTGAAAATTTCTCTCATTTGAGTTTTTGAAAATGTATGTGAAATTGTGTATATTTTGAAGAAATATTTATGTTGAATAAATAAAATATAAATATATGAAATATTTATATATTCATGTTCAATATTTTGTGTCGGCTGTTTATCATGCAGTAAACTAATATGTTTATCTTAGGAACATTGTTTTTAATCACCTGATCGAAAGGTTATTCTCATTTAAAGCTACAAATATTACTTACTTATGTTAGTTACTGACATCTTAAATCGGTTTCGTTTGACAGCTTTTACTTGTCCTTTTATTCCGATAGGAATATTAATTTTATGGTTAAAACTATACTCTCTTGACATTGGCGAAGTGACATCACGATTAGCCATAAAAAAGAGAAGAAGAAGAAGAAGACAAAGCCGTTGTAAACTCATGGCAACGGTACTGTTTTTGTCGTGGTGTTAACAACTTTTACTGGGAGACTGATAGTTATAACGTGGTCAGGTGAAATATCTTAAAAAAATTCTAGATCCTAGTCTAGCCTTCTTAAAAGATTTATTCTAGATATATTTTTGTTTAAACTTTTAGTTATATTTAAATATGCATGCCTTCTGTTGTTGTATTTTCTATTTATCTTTAAAATCCTGAAATCTTTGTTCTTTTCTGTTATCTTTGTTTCATTTTTTTTTCATTTGGTTTAATTTATTTTTTCTAAAACGCAGGTTGGCCAAAAAATCTGAGTCTGCTGAACCCGTAGAAGATAAGGAAGAAGTGTAGGTTTCGTTCTCTCTATGCATGCTCCTAAGGAATGTCATTCCGTGTTTTCTGGTCCGGTCAAAATGACTACAACCCACATTTATTTATACAAAATGGGCAATCTTAAGACTTTCGTCTGCAGGCGGAACAATTGGTGGGTTCAGACATCCATTTTAAATAAGACTTTGCCTACATTTGCGGTCGAAATATGCTTGCGGGGGCCATAACGTTTTCAAACCTGTAAACCTTTATGGAATGAGACAAATTTGCTCCCATTCGTTTTCATACATCCTAAACAAATTTGTAGGTTTTGATTTAAAAAAAAACAGTAAAAGTAAGAACCTGAACACTATTTGACAAAACAACCTTTAGAATTTCATCATTTTTTTTACCAATCAATGCCTAATTAAAAAAATCGAATACGTACAAGCTTAAAGTACTATGAAAACGAATGATAACATATTTGTCTCATTCCATAAAGGTTTTCAATTTTGAAAACGCCCTTTTATCCCGCCCGTTATCGCCCGCCCGCTAGAATTTTTTGACCGCAATTCTACCAATTGATCCGACTGCACACGATAATCTTTAAGTTAAATGGATGTCTAAAAACTGCTTTCCGGTTTACTTACTATCAACTCTCAAAGTATAGTATATACAGTCTAATTTGTATCTTGCCCTACTATTTTTGCTTTATTCCCATACAAGTCTAAAAAATAGAGCAGTTCAAAAGAAGACCTTCTTTAATAGCTCATGGTTAGATGACAGTGTCTTTTAACTGCTTACAAAGTTGCAGAAGTTTGATAGTATTACTTGAAAGTTAATATTTAGCGCATATCTTAAAAAGACTGAAGACGCGGAGACGCCTTTCGACGAATTCATTTCGAGTGGGAGCTGTGTTCTCTTCGATCAGACCAGAAAATGCAGAAGGCAAGATGTGTGTTTTTTTAAAAAAAATATTTAGTCTGAAATTCAAATAAAATGTTTTTTTTCTCAGTACATTACCCCCCGCCGCCCCGCTCCGCCGTCCGCACTCGCCTAAGCGTAATGACGACCCTGGTTCTGATAAAGGATTGAAGGTAAGACTATCTCTATGATACAGTCATATATTTCGCAGCCATCTGGTTATATTAGCCAGTTTAATGTAAAATAATAAATGAATAATAATTTAAATTTTAATGTCATTTACTCAGAAAAAACACTTATGTAAAGTAAAAGCGCTGGTGTGACGATTTGGTCAGTTCTGCTAAGGATTGGAAGTCGTTGGCCATGGATAGAGATAGATGGCGGAGTTTAGGGGAGACCTTTGCCCAGCAGTGGGATGGTGTAGGTTAAAAAAGACAAGTAAAAGTAACATGTCAAATTTAATTAAAATTTCAATTCATTGAGTGCCTACAGTGGTGCCTACTTGTTTGATCCGATTTTAAGGGTCGTCCAATGACCAGCTATAAAGTTCGTTTATATTTGCTTGTCGAATATTGAAAATAATCTTGACATTCCTTTTTAACGAAACGATTAATTTTAAAATAGGATAAACACACAACTTACATAGGCAATTCATCGCTGAAAACGGAACACCTTTTTAATAAAATGGCCAAATAATTTTATTCACTGATATTATTTTGAAAGATATAAAAAGATTTTTAGAATGTTTTTAACACTCACAGTGTTATATTTTACCTACCCTCCACCACTCTCAAGATGGCATTGGAGATGCCGCACTCTCTGACAGCAAGGCCTCTTGTTTGGAATGATCCTTGAACAGGAACTCATCGGGGACTAGCTCGCTCAGCGCACTGATATTGATATCTTTGCAGACCTTTGAGAAATTGGACATAATTTTACATGTCATTTTATTTGATGGACTACTGTTTTTATTATTATTTCTTCTTGTAGTGTTTTACAATTTTGTAATTTATAATGTTTCTTTAAATTTTTTATGTTGTGTTCTATCATTTTTTAATTTTTTTTGTTTTGTTGACTTTGACCTGATTTTTTGACATTTGAATAAATATTATGTAAGAATCTTATTGCATGACAATCAAATTAATATTGTAATTTAAGCTTGTTAGTGTGTTGGATTATCTCTGTAAACTTGCAAGTGTTTTGATTTAAATTAACAACAAGTAAATATACTATGACTGGCCTATATAGTTTATAATCAAATGGTATACCAAGTCCGATGCATTGTCAAAGATAAAATTACTCATAAATCTTTTACAGTATCCTCAACAAAAGAACTTGCAAAATCAAAACAACAAGGGTATCAATCATGGGCCTCGCAACTTCAATAGACCTGCTGCTGACAATAGACCGAAGAGAGACAAATCTCAGGGGGAAAGGTAAACAAATGTTATAGACTAGCGACTCCCCGCGGATTCACTCGCTTTAATATTGTATATCATAAAGAAATTTATAAATAATAGCCTATGTGCTATTCCAGTGTATGAACTATACAGGGTGATTGAAAGGTGGGTGCAAAGCCTTAAAGAGATGTTGTATATTAGATCATCTTGAACGTTCACAGGCAATTGTTATTAGGCCATGGACTTTTATTCTGAACAATTTAAATTCTTTGCACACAACTTCTTTTGGGCACAATGGTGCTTCAAATTGCTTTGGTACAATTAGGGACAGATGAGACTAATACAATTAATACAAAAACGAAAAAATTTCAGCTTGGACTAGAAGTTCTTAGCACTTTAATTTAATGACCAATTTTATGATTTTCATACTAAAAGCGTAAAAGTCCGTTATTAACGGTTGATTATCCGACTGTGGCAAAAAAAAATTTCTTCTGTTTCTATAATAAGTGATAAATCGATATTCAAATGGTAAAGATCTCATATATATAAATAATAAATAAGTATTTATATATTTTTATAGTGTCATTTTGTAAGTTTATTTAATAGCGGCGGCAAAAGCATGTTACTTGTGATTATTTTGGTTAGTTTGCTCCTATTACGCCACAACCTCTATATTCAATGTAATAAATGTATAAAATTGATTCAGACTCAAGAGCCTCATCCTTTAAATTCTCTCATACAGGTCCCAAGGAGACAGACCGTACGGCAACAAACAAGGCAATGAAAAGTTCCAAGAGCGAAACACAAATATGAACAGAACCAACGGTGATAAAACTGCGAACAAGCCTTTTGACAAGCCAATGAACAGACCTGTAGGACAACGCCCTCCTTTGCGAAATGATAATAAGGATGAGACTGATAATTTTGAAAGTAATGATAAGTCATCTTGATATGATCCTCTTGTTATTTATTCTTCAATACCGTTACCGTTTATGATTTTTTTAGTTCTGCAAGTGACCGCTAGAGGCGCTGTGCAATTTTCCATAGACTTTTTAGGGTTCCATAGCCAAACGGCAAGAAACGGAACCCATATAGTTTCGTCAAGTCAGTCTGTCTGTCCGTATGTCACTGACATTTTATTCTGTAACTATAAGCATCACACTGTTGATATTTGGTAGGAAGATGTATCCTGTTAACCGCTTTACGATCGTCCCCCCCCCCTCCCCCCTTTAACTTCTAAACTAAGCTAGTGTAAATTAAAAAAATATATATAATGTAGATCAAAACATATACTTTCAACGAAAATTGGTTTGGACGGGATCGAACTAGTAGTTTTTGAGATATAGCACATTTTCCAACCGCAAACATAACTTTGTTTTTCATACAAACACATGAAAAACAAAGTTATATTTACTGTCGACAAAATATTGTGGTATTTTAGCTTAGTGGAAGTAAGTCGATCCCTAATTCAGTTAAAGTTGGCACGGAACCCTCAGTGGGCGAGTCCGACTCGCACTTAGCCGGTTTTTCGGTAGCAAGTAAAACCGCCGTACACTCATGTAACGGTATAGATCTGGATCTTGTCGGTGGACGCCCTACCCTGCGTCTTTGGTCGAAGGGTCTCCAATATGGAACTTTTCTTGCCCCAACGGCCATTAGTTCTTCGTGCTATGAGTCACTTGAGCTTACTGAATCTCAGGGCTATGTCCGTTACCTTAGTTCTATCTCCTCATTTCCGATTCGATCTCGTATAGATACACCGAGCATAGCCCATCGCTCGTTGAGTGTTTTTAAGCTTCTTTATAAGCTCCATTGTTAGAGACCATATTAAATGGACCTTACTTATTTATAAAGAAGAACAGCTATGTCCCTTTAATTAACGGACAGAACTGGTCAAATAATTTTATTGGATAGAATAAAGTTCAAAATATGGTGGCAATATACCGTGGCATATTTGACGACCTCCGTGGTGTAGTGGCTAAGCACGCTGGTTTTAAGGCGTCACCGCTTAGAGGTTCCGGGTTCGATTCCCGGTCGGGTCAATATAGAAATCAAACTTTTCTATACTGTCACGGGTTTGGGTGTTGTGGTACTACCGATAACACAAGTGCATTCGCTACTTACTTTGGGATTAGAGCAATGTATGTGATTGTATATATTTTTCATTTTAATATAGTTGACACTGCTGTTTAAAGAGTTTTTCAACGACGCATGCAAAATAAATAGTCACATGACAACCATTATTTTATCGGTTAGAAGTTAATAGGACCAGTATTTGATAACGGAATTATACTTATATCACTAGTTGTATTATTTTGTACACAGCTCATTTTTTCTCTCTTATACGATTTTCCTTTAACAGATAACAAGGCCACCCCACCGACACCGGCGCCAGTGCCGAAACCGGCCGAAACGCCGAAACCGGCGCCGAAAGAGGCCGAACAGCCGAAACCAAATGTGAATGGCGTTAGAGCGCCGGCCAGTCGCAACGATGTTACACCTGTTAAGAAAGCCGTGGTGCCGAAGAAGTAAGTCGAAAACACATAAGTTTTTTTTTAATTAAATACCAGCTTTTACCCTCGACTTCGTCCGCATTAGGTAGTGTTTTTGGATAGTAGTATAAAAAAAACCTGAGCTGTACTTTTTGTACGTATGTTTGAATTGTGCCGAGATGGGATGAGGCCATACTAAGTGTGATTGTCATAGGTTACTGCAATACATTTTACGAAGAAAAAGTATTTTTTCCCATGGGAATGCGTTGTTTTTCCGCGGTCAATTTCTCAGGTATCAAAATATCTCCACACCAAATTTCATGCAAATTAGTTTAGTCGTGATTGAGTAACAGACAGACAGAGTTACATTCGCATTTATAATATTAGTATGGATTTGTAAAAATATTTCCTTCCGATATTGTGAGACCAATCTCGCAACATTGATGAGGTCACGCAGCCAACGCGTTAATGAAAGCACAATTTCAAAATTCAACAAGCTTGCCAATGTGTCTGTGGCCGGGTGGCATAGACATACGCCCAGATAGCGTAAGACGCGGGGTTCGATTCTTCGTCTGACACAGTTGCTTTTTTTCAAGTGTATTTTATATATACATAAAAGATAGTCGTGTTTGTTACACTAATTATAAATCGAGAACGGATAGACCGATTTTCATGTTACTTTTTTCATATTTTACTTGGGTTTAGTGCTGTCGGAGAATCTTATAATAATGCAAGTCGTTTTTAACCTTCGACGCAATAAGACAGGATGTTATAATAAGTTGAACGTGACTATGTGTTGTCTGTGGTATCTTTGCTCCCTGTTTTTTTTATTTACTTTTAAAATTTAATATTCTTAGGGGCCGTCCATTAATCACGTGAGGTCGTTTTTCTCATTTTTTGACTCCCCCGTCCCCCCTGGTGATATCTGGTGAGGTTTGGGACCATGTCACGTGTATTTTTTTGGAAGTCTATGTAAAGGCTATTTTCGTAAAGGTGATTCGAAAAACATTTATATGTATTAATTAATGTTGTCTTCGTCCGACGGAGTTGCAAGACTTTCATTTAAGGATACAACTGGTAAAGCTTCTTCTTCACTGGAAGTTGTTATTTAGCAAGGAGGTTTGTGACAACAAATCGTTCAAATTTTCGCGCCGTTCAAAATTTCGGTTCAGAAATAGCGCTTTTTGACAAAAAATAAATAAAATTAATACACGTGATGTCTAACGAGACCCCCCCTCCCCCCTCGTGATGTTTCGTGATGTTTTCCGTACCCCCTCCCCCCCTTTTAAGCCTCACGTGATTAATGGACGGCCCCTTATAACAATGAACTATTCATCTATATTTATCATAGAAGTACTATCCCCTATCGGAAGAGAAGAACAAATAAAAGCTGTCAAACGAAACCGATTTAGGATGACATTTATGTGTGTCAAATTGTTTATGTATGCGTGTCAGTGACGTTTACCATACCGACTTTTACATTAATATCGATATCGATAAATTTCATTAGTATCGGTTATAGTAGGTATCAATATAAAACACCGACTAAGTACGAGTCGGGCTCACGCACAAACTGTTTCGCATTCGTAGGGTCCGCTAATTTCTTAATAAATAAAAACAATATATATTTTATAAGTTTTATTAAATAATTCCACTTATACCATACAACTAACCACTTATATGATTAAGTAAAAGTTATATGCAAAAGCTTGTGATGATAGATGAATGGATGGATGTTTGTTACTCCTTCTCGCCAATAGTACTCGATGGATTGTGGTGAAACTTTATTATACTATAGCTCATACATCAGAATAGTACATAGGCTATAATTTATAACGATATTTTTGAGATCCGAAATATTTCTCGGGTTACTTACCCGCGCGGGAACAGCGGAATCAGTAGGAAAACTAAAGGATACATAAATTACATATGTATTTACTATTACTATTATATTAATATCTTAACAATATACTAACAGTTGCAATTAGTCCTACACTATTATAACAGTCAAAATCTATAATGACTGCCATATATGCGCCAAACATTAAAATACTCAGATGTTTTGTCAATCAACTATAAATGAGATGACATTCCGCCCTGGTGACTAATACCAAATTGTCATGGGTTGGTATTAGTTTACCGCGTGATCAACAGTCGACACGAAATATCGATAACGTGATGCATCCCTAGTGTAAAACGAAAATTATTTCTTTACACAAAATAATCGTAAATACGTATTAAATGTTATTTGATCTTTGCTTTTTACGTAAATAAACGTTTATAGAGAAGAGTAATCATACTCACTACTTAAAAATTGAAGCACATTGGCAAAAATAAATCGTAAATTAGGACGACTCGATTTGGAATATTTTCCCTGTGAAATGAACATTTTTTCGGATTATTTCGCTGTGTTGAATAACAATCAATCACCGAACAAAGCACCATGTTTCAGAAGTATTACTTTTCCAAAATATACACAATTTCACCTGTAAATATTAAAAATCAAATGCACGTAATTTTCAGCGAGCTTCTGCGGGGCGGTCAACTGTTTGACATCTGCCAAAAATGGTTCTGCTACATCGCATCTCACAGCTCTTACAGCTTTCTGCTAGTGACATCTCGCTTTTGTCGTTCTATTCCAAAGGGATAATAATTTTATGGTATTTATACTGCTTATAAAGATGTCTGCAGTAAGGCGGTCCAGCATTGCCTGCATTTTATCTAGAAATCGATATATTCACAACATTTCTATCTTCACAGCTACCTCATCGAACTGCTATCGCCAGGCGATACGGTCCTCCTGTCAGTTGAGGCTTCAGCCAGTGAGTGTCGCACTAAGAAGAGTGGACATGTCTGTCTGTCCGTTCACGAGAAATACGAGCTAGACTACCAGAGACTGTGCGAAGATTATACGGTGCACTGCGAAGCTGAGACTAAGGAGTGCAAGTGAGTGTTTATATTTATACTAGCGGACTCAGCGAACTTTGTTTCGCTCCCAGCCCCGTCCTGACCCAGCCCCGTCCCGCCGAGTCCCGTAATTTTAAAAGTTTAGCATTCCCAGCGAATTTTGTTTCGCCCTTAAATTA
Organism: Pyrausta purpuralis; assembly: GCA_963924145.1. Classification (NCBI taxonomy): domain Eukaryota; kingdom Metazoa; phylum Arthropoda; class Insecta; order Lepidoptera; family Crambidae; genus Pyrausta; species Pyrausta purpuralis. Next base: position 5,487,605 of record OZ001670.1, on the reverse strand, counting down.
CTAAAATTGCTATAAAAAAATAGGGGTTGGTGATAAAAAAGTAAAAATTTAGGATTGTATGTATTATTAATGCCACATTATAAAAAATAAATATTCGTCCAAAATAAGGGTGAACAACCCTTATCACTTAGGGGTATGAAAAAAAGATAGTAGCCGATTCTCAGACCTACTGAATACGCATATAAAATTTGGTAAGAATCGGTAAAGCCGTTTCGGAGGAGTACGGGAACTAACATTGTGACACGAGAATTTTATATATTAGATATATTCTTTAATGCACAAACAAAATGAAGTACAAATGGCGAATTTAATACTTTAAAGCATTCTCTACCAGTCAACTATTCGGTGAGGCAAAAACAGTTGAGGCGGCGTATAATAACAAAAAAAGTAACAATGAATTAACAACATATACTCACATAAATACATTTTAAATAAACATACATAAACACAATAAAATCCATACTTCACGCTGAACAGATATTATGCACTATACCCTATTCACAAAGGAAAGTCCATAAATGTAAACAAACCATTGACTAACCTATTTACCTTATTATCAGAAAATTCTCGGCACATCCACAAATAAACTTCTTCACAGATCTCACAAACACCTTTACCAATTATGCCGTAACAATATAAATATGATTATTGCATTCAAACACACTTATTTAAAGTAAAAATCGTGATTAATAGGAAAAATACCACCATTTTGACAAAGACAAGAAGATGTCGAAAAACTTCATATTTTTTAATTTAGTGTTGGGACACCAATTTCGTTCAATTGATCGATTCAATTGGTTATTCGAAACTCGCATGTATAGTAATATTAGGGTCAATATTACTAAACGTGCGAGTTTCTAGAAAGGAATGATATCAAAATTTTGTTGTTTTACTGTTCATGAAATGGTTTGTTGTTAATCATTGTAAGGAAATTGTTGTATACAAAACAATATTATTATAATTAGATGTCAACGCGTAACGTTGTGTGCGCAAAACCTGAAAATTGTATGATTAAGATTTAGTTGACGACGTTAGTCTATGGAAAATTGCACAGCACCCCTAGCGGTCACTTACAGAACTAAAATTTTCGATACTAAAAGTTACATCGCCGCGCGTCGCTAGCGAGTAAGACCGCCGTAAGCTCATGGTTATATAACTATGCTGGTGATATAACTACCTACCGAATCCTATCTCGACAGAGCTTCGTCCGCAGAGCAAGAAATGATCAGAAGTGTCAAATAAACTATTACACCCCATTAAATCTTAAATTATTTATAAATACAGGGTTTAACAAAATCAACTGCATTCCTCCTCGGTGGTGATTCTGTTGCTTACATACAACAACTTTTTGTATGGGACAAACATCAAAAACTCAAGATTTTTTGAATTCTCCATACAAACTAGAATCAGCTGATCGGCACTCTAGTATGAGAAAGTGAAATCTATTTTTGGGATTACGATGTTGGTCCCATACAAAAAGTTGTTGTGTTTGAGGGTCAGAATTGGCCCCTAGAAGGAATGCAGTTAATTTTGTTAGACCATATGGGTTGTCTGAGTTTATTTTATAAAATTTTGTAATGAGATGAAATTATTTTTTCCAATTACTAATTAGAGTTGTTTAAAAATGAGATATGTATATTTCCGCGATTATCTAGCATTTGGATGAACCGATTTTGATGCGGTATTTTCCGCGATTATGTAGCATTTTGATGCACCGATTTGGATGCCGTTTCAGCAAAGTATTCTTACTTCAAAAAATCTTACTAAATACCACTTTTAGGTTTTTAATTTTCATATTGTCGAACGTTTTTGTTAATTAATTGAAGCGCTCAAACATGGTGTTATAGAAATCATCAATTGCGTGTAAATAATACGCATTTTTTTAAATGAAGGATTAATAATTCGTGTTTATCCTTTTAAAATTACTTAATGCTATCAATCAGTCATTACCCGTACAAACGTTTGATTAAATTTATATTAAATTTCTATATACAATTTTGTAATTGTGTGTGACCGTTCCTTTTTTTTGTTTGGATGTGAATTTTGTTTCTAAACGTAAGATATTATATTCAAGGACATTTAAACTTAAAGTATTCACGACTTAAGTATCTTTAAATTATAAAAATCACTTCTCAATTTCCTATGTTTCGTGTACACGTAATAAGACCGATATTAAATATTTGCAAAGTTAAATCATTTAATTTTTTTTTTCATTAATCGCAATCAATTGTATATTGTATCAGTTCAATTGACTAAATTCCTCTACTTTTTCTCAGCACTAAAGTTTGTCTATGGTATTCAAGCCGCCATGTTTGTTTACATTTATAGACTTTGCCTGGTGAATAGGGTTATAGAATCGATTTAGTCGATTAAAACACTCGATATTTGATTGTGACTCGAGGTAGATTTATTAATGAGAACACCAGTCAAAAGTAGTAGATCAATTTCGGTGACTTTATCTTATCAACACAGTAAATAATTGAAACATTTAGCTAGAGTCTATGTGCCATGCCACAATGGCGGATCACAAGCGTTTTCAAAGCGGAGCGACCACGCAGCGAGCACGCTGCGGGAGCGCGGCGAAAACGTCGCGGCTGCGCAGCGAACACGTTGCGGACGCGGAGCGTACGCGTCGCGGATTCGCAACGTTTTCGCCTTGAGTGAGCGCCGAACGATACACTCAGTATCAGAATGGATTTCGACGAGAAAATACTGCTGTTAACTTTGTTACTTCGACGACGCTAGAAACGTAAACCAATACTTTGAAGATATTGGGAGGATCCAATAACAACCAATCGACTAAATGAAATCGACTACTATGTGTTGTTTTGCAAATGACTAAAAAAGAATCCAAGACAAATTTATTGTTACCTGCGTATTTCAAGACCTACATTTTATGAGTTGTTACATCTGATTCAAAGTGACATAAAACATTAAGATAAACACGTCACTTTGTTACAACTAGTAGCGCGGGAGCGGGGGCGGAACACAAAATGGCGGCTTCGCTTCTCAACGCGGCGAAATCGTTGCGCGTCCGCAACGTATTCGCTGCGCAGCCGTGACGTTTTCGCCGCACACACGCGTGTAGCATGGCTCTTACTATTGATTTAGAGCCATGCCACACCGGCGGATTACAAGCATATTCAAAGCGGAGCGGTCACGCAGCGAACCCGCCGTTGCGAACGTATGACGTTGGATTATTTTTATTCCTGTCGATTGGTTGTTATTGGATCCTCCCAATGTCTTCGAAGTATTGGTTTACGTTTCGTTTGAGAATCGATTTAAAAGATCGACATACCTGTTACATTGCTCTACTAAAGAAGAAACATTTCTGAATCAGTCAAATGACCGTGAGATTTTTGTTCCATATTTTTAACTTTATTTTCATTATGTTATTTATATCCCTGGTGTAGTGGCTTAGCACGCTGGTTTCAAGGCGTCACCGCTCCGAGGTCCCGGGGTCGATTCCTGGTCGGGACAAAGAAATCTAAATTTTCTATATTGTCTCTGGTCTAAGTGTTGTGGTACCGTTGTGTTAGATTTTCATAACACAAGACAAGTGCGTACTCCGATCCCAAAGTGACTTACCTTGGGATCGGAGCAATGTATGTGATTGGTGTCCAATATTTATCAATATATTATTTATTTATAATATCCTAAACTCAATTTACCTAAAATTGGGCTTATTATTGTTTCAATTAATATCCTTTCCTTTAGATATCCTTTAGACATTCCCACTCATCGCCATCTAGTCCCAAAGTAAGCTACTCAAAGCTCGTGTTATGGGTGCCAGACAACGGATATAATACTTAAATATTTTTTGTTTGTAAATACATACATGATATACATAGAAAACACCCAGACCAATACAAACAGACATGTTCATGCACACAAATGTTTGTATTGTGCGGGGATCGAACCCGCAACCCGCTGCGTAGAAGGCGATTTCTCGACCACTACACCAGAAGGGTCGTCAAATTTATGTATCATGCTTAACCTAAAAATAATAAAAGCTTTTAAATGTTTTATCAACTTTTTTGTTCACAGGCCAAACCTTGGAGAATCGTTCTCTTATTTGAACCCATCTGACGGTGGCTGGTACCGAGCGAGGCTTCTCACACCGACATTAGCTGCTTTGGTGGACTCTGGCAAGGTATGACAATTGATTTATTTATACATAAACTAGCGGACCCAGCGAACTTTGCTTCGCCTCCAGCACCGTCCCGCCCCAGCCTCGTCCCGCCCAGCCTCGTAATTTTAAAAGTTAAGAAAAACACTATAGTTGATTAGTTATCGAGCGGGATGAAAAATGATCAAATTACTAAAACGGCTATAAAAAAATTGGGGTTGGTGATAAAAAAGTAAAAATTTAGGGTTGTATGTATTTTGTATGCCACATTATAAATTTAAACGAAAAATTTCGTCCAAAAATTTAAAAAAATATTTAAGGGTGAACAACTCTTATCACTTAGGAGTATGAAAAATAGATAGTAGCCGATTCTCAGACCTACTGAATACGCATATAAAATTTGGTAAGAATCGGTAAAGCCGTTTCGGAGGAGTACGGAAACGAACATTGTGACACGACAATTTCGTATAAGAAGTTAGCCTGTAACGTCCCACTGCTGGGCAAAGGCCTTACCTCCAATATGAGGTAGTTCGAGCCATACTCCACCACGCGGGCTCAGTGCGGATTGGTGGAGGGGTGTTTGCAAGGCAAGCGACTAACCCTGCTGGCAGATGTTATCAAACCGCCGTTATCAGGCCTCTGACTTATTACGATTTATTTATACGTAATTGAAAACGTAATTTGTTTTTGATGCAATGATTATACAGGGTGAAATTTTAATCAGTGACCAAATTTTAAGTAAAGACTCCACTGATGAATATGAACAACTTTTACTACGGGAGCAATAGTGAAATCGAGAAAAAAAAATCAGCTGTTCCATACAAAAGCTCAAGTGGCGCGCGGTCAAAATGTATGGAACAGCAATTTTTTTTTCTCGATAAAAATTTCACCCTGTATATTATACTTTTATTTATTGAAATAAGCTCAATTAATCATATAATTAAATATATATTTCATATTTAATTCCGTCGAGTCTACGCAAACAAAGTCGCGGACAACAGTTGGTTACGAAATAAATATCGTAGACCCAAAGAACTACTTTGGCGTTGAAAAAAAAAGAGACTGTTTCATAGCAAAATCTGTCCGAAATGACGTAATTTTTATTAATATTTTGCAGACACGTTTTTATACACATTTTTTTTTCATTAAAATTTTTTATTAATTTTATGTATGAATTTAATTTTTGTGTTTTAAGATCAGTAAAGACATAAACATCAAGAAAGTTGGAGATCAATGAACACTTTGAAAAATGAAAATCTTTTTCTTTACAGTGAATGTTGTTATTACATATTATTGTTATTAAAATAGTTTTCTTGATAAAGTTACATTTTATGTGTGTACATAAAAAAGTAATAATGACTTGTTAAAATTTTCTGGAAAATGTTTGATGAATAATAATAACAGTACTTTATGGCACACCATAAATACATGATGACATCTTAAATATTCGCTTACATGTAGTACAGATTTTTTTGTTGGGTGTTTGAAATTATTTTCAAGTCGTTGGCGCCTGTTACAAAATATGAAATATGCTCTCTATCTATTAATATAAAAATAGTGTGTTGTTATTAATTTTTAGGTGGTGACAATCACAACCGCAGATAAGCTGAAGCCATTGCCTGCGGAGTACGAAACCCCACCAGAATTTTGCTGTCTTCTGGATGCACCTTCTGTCGAGGTAATAAAGCTCTTTTTATCATAATTACGATTGTGAGCCTCTCTGGTGTACATTTTAGCAATATCCTGTATAATGATGATGAAATAAGAAACCAAAAATTTTGAGCACGGGCGGGACTCGAACCAGCAACCTTTTGGCTAACTAGCCCAAACGCTCTACCAATTGACCTACCGTGCTGTCGATCCGACCTTGCGAAATTTGTGGTCTCTTATCGGTACGTCACTACGCGTGATGTTATGACGTTGTGACTACAAAAAAAAATGGTTTCTTATTTCATCTTTGTGAATATAAAATATGACATTGAGTGTTAAAAACATTCTAAACTATTATTTTATATGTATACAAGGTTTTTACTATGCACAATATTAATAAAATTAGTGTTTAATGTATACAGTGTGAGTTTCATTGCACTCAATGCTTAATTTTTTACGACGGAAAATATATTTAAAAAATCTCAAATACATTTTATTTCATCATTTTGTGCAGTTTTTTTATGGAATAATTTTATGAGGATGACTGATCACCTTCGATTATAATTAAGTTTTATTTGTTGTTATTAATTCAAAAGTACTCGAAGGTCATATAAAAATAGTAGGGAATACTATTTTTACTATTCATGATATTTTTGTTTCAAACAAAAATATGGTTTTCCATTGATAAAATTAAACATAAAATGACATATTTTCATATTGCGCAATTCATGAAGGCTGACACTGTATAAATAAATATACAAAAAAAAACAGGTTCTTAACATATGTGACAAGTACCTATCTAATCTGTTTATATCTTGCAGGTGGGCCAAAACTTAAAATGCACGCTAGTTACGAAGACAGCGGACGGGTTCCAAGTGAGTTTAGAGAGCGTGGACACCGGCGCCGCGGCGGGCTCCGGGCTCCTGACGCGCTGGACGCCCGACGTCGAACTACCCGCGCCTGCGCCTGGTAAGTCGCCAAAACAAATCAAATTCGTTTATTGTGGAACACAGGTACATAAGATTTTAATAAAAATGACGTCTCACTGTGACCTGCCTTATTTTAGTACAGCAAAATAGTAAATTTAAAAATAGTAGATATGCATTCAGTTTACAAATAAAATACAACAGAAATACATTTAATTAATTTAAAATAAAATTGCTTATAACAAAATATCATTCAAAAAGTCTTAAACTGAATAATAACATTTTTTCTATCAGTAGCTGTTTTAATTTGTTTTTTAAATATCACTGTTTTTTTTTTAAACATCCGGCAATTTATTGAATATAATGGGAGCCATTCCAATTACTCTCGCCTCGCCATGAATGGATAACCGGTCCCTTCGCTCCAGTAGCTCTCCGCAATTGTTCACTCCGCGTCACTCTTCTGGCTTCATGTCCAATTCATTTACCCTCACAGCCATTAGACTTTGGAATGGCCTCCCAAAGACAGTACAAGCATCCACCTCCAAATTCCCTTTCAAGAAGGCCCTCTGGGCACTTAACAAGGAAGAGATATCGAACTTGACTCACCGACCTCTTCTTTTTTTCTCCCACATGTGTACCATTTGTACTATTATGTACTATGTATATGTCTATTATTCCATAATTATGTATTTATGTATACGATATTTATGTAAAAAGTAGTATGTGTGTTTATTTTTTGTTTTAAGTACGTATTTTAGTTTCAATCAAGCTGTCACTTTTGCCCTTCTATCACTTCCTTCGCGCCGCCAGCAATTTCTCTGTATAGACCTTTCGTTGACTGGTAGACAATGCTTTTAGCATTAAGGCTGCCATATGTACATTTTGTTTGTACATGAAGTATTTTAAATAAATAAAATTAAAATGAATGAATGAATGGATGAGAAAGTCTATTTCGGATATTACACGTTACATCCATAGTGTGTTAGTACCATAGAAGTACTGGAAGAGAACAATTAAAAGCTGTCAAACGAAACCGATTTAGGATGACATTTATGTGTGTAAAATTGTTTTCATTTCTTCTATTCGGAAAATTGAACTTTCATGTGAAGATAGACGGGTGGAAAATAGCTTTTCCATCCTTAGGGTGGAAAGTAATTTAGTTTTAATTGCTAAGATCAGACATGGAGTTAAAGATAATTGAGTCACATCATATTAATAAAATAAACAAGCTTTCCATGTTTTTAAGAATAGCTAAACATTAAAAGCGTGTGTTTATAACACACGCTTTAAAAAAATACAATTGGTCTAATTTTTTACAATTTAAAATCTACAAATATAATATTCGGTTGACCGCCATACATGGTGACACTTTTTTTCATTTTAAATTGTGACACATTGTTTGTCTTTGACGATATATTTTTTTAGTTTCGTCGATTATTGCACAGATTAAAATGAAAAAATGATTTGAAATATTTGATATCGTCCGCGTTTTATGTACTCTGTTGTCTTTCCTGCCGTTATGGTCCTTCTAATCTTGTGTTTTATGTATAACGACAGTAAACAAACTGATAAATGATGTAAAAACTTGAGGTTTCATCTCTCGCCAAACAACATAATATCACTATCGCATCACGATTACTAGCTAAATTTATTTACTTTTCCTCACAGTAGAAATGAAAAATCGTACGTTTAACTCGGGTGAAAGCACCTATTTCTCTCTCGAATTATTAGCGCTCACACTCCGCTCAAGCGCCAAAAACTTCATGAGTGAAATGGGTCACTTTCTCCTCTTGTATAACAATCTACTATTGGCTATAAGGGTGATGCGGCAGCAGTGACATCTACACATACTCTGTTTTAGCGTTGACAACTGATTTAACTGAGGAAGAAAACTCAAAACGCGCGGACGAAATCGCGGGGGACCGCTAGTTGTATGGCTAGCACGCTGGGTTCTATATTTTTGTTGGAAAATAAACCTTATAGAAATTGCTTACGTTACCGCAGCAGTGTTGAGTTTGACGTGCTGTTTTCTGTATCAAATTACCAATCCTCTTATTCATAATAAAGCAAAATAGACCTGTTTTAACTATTACATTGTTTTATCTCGTTCTTTCTTGGCGCTGACATCTGCAATAGGCGGAGACCCAGGTGTTTATTACTACTAAACTCACAACACTATACATATTATATTAGAACCTAACCTAAGAGAGGTGGTCACACATTACACATTATTTGACATAAAGTGACAAAACAGTGTAATAGTTAAAAAAGGTTTATTAGACTGATTGAGTTATTATAAATAAGGGGCTAAGAAGACAACTATGTTTTACTTCTGACCTCTCCTCTCCTATACACAATTTTGTGTCATAAATCACATAAACTATAATTAATAATTAATGCAAATAAAGAGATGCCTTATATTACTTTAATTAATTTTAAAAAAGTAAAAACCGACTCCATAACCAAAATGCACTAAAAAGTCTTAATTAAACTCTTGACCATTTAAAGGAAAGGAATCCATTTTGGCAAACAATTTCTTTTTAGAGTCGGTGCTGCATGTGCTGCTCCGGGGCGGGACCACCTTGAGATTGGTGAATTTAATATGTAAGAAAAAAATGTAGATTATGTGTATATTTTATAATTGTAGACTCAATTAAAAAATATATATATCTATAGATTCGTTGTAAAATCAAAATCAATGTGGTGAGTATGCTCTCCAGCGGGTCCACCAGGATAATTCCGCTACCTAAGGATTTTTAAATTTCTTTTATGACACCATAAAATGTATAACAATCTACAATAGTAAATTTCAAATTTAGTTTAGTCTATAAATTGTTACGACCACTTTTAAATTTGCCTCCGGAATATTAGAGAAGCGTCTGGTAAAAAGCCATTGGCAAAGTCTTCTTTAGGAGTAAGTGAGTGTAGTTTTCTATCAGGACGTATTGGCGTGATATGCTATTTAGTTAGTTAATGACATTATTTAAGTGTATGGTTTATTTTTATTATACAGCCCGAAGCAGACGGTGCTGCGACAGTTGAGGCTTGGTGGTCAAAGTCATGGCACCGACTCCAAAAAAAAATCCTTTACTTTCAATGGTCAAGAGTTTATTTAAGACTTTTTATTGCATTTTGGCTTTGAAGTCGGTTTTTACTTTTTTAAAGTTAATTTTATTTCTTCATTTTTAGAAATTACAGGAGAGGGGAGGGGGGAGTTACACCTTATTACTCTGTTCTTTAAAAAGCTACAAACTACCTATCATGAGTTCTGTCATTATAATTATTGAACTCTTCAGAGTTAAGGAGTTCCACCATCAGCTCAGCTACACAAGATGTAGACTCTGACGTAACAACACGTCAACATTAAGATTCTAGTAAAAAAACACTATACGTACCTTTTAAAATTTGAGGGTTTCCATTGGTAACATTGGGATCAACTAGAAGATATACTCTCTAGGTAGACGAAAAACATTTTCGAATCGGTCGACTAACGACTTTGAGGTAACATAGATACAAAAAAAAACATACAGTCGAATTGGTAACCTCCTCCTTGTTTGAAGTCGGTTAAAAAATAAGACTAAAGATGCTCACTTTACAAGGTAGTCCGTCCATCTTCTCGGTAGATGACATACATAAATTATAACTTTGGTTTTCCCTCCACAGCCCAGCCCCTAATACCGGAAGTGTCCCGACCGGATGTGACGAACAACTCGACAGTGCTATTAGTGGACGCGACAGCTCTGGACCGCGTGTTCGTTCGCCCGAGCGACGCCGCGGCGCAGAGGCTGTATGACGCTGTGCTGGAGGAGGCTGTGTTGTACGGACGAAACGGTGAGTTATTGCAAGGTTATGTAGCTTTATATCGGGCGCAGAGGCTGCATGGCGCTGTGCTGGAGGAGGCTGTGTTGTACGGACGAAACGGTGAGTTATTGCAAGGTTATGTAGCTTTATATCGGGCGCAGAGGCTGCATGACGCTGTGCTGGAGGAGGCTGTGTTGTACGGACGAAACGGTGAGTTATTGCAAGGTTATGTAGCTTTATATCGGGCGCAGAGGCTGCATGACGCTGTGCTGGAGGAGGCTGTGTTGTACGGACGAAACAGTGAGTTATTGCAAGGTTATGTAGCTTTATATCGGGCGCAGAGGCTGCATGACGCTGTGCTGGAGGAGGCTGTGTTGTACGGACGAAATGGTGAGTTATTGCAAGGTTATGTAGCTTTATATCGGGCGCAGAGGCTGCATGACGCTGTGCTGGAGGAGGCTGTGTTGTACGGACGAAACGGTGAGTTATTGCAAGGTTATGTAGCTTTATATCGGGCGCAGAGGCTGCATGACGCTGTGCTGGAGGAGGCTGTGTTGTACGGACGAAACAGTGAGTTATTGCAAGGTTATGTAGCTTTATATCGGGCGCAGAGGCTGCATGACGCTGTGCTGGAGGAGGCTGTGTTGTACGGACGAAATGGTGAGTTATTGCAAGGTTATGTAGCTTTATATCGGGCGCAGAGGCTGCATGACGCTGTGCTGGAGGAGGCTGTGTTGTACGGACGAAACGGTGAGTTATTATAAGATTGTTTTTCTTTATAGAAGGAACAACAGCTTTACAATATATGGTTTAAATATTATAATAATAGCACGCTAGCCTTATACGTTCCTGTGGAGTTTCTTGTTAATAAAAACTCCAAATTAGAGAAGATAATGTGGTGGTTTCCCCTCTTGCCTTCCATAGCGCTGTTTAAGAACAGGGGTTTTCCGCCTCTCAATACCATTAAAACCCTTTCCTGATGTACTATATCTTCAGCCTATGCCAGTATTGCGCGAGTGTGTGTGTGGGCGCTGTATTTACTACACTCCGAGACTATCAGAAGGTTTTAGGGAATGTCGAAAACAACAGAGTCAGTTCACGAATGTCCGGGTATATTGTCTCTTAATTTGGAGGTTACACAGTCCGAAAATAACTTAAATGTTACGAGCCTAGTAAGTATGCCTAGGTGTCTAGATTCGAGAACGAGCGGGAGACGACTGGCGTGTGTTCGCTGCGCGCCCGACTCGGTATTTATTTTTGCTTACAACGCAGTAATGTAACCCTACACCAGTACTGATGTTGCTGCTACCCAACACCAGGGAAACGCTTATTGACGGCCTCCGTGGTGTAGTGGCTAAGCACGCTGGGTTTCAAGGCGTCGCCGCTCCGAGGTCCCGGGTTCGATTCCCGGTCGGGTCTATGTAGAATTCATAATTTTCTATATTGCCTCTGGTCCGGGTGCTGGGAAATCAGACACAACGGCGGTACAACAGCCGTTGTGTCTGATTTCCATAACACAAGTGCATTGGCTATTTACATTGAGATCAGACCTATGTATGTGATAGGTGTCCAATATTTATTTTATATATTTTGTTTTATGGCGGCCTTTACTCGCCATGGAACCTTATTGTAGTATAAATTAAGGTATATTTTAACTCGTGAAGCTGAACAGCACTAATGAACCTCATGAGGCTATAAATAAGGTACAATTTAGCACGAGAGACAGCGATAATGATGTCTGGTATGGAATGGTTAGTCAAGGGATTATTTTGGTTACTTGAGTCAGTGTCATTCAGAGATGCTCGAAGCGCAGTGGTAGTAGCGCTTTGGTAGTGATACCGAAGTTAAGCAAACTGCAGCGTGGTCGTGTTTGGATGGGTGACCATTCCGACCATATAAGTGACGTGTATCACGAGCATCTCCGTGCTTCCGAAGGCACGTTAAGCCGTTAGTTCCGGCTAATATCGGTTGTTATTAATCGTTAAGCCTAGTCCGAAGCCTTATGAGCGGCTTGATAAAATCTGACAGCAGGGTTAGTTGCTTGCCTTGCAAACACCCCTCCACCAACCCGCACTGAGCCCGCGTGGTGGAGTATGGCTCGAACTACGTTACAGGCAACTTTGCTTTTTTTTAAACTTGAGTCAGAGGCTGTTTTTAGTAGGAATGATGCTAGTGAAAAGTATCTAAAAGCACAATGGCGATTGATAACAGCTTTTTGGTTACTGGCGACTGCTAACTTCAATAGGTCTGGCCGTAAAAATATATTTTTAATAAGTCCAATCGTAAAAAGCTTTTCCTAAGTTTAATCTATCCTCGTTGTTCCAGCCACCCCCCTAAAGGAGCCGCCTCAGAAAGGGCAAGTGGTGATCGCGCTGTTTGAGGGGCTGCACTACCGCGCGCTCTGCAAACGGACCAATGTGAAACAGAACAAATATCTGCTCGAGTATATTGAGTTTGGTGAGTATTGTTTTGTTGTTGTAGAGTTATTTGAGTAGGGTATGAAATGACACATGAGATGCGAAAATCAGTTTTGAAACTTAAGGCCTTAAGGCCCAATATAGCTTGCATTTCGCGCCATCTTTTGACTTGTGGGCGTAATATGCGCGCCACTTTGTTAATTTTATATTTTTTATAAACCTTCATTCCGAATTTATAAACGTCTTTATTATAATGAAACTAGCGGACCCAGCGAACGCTTCGTCCCCAGCCCCGTTCCGCCGCGGCCCCTTCCCGCCCAGGCCCGTATTTTTAAAAGTTAAGCGATCCTCGCGAACATTGTTTCGCCCCTGCCTCGTCCCGCCCCAGCCCCGGCCCCGTCGAAAGGGATATAAAGTATTTGATGTCCTTTTCCTGGTTCTAAGCTACCTCCCCACCGTTTCGCCCTGACCTGAACTTAACTCGGTTCTCTTCTATGGATCAATTCTTAGGAAATTGTGATAGTAGATTGTTATACAAGGGGAGAAAGTGACCCATTTCACTCGAGAAGTTTTTGGCGAAAAATTCGAGAGTGAAATGGGTGCTTTCACCCAAGTTAAACATACTATTTTTCATTTTGACTGTGAGGAAAAATAAATAAATTTAGCTGTGTGATTGTGATGCGATGATAAGATATTATTATTATAGTATTATTATTATATGTATGTTTATTATTCCATAATTATGTACATATTAATGTATACGGTATTTATGTAATAAGTGGTATGTATATGTTTATTTTTTGTTTAAATTCCTATTGTAGTTTCAATCAAGCTCTCACTTTTGCCCTTCTGTAACTTTTTTCACATATCAGATTGTTTACTCTCGTTATACATAAAACACACGATTAGAAGTACACTAACGGTACGGAACACAACAGAGTACATAAATTATCAACAATTGAGAAAATACAAATATCGGGTGTAACAAAAGGCTTAACGAAGCCGAAGACCACGTATTCTACCCATTTGTACGATCATTTTTTTCCTTGACACCATACCTGGGAAATGCCTGGTTACTGAGATATTGAAGGTCAAAGTGAAAAAATTTTTTTCGAGATTTCTGCATGAAAACCTTCAGTTTGTTATTACTAATCTTTTTCCCGAAGAAACATGTTGGCAATTTTTTGAACTTTATTAATTAAATCGATTTAAAGATATTAATCCGCAATGAACCGCGCACATCACACAACAATAATGTCTTAGTGTGCGTACCCTCGCTGCGTAGCAACGCACTCGTCAAGCGAGGTCACGGTAATATTATGTCTATCGGCATTGTAACTGGCCCGTGTCCTTGAAATAAGTACCTACAGCAGCACAGTACGTTAGCATGCGATAGGGCTGTCGCCCACCTACAATGTTTTATTTTATTGCATCTGCCTACTTTTAGTTTCTATCTAGTTTTTAGGTTGTAAATTTATTACTTTTTTATTTTATTTATGTATCTATTAGTACAGATACTAATAGATAAATAAATAAAAACTATATGAAATATTAATATGATAACATAAAATCATCGCAATCAACCTTCTAGTTTTCGAGAAACTCGTGGACAAACATACATATACATTCATACATACAAATATTGCATACATACAAACATGAATAATATTTGGCACACGTGTTCAGAAGGTAGTATAGATTTACATACGCAAAAATGGTACAATTCCAACAATATTACATACATACATTAAATTGAAAACGTCCTTTTTTTGAAGTCGGTTAAAATGGAAATACCAATCCATTAAGACACAAGACACTAATTACGTAGTAGTACCTACTTACCTAATAGTAAGTCTTATTATTTTATAGTCTTACCTTTCGGAGTTTATTTTTCCTCACAGTCGAAATGAAAAATAGTATGTATAACTCGGGTGAAAGCACCCTTTAAGCAGCAATTATTAGTGCTCTCACTCCGTTCGAGCGCCAAGAACTTCTCGAGTGAAATGGGTCACTTTCTCCACTTTTATAACAATCTACTATTGACTACATGTCTGATCGTAGCAATTAAAATTAAATTATTTTCCACCCTAGGGGATGGAAAAGCAATTTTCTGAACAGAAGTTCAATTTTACGAACAGAAGAAATGAAAAATGTTTTAACTTTTATTTTCTCACCCAACAGGCAACGTAGAAGTGACAACACTGGAAAATATCTATCCATGCCCACCGAATCTGGATCTCACGTCAGCACCAACGCGAGTCAGCCTCGTGTCTCTGCAGACGTCATGCACCTCCCCCCTCACCCCCGCCGCGCAGCAGTACCTCGACAAGATCAAAGATGGCTCTGTCGAACTCAATTTGGTAAGTGAAAAGCGGGGAGATGGGAGATTTTGGACGCGGGAGATTGTGAATGGGGAGATTTGACGCAATGTTTTGGGGAGATTTGAAGGTGGAGCTGTCAAAATGGATATTTAATGTAGGGAAATTGACGACAGGGAAGGATGTAAGTAACAACCCTGGAGAATATTCACCCGTGTCCACCAAATCAGGATCTGACCTTGCCCCCCACACCTGCTGCGCAGCATTACTTCGACAAGATCAAAGATGGCGCTGTTGAACTCAATCTCGATCTCAATCGAATCTGTAAGTCAAAATTAGGGAGGTGGGAAATTGGTACGCAGGGAGATCGTGAATGATTAGATGCGATGTTTTGGGGAGGTTTTAAGATGGGGCCGTTAAAATTGGTATGTTATGAGGAGAAATTAACGATAGAGAAGGATGAAAGTAGTAAGTAACAACCCGGAAGAATATTTACCGTTACCCACCGAATCTGGATCTCACGTCAGCACCAACGCGAGTCAGCCTCGTGTCTCTCCAGACGTCGTGCACCTCGCCCCTCACCCCCGCCGCGCAGCAGTACCTCGACAAGATCAAAGATGGCGCTGTCGAACTCAATCTGGTAAGTGAAAAGCGGGGAGATGGGAGATTTTGGACGCGGGAGATTGTGAATGGGGAGATTTGACGCAATGTTTCGGGGAGTTTTGAAGGTGGAGCCGGCAAAATCGGTATTTAATGTAGGGAAATTGACGACAGAGAAGGATGTTAGTAACAACCCTGGAGAATATTCACCCGTGTCCACCAAATCTGGGCCTGATCTCGCCCCTCACACCCGCCGCGCAGCAGTACCTCGACAAGATCAAAGATGACGCTGTGGAACTCAATCTGGTAAGTGAAAAGCGGGGAGATGGGAGATTTTGGACGCGGGAGATTGTAAATGGGGAGATTTGACGCGATGTTTCGGGGAGTTTTGAAGGTGCAGCCGTCAAACTTGGTATTTAATGTTCCCCACATTTGATGACAGAGAAGGATGTTAGTAAAACCACGGAGAATATTGACCCGTGTCGACCAAATCTGGACCTGACTTCGACCCTTACACTTGCTGCGCAGCAGTACCTCGACAAGATCAAAGATGGCGCTCTTGATCTCAATCTGTTAATTGAAAAGTGGGGAGATGGCAGATCATGAATGAGGAGATTTGACGAGATGTTTTAGGGGATTTTGAAGGTGCAGCCGTCAAACTAGGTATTTTATGTGGGGAAATTGATGAAAGTAGTAAGTAACAACCCAGGAGAATATTCCTAGGAATAGAAATACCTGTGACCACTAAATCTATCATTAGATGCGATGTTTTGGGGAGGTTTTAAGATGGGGCCGTTAAAATTGGTATGTTATGAGGAGAAATTAACGATAGAGAAGGATGAAAGTAGTAAGTAACAACCCGGAAGAATATTTACCGTTACCCACCGAATCTGGATCTCACGTCAGCACCAACGCGAGTCAGCCTCGTGTCTCTCCAGACGTCGTGCACCTCGCCCCTCACCCCCGCCGCGCAGCAGTACCTCGACAAGATCAAAGATGGCGCTGTCGAACTCAATCTGGTAAGTGAAAAGCGGAAAGATGGGAGATTTGGACGCGGGAGATTGTGAATGGGGAGATTGGCTGCGTGTTGACTTTGGCCTCATGAACGGCTTCCAAAGGTGAGGTGTCTTCCGAGAATGTAAAAGACAACATAATAATAAAAAATGACAAAATGTACAGATCCTAGAGAAAAAGTCAAAAGAATGTGGAAATTACAAAAAATCAATGTAGTTCTAATTGTTTTATCAACAACTGGCGTTATAACTAAACAAATGTACCATTCACTTCAGACTCTTAATCTTCCCAAGTATACACACAATCAATTACAAAAAGCAGTCATAAAAAGTCATAAAAGTCATTTATTTCTGCAAATAGGCCCATTGAGGACACTTTTACATGTCCCAATCCCTACCACAGCTTCGGGACAATTTTTGGCTAGTGCTGAGAAGAAGCTGCGCAACAAACTCAGTGACTGTTGTCAATGCCTCTTTTCAAAAAGTTTACAATGTTTGTAGTATTCATGCAATTCCACACATTATCTTTTAAATATTCATCTACTTTATAATACCTTTTCGTCATTAGGGTTTCTTTAATGACAGTTTTAAATTTATTGATCGGTAAGTTTATAATGTATTCTGGTAGTTTCTTGAAAAATTTAATACATTTCCCTATGAAAGAATTACCAACCTTTCGAAACCTTAATTGTGTAATAGCAAGCTTATTTTTATTCCTAGTATTATAATTGTGTAAATCACTTTTTTTCGTGAATGAATGTAAATTTTTGCGGACATACATTAAATTTTCATAAATATACTGAGAGGCTACAGTTAATATCCTAATTTCTTTAAACACCTCTCGTAGGGAATCTTGCGGTTTTAAATTATAAATAGCTCGTACGGCTCTTTTTTGTAATACAAAAATTGATTCTATATCAGCAGCCGTAAAAAAAAAAAGTAAAATACCGTAGGACATCAAGCTATGGAAATAACTAAAATAAACTAACCTAGCTGTTTCTATATCAGTCAAACGTCTAATCTTTCTTACAGCAAAAGCAGCAGAGCTTAGTTTCCGTGACAAGGCCTCTATTTGAGGACCCCATTGTAGTTTGGAGTCTAAAGTGATTCCCAAGAATGTTGTGGAGTCGATAATATCAAGCGATTTGTCTTTTATCTTAACCTGAGTGGATGCGTGACGGACATTAGGCATCGTGAACTTTAACACATTTAGTTTTACTTCCATTAAGAAGGAGATTGTTAATTGTAAACCAATGTAACACTTGTGAAAGAGTATTATTTACATCGTCAAAATTTTCTTCACCTCTTGGGATTTTAAATATAAGTGAAGTATCATCTGCAAACAATACTATATCAAAAAGATTCCCTACAAAATACGGGAGGTCATTTATATATATCAAAAATTAAAGTGGTCCCAATGTAGATCCCTGGGGCACACCCATTGTTAGAGGCGCTCCAGAAGACTCACTTCCGTTTACATATACTTTTTGCGTTCTACCTGATAGATAAGAATTAATTAAGTTTAATGAGTTTAATGATGCCCCATAATGACGAATTTTTTTGAGCAATGTTTCATGGTCCACACAATCAAACGCTATGGATAGATCACAGAAAATTCCTAAAGCATCATGCCTATTATCATAGGCATCAAAAACATGTGTTAAAAGAGCAACTCCTGCATCCGTAGTGCTTCTACCTTTAGTATAACCGAATTGTTTATTATGTAGTAACTTATTTGATTAAAAGTGAGCTAAAATTTGGTTAAATATAATCTTTTCATATACTTTACTCAAGACTGGCAAAATCGATATTGGCCTGAAGTTTGAGGGGTCGCTTTTGTGACCTGATTTGAAAAGCGGTATTATTTTACTATTAAAAATTATTGCTAGTTGAGGAGCTATTGTGTCGATAATTGATTTTATAATATGCACGGATAGTCCCCACAGATCCTCAGTTTTTTTTATATTCAACTCAAGAAATGTTTCTATTATTACTTCAGGTCCTACATGTCTGAAGCGAAATTGAGAATTACATTCGTTGACTTACGGCCGTTCCCTATATGCAAACTAAGATCAAAGATAGATAGCTATCCTCGAACTGTTGTCACCAGCTATCGACCATAATAAACAGTTTCTATATTACAGATAGGTGTTGCTTATCTCCAGTTAGCAGAAGATAGGCCACATTATCCAAGCCTTCCCTTACGTTTCGAATTACGCAGTTGTACAAAACCCTCTCAATTACGTCGCGTCAACGTTTTCACGATATTTGTGGTCATTATGATACACCAAGGATAATATTTATATAATACGTTTAAAATAATATTTATTTATATTGCTATGTACCAAATATATATATATTCTATTTTGGGTAAAAATATTATGTGAAGCATGCATAGACTTTACGTAAAATGGAACGTTTTTGAGCTCTGCTGACAGAGAGCTGATTGATGGACATCATACCTACGTCAATTGATTGAAAATTAATACTTTTTAACGTAAAAAGTATTTATAAATTTTAAAATTCAAAACGACCGATTGAAAAGAAATAGAAAGTTATAGTTCCAGTTTATTTTCGCAAACGTTTCAGAATGCTATCAGTCCGATTGCTTAGAAAAAACAATGTGTCCAGCTGGTAAACAATGTATTCAAGGAGGACTTTATTTCCATAAAATAAGTGCAGTGAGTGAGTATCATCAATTGTACTTTCACAAACAAGTCGTTTACGGTTTTTAAAGGATATTGACCAAAGCCGGGTCCAGATTGCGTCTTTGTAGTTTATATTTTAAAAATCTTGTTTGAATTATAATTGTACTGGTATTTTAAGGGTAACTAAGTTATTAAGTATTGAATTACTCTAGTAAAATATAACAATTACCTTCTGAATGTATCGAAATGAATGTAGGTGAGGTGCATTAACTCTGCAATCACAAAACATAACCTCAAAATGCCTAATCTGCCGTTGAATTCCTTGTAAACCTGATTATTTATCAAAAATATTTTTTGTGTGTATTCTTTCAAATATTTAGGTATATATTTTATCCAAACATTTTGTAAAGACGCATGCTGCCGCAAAGTGTGCAGAGTTTCTATAGAGTTTTGGTCAATATCCTTTGCTTAAATACCAGTTGTTTTCATGTTATACTGATTTGTTTTATTTACTTCTTTCAGCCACAGCAAAAAGTCCACCTTCCCTTGACAAAGGCATAGATGATGATGCTGGTGGAATTATTTCAGGCTCATCGAATGCTATGCAAAGCATCGGGTACCTTCCCAGTTACTCAGCTGTTCCCAGAGAAAAAGTTGACTGCTTGAACTTGGATTCAATATTGTTCGCCACCCGAAACTTATATGTTTTTAATAAATTGTACGAGGTAGCACCCTACATTCTACAACTACGAACATGTTAGTGACTTACATAGCAGAATCCAGCACCGTCGGAACTCACACTGGCGGCCCACCTATTCATGTATCTGTTAATATTTTAAATAAACTAATTTACTACCAATAAATCAGATATTATCCGTCCTTGTTGTTCTCATTTCCCTTCACTGCAGCAGACACCTTTATCCGTCCCTATGATCAGTTTGGGCAGTCTGTCAGACTGGTAGCGGGTCCCACCACCTACCTACTATCTTAACGCTGCTGCCCTGGATGACCTGAACGCAGCTCTCCTACCACATCATCCTTATTATATCTAAGTATCTTTTGTTAGGTGGGTTTATGGCTAGGGTCAGTTTCTTAGGGTAAAGGAACATCTTTGCCACTAGGGAGAAAGTTTCTATCTTAACCTTGTGAGCAGCAGGACTTTTACATAAATAAATCAATGAAACATTTAAAACTAGTAATTTGCCAGGGTGTACAAGAGCGTTATCCTCCAAAATCCTAGGATTGAATTCTGGGGTTACTAGAGATAGTCAAACTGACTGACAGTCAGATGAAAAACATTATAGGAACGCAATAAATGTCAATTTCATACAAATGCCTATCCCTAGTAAGCTATCCGTCCTCCCATCGATAAGATGCATCCAGAGATAGTTTACCCTACTGCCAGTAGGTTTATAGAAACAAAAAATCTAAAGGTAGATAACCATTTCTAACTCTAGTAGGGCAAAACCACAGTTAGAATGGATATAGGGAACGGCCGTTAAAGTTTTAGAATAGATTCGGCTATTACTGAAGAAGAGGCAAATTCTTTAGTTGTAGTGGGCGCAATATGTGAAAAAAAAACGATTCAAAAGCAGTTGCAACTTCTTGATTTGAATTTAGTGTTTTATCATTGATTTTTAATGTAAATTTATTATCTCTTAATTTATTTTTACAAGTTTCTTTATTAATGATGCTCAATGTAGCTTTTGCTTTATTTTTGTCATATTAAACACACTTCGAATTGTCAGAAAGTTTTTACAGGTAAATGGAGACATTACATTCACGAACTATGTAGGCCTATTAATGTGGATACTACTTGGCTTTAAATATATAAAATTAGTAGATTGATATGCAAGGGGAGAAAGTGACCAATTTCACTCGAAATGTTTCTGGCTCAAACGGAGTGAGAGCGCCAATAATTCGAGAGTTGAATGGGTGCTTTCACCAGAGTTAAACATAGTATTTTTCATTTCGACTGTGAGGAAATATAAATAAATTTAGCTTTGTTTTTAATGCTTCGCAAAATAACATAAAAAGCTCTTTCATTTTAATAATATGATGTAATTCAATAATCCGTATTTCCATGTTTGATTGTAGCAATTAAAACCACATTACTTTCCACCCTAGGGATGGGAAGGCTATAAGCCACCCGGCTACCTTCACATGAAAGTTAAATTTTCCGAACAGGAAAAATGAAATCATCATCATCATCATTATCAGCCAAAGGATGTCCACTGCTGAACATAGGCCTCCCCCACGGATTTCCACAGCGACCGATCACTAGCGATCAGCATCCAGTTTCATCCTGCGATCTTTATAAGGTCGTCTGTCCATCTTGTTGGTGGACGTCCTAGGCTGCGTCTTTGGTCGAAGGATCTCCAATCTAGAACTTTCCTGCCCCAACAGCCATCAGTTTTTCGCGCTATGTGCCCTGCCCACTGCCACTTGAGCTTACTGATTCTCAAGGCTATGTCCTTTAACTTAGTTCTTCTACGTATCTCCTCATTTCTGATTCGATCACGTAGAGAAAAACACCCAGCATAGCCCTCTCCATCGCTCGTTGTGTGATTTTGAGCTTCTTTATGAGGCCCATAATAAAATGTGTAAGGTAATTATTAATAACTAACCACCCATCTTTTTGATATTTTGACGACCTCCGTGATCAAGTGGCTAGCACGCTGGTTTCAAGCGTCGCCATCTCGTGATATATTCGATTCCCGGTCGGGTCAATGTAGAAAACGATATTTTCTATATTGTTTCGAGTCTGGGTGTTGTGGTACCACCGTTGTTTCCGATTTCCATAACACAAGTGCTTTAGCTACTTAGCTTAAGATTGGAGCAATGTATGTGATGTTGTCAAATATTTATTTTATCTTTTCCGTTCAGACGATTCCATCCGGCGCTAAGACAGCGGCCAGCGGAAGCGCAGTAATGCTCACAGTGGCCAAAAACAACGAATCTGTGAACAGAAAGCTGGAAGAGATGTGTACTCCCGAGTGGAAGAAGATGGAGGAGAAAGGAGTGGATGTTGTCGGTGAGTCTTAGTACGTAGTAGAGATGCGCCGAGTAGAACTTTTGCCGAGTGACTAGTACCGAGTTTTACTCGGTTCATTTTTTTCTAACCGAGTACTCGGCCCAGTAACTCGGTTTAAAATCAAATTCCTGTTTTAAGTGTGTAAACAAGTACAAACAGTTTTGCGCAGAATTAGCTTTCATCTAGCCACTAGAGCGCGATGATACTAAATCCCCATTACTTTAGAATAAGCTGACGTAAGACAAGAGTCCTTTCGAGTAGTGGGGCAGGGCACCAAACAAGGTATCCAGAACTGGCACCTGTAGCACGAGTGTTACTATATGCATCTGCAAGTACCACGCATAGCGAGTGATTACTTTCGGAGGCTGGTAACATCTACGAAGAAAAAATGAATAGGCTGTTACCAGATAGTGCAGAGAGCTTTGTGTTACTGCATCATTATTTTACTTTATAAAATTTATCTTTTTTTTTCGTTAACTAGTTCGCCTCATTTTGTTTCATTACTACTCGTTAAGTATCATAATTGAGATTGTGAAAGATCTTCCCTGTTGTTAAGATGATATGTACCGCAATATATTGCTTTATTAAACCGAGTATACTCGGCATTAAAACCGAGTTACTCGACCGAGTACAACTATCAAAAAACCCGCCGAGTATGCTGAGTACCGAGTACTAACCGGGTACTCTGCCACAATCTCTAGTATACGGTGTTTAGGTGCAGAGTAATATATGTTACCGTTTTATTACAACAGACTAACCCCCTTAATCATAATATCTCAATAGTCTAATAAACTTATTTTAGCTATTACATTGTTTTGTCCCTTTCTGTCAAATGATGACAGCTCCAAGAAAGAACGATACAAAACAGTGTAATAGTTAAAACAGGTTTATTAGACTGTTTGCGTTTTTATTAATAAGGGGTTAAATACGTTGCATTGTAATCTGATTGTATACCTATTAATACATTTAAGTTACATGTCGAAACTACCCTAATGTCGATGGATATTATGAAATTCAAGACTATCTTAATGACGAGAATGTATGGACAGTCCAGCCTGCCCCAAACTGATGTACCTACCTGTTTATTTGGATTCGTATAATTTTTGTGGCAGCTAGTGGTGACTGAGTTTGCTCCTTCTCAGCACTTGCCAGATTGTCTGTGTCTTGTCTCGAAGCGCTAGTAGGGCCCAAAAGATAAGGAGACACATTCTGGCCATAATTGATTGATATTAACTAATTATTGACGTTCATAAGTGCCATTTTGAACCTGCATAATTTTGGCTTTAATCACTATGCTTGCTTTGCTTTTTGATTTTTTATAAGAAAAAAGTTACAAAATTCGCGGTGGATCAATACAAATCTTTAAATTTAATAGGGCTTTTTAGTGTTTAATTTTAGCAACAATATCAAATTTTATAAAGAATACCTCTTGTACAAATTTATATAAATAAATAAAAATATTTAATTTATTTTATTTTATTTACTTTGTAAAATTAGATATTCGTTTTTGGAATGTTATGCGTGAAACAGAAGAATGTGACATGTCAAAGAATGTATCGAAAATTGACAATAGGCAGTCACTAAACTGTAAGAGTTAAAAAGCAGAGACTGCGGTTGTGTATGGTAATAATAATCTTTTATTCAATCTGAGCAGTTACCTGCTTATAACTAACAAACTACTCGTAACCTTTTTATTATATCAGTCGGACTGATTCCTTTCTTAGTCAAGAATTTGATCACGGAACGATATTCCAATTTGAAGATATCGAAAATTTACCAACTTCCTTTCGTTAAAACGCCGTAAAATCAAAACCACAAGCAACAGAAACACCAAAATCATTCACTAAGAAGCGGAATAAATGACAATCGCGATGACATATTTTTTATTTTATTTTAAGCCGCCAAATTTTTCCAGCCAGAAACTTTTGGACCTCACCTCTTAGATAAATCATAGCCAAATTCGTTTGCCAACAGAGACCAAGCCCCTCCTATACGGCGATCTAGAATGCCAGGAGCTACCCCCAGAAGGGTGCACGTTGGACGTCCTTGATATATCGGCGCTGGCCGAAGGCTCCATATCCGCTTGCAGGCAGGGCACTCACAACCTAGACCGACTTAATGAACAGGTAAGAATGTGGTTTAGAATGTTTTTAACACTTACAGTGTCATATTTTATATCCATAAAGATGAAACAAGAAACCAAAAATTTGCGCACGGGCGGGACTTGAACCAGCACTTTCTGGCTAACGGGGCATAACGCTCCACCAATTGAGCTACCGTAGGAAAGTACAGTGGCCAGCACATCAGGTTACCCACTTTTGTTGCAAACTAGCCCTTATTACAACTGCATAAGATACCGCAGTGTTTACCTTGACGTGCTGTTGTCCGTACCTTTCACTTGGTTGTTTTTTTTTACTACCTAGTGATTGCAAGAATAAATCTGTCAAAAATAGCACGTTCATCCCGCTTGAAGCTTACCTACCCGCTTTCGTTCGTTTCTTGTCAAAACTCATGGTGCAAACACTTTTCTCATGGTGCAGTGACAGTGACAGATTCATTCTTAAGATAACAATGTTTTATCCCTGATCTACGTTTTGCCCACATGACTCAGAAAAAGCCTGGATTACAGTAGGTTTGGGCAGTCCTGAATGAATTCTTCAATTTAAGTACTTCAGCAATCTAGTTCCTTCACTCACTTGTTCACTATCGTCCAACATGACTCAGTAGTCCAGTCTTTCAGTAGCACAGTTATAGAGAGTTAAGTATACAGGGTGTCCAAAAAATGAAGGATAATCCTGTAACAGGGGACAGGTCACATTAAGGCCTATTATACGGCAAAAAAAAATTCAGGTAAAAGTCTCACCATTTTCAAGCTATGAATATTTTTAATTTTATTTCGGAATTTTTGTACTCGTTTAATATAATTTATGCCATTTTTACAAATGATGACTTTTTTGAGTCCTGTTTTTTTTGTAACCCTCACAAATGCTTGAGTCATCTAAAGCAATGTCCCTTTTAGTTTGGAAATGGTACGAAAACTAAAAAAAAATACATGTTTTGCAAATAATTTTAAAAAAAATATTCAATAGCTGACTTTCATAGCCTGTGGTGTAAAAAAAATGTACCAAGCGGATCGTGCCAATTACTTTAAAAAGTTGCTAGTTTACTGACAATTTGAGAAAGGTATTATTGTTTAGCAATTACTTTTAAATTAATTTTTTATTGTAATTCTAATGAACAAACGTCGTTATTTCGGACTCTTAAAAAAAGTTACATCGAAACGAAGTAACTATGCAAGTCTTTTGTCGTTGTGTGAGTCATGTACGGGCCAGGTAGGAACCTTATTTGCGATTTCATTGTTCATAATTATGAACAATGAAATCGCAAAAAGGGTTTCTACCTGGCCCGAGGTTGACCTTAAAATAGCTACCTGATTGGTAGAGCGCGGCGCTATCGCACTGGAAATGGAAGGGATCCGAATCTCAAATAAACAAAAAAATGTTTTAGTGTCCTGCTTGACTCTGCTCAGTTGTGACGCGCACGTGATTTTTTTGGGTTTTGATTAGTTTCTTTTACGTTTTGTGCTTTGAAATTGGACTTGTTGTGCTTTGTGATTTGGACTTTGATACTGGTGATCTCGACGACTTGGCTTTTCAACGGACATCTAACCTTCGAGGTTATTTTGGGCCACTATGCCTAGACACGTGTACACGGCTAGCGAGTATGCTGATATGCATTTAATTTATGGAGAATGCCGTTGCATCGCTACCGCAGCTGCTCAACTCTATCGTGAGAGGTAAGATAGTTTTTACTTAGCCTTCTCTATCAAGTCATATTAATCAGAGCAGTCTTACAAATCTTATTTGGACGTTAATTAAAAACTTTTTCTTTTTCAAACTACGTCTTGTTACGGGTTTTTATGCAAAAAACATCTTTAAACGGTAAATTTCCTTTTCCGACGATACAACGCACGTTGCACAAACATTAGTGTTATTTCTTTTTGTTGTAGGTATCCTAATCGACATTCTCCAGGCTACCGAGTGTTTATAAACGTCCATCGCACGTACTCGGAAGGACGGACTCCAGGAAGAGGAGGCAGCCAAGGAAGACCAAGAATGGATATCGATGATGAAGTGTTAGGTGAAGTGGAAGCAGACCCCTCTACTTCCGTAAGGAAAATACAACGCGCTACAGGAATTCCAAAAAGCACCGTACATAAAGTGTTAAAAAGATACGAATTGCACCCATATCACGTGCAGCGGGTGCAAACTTTATTACCTGCCGACCACCCGCGAAGAGTTCAGTTCTGTAGGACAATGCTTACTAAAATTAATGAAGACCCTACATTTTTGAGTAAGATTTTGTGGAGCGACGAGTCTTCGTGCCGAAAAGACGGATATTTAAATATGCACAATGTACATAGCTGGCAGATGGAAAATCCCCATGCCATAAGAGAAGACCACTCTCAGACACAATTTAAAATTAACTTGTGGACCGGAATAATAAATGGACAAGTGATTGGCCCGTACGAGCTGCCACCAAGCTTAACAGGAGAAATTTATTTAGACTTTTTACAAAACCAATTGGAAAGTCTCATGTTAGACGTGCCGCTTGCAACAAGGCATCGCATGTGGTTGCAAAATGATGGCTGCCCAGCCCATTACGCTCGAGTGGTTCGAGATTATCTCAACGAAAGGTACCCAAGAAGGTGGATCGGGCGCCTCGGCCCTATTGCATGGCCAGCAAGATCGCCGGACTTGAATCCTTTGGATTTTTTTTATTGGGGCTGCTTAAAAGATTTGGTGTACTCTAAAGAAATGACATCTATTACACAGCTGAGAACAAAAATTCGAGAAGCGGCGGAACACATTTCACGCGAGGGTTATGCTCGCCGTATAAATCGGTCTTGCATTAAAAGATTTAGGGCATGCATAAGGGCAAATGGCGGCCACTTTGAACATTTACTGTGATTTTAAGTGATTTTCTAAATTGTATTGGTTAAATTAAAAATTATTTTATAGTTATTCTGTATTTTTATTTGCATTTACACTATTACAAAACCAATTTTCAAAGAATTGTTTAAAATGCAGAAATACTTTTTAAGAACTTTAAATTTTAATAAAAAAATAATTAATAAAGGAACGTGAAAGAATTATAACATTTTAAAATTGTCACTAAACAAGCAACTTTTTAAACCAATTGGCACAATCTGCTTGGTACATTTTTTTTACACCACAGGCTATGAAAGTCAGCTATTGAATAATTTTTTTTAAAGTATTTGCAAAACATGTTTTTTTTTTTAGTTTTCGTACCATTTCCAAACTAAAAGGGACATTGCTTTAGATGACTCAAGCATTTGTGAGGGTTACAAAAAAAACAGGACTCAAAAAAGTCATCATTTGTAAAAATGGCATGAATTATAATAAACGAGTACAAAATTTCCAAAATAAAATTAAAAATATTCATAGCTTGAAAATGGTGAGACTTTTACCTGAATTTTTTTTTGCCGTATAATAGGCCTTAATGTGACCTGTCCCCTGTTACAGGATTATCCTTCATTTTTTGGACACCCTGTATATTGGTTAGTTACTGCAAGAGCGAGACAGTTGCATGGCTCCAAATTAACGTTTTACATAGCGCAAGCAGAGATGTTCCTTAACGTCTTTGCAAAAAGACTTAGAATTTAGTATTGTTTGATAGATTGATGTTTCAGAGTAATGTTTGTTAACTTTTGTTGTAATTACAGACAACTGTTTTATTATCGTCATTCTAGACTGCCTAAGTCTTATAAAAGTATCTTTAATTAGTAATAATAATAGATCCGCACACGATACCAATTGAGCTGAATGAATGTGAATTAGTGAGTGATAGTAGATCACCTGAACTAGATGAGTGATACATATCTTCGTCTTCCACTAAACTATATCACTCGGTTCACTGCAGTGAACGTTTTTTAGCATGTTTAACGCCCAGGTTGCTGTTTATTCCCTTATATTTAATCTTCGTTACCTAGTTCTTATGTCTTCCCCACTCTTTAAGCGCTGATTTTTGTTTTTATAACTTTATTTAATCATATCGCCTCATCAATACTTCTTGCCGTGATAGAGATCTATTAATATTAGGCATATAATGTTTTCAACGTGACTGCCAATTTTGCTATATTACTTCGTGATTTATCATGATAAAACAATCAACGTCAGCTTATTTTTTGTGCGACAAAGAGTACAGCATAGTAAATATAAATATACCACTGTATCTACAACATTTACATTGAATGCTTTGATGTGATCATTGTCTGAGTGTAAGATTTTTATGACGATAAATAGTATATGATACTTCATATTATAAAGCTGAAGACTTCGTTTGAACGCGCTTATCTGTTTAACCATTGTTTTTTGTATTCATAAAGATGAAATAAGAAACCAAAAATTTGTGTACGGGCGGGACTTGAACCAGCACTTTCTGGCTTACCGGGCCAAACGCAAAACCCTGCGAAATTTGTGGTCTCTTAGTCATTATGCGTGACGCTTCCAAACCATTATTTTTGTGTTGTATAGCTTATTTATCGAGGAAGCTTTAAGCTATAATACAAAACGCTGCGTCCGCAGGGGAGGAAGCCAACTCAAAACGCGCGGACAAAGTCGCGGGGTATCGCTAGTTGTTTATAAGCTGTTTTATCTATCAGTACATATACAGTGCGACATGGATCTTTTGGCCGATGTTAAAAAAGAGAGCTGACGTAGACATTTTGAAAAATAATGGTTGCCAGAACTAGCGTAAAACATCTCCCTAATCTTACAGAAGGTTTCCCGATTTTCCTAAATGTCTCCTGGTGTTTTACTTTTGTACATGTTCTGTGTACACTTTTTCTTTTAAATGAAATGATTACTTTGAAATACCTTAAAGCCAAACTTCTGCAAAAAAGTTACAATTTTCAATGGTTGTGTTTATACAATTATTTTGTTCTTAAAATCGAGTGGAACATACATTATACAAAAATACATACCCTTATCTTTGATTTGCCATGGTTAGTTTAAAAAATATTAGCTTAGCAGCTTCCTAAGCTCCCTGAATCAAGGGAGATTTTTTGAATTTGCTACCCTTATTGAATGCTAATGCCCTCTGTCAATATCATCTATCAGCCAGATAGATGATGATGATAGATCCTTGTCGCTTTGTACGAGTAATTCTGATTAATTAAGTAGATCAGAATGACAGCTATAGTAGCTGTCATTCTGCACTTTTTCTTTTTTAGTGTTTCAAGCGTAGTGCACTTGTGTTGTAACAATTCAAATGTACGGACAATAGCCCGTCAAGGTAAACACTGCGGTATCTTATGCAGTTGCAATAAGGGCTAGTTTGCAACATAAGTGGGTAACCTAATGTGTATCTGTACCTACCACTGTACCTACGCGATTATTTGAACTTCTGATAAGAGTATTCATATTTTTTATTTATAAGGATAAATAATGCGTGTAAAGCCTTGCATAGAGCTGTAAACTAACGTAAAAAAGAAAGAAAGAAAATACATTTATTGACTCACAAATACATAAAATACACTAACTCGTAAACATATATACAATTAACAGACACACACACACTTATTTAACATTAACATCGAATATGAGTCGAAAAGGCACCCTCTCAGCATTAATCGTGGCCGCAAAATGCATACCACGACACTAATTTTCAGAAAGTGCCTAATATAAGTGCTTTTCTAATGATATGATATTACTTTTACCTATTTAGACTTTGTCTACTTTCTGCGAATAAATTATTAGAAAAAAAAATATGATATTTGTAAAAAGAAAATATTTTTTATCAGTATTTTTTATTTTGCTTACAATTCATGCTTTTTAAATTCAGTACAATAGGAATTAAAACTACAACTTCTTAATTATTTTGTAATCAATTAAACTGACGCTTGAATAAAAATTGAAAATTTCAATTATTTAGAAAACACTATTTTTAAATTACAATTAATGTGGCCACTCTCCAAATGTCATTCTGATCTATCTAATTAGAAATCCGAACATACCTTCTGTGATGAAACCATGAAATCGGAATTACATGATAATTGCATTCAGTCCTCAATTCATACAAGTGCCATCAAATTGAAGCTCAACAATGAAAAATCAATTAAGTGAATCTCTACAAGTACATAATCCTGTAGGGTGAATGAAGGACTCACCCTCCAGGATTAAGTATATTCAAGTAACTTCACTTGGCAACTCCCTAACCTACTAATGACTTACCCCTGTTTATAACAAACTTGTAATTCGCAAAATACACCTTGAGACTACGGAATAACGTCGAAAATCAAATGAATATAACGCCAAACAGTCTCTTATCAAAATCAATACGCTCCTTAGTATAAATATAGTCTTTGGTTTCGGTCCTTTGGCCGCGAGATTTAGAAGACGATAGACGCTACACAAAGAGTTTTTTGATAGTCGTAAAAAGAAAGAAGAACACTCATTGTGAGTATTTTGTAATTTTTTTCCTCCTAGTTCAAATTGTTTTAATGACTGCGACGCATTTGGTGTAAAGACCATTTTTCTTTGCTACTCGAATAATGCAGATGACCTCCGTGGTGTAGTGGCTAAGCACGCTGAGTTTCAAGGCGTACTCGCTTTGAGGTGCCGGGTTCGATTCCTGGTCGGGTCAATAAAGAAATAAAAAAATCTATATTGCCTCGGGTGTTGTGGTACCACCGTTGTTTCTGATTTCCATAACACAAGTGCTATAGCTACTTACCTTCGGATCAGAGCAATGTATGTGATTCGTCACCAATATAAAAAAATATAATGTAAAAAATCTTTTTATAACTTAAAATAGTAACAGTGACTAAAAAAAGTAATTAAAATTCATTTACTGTTTGATTTCAAAAAGATTTCAGTGTCAAACGATGATTGCCCTATGTAGTCGGTGATTTTTGTGATTGTCTTATTTAAAAATGAATTATTTCGGTAAAAAGGAATGTCAAGATTGTTTGCAATATTCAACAAGCAAAAAGGAAGTTAGAATCGAATCCCGCAAGGGACAGGAGCTCTATTTTTGAATCTCGCTTCAAGATGGCGAGTGAAAAGTTCGAAGATGAATTAAAAGTCATAGAAAAAAACTCGTTGTCGAACGAAAATCACTCGCCATTTCGAAGCGACTGATTCAAAAATAGGGCCCCTGATGTTTGTGTAATGAGCACGAACATTTGTATGTAAGTCATGGATTTTTGTTTGTATTTCAGTATTTATGGCGTGCGCATCGTCTGGTATTATTCAAGGATAAAAATCATTACTTCGAAACCACTATAATTGGTGTTGTGTGGCGCATATTTACTTATTATTTATCTTGGTTTAGGATTAAATAGGTAAACTGATCTGAAGTAAAAGTAGTAGCTACTTTCCGATACATTATTACAATACATTAACTTTTAAGTATTGACTGTTTTTATTTTTTGACGGTTTTATGTCATATTATTTTAAATTTGTTTAAAATGCGTTGCACATGTTTTTGCTAACTGAATTTAGCTAGGAAAATACTCGCAAGGAAACCGGCTAATTGCAAGTTGGACTCGCGCTCTGAGGGTTCCGTGTCAAATTTTACTAAATTAGGGGTCCACTTACTTCCAATTTTATTTTGACTAAATGGAATTTCATATTTTTTTTGACAACAAAAATAACTTTGTTTTTTTAATAGTGTTTGTATGAACGACAAAGTTATACTTGTGGTTATTGAAAGTTTTCTATATCTTAAAAAGTACGACTTTGATCTCGTTCAAACTAATTTCCGAAAATGTATGGTGTGGATTTTTTCAATTTAATACAATATCATTGGATTTTTAAAGGGGAATTTTTAACTGCACCCCTATTTAGAAATTTAAGCAAACTAAATTTCTTCACTTATAACCTACTGCTTAACAAATAAATGACTGTACTACAAATTAACTACTTGATAACCTTAACATGTTGTACTAAAAAATGTTTAATATTCATCAAAATCTGATAGCTTTTTTATCTTATTTACAGCAAAAACTAGCTAAAACCCCATTTATACGCATTTTGAAACAATATTTCTCACCGTAAAACAAAAATACTGATTTGCACACAAATTATTCAATATTACAACGGAATTTCCAAAATTATTTTCTAAAACTGCATAACAAATAATTGATTTGTACATTATCAAATTACATTTCACGTATTAGTTACTCATGTAGCTAAAATCCGTATCATCCAATTTTATTTCTTTCTGTTTATCTGTTTTATTGCAAAAGTATTTTGGCGCGCTTTTTCGGCGGCGCACTCACCGCTCGCGCTATTCGCATCGCGCTCGCTTTTTCGCGGCGACACGAGTGTGAGAGAGATAGAGTGATGTGAATCCGCAGTCGAACACGGCGCATGGTCGCGTGCATTTATTATTTATTTTTAATCGTTTGCTAAGGTACAATTGCTCGAGTTTAAGTGCAAAATAAGTTAAGTAGTTGTTGAACTATTATTTAAGGTGCAAACATATTATCGGACTTGCT
Organism: Pyrausta purpuralis; assembly: GCA_963924145.1. Classification (NCBI taxonomy): domain Eukaryota; kingdom Metazoa; phylum Arthropoda; class Insecta; order Lepidoptera; family Crambidae; genus Pyrausta; species Pyrausta purpuralis. The sequence goes on along the minus strand of OZ001670.1, from coordinate 5,454,544 downwards.
ATCAGGTTGAAATATGTCGCACCACCTGTAGAAGCAAAAAACATACCTATCGGCATAAAGCGAAAACGCGGACGTCCAACAAAAGCAATACTAACACTAATCATGCAATATAAAGATTTATCTACTCTCATATCGTTAAATTCAAAATACAAAACTCAAAACGAGTTTATATAGACGTACTTTATAAATAGTATATCGAAATGAAATTAAAAAATTTAATTATGACACTATTTCTCTAACAAAATAATGTTATAATATTTTTTTTTCATTACGATACAGATTACAGATCATAGATACATCTATTTAATTTTTTATCTGTGGCTGCGCGCGCTTTGGCGCATGCGCGGGGATAACGGGAATTTTGGCGTCATAGTACGTTTGTGTTTCGGTAGGTAATTATTAGTGTTTATTAAAATGTCTTATAGTGAAAGTGCAGAAAATTTGACGCCGCCCGACATTTTAGAGACTGCGACAGCAGTCTGTCTTAATCTACTACCAGTAAAGTCAAGAAAATTATACGATAAATGTTATCAAGACTTTTTAGCATGGAAATCTTTATCTTTTCAATGAGTGTTCAATGAGAGTAGATAAAGTAGTGTATGAAACTGCACATAACTAGGTATTATACACTCGTGTGATACTTTTAAAAAACTCGCTTCGCTCGTTTTTTAAACTCACACTCGTGTATAATACCTCTCATTATGTACCAGTTTCATAAACTACTATTATAGGTCCAAAAAAAATGTTTAAATATGTTTGACAATGATGCGTGTATATTAAGATTACACTTTGCTGATTTTTTGTGAACTTTAATTAGATTAATATTAATGTTTAACTGGTGCTTCATTTAGAATAAACCATGTGCTTAAAAGTTTAATAGGTGTGGGATTCCAAAAAAAAAGTTTTAATATTTTGTTGCACTCGAAGAATTATTAGATTTACTTTTAGTTAACAGATAGTCATTCAGTAAAACAGTTAAGCTTTGAAGATCTAACAGTATAGTATAATTGATTTATTTCATGAGCAAATTTAGTGTACAATTCAGTATTTTTGGTGGTAATTACGAATATTTTGACTGAAAAAAGGGGATTTACAGATAAAGTATTAAATACCACCCTTTTTTAAATGATGGCGTTTCAAACTTTTTCGAATTGACGCTTAAACTATTTAAAATGCCACCCAACAATTATTTTAAAAAATGGTGCGTAAAAATCTTAAAAAATGGCGGTCACACACCGCGTCTAAATTGCAACAGCACATGGAATCGATACCATCCGCGCAGGCAGACCTGCGCGATGCGTGCTAGATCTGGGCTAGACTTGCGCGGAATCACTAGGTCACCGGGTAAAATAATATACAGCTACCTTACTACCTATGATATGTATGATGAGAGTGAACGAAACAACTTTAATTTGGCGCACAGGTGTAAAATTTTAGGGCATTAGTTCAGTTTCTTTGAGTTTTTAATATTTTTTTACTTTTCTTTGATATGTTAAATGTCTGTTTTTGTTAACAATAAAATGTAAAAATAAAGCTTTTGGTCAGTGAGTTGACTAAGAATAGGCCAACAACACAATATGCAAATGGTTTCATATTGGAAATTAAAGGACCTTGACCAAAACTATATAGAAACTCGGCCCATTCTGCATCTTTACAAAATGTTCGGATAAAACATATAAATATTGGAAAGAATACAGACAAAAAATATTTTCGAAAAACAATAAGGGGTTTACGAGGATAAAAAAAAATACACATATCTTTAGCGCACGTGTAATATCTGATAAGCGTAGATGTAAAGTGACTATTAAGACATAATCGTAACTTTTGCTTTTTTGTCATGTTAATAAGTAAATTGCAATGCAATAAGTAATCGGTTTGAAAAATAAATACATGTATGATTTATTTTGAGTTTTTATGAGATTTATAACTCGATGTAGTCTTACTTTGTAACTCTGTTTACTTTAATAGTGAATGCTCGATCGGAAAATATTCTACAGGCTCCCACTAAATTTTCATTTAAGAGACGTGCACCTCTCTGCGTATGTAATATCGGAAGCATCAACATAGCGTAATCCAAAACCTTCTACAATATCAATATATATATTATTATAATTATATATATGTATACATGTATGTATTTATTTTATCTCTTGTGTTATGTATATGTAATAATAATGTTTAATGCTTATTATCTGTAAAATCTACCTTTTTTTAAAAAATAGTAACTCATTATCTTTTTGTGAGTCGCACCGCTCACAATAATTTCTGCTTAGCCTACAGGTATGACTTGTAGAGATAGTGATACGGCGTGAAGTCCACGTTTTGTACAAATTTTTGGTTGTATAAATAATAAATAAATAAAAGTAAAAATAATGCTGTACGAAAAAAAAACGATGTAGGTACACTTAGCCGTTTAGCATACGCTTATACGTTTTTTTTGCCTCAAATTACCAAACAAAACCTTCGGTCAGAATTCATCAAATATTGTGTATAGAAAACAAAGAAAAAACATCAATAATCTATCGTGTGTGATATCGTTTTTATTGATTTTCAAAATATAATTTGTGGTTATTTAATTTTTGGTCATTTTTAATGAAATTAAAAAAAATACAACATCAAGTTTGGGCTGCTCCTGATACGATATAGCTGATGTTTTTTGTGTACAATATACTACAAATTATACGTAATATCCTCATTTTTAACCTCAAGAAAGCAAGTTTGAAAAGAATTTCATAAAGTTTTGTTATGGAGATTTTCAAAACTTCTAATCGACTCCGATCTATTGCAGTAATTATTTCACGCCAAGGGGTCCCCCGCGACTTCGTCCGCGCGTTTTATGTTTGCTCCCTCTCCTACCGTCGAAGCGTAGAAACATACAAACTCTCCAGCTTTATAATGTTAGTATAGATAATTTATGAAACTGTAGGTAGGTACTGCAGCTACTCACGGAACATATTATTCTTGTCCTCCGAGCCCTCCACTCGTCAGGATCTTTCGTTCCACTTTGAGTGGAACGAAACTGATCAACCCAACGTCAAAAGAAGGAAGTTATAGATTCTATTCGACCCGTGTGAATTTTTGTTTAAATTTAATAAAAATGACTGAATTGTAATGATATTTTCAGAATCGATTCAAAATCCCTTTCAAACGATATCACACTCGAAAGATTACTAAAGAACATTTTTTTATTTTGAATACCAAATATTTTAAGAACCACAGCACTCCCTTCTAATCGAAGTTTTTTAGGTCGAAGGTACTTCGGGTCAAAAATGTATTTTGACCTCTCGTATGCGTGTGCCAAACGTCTAAAACGTACTTAGATTTGCGGGTTTTTCTTTAAAATTGGACTCATACGCCGTCATATAATACACAACAATCACGGCTTGAAACAAAGAAAAGACAACCTGTTAGATTCTTCTTCAAACTTATTAAGTGGAACAAGTGGACACCTGTAGCTTCGCGCTTATGTAAACCGCAAAAAGCGACCACTCCCCTTGGGCGTAAGACAACAGGGGCGGGGCATTCTAGTTGGCATGTAAAGGGGCTGCAAATTGTTGTAATATTCGCCCTTGGTTACCTAGCAACAGGGGTCAGATTAGTGTGACAGTGCATGAGATCATCCCTTGAGATAACGCGACTCGAATAATCCAACTAGGGTTGTTACCAAGAGGCGTTATCTCTATCTGTTTTTCTTGTTATACGTTTGTTAATAAATAGTTTTTACTATTCAAATGCTATTAGTATTACTGTGTATGTTGCCGTAGAAAACGATGGTTTACAATTAACATGGACTTTTTAAACAATTCTGAACATCCATTGAAGACGGCCGACTGCGGTCAGCACGTCTGGAAAAAATACTTAGACTTAGAACTTGCTCAGTAGAAAAATTATCTGCTATTTGCAAAAGATGGACTATCAAATACTAGTATTTTAAGACTGTGTGACCACCTTGTTAAGACAAAAGTCAGTGCAAGATATGTACGCAGAATACTCACGGTGGCAAAAGCAACAGCGAATCGACGCTACTTCTATCGATTCTAGAGTGAATTGTGATTGAAGATGAAAGATAAGTTCATCAGCTTAAGCCTAAGTCTTAACCATAAAATTAATATTCATTCATTTCAACAGTGTGATGCTTATAGTTACAGAATAAAATGGCTGTGACATACGGACGGACAGACAGACAGACTGGATGAAACTATAAGGGTTCCGTTTTTTTGCCATTCGGCTACGGAACCCTAAAAACGAGTTCATTTAATTTTAATTTTATTTGAACATTAACAAAAATCCATAAAATTAATATTCCTATCGGAATAGAAGGACAAGTAAAAGCTGTCAAACGAAACCGATTTAAGATATCAGTAACTAACATAAGTAAGTAACATTTGTAGCTTTAAATGAGATAACCTTTCGATCAGGTGATTTATAACAATGTTACTAAGTTAAATATAGTAGTTTACTGCATGATAAACAGTCGACACAAAATATTGAACATGCAGCTCTAGTGTAAAACTAAATGTTATTTCATTATACAAAATATTCGTCGATATACATTCCCTGTGTTATTCTGTCTTTATTTTTTACGTAAATTAACGTATTCTATTTTAATAATCAAACTGCGTACTTTAAATTTGAAGCGCACTGGTAAATATAAGTCGTATATTAAGAGGCTTAGATTTGGACTAATCTACCTGTTAAATGATTATTTGTTGGGGTTATGCCGCTGTAATGCATAACAATCAATCACCGATCAAGTCACCATGTTTCAGACGCATTATTTCTCCAAAATATACACAATTTCACTTTTAAATATAAAAAATCAAATGCACGTAATTTTCAGCGAGCTTCTGCGGGGCGGTCAACTGTTTGACATCTGACAAAAATGGTTCTGCTACCCATCTCTTTTTATCACACAGTTTGCTGCTAGTGACATCTCGCTTTTGTCGTTCTATTCCAAAGGGATAATAATTTTATGGTCTTAACAAAAGTCGATGCAATGTAATAGAAAGGTCCCATAATAAATTCAAGGTGTCGGAATCAGTCAAAAAGTTGATGGCTACGAATAAAAGTTGTGCTGTTTTCAAAAATCAACGCTGAAAATGTTGACAATTACATTATTATTGTAAAAGCTTGTAAGTGTGTTAGACTAACTCTGTAAACTTGCAAGTGATTTGATTTAAATAAACAAATGTTGCACTGGCTGCCTTACACAAGTGCGGGACCAAGTCTGCTGTCCACATACCATATCTAGTCTAGAATAAAGCCCTAGACCCTACGATGCAGCAAAAAAAATAATAACAAAAGAGTTAAGAGTTGTAAATTTTCGGATAAAAACAAAGTAAAGGAGTAAATTCTAGCACAATTTGGAGGCAAGCAAAGTTTTCTTTTTAGTTTAAAAAATATAATTTTACAAAGCGTGTATTAAGCTCAAAGAGGATTATATTGATAAATAACAATTGTTAAGTATTTTATTTATGCAAACCTTTTACCCGTAATCGGAATCCCCCTACTAGCAGAAGGCTGAAATATATAAATATTTACTATTATCTTCAGCCTTCTGCTAGTACCATAAAATTATTATCCCTTTGGAATAGAACGACAAAAGCGAGATGTCACTAGCAGCAAACTGTGTGATAAAAAGAGATGGGTAGCAGAACCATTTTTGGCAGATGTCAAACAGTTCAGAGGCTTATGAAGGCTTGCTGAAAATTTCTCTCATTTGAGTTTTTGAAAATTTATGTGAAATTGTGTAAAATTTGAAGAAATATTTCTGTTGAAACATGGTGACTTGATCGGTGATTGATTGTTGTTCATTACAGCGGAATAACCCAACAAATAATCATTCAACAGGTAAATTAGTCCAAAGCGAAGCCTCTTAATATACGACTTATATTTACCAATGCGCTTCAAATTTAAAGTACGCAGTTTGATTATTCTATTCTACAAACGTTAATTTACGTAAAAAGTAAAGACAGAATAACACAGGGAATGTATATATGAATATTTTATATAATTAAATAATATTTAGTTTTACACTAGAGCTGCATGTTCAATATTTTGTGTCGGCTGTTTATCATGCAGTAAACTAATATGTTTATCTTAGGAACATTGTTTTTAATCACCTGATCGAAAGGTTATCTCATTTAAAGCTCTTAATGTTACTTACTTATGTTAGTTACTGACATCTTAAATCGGTTTCGTTTGACAGCTTTTACTTGTCCTTCTATTCCGATAGGAATATTAATTTTATGGCTAGTACTGATGTTGCTGCTATAACACCAGGGAAACGCTCATTTGATAGCGGCATTTACTCACCATGCCACAGGATCCCACCTCCGCCCATGAGTTTTCCTGCCGTCTTGGCATACGACCAGAATCGCGGGAGACGCCGACCGGACTTTCTCCTCCGTGCCTTCTATAAAGGCCGCTTCACCGATCGGCGCTTGCTTCGTGCTCCCTTCAAGTTTCTGTTTCCTGTCCCATCTATATCACCTCTCTCCCTCCTGGGGCGTGAACACAACAAAAACGTGACTTCGCATCAGGCTGCTCTCCTTGTCAAATCTGAAACCAATCACACTTCAGAATTACGCCTAAGCGTGTGCCAAGAGTGCGCAAATTCGTGCAATGCCTGCCAGTTATTACGGCTACTCACGAAGTCCTGGTGGATAGATCGGACCAGGTTGAGCCATTCGTATAGCGTCTAGCATCTTATGGGCTTCCGCGTATAGCTCACATTCTCAAAGTGCGTGATCGCGGCTCTCTTCAACTTCCTCACCACAGGGGCACAGTGCCAACTCGCACAGTGCAAGTTTATGTAGGCGCCGTCTGAAGCAACCGTTTCCTGTGAGAATCTGCGAAACAACATAGTCCGATGCTTTAGAATGTTTTTAACACTCACAGTGTCATATTTTGGCCCGGTCATCCAAAAGGTTGCTGATTTAAATCCCGCCCGTGCGCAAATTTTTGGTTTCTTATTTCATCTTTATGAACATAGTCCGGTTCGACCCAGTCGAAAGATAACTTCACGACTACGTCGGGAAAGAAGCTGAACAACTCGCGTCCGTCCTCGCTCGAAAACCACTGCTCTTGCCAAGTGGCAACAGTTTCCTCTCTGATGCGACGTTTTAATTCCCTACACAGGATCGTCACTAAATACCTATTGTAGCGTTTTAAATAAAAGCGCATTCCACTAGACTCCTCGCCAAGTTCTGGTAATCATGCCGCTCGCGCTATTTGTTCGGGGACAGCTGATTCAAAATAATCGCAACTAAGCACCTATCTGGTGACCGTTCACTATCCGCCACCTGTGACCCCGCTAGTAGCCTACAGCTCAGTATTATACTATGCTATGTGAATTAGGTGTAAAGGAAAATTGACTCAAATGGTACCTATTTTATTTGCAGATGGAGGCGTATTGCAACAGCGAGCTCGGGAAAGAGCCCTATTTACCAAAATATGAAGAACTCTGCATCGCGAGATTCCCGCCGTGTAAGTTATTACTTTATTTTTTTAATATCGGTTTTGACTGCCACGTTCCAACCCAATGGTCCCGGGTCGGGTCGAAGTCTGTTTGGGGTTTTTCGTCTTGAAAATACTCCGAAACAGCTCGGAGTCAGGGAGTTTGTGGTGATGACCCCCGTGGCTCGGAAAGCACGTTAAGTCGTTGGTCCTGCGTCTGATCTCTCATCCGCCATGTCGGAGCTGTCTCACGAATAGAACAGATTGTATTAAGTCTTGTCTTATGCAATTGCTAAAGCGATCTATAGAGTCCGATGTTTTTAAGTTATGGAGCCTATCAACGTTGAAAGAATGATCTCATGTTTTAGAAAATATTTCCAGATATATTTTAGCCGCAGTGGCTGAAGATGTTTTAAAAAGTCGTAAAAGTCAAACCAAAAGTAACTATTAATACAAGTAAAAAGGGCTGAAATATAGTGTGTATGAAACACTGCAGGCACCTAATTTAATATTGTAGCCGTACGCAAGAACACTTTCTTAAGATTTGAAGCTTTTGATACGATTAGATAGATCAGAATGACAGCTTCATTCGAACTTTTTTTATATTGCATGCGTTCAATTTTGCAAACAAAATGGCAGGACTGTATTCCAAACAATGAAATACTCCACCGCGCTGGTATCTGGTATCGAAGCGCTTATTAAGAGAAATCAACTGACTTGGTGTGAACATCTCGTGCGTTTGAACGAGAAAAAACTGCTAAAGGCAGTATTCTATTCAGAATTAATCGGGGCGGCCAATATTCGCGCTATTGATTTTAAAAATATTAAAAAAAAACAAATTTAAAAATATTTTAAGGGAATGGTTGGTTCAAAACTGCTTTTATAGCACGCAGGAATACTTAGATTATAAGTGAAATAGAAACAAAAAAAAACAGTACAAATGTATATATGCCTGAAAGGGTAGATCAAATCAAGTGAAATTTTTGTAATTAGATTTAAGATCGATTTTTTTGTAACCTTGTTTTCCATACACAATAAAGCTACTTACTTACTTACTTACAAGGACTGCCCTAAACTCAACACTAACAATAGTCGAAATTATGAATAGTCGCGTAACAATTCATTTGTACACAATAAATTGAAATTCTTATATGAATTTTCAATAATGTGATTGTACTCAGTAGGATGAATAAAGCATTTAAAAACCTTACATAAAGCTATAAATAAACGTAATACATAAAATTATTTCGTAGGGAGTAATAAAAATCTGGGTATCTTCTGTTGCAACAGCAAAATTCTTGTATGATTTTACATATTTTAACTTTAATAATTTCCATACCGTTTTTATAAAAAATATATATATGAGATAAAGATTGCAGGGATTGGAATTTTTATAAACAGAACAATTGAATGAAATCGATATTTTCGATTATTTATGAACAATACTATTTTTTAATTTCGTAAAAGTGGCCACCAATTACAGTGTAGTATCTTATTATCTTAGTGAATCTTATTAAAAATCAAAGAGAAGTTACATAGAAAAGATGTATTAGCTATTTACTTTCCACCAGACAACTCATCATATTTTTCCACCACGGTCTCATAAATTCAAACCGGGCTGCTCGCATATTTCATCTCCCGAACCTGTTGCTAGGCAAATCATAGGACTAGGGGAGGGATACAGGTGCTTACAGCGCATGACAAATCAATATTAATATCTCCCGGTATGCCCTAGATGTTATAACGGGTGGGGGGAACCTACCCCGGACGCTAACTCGCCTGGAACCGTCAGTTGTGTCCAGCACTTGTTGCTACCAACATGTTGGTCGTGTTCGTTGTGCTTTTCCACTGCTTGTCACTGGTTTTATTCTTCAAACCGGCGAAAGAAATAATCACCAAGTCAATTACTGTACGCAGAAAATGTGGTTTACCAGTTATTTTTTTAAGTTGTGCTTTTTTGTTAACTGGTGATGGGCATAGATAAAGGATTACGGGGCGTCTGTGTGCGTGAAAGTGTAGGTGTGTGAGTGTTTAGTTGTGTATATGTAAGGTGTGTGTTTTATGTGTATGTGTGTGTGACAGGATAGAATTCCTATATATGGTTTCGATTGAAATACTTTCTTGCATGAGTTTAAAGTCTTAAAATTGAATGGATTGGTTAAAGTATTTTTTAAATAGCATTGATGCTAAATAAGATGATTGAATGAAAATGAATGAAATCCAACATAGCTCTTTTTTATTATTTGTGGCCCGTTTATCAAAAATTGCTAAATGTTTTCAACTTCATGAAAATTATGTTTATCAAAAATTATCTACGTGTCTTGTAAAGTTTCAAACTCGTAGGATCCTTTGTAATTTCTATTGAAAATGAATGGCGCATCGTTTTCACGTCCATTAGGTAACTTTGAACTAGTGTAAAAAAAAAGTGAAATAAATACTGACAACTTGGAATTAACTAGTGTTGTGTTGATGAACGAACACATATTTGTAATTATTATTTTTTTACAACAAAATTGCTTGTAATACAAAACTTTTTACTTTTGTCAAACATGCCACTGATCTTCCTTAGCTCTAAAATTGCGCTAGACCTAGTTTTGACAGCTTAGTTAACTGCGCATTGGGGGTAGGTACGAGTAGCTAACCTGATGACGTCATTAGAGTCCCCGCCATATAAGGCGCTAATATTCGTCATCTTTATTTTCGCTTTCTTTCCCCCGCTTCATATCTCACCCTCTAAGGGGGAAAATTTATGTAGTCCAACTGTTAGAATTGCTATTTTTATTTTTTATTATATTTTTAAGCGGTTAGGCTGCCATCTGTCATAGTGGTCCCGGGTTAGAATCCCGATCTGAACTTGTTTCTGGATTTTCCATTAGAAATAATTGTATTGTAGTCGTATTTTTGTTTTTATTGTGTTTTATCACTATTAAAACTTAATGATATAAATTGCACTAGTAAAAAACAACTGTGTCAAACAAGGAATCGAACCATTTCTCTTACGCATTTTACTAGTGCAATTTATATGATTATGACTGGTAAACCATTTTTTATGCGTATCACACAGCAAATACCACTGAAGCAAGTCTTCATCGCATTACTTGTGGTGGCCGCGTTCGAGATTCTGATCGAGTTTATAGTGACGTATTACGACATTCTGCCGATATGTTGCGATTTCAAATACCCATCGTTTTTGACTCAGTAAATGATAGACATTACACTCTGCGAATTCACACCATGAACGATACTGGTAAGTTATAGTTTTAAACATTGTTATTTTTATGCTCTTTTTGATACTTACAAAAAAAAGTCAGACAACACATCAATTGTCGCTGTTACGAACTTAGGAATTTTCTTTTTTGTGATACGAATACCAGACAACGAATATGACGTCTCCCTCAAATACTTCAATCAACATGTCTGGGGTGAAAATGATCGTGCTAATCACAGAAACTCTCGCCCGTTGCGGGATTCGAATCCGCGACCGCTGGCATAGTAGTCCGGAGATCTAACCACTGCACCAAACGCGTCGTGTTTGCTTTTTTAAAAAAAGGTAACCTTTTTGATCAAGACGCCTCATTCTATCAATTATCCAGATATGTAGGTGTCATTGTAAAATCACTGTAAATTTGGATTTTGTGTTTGTATATTTTGCGCCCAGTTATTTGCGTCATGTTTTACAAAATGGCGTATCAGCTAAAGGACTCTAAAAGCAAAAACTGAAAAGATTATTGAAAAAAAAATAACTTGTTACTTATGATATTGCAACAAAAAAAAACAAATGTAAGTTTTAAAAATACATTGGAATTTTATTGACTAATTATTCATATCAAAATGGCGTCGTCGAATATTCTAGAAAACCGAAGTAGCAAATATGTAGTTGGACTGTGGGAGTTATACACAGCGTTCGGCGCAGTCGTAAATCAGAACAGAATCTGTATCGATTTAGTAGCTCCAGAGAGCACTAGATTTACGTCCCGCGCGAAAGGGGGGGGACACGGGAGGAAAATTCCCCCGAAAGGGGGCGAAGGGGGCGCTTACCCCCCTCACCCCCTTACCCGACAACACACTTGTTAGTCTGATGTAGACCTTGCAATAATGCGTTTAATAAGATACCTCACGCATATGGCCCATGAGTTGGGTTATGCTTATTCGTGTATGACCGCGGTTTTGTATATGCTTTATCTGGCGTACCACATATATCTCCATTTTTGCCGAATGTGATTGCCTCATGTTCGCCAGTATTATTCTCAGTTATATTAAGTGCAAGGCAAACAAATATTTTAGGTAAGTTCTATCTCATTGTTATGCCGTTCTTCTTCGTAAGTTCTTTAAAAAAAAACATATCTATATAGCTACTGTTATTTTGCCCACATTGTCTTATCATAATTCTATCTATAACTTGTTAGGCATATATATTCACGCGCATTGCGACATGTTTTAGGCATGTATAAACAAAGTGGTAATTATGTGCGACTAAAGTTTCATGACATTCTAAAAAACGATTCCTCTCGACCTTCGTTTCGGCAAATATTTTGTATAAACCCTAGATGTAATCTCAGAGCGCATGTCATAACAGGTCGATAGAGCGTCTATAAACAAGCGAACCCTAGATTTTGGCGAGGGAGGGGTGCGAGTTGGGAGGTCCGCGCATGCGCCGTACGCCTGAACTAGACCTACGCAGTTATCTTATCGTTAGCAGACTTGTTGCATTCAGAACGCGACCGTGTTGTGTTGTTATTGTGTTTACTGAGCCCTCGTGGTTTCTGAGCATCAGTGTTCTTTGATTGTGTTCAAATTATCTGACAATACTTTAACGATGTTAATTTGATTTCATTTAATATTGTTGGCTTGTATGCAGAAGCTACTGTTTCAAGTTTTATCATACAACTGTTTTAAACAGTCTTCCTTAAATTCAGATTTTTTAATTAGCCATCCGCCATTTTGGATTTATTGAAACGTAACAGGAAAAATCACACCCACTCCTGCCTAGGTGAAATTTTGTATAGCGCATGTCATAATCAATACATTCAATAAAATCCAGACAGATCCTAGATTTTACACCCCCGCATTTTATATTTGCGCAGGTCCTAACTAAGGCACAATAAGCCTTGCTAAGTTTGGAGGTAATTTAAACATGACAGCTCAGGACGTAACTGAGATGGGAGATTTATACATGGCAACTCCAGACGTAGCTGAGATGACTAAAATGGATGGCTACATGCGAGTTGTTTCTTTACTTTTGATGGTCTCGCTCTTAATTTGCTATATGATAGTCATCGTCGTTGTTGATTTGACGTATATATACAATATTGATGTCCTCAATACGCCCCTGGTGAAAGAACTACGCCGTTCCTTTTTCTGCGTGTAAGTTTTAGATTTAACTTTGCTGTTTTTTTTATTGTATTTTGTAATGTGTTTTTTATTTATTGTCAACTAGCGGTTTAAGGGAACCTCGTTACACAGCTCTGTTTTATTTTACTTATTATCCTATTTGGGGCCAAGACGAATACAACAAAGTAAAATTCATTAAAATTGATCCACCCCTTCATGAGTTATAAGTGGTGTAGCATAAACGACTTTATTTTATAGTTATTTTTTTAAAGATATAGGATGCATTTTTTATCGCCCTTTAAATCTAACTTTTTTTTAATCGTAGTCTCTTAAAGATGTCCTTAGTGAAAAAATCTTTAAATGTATCTGTGCTCCGGCTTTGTGCGATATGTATAGCATTTTACTTTCTTCAGTGTTAATTTGCTGATGCCACGTAGAAAATAATTCGAGGAAAATCTTGTGTAATATGTTGGAGCCACCCACGCTTTCTGTGAAAAATCGATACAGCCTGGCCGTGTTTATTTTTAGACTCTAACCCAACATGCCCGGTGCCATCGGAGAGGGCTTTATACCTCCCCTCCCACGTAGTGTATCTAGAAAGATCTACGCAAGTCATAAATTACTGCATCCCTGTCTGTCCCATGGGACGTATACAATACCTGTAGCGCTTGCAATAAATCAATACAGCCTAGGTGCCTAGATTTCTCCTGGGAGAGGAGGGGGGAGGGGGGGACCTCCGAATACCTGTGGCGCCATTTTGTTGACGGCACTTGTTGCGCGTCTGCTGAACATAACAGTCCTGTCTTCGAATGTTCAGTGCGAATTTAAATTCATGCCTTACCTCTAAGTCAGTGTAAGAGCACATACGTGTTTTGAATCTGTGAAAGTGAGCTTTGGATCATGTCTGGGTAAGGATTTTTATTTAATTTTATATTACATAATGATTACTTTATTGTCATATTTCGGTGTGTCCAATTTTGTTGAACAATTTCCAATCATTTCAAATGTTCATATATTGTTAATAATTGGTATTAAACTTTATTTGTTACGCGAAGTATACCGTCCTTAAAATTAGTATCTTTAGCAATTTCGGCTGCGTTCACTACAAACCACTCCCCCCTATTTCACTCATCGGGAGAAACATAAACTGATATCATAAATCGATGTAGCTTTGCTCGTGTCTATTATTAGATGCAAGCCCTAGATTCCCGGGCCGTAAATGGGAGGAATCACCCCCTCTCTCCCCTCAGACCTGAAGGTCTAGGTCTACGCATGACATAAATCTGCGCATATCTGTTGAGGTCCTACTTTATAATGCGACTAGGCTTCTTTCTCCCTCCCTCACGTTGGGTTCATGTGAGAGAGATGGTAGGAACCGGACAGGAACCGAGTTAAGAACACTATAGAGCCTATATTCTCTGGGAAAGGGAAGAGGGTGGAGGGGGAAGGGTATCCCCTCTTACCTAGACTGATAGTCGGTTCGCCATTTTGTTAACAGCTACTTGTAGTGTGTCGCGGGTTGTGATAACGAGATTTTGTGCGGGATAAAAATCGTGTACGATTATAGTTTTTCGTATTTTTGATTATTTCATATAATTTTTTCGTATATTTCATTTTTTTATTAATTACAAAATTTACTTTTGTAATGGATACTTTAATCCAATAAAACTCTTCCTTTGCTGACAATGCCCATTGATGCTTTACCATAATATGTTACTAACTAAAAGTATTTTTTGCCCTTCTGCCTTCTGCCCTCATTTTATTATTGTTTAAACACATAATCATATGATTTTCGGCTATCAGTCCCAGGCGAGCTAAATTTCCTTGTTAAGGATCCGCCCCTCCCCCTAAACGCAGTATCTGTAAAGCACATGTCAAAAGAAATCTATGTATCTCCAATAGATTCTAGATTCGACCACTAGCCTGAATTCTTTTCTTTTCTGGACGCAAGATGCCTATAGGGAATGTCTGCATAAATCAATGTTAATAACATTTTGTCCTTCACGGGTCTATTCGTCTCTAAAAAACGCGAGGGGGGAGGGGCTCCACCCCTCTCTTCCTTTCCTAAAGCGCTTTCCAAATAAATCAATGTAGCTACCATTTTGGCCTTCATGGCCCTAGATATGTCCTAGAAAAGGAAGGGGTAACCCTTTCCTCTTTTCCCCCTCTTTGTTGATGCGTACTGCGAACAGCGCATGTGTCAATAAATCAATGGAGCTACATATTTGTCCTTCATGGAGCCTAGATCGTCCTGAGGGGAAGGGGGTATAGTGCGCGCGTTTATATAGACTTCAGCCGTGATCTAAGTCATTGTGTTTATTGCATCTGCTGCATGTCGCACGTGTGTTGAAGATCCAATCTTTTAAATTCACCATCACATTATTAACCTTCTGTGAAAAAAAAAGTGACTCTAAGATGAATCTGTGTTGAACTTGTCATTTACGGATACGTGGTATATAATGGCGGTTATCAACTACATCTGTATAGAAATAAATTTGAAATTTTATCCTCTTGTACCGAGAGGTGAGTCAAAGCACTGTATCATAACAATAATTAAATCGTTAATTTAATTTTCCTCCAATTTTTTTTCATATTGTAGCCGACGCGTACACAGGACTCAAGAAGATACGAAGGGAAACGCGATAAACATGCAAAGTAATGTATAATTTACTATAGGCTCAACATCGCCGATGACACTGACATACAGAATTCTTCTTAATTTTAAACTGATGAAACCATTGACAATTTCCATCGCCAATATTCCCTCCCCTAGTGCTGAAACGGCATTCAGCACTAAATAACATCTGAGATATTGGTGCAACACGGGCTGCAGACTGTCGCTTTAGTCCGGTCTTGATTTGATCGAACATCCACCACTCTCGACGATACTTACTGGGATGAACTTATGTGTTCCAGGGTGCAGTTTGATTAACTTTAAAACATGTGACTTACCCACAGAGACGCCGGATTCAAGATCCGTTTAAAAATAGCAGTATGACTGGCAAAACTTTGCATACCCATAATGTTCCAGAGCATGTCTGCTAAACTATGCGCCTTATGCCACGGTTTCCATGCACACTTGTCGGAGTAACTGTTGATAGATTCGACAAAATACCTAAAATAAAATGTGTAGGGGTTAAGGACTTCAATAAGATCAATCAATATACATGACGAAGTTCAACTGTTGGCTTCCTTGAACTAATTGCAAGTCCAGTTGCAAGCGCGTCGATCAAAATATCGCTACAATGCAGCTGTATCGCCTTATGTATTTGTCCTTTTGTTGCGATTAAATCTAATAACTTAAAAGTTTTCAAACAGTTTTCCATGTTGTGTAAGTAACAATGTAACATCGAATGTTGGCGATGGAAATTGTCAATGGTTTCATCAGTTTAAAATTAAGAAGAATTCTGTCAGTGTCAGTGTCATCGGCGATGTTGAGCCTATAATAATAAATTATACATTACTTTGCATGTTTATCGCGTTTCCCTTCGTATCTTCTTGAGTCCTGTGTACGCGTCGGCTACAAGTTACTGCTATCATATTTTCCCTAAGTGCATGATTTTATTCGGCGATACCAGTATATCCGGACCTGTAATTATAAATCATTAAGAAAATATCCATTGACTTTTTTTCCAGGATCAAAAACAAGCCTGAGTTTCTTCTTGTTTAGGCTGTCTACCCTGAAATGAGGTGACTCCAAAGTAGAAGTGACGCAATCCTTATGTACCTCTATGAAATAATTCTCTAATAAATGCTGTATTCTCTCTTCGTACCTAGATGAAAAGCCTACGTCCTTTGACATCTTACGTTCAATACCTTTGAGTCGTTTCAGAGCGTTAGGAAACGAGTCCGGCATCTGACAGGTCGTAGGTCGCCAAGGCAATGATACAAACCATCGTCCATCAACAAGCTGAGCGCTTTCCTCTAATAGTTCCGCGGCACGAACATCATCTGCGTTCTGACGAATCTTACCTGAAACTCCCAGCGAGTCCAAAGTAAAGGAACGCTTGACCTCGTCGTGAATTTCCCGAAGCAGGTGTTCATCCTGTGAGTGCGAGTCTCCGATCTCCGAAATGAAGAGAGTGACTTTAGGAGAGGGGTGGACGTTGCGCGGAATGCGGACACTGCCATGCACGCACCAGCCTAAAGGTGTCAGAGTGGCTGACGGCTCGTTTGGTTTTCCTAATCTAACTTCCAAGGGAAAAAGCAAATGATAGTTATATTGTCCTCACAGCAACTCAGGTTTTACATCAGTTGTACAAAGGTTATGCTGAATATCAGCTAAACTTAAATAATCATTACAATTCAAATATGACATACATTGTAAAGGTAAACTTAATTCATTCACACTGCGCGCACGAATAGTATGCACCTTATTGTCCATGCCAGAAATGTTCATATTTACAATGGTCGAGTCGAGAACCAGCTGATTGTCAGTCCACGCTCCACTCACGTGCAAGGACTCTCGACGACCACACAGCCCTGCGCGCTGTGCCAACGCGCCGCTGATCAAAGACACTGTCGACCCGTCGTCAAGAAGTGCACTCGTGCTGATGATTCCACACGGCCCGTGTATGCGTACAGGTACGACTTTCAAAAACACTTTCCGATCAGCAGAGTCGTTAAGTAAAGTGACAGTCTCCGTGGCGGCATCTTGTTTACTCGGTTGGCGTGACTGATTAGAGTCAGTACTACGATTGGCGTAAGATGTCAAAGGACGCAGGCTTTCCATCTAGGTACGAAGAGAGAATACAGCATTTATTAGAGAATTATTTTATAGAGGTACATAAGGATTGCGTCACTTCTACTTTGGAGTCACCTCATTTCAGGGTAGACAGCCTAAACAAGAAGAAACTCAGGCTTGTTTTTGATCCTGGATAAAAAGTTAATGGATATTTTCTTAATGATTTATAATTACAGGTCCGGATTTACTGGTATCGCCGAATAGAATCATGCACTTAAGGAAAATATGATAGCAGTAACTGGCAACATTAAGTACATGTTTTAAGGGTGAAACTTTATGGAAAAGTAAACCCGAGGACCTAAACAGAGAATGTACCAAGGAGCCTGTCAAAAGTATGTAATGACTGATATAGATTTTTGAACTCATTTATTTTGGAGCAATTTTTTTTAATGTGTAGAGAATAAAACGCTAAACGCTAAGAGTTTACCATGCTAGCTGCCGTTAATAAGATGCTTGCTCAGTTGAATATGGTAACTGCATCAATGATAAGCCCTGTGCCTGATCACAGTATGGTATATATATATGCGCACGCAGGGGTCGAAGGAAATAGCGCAACGGATGGGAAAAGGTACAACGGTCTTCAGTTACATATTTAGTGATGTGTCTACTAAAGTTGCGGTGCAGTAGAGTAGTGTAATTAGTATTAGCGTGAAAATGACGATGGTGTTGTGATGACTTGTGTTTCTTTTAGTGTTTGTTGTATTATTTTAGTATATTTATCAGACGGCGTTATGGTAAAAGAAAATGTGTGTGTGTTAATTTACGAGTTCCGGTTCCACTTAGTTTTTCAATTTGGTTCCGCTTAGTGAAAACTCGTAAAAATTTACTGAAATTTATGGATAAAAACAGAAAACTTATCGAAGATGTTACATTGTTACTTACACAACATGGAAAACTGTTTGAAAACTTTTAAGTTATTAGATTTAATCGCAACAAAAGGACAAATACATAAGGCGATACAGCTGCATTGTAGCGATATTTTGATCGACGCGCTTGCAACTGGACTTGCAATTAGTTCAAGGAAGCCAACAGTTGAACTTCGTCATGTATATTGATTGATCTTATTGAAGTCCTTAACCCCTACACATTTTATTTTAGGTATTTTGTCGAATCTATCAACAGTTACTCCGACAAGTGTGCCAGAAAACAGTGGCATAAGGCGCATAGTTTAGCAGACATGCTCTGGAACATTATGGGTATGGAAAGTTTTGCCAGTTATACTGCTATTTTTAAATGGATCTTGAATCCGGCGTCTCTGAGGGTAAGTCACATGTTTTATAATTAATCTACTGCACCCTGGAACACATAAGTTCATCCCAGTAAGTATTGTCGAGAGTGGTGGATGTTCGATCAAATCAAGACCGGACTAAAGCGACAGTCTGCAGCCCGTGTTGCACCAATGTCTCAGATGTTATTTAGTGCTGAATGCCGTTTCAGCACTAGGGGAGGGAATGTTGGCGATGGAAATTGTCAATGGTTTCATCAGTTTAAAATTAAGAAGAATTCTGTATGTCAGTGTCATCGGCGATGTTGAGCCTATAGTAAATTATACATTATTTTGCATGTTTATCGCGTTTCCCTTCGTATCTTGAATCCTGTGTACGCGTTACAAGTTCGAGCCGGATCAGCGGATATCCAATGTTTTTTACGCCGCCGCACAATATGGTAAATACACGGAGTATGTCAAGAAATGAAAAAAGAGACGATCAACCTCGCGAACAGGAAAATGTTCAGCCACCTCAAGGCACTTCTGCTGATAACGTAGAGATATCGATTCTGCCACCTCATGGTACAAATTTGGAGGGACCGATGTCTATGCACAAAACTACGGTATGCCGAAGTGAACGAATGGCGAAAACATCTGCATCATCGTTGCTAGCTAGAAGAAAACGGCTGGAACTAGAGGTTGCGAGAAGGAAAGCGCGCATCGAGATGGATTTGCTAGATAAAGAATTAGAAGCAGACATCGCCGATCTTGAGGATGAGGCATGTAATACACTGCACGAAAATGGTACATCGCAGATTGTAGAGCAATGGCTCGAACAGAGCAGTCAAACTGTAGAAAAGGCGCAACCCGTTCACGATCATGGTAAACAAACAAGCGAGTTGTGTCCACCTGCACCACATCATGGAACGTCAGCACCCGTTGACAGCGCGGGCACGGTGCACATGTTGGCTACAGCCCTAAAGGATATTGCTGCTGCTTCAGCTGCCACTGCGACTAATGGTAACTTTGTGAACCGCTTATGTACACCGCGTGATTTACCTGAGTTTTACGGTGACCCTATGGAATGGCTTTCGTTTCGAGAGGCGTATAAAGAATCGAGCGAAGTATGCGGTTTCACTCCTAAGGAAAATTTATGGCGTCTGAGGAAATGCTTACGTGGAGCTGCCAAAGAAGCTGTATCAGCCCAGCTCATCAGCGCGTCTTCTCCTGACAGTATTATGGCTACGCTTGAATTACGATTTGGCAACCCGGATGACATTATATCTCGTGTACTTATGGACGTAAAGAAAATACGTCACCTTCCAAACGATTACCAGAGAGAAATCGTGCCATTCTCAGTTAAAGTCCAAAACCTAGTTGAAGCTATTCGATGTTTGAAAAGAAATGACTATTTACAAGGTATGAACATTGTGTCTCATATACTATCTAAACTGCCGACAGTTCTTGTATCTAAATGGTCAGACTATAGTTTCCCACTGATCACAGAAGGAAAGATACCTCGATTGGTCATGCTGTCAGATTTTCTAAAGACAGAGGCAGTGAAGTCTTCAACAACATCCAATATCTACTTTATGGAACCATGCTTCGAACAGACTAAGTTCAACCAGCAGCGTTATATTTCTTCCAATCGCCCACATGCTGTATTACTTCAATCTGAAAACAATGATGCTGTTAAATGTGGATTTTGTCGTACACCGAATTATACGTTGGCGGATTGTAAGCGGTTCGGCAAGGCTTTACGCACCGTACGATGGCAGTATGTTAAACGCACTGGACTATGTTTTATATGCCTGTTATTACGTCACAACAGAGAAACCTGTGCGGCACCACTATGCGATATTGAGAACTGCGGTTTAGCTCATCATAAGCTGCTACACTATCCACCCGCCAATCGTAGCACTGACTCTAATCAGTCACGCCAACCGAGTAAACAAGATGCCGCCACGGAGACTGTCACTTTACTTAACGACTGTGCTGATCGGAAAGTGTTTTTGAAAGTCGTACCTGTACTCATACACGGGCCGTGTGGAATCATCAGCACGAGTGCACTTCTTGACGACGGGTCGACGGTGTCTTTGATCAGCGGCGCGTTGGCACAGCGCGCAGGGCTGTGTGGTCGTCGAGAGTCCTTGCACGTGAGTGGAGCGTGGACTGACAATCAGCTGGTTCTCGACTCGACCATTGTAAATATACACATTTCTGGCATGGACAATAAGGTGCATACTATTCGTGCGCGCAGTGTGAATGAATTAAGTTTACCTTTACAATGTATGTCATATTTGAATTGTAATGATTATTTTAGTCTAGCTGATATTCAGCATAACCTTTGTACAACTGATGTCAAACCTGAGTTGCTGTTAGGACAAGATAACTATCATTTGCTTTTTCCCTTGGAAGTTAGATTAGGAAAACCAAACGAGCCGTCAGCCACTCTGACACCTTTAGGCTGGTGCGTGCATGGCAGTGTCCGCATTCCGCGCAACGTCCACCCCTCTCCTAAAGTCACTCTCTTCATTTCGGAGATCGGAGACTCGCACTCACAGGATGAACACCTGCTTCGGGAAATCCACGACGAGGTTAAGCGTTCCTTTACTTTGGACTCGCTGGGAGTTTCAGGTAAGATTCGTCAGAATGCAGATGATGTTCGTGCCGCGGAACTATTAGAGGAAAGCGCTCAGCTTGTTGATGGACGATGGTTTGTATCATTGCCTTGGCGACCTACGACCTGTCAGATGCCGGACTCGTTTCCTAACGCTCTGAAACGACTCAAAGGTATTGAACGTAAGATGTCAAAGGACGCAGGCTTTCCATCTAGGTACGAAGAGAGAATACAGCATTTATTAGAGAATTATTTTATAGAGGTACATAAGGATTGCGTCACTTCTACTTTGGAGTCACCTCATTTCAGGGTAGACAGCCTAAACAAGAAGAAACTCAGGCTTGTTTTTGATCCTGGATAAAAAGTTAATGGATATTTTCTTAATGACTACAATCTGCGATGTACCATTTTCGTGCAGTGTATTACATGCCTCATCCTCAAGATCGGCGATGTCTGCTTCCAATTCTTTATCTAGCAAATCCATCTCGATGCGCGCTTTCCTTCTCGCAACCTCTAGTTCCAGCCGTTTTCTTCTAGCTACCAACGATGATGCAGATGTTTTCGCCATTCGTTCACTTCGGCAAACCGTAGTTTTGTGCATAGGCATCGGTCCCTCCAAATTTGTACCATGAGGTGGCAGAATCGATATCTCTACGTTATCAGCAGAAGTGCCTTGAGGTGGCTGAACATTTTCCTGTTCGCGAGGTTGATCGTCTCTTTTTTCATTTCTTGACATACTCCGTGTATTTACCATATTGTGCGGCGGCGTAAAAAACATTGGATATCCGCTGATCCGGCTCGAACAGAGCAGTCAAACTGTAGAAAAGGCGCAACCCGTTCACGATCATGGTAAACAAACGAGCGAGTTGTGTCCACCTGCACCACATCATGGAACGTCAGCACCCGTTGACAGCGCGGGCACGGTGCACATGTTGGCTACAGCCCTAAAGGATATTGCTGCTGCTTCAGCTGCCACTGCGACTAATGGTAACTTTGTGAACCGCTTATGTACACCGCGTGATTTACCTGAGTTTTACGGTGACCCTATGGAATGGCTTTCGTTTCGAGAGGCGTATAAAGAATCGAGCGAAGTATGCGGTTTCACTCCTAAGGAAAATTTATGGCGTCTGAGAAAATGTTTACGCGGAGCTGCCAAAGAAGCTGTATCAGCCCAGCTCATTAGCGCGTCTTCTCCGGACAGTATTATGGCTACGCTTGAATTACGATTTGGCAACCCGGATGACATTATATCTCGTATACTTATGGACGTAAAGAAAATACGTCACCTGCCAAACGATTACCAGAGAGAAATCGTGCCATTCTCAGTAAAAGTCCAAAACCTAGTTGAAGCAATTCGATGTTTGAAGAGAAATGACTATTTACAAGGTATGAACATTGTGTCTCATATACTATCTAAGCTGCCGACAGTTCTTGTATCTAAATGGTCAGACTATAGTTTCCCACTGATCACAGAAGGAAAGATACCTCGATTGGTCATGCTGTCAGATTTTCTAAAGACAGAGGCAGTGAAGTCTTCAACAACATCCAATATCTACTTTATGGAACCATGCTTCGAACAGACTAAGTTCAACCAGCAACGTTATATTTCTTCCAATCGCCCACATGCTGTATTACTTCAATCTGAAAACAATGATGCTGTTAAATGTGGATTTTGTCGTACACCGAATCATACGTTGGCGGATTGTAAGCGGTTCGGCAAGGCTTTACGCACCGTACGATGGCAGTATGCTAAACGCACTGGACTATGTTTTAAATGCCTGTTATTTCGTCACAACAGAGAAACCTGTGCGGCACCAGTATGCGATATTGAGAACTGCGGTTTAGCTCATCATAAGCTGCTACACTATCCACCCGCCAATCGTAGTACTGACTCTAATCAGTCACGCCAACCGAGTAAACAAGATGCCGCCACGGAGACTGTCACTTTACTTAACGACTGTGCTGATCGGAAAGTGTTTTTGAAAGTCGTACCTGTACGCATACACGGGCCGTGTGGAATCATCAGCACGAGTGCACTTATTGACGACGGGTCGACGGTGTCTTTGATCAGCGGCGCGTTGGCACAGCGAGCAGGGCTGTGTGGTCGTCGAGAGTCCTTGCACGTGAGTGGAGCGTGGACTGACAATCAGCTGGTTCTCGACTCGACCATTGTAAATATAAACATTTCTGGCGTGGACAATAAGGTGCATACTATTCGTGCGCGCAGTGTGAATGAATTAAGTTTACCTTTACAATGTATGTCATATTTGAATTGTAATGATTATTTAAGTTTAGCTGATATTCAGCATAACCTTTGTACAACTGATGTAAAACCTGAGTTGCTGTTAGGACAAGATAACTATCATTTGCTTTTTCCCTTGGAAGTTAGATTAGGAAAACCAAACGAGCCGTCAGCCACTCTGACACCTTTAGGCTGGTGCGTGCATGGCAGTGTCCGCATTCCGCGCAACGTCCACCCCTCTCCTAAAGTCACTCTCTTCATTTCGGAGATCGGAGACTCGCACTCACAGGATGAACACCTGCTTCGGGAAATCCACGACGAGGTCAAGCGTTCCTTTACTTTGGACTCGCTGGGAGTTTCAGGTAAGATTCGTCAGAACGCAGATGATGTTCGTGCCGCGGAACTATTAGAGGAAAGCGCTCAGCTTGTTGATGGACGATGGTCTGTATCATTGCCTTGGCGACCTACGACCTGTCAGATGCCGGACTCGTTTCCTAACGCTCTGAAACGACTCAAAGGTATTGAACGTAAGATGTCAAAGGACGTAGGCTTTTCATCTAGGTACGAAGAGAGAATACAGCATTTATTAGAGAATTATTTCATAGAGGTACATAAGGATTGCGTCACTTCTACTTTGGAGTCACCTCATTTCAGGGTAGACAGCCTAAACAAGAAGAAACTCAGGCTTGTTTTTGATCCTGGAAAAAAAGTCAATGGATATTTTCTTAATGATTTATAATTACAGGTCCGGATATACTGGTATCGCCGAATAAAATCATGCACTTAAGGAAAATATGATAGCAGTAACTGGCGACATTAAGTACATGTTTTGAGGGTGAAGCTTTATGGAAAAGTAAACCCGAGGACCTATACAGAGATTGTGCCAAGGAGCCTTTCAAAAGTATGTAATGACTGATATAGATTTTTGAAATCATTTATTTTGGAGCAATTTTTTCTTTGTGTGCAATGTTTTATTAATGTGCAGACAATAAAACGCTAAACTAGTAACTTTACTATGCTATCTGCTTAATAAGATGCTTGCTCAGTTGAATATGGTAACTGCATCAATGTTAAGCCCTGTGCCTGATCACAGTATGGTATATATGCGCACGCAGGGGTCGAAGGAAATAGCGCAACGAATGGGAAAAGGTACAGCGGTCTTCAGTTACATATTTAGTGATGTGTCTACTAAAGTTGCGGTGCTGTAGAGAAGTGTAATTAGTATTGGCCAAAATAATGATGGTGTTGTGATGACTTGTATTTCTTTTAAAGTGTTTGTTGAATTATTTTAGTACATTTATCAGACAGCGTTATGGTAAAAGAAAATGTGTGTGTTAATTTACGAGTTCCGGTTCCACTTAGTTTTTCATTTTGGTTCCGCTTAGTGAAAACCCGTGAAAATTTACTGAAGTTTATGGATTAAAGCAGAAAACTTATCAAAGATATAAGATTATATATAGATATAATATGGAAATCTGTTTGAAAACTTTTTAGTTATGATTAAATCGCAACAAAAGGATATATTCATAAGGCGATGCAGCTGAATTGTAGCGATATTTTAATCGACGCGCTTGCAACTGGACTTGCAATTAGTTCAAGGAAGCCAACAGTTGAACTTCGTCATGTATATTGATTGATCTTATTCAAGTCCTTAACCCCTACACATTTTATTTTAGGTATTTTGTCGAATCTATCAACAGTTACTCCGACAAGCGTGCAAGGAAACCGTGGCATAAGGCGCATAGTTTAGCAGACATGCTCTGGAACATTATGGGTATGCAAAGTCATACTGCTATTTTTAAATGGATCTTGAATCCGGCGTCTCTGTGGGTAAGTCACATGTTTTATAGATAATCAAACTGCATCCTGGAACACATAAGTTCGTCCCAGTAAGTATTGTCGAGAGTGGTGGATGTTCGATCAAATCAAGACCGGACTAAAGCGACAGTCTATAGCCCGTGTTGCACCAATGTCTCAGATGTTATTTAGTGCTGAATGCCGTTTCAGCACTAGGGGAGGGAATGTTGGCGATGGAAATTGTCAATGGTTTCATCAGTTAAAATTAAGAAGAATTCTGTATGTCAGTGTCATCGGCGATGTTGAGCCTATAGTCAATTATACATTATTTTGCATGTTTATCGCGTTTCCCTTCGTATCTTCTTGAGTCCTGTGTACGCGTCGGCTACAGGTACACAGGGTACACAAGCCCTCTTGATCGCGCTTATTGTGCATATTCAGACCCTTCCACTGTCATGACATGCGCTGTAAGCTGTAAACTGTATTCGACAAAGGCTCACCAATTTATATCTACTTGACATGCGCGTAGAAAAGGGGGAGGGGTACACAGCCCCTCTTAACTCTACGCCCCGTAGGAAATCTAGCTTGCCTGGGACTGATGGCTGTATTGATTTATTTTGACATGCGCAATACATATTCTGCGTTCGGTATTAAAGGGGGAGGGGAGGACTTGTTTGTGCCTCCCCCGCTTTGAGTTTAGCTTGCCTGTAACTGTTACCTGTATTGATTTATTGCGACATGCGCAATTATTTTGCATGTTTATCGCGTTTCCCTTCGTATCTTCTTGAGTCCTGTGTACGCGTCGGCTACAGGTACACAGGGTACACAAGCCCTCTTGATCGCGCTTATTGTGCATATTCAGACCCTTCCACTGTCATGACATGCGCTGTAAGCTGTAAACTGTATTCGACAAAGGCTCACCAATTTATATCTACTTGACATGCGCGTAGAAAAGGGGGAGGGGTACACAGCCCCTCTTAACTCTACTGAAACTGATGAAACCATTGACAATTTCCATCGCCAACACATATGTTGTCTTGTTTTCGTCTCAAAACTTCAATTCTCATCCTCATTATCTATCAATGATGAAGTATTATTTTTCCACGACTGCCGAACCAAAAAACAAAAAACGGAGTATGTATTCAACGTTCATGTATGTCCGCTTTCGTTTATTTTAGCATAATATTGTCTGTTCCGTCCTCGTATAATACGAATATGAGATGATCCCACTTGTATATTTTAACAAGCCCTGAATTAGTCGTCCCCCGCAATATCTCCTTTCTCCCAGACAAGCTAGATGTAGAAATCGCCTTCCCGCTCTCTCCCCTGTTTCATATCGAACGTATTGCGCATGTCGCAATAAATCAATACAGGTAACAGTTACAGGCAAGCTAAACTCAAAGCGGGGGAGGCACAAACAAGTCCTCCCCTCCCCCTTTAATACCGAACGCAGAATATGTATTGCGCATGTCAAAATAAATCAATACAGCCATCAGTCCCAGGCAAGCTAGATTTCCTACGTGGCGTAGAGTTAAGAGGGGCTGTGTACCCCTCCCCCTTTTCTACGCGCATGTCAAGTAGATATAAATTGGTGAGCCTTTGTCGAATACAGTTTACAGCTTACAGCGCATGTCATGACAGTGGAAGGGTCTGAATATGCACAATAAGCGCGATCAAGAGGGCTTGTGTACCCTGTGTACCTGTAGCCGACGCGTACACAGGACTCAAGAAGATACGAAGGGAAACGCGATAAACATGCAAAATAATTGCGCATGTCGCAATAAATCAATACAGGTAACAGTTACAGGCAAGCTAAACTCAAAGCGGGGGAGGCACAAACAAGTCCTCCCCTCCCCCTTTAATACCGAACGCAGAATATGTATTGCGCATGTCAAAATAAATCAATACAGCCATCAGTCCCAGGCAAGCTAGATTTCCTACGGGGCGTAGAGTTAAGAGGGGCTGTGTACCCCTCCCCCTTTTCTACGCGCATGTCAAGTAGATATAAATTGGTGAGCCTTTGTCGAATACAGTTTACAGCTTACAGCGCATGTCATGACAGTGGAAGGGTCTGAATATGCACAATAAGCGCGATCAAGAGGGCTTGTGTACCCTGTGTACCTGTAGCCGACGCGTACACAGGACTCAAGAAGATACGAAGGGAAACGCGATAAACATGCAAAATAATGTATAATTGACTATAGGCTCAACATCGCCGATGACACTGACATACAGAATTCTTCTTAATTTTAACTGATGAAACCATTGACAATTTCCATCGCCAACATTCCCTCCCCTAGTGCTGAAACGGCATTCAGCACTAAATAACATCTGAGACATTGGTGCAACACGGGCTATAGACTGTCGCTTTAGTCCGGTCTTGATTTGATCGAACATCCACCACTCTCGACAATACTTACTGGGACGAACTTATGTGTTCCAGGATGCAGTTTGATTATCTATAAAACATGTGACTTACCCACAGAGACGCCGGATTCAAGATCCATTTAAAAATAGCAGTATGACTTTGCATACCCATAATGTTCCAGAGCATGTCTGCTAAACTATGCGCCTTATGCCACGGTTTCCTTGCACGCTTGTCGGAGTAACTGTTGATAGATTCGACAAAATACCTAAAATAAAATGTGTAGGGGTTAAGGACTTGAATAAGATCAATCAATATACATGACGAAGTTCAACTGTTGGCTTCCTTGAACTAATTGCAAGTCCAGTTGCAAGCGCGTCGATTAAAATATCGCTACAATTCAGCTGCATCGCCTTATGAATATATCCTTTTGTTGCGATTTAATCATAACTAAAAAGTTTTCAAACAGATTTCCATATTATATCTATATATAATCTTATATCTTTGATAAGTTTTCTGCTTTAATCCATAAACTTCAGTAAATTTTCACGGGTTTTCACTAAGCGGAACCAAAATGAAAAACTAAGTGGAACCGGAACTCGTAAATTAACACACACATTTTCTTTTACCATAACGCTGTCTGATAAATGTACTAAAATAATTCAACAAACACTTTAAAAGAAATACAAGTCATCACAACACCATCATTATTTTGGCCAATACTAATTACACTTCTCTACAGCACCGCAACTTTAGTAGACACATCACTAAATATGTAACTGAAGACCGCTGTACCTTTTCCCATTCGTTGCGCTATTTCCTTCGACCCCTGCGTGCGCATATATACCATACTGTGATCAGGCACAGGGCTTAACATTGATGCAGTTACCATATTCAACTGAGCAAGCATCTTATTAAGCAGATAGCATAGTAAAGTTACTAGTTTAGCGTTTTATTGTCTGCACATTAATAAAACATTGCACACAAAGAAAAAATTGCTCCAAAATAAATGATTTCAAAAATCTATATCAGTCATTACATACTTTTGAAAGGCTCCTTGGCACAATCTCTGTATAGGTCCTCGGGTTTACTTTTCCATAAAGCTTCACCCTCAAAACATGTACTTAATGTCGCCAGTTACTGCTATCATATTTTCCTTAAGTGCATGATTTTATTCGGCGATACCAGTATATCCGGACCTGTAATTATAAATCATTAAGAAAATATCCATTGACTTTTTTTCCAGGATCAAAAACAAGCCTGAGTTTCTTCTTGTTTAGGCTGTCTACCCTGAAATGAGGTGACTCCAAAGTAGAAGTGACGCAATCCTTATGTACCTCTATGAAATAATTCTCTAATAAATGCTGTATTCTCTCTTCGTACCTAGATGAAAAGCCTACGTCCTTTGACATCTTACGTTCAATACCTTTGAGTCGTTTCAGAGCGTTAGGAAACGAGTCCGGCATCTGACAGGTCGTAGGTCGCCAAGGCAATGATACAGACCATCGTCCATCAACAAGCTGAGCGCTTTCCTCTAATAGTTCCGCGGCACGAACATCATCTGCGTTCTGACGAATCTTACCTGAAACTCCCAGCGAGTCCAAAGTAAAGGAACGCTTGACCTCGTCGTGGATTTCCCGAAGCAGGTGTTCATCCTGTGAGTGCGAGTCTCCGATCTCCGAAATGAAGAGAGTGACTTTAGGAGAGGGGTGGACGTTGCGCGGAATGCGGACACTGCCATGCACGCACCAGCCTAAAGGTGTCAGAGTGGCTGACGGCTCGTTTGGTTTTCCTAATCTAACTTCCAAGGGAAAAAGCAAATGATAGTTATCTTGTCCTAACAGCAACTCAGGTTTTACATCAGTTGTACAAAGGTTATGCTGAATATCAGCTAAACTTAAATAATCATTACAATTCAAATATGACATACATTGTAAAGGTAAACTTAATTCATTCACACTGCGCGCACGAATAGTATGCACCTTATTGTCCACGCCAGAAATGTTTATATTTACAATGGTCGAGTCGAGAACCAGCTGATTGTCAGTCCACGCTCCACTCACGTGCAAGGACTCTCGACGACCACACAGCCCTGCTCGCTGTGCCAACGCGCCGCTGATCAAAGACACCGTCGACCCGTCGTCAATAAGTGCACTCGTGCTGATGATTCCACACGGCCCGTGTATGCGTACAGGTACGACTTTCAAAAACACTTTCCGATCAGCACAGTCGTTAAGTAAAGTGACAGTCTCCGTGGCGGCATCTTGTTTACTCGGTTGGCGTGACTGATTAGAGTCAGTACTACGATTGGCGGGTGGATAGTGTAGCAGCTTATGATGAGCTAAACCGCAGTTCTCAATATCGCATACTGGTGCCGCACAGGTTTCTCTGTTGTGACGAAATAACAGGCATTTAAAACATAGTCCAGTGCGTTTAGCATACTGCCATCGTACGGTGCGTAAAGCCTTGCCGAACCGCTTACAATCCGCCAACGTATGATTCGGTGTACGACAAAATCCACATTTAACAGCATCATTGTTTTCAGATTGAAGTAATACAGCATGTGGGCGATTGGAAGAAATATAACGTTGCTGGTTGAACTTAGTCTGTTCGAAGCATGGTTCCATAAAGTAGATATTGGATGTTGTTGAAGACTTCACTGCCTCTGTCTTTAGAAAATCTGACAGCATGACCAATCGAGGTATCTTTCCTTCTGTGATCAGTGGGAAACTATAGTCTGACCATTTAGATACAAGAACTGTCGGCAGCTTAGATAGTATATGAGACACAATGTTCATACCTTGTAAATAGTCATTTCTCTTCAAACATCGAATTGCTTCAACTAGGTTTTGGACTTTTACTGAGAATGGCACGATTTCTCTCTGGTAATCGTTTGGCAGGTGACGTATTTTCTTTACGTCCATAAGTATACGAGATATAATGTCATCCGGGTTGCCAAATCGTAATTCAAGCGTAGCCATAATACTGTCCGGAGAAGACGCGCTAATGAGCTGGGCTGATACAGCTTCTTTGGCAGCTCCGCGTAAACATTTTCTCAGACGCCATAAATTTTCCTTAGGAGTGAAACCGCATACTTCGCTCGATTCTTTATACGCCTCTCGAAACGAAAGCCATTCCATAGGGTCACCGTAAAACTCAGGTAAATCACGCGGTGTACATAAGCGGTTCACAAAGTTACCATTAGTCGCAGTGGCAGCTGAAGCAGCAGCAATATCCTTTAGGGCTGTAGCCAACATGTGCACCGTGCCCGCGCTGTCAACGGGTGCTGACGTTCCATGATGTGGTGCAGGTGGACACAACTCGCTCGTTTGTTTACCATGATCGTGAACGGGTTGCGCCTTTTCTACAGTTTGACTGCTCTGTTCGAGCCGGATCAGCGGATATCCAATGTTTTTTACGCCGCCGCACAATATGGTAAATACACGGAGTATGTCAAGAAATGAAAAAAGAGACGATCAACCTCGCGAAC
This sequence comes from Pyrausta purpuralis, assembly GCA_963924145.1. Lineage (NCBI taxonomy): Eukaryota > Metazoa > Arthropoda > Insecta > Lepidoptera > Crambidae > Pyrausta > Pyrausta purpuralis. The sequence goes on along the minus strand of OZ001670.1, from coordinate 5,423,290 downwards.
AGGAAAATGTTCAGCCACCTCAAGGCACTTCTGCTGATAACGTAGAGATATCGATTCTGCCACCTCATGGTACAAATTTGGAGGGACCGATGCCTATGCACAAAACTACGGTTTGCCGAAGTGAACGAATGGCGAAAACATCTGCATCATCGTTGGTAGCTAGAAGAAAACGGCTGGAACTAGAGGTTGCGAGAAGGAAAGCGCGCATCGAGATGGATTTGCTAGATAAAGAATTGGAAGCAGACATCGCCGATCTTGAGGATGAGGCATGTAATACACTGCACGAAAATGGTACATCGCAGATTGTAGTCATTAAGAAAATATCCATTAACTTTTTATCCAGGATCAAAAACAAGCCTGAGTTTCTTCTTGTTTAGGCTGTCTACCCTGAAATGAGGTGACTCCAAAGTAGAAGTGACGCAATCCTTATGTACCTCTATAAAATAATTCTCTAATAAATGCTGTATTCTCTCTTCGTACCTAGATGGAAAGCCTGCGTCCTTTGACATCTTACGTTCAATACCTTTGAGTCGTTTCAGAGCGTTAGGAAACGAGTCCGGCATCTGACAGGTCGTAGGTCGCCAAGGCAATGATACAAACCATCGTCCATCAACAAGCTGAGCGCTTTCCTCTAATAGTTCCGCGGCACGAACATCATCTGCATTCTGACGAATCTTACCTGAAACTCCCAGCGAGTCCAAAGTAAAGGAACGCTTAACCTCGTCGTGGATTTCCCGAAGCAGGTGTTCATCCTGTGAGTGCGAGTCTCCGATCTCCGAAATGAAGAGAGTGACTTTAGGAGAGGGGTGGACGTTGCGCGGAATGCGGACACTGCCATGCACGCACCAGCCTAAAGGTGTCAGAGTGGCTGACGGCTCGTTTGGTTTTCCTAATCTAACTTCCAAGGGAAAAAGCAAATGATAGTTATCTTGTCCTAACAGCAACTCAGGTTTGACATCAGTTGTACAAAGGTTATGCTGAATATCAGCTAGACTAAAATAATCATTACAATTCAAATATGACATACATTGTAAAGGTAAACTTAATTCATTCACACTGCGCGCACGAATAGTATGCACCTTATTGTCCATGCCAGAAATGTGTATATTTACAATGGTCGAGTCGAGAACCAGCTGATTGTCAGTCCACGCTCCACTCACGTGCAAGGACTCTCGACGACCACACAGCCCTGCGCGCTGTGCCAACGCGCCGCTGATCAAAGACACCGTCGACCCGTCGTCAAGAAGTGCACTCGTGCTGATGATTCCACACGGCCCGTGTATGCGTACAGGTACGACTTTCAAAAACACTTTCCGATCAGCACAGTCGTTAAGTAAAGTGACAGTCTCCGTGGCGGCATCTTGTTTACTCGGTTGGCGTGACTGATTAGAGTCAGTACTACGATTGGCGGGTGGATAGTGTAGCAGCTTATGATGAGCTAAACCGCAGTTCTCAATATCGCATACTGGTGCCGCACAGGTTTCTCTGTTGTGACGAAATAACAGGCATTTAAAACATAGTCCAGTGCGTTTAGCATACTGCCATCGTACGGTGCGTAAAGCCTTGCCGAACCGCTTACAATCCGCCAACGTATGATTCGGTGTACGACAAAATCCACATTTAACAGCATCATTGTTTTCAGATTGAAGTAATACAGCATGTGGGCGATTGGAAGAAATATAACGTTGCTGGTTGAACTTAGTCTGTTCGAAGCATGGTTCCATAAAGTAGATATTGGATGTTGTTGAAGACTTCACTGCCTCTGTCTTTAGAAAATCTGACAGCATGACCAATCGAGGTATCTTTCCTTCTGTGATCAGTGGGAAACTATAGTCTGACCATTTAGATACAAGAACTGTCGGCAGCTTAGATAGTATATGAGACACAATGTTCATACCTTGTAAATAGTCATTTCTCTTCAAACATCGAATTGCTTCAACTAGGTTTTGGACTTTTACTGAGAATGGCACGATTTCTCTCTGGTAATCGTTTGGCAGGTGACGTATTTTCTTTACGTCCATAAGTATACGAGATATAATGTCATCCGGGTTGCCAAATCGTAATTCAAGCGTAGCCATAATACTGTCCGGAGAAGACGCGCTAATGAGCTGGGCTGATACAGCTTCTTTGGCAGCTCCGCGTAAACATTTTCTCAGACGCCATAAATTTTCCTTAGGAGTGAAACCGCATACTTCGCTCGATTCTTTATACGCCTCTCGAAACGAAAGCCATTCCATAGGGTCACCGTAAAACTCAGGTAAATCACGCGGTGTACATAAGCGGTTCACAAAGTTACCATTAGTCGCAGTGGCAGCTGAAGCAGCAGCAATATCCTTTAGGGCTGTAGCCAACATGTGCACCGTGCCCGCGCTGTCAACGGGTGCTGACGTTCCATGATGTGGTGCAGGTGGACACAACTCGCTCGTTTGTTTACCATGATCGTGAACGGGTTGCGCCTTTTCTACAGTTTGACTGCTCTGTTCGAGCCATTGCTCTACAATCTGCGATGTACCATTTTCGTGCAGTGTATTACATGCCTCATCCTCAAGATCGGCGATGTCTGCTTCCAATTCTTTATCTAGCAAATCCATCTCGATGCGCGCTTTCCTTCTCGCAACCTCTAGTTCCAGCCGTTTTCTTCTAGCTACCAACGATGATGCAGATGTTTTCGCCATTCGTTCACTTCGGCAAACCGTAGTTTTGTGCATAGGCATCGGTCCCTCCAAATTTGTACCATGAGGTGGCAGAATCGATATCTCTACGTTATCAGCAGAAGTGCCTTGAGGTGGCTGAACATTTTCCTGTTCGCGAGGTTGATCGTCTCTTTTTTCATTTCTTGACATACTCCGTGTATTTACCATATTGTGCGGCGGCGTAAAAAACATTGGATATCCGCTGATCCGGCTCGAACTTGTAGCCGACGCGTACACAGGACTCAAGAAGATACGAAGGGAAACGCGATAAACATGCAAAATAATGTATAATTGACTATAGGCTCAACATCGCCGATGACACTGACATACAGAATTCTTCTTAATTTTAACTGATGAAACCATTGACAATTTCCATCGCCAACAGTACCCATCCCCCTATTATACGCGTATGATATGTTATATAGATTATACTGTATATTTAGGCATGTAGTAAAAAACATTCAAGCAAAATATTAACAGTGAATTTTATTGCGCCAAATACCCCCCCTTATAGGGGTTAATTCTTAAGCCTTCTGTGACTATATTTATTTAAACAAAAATAACCTAACTCGTGAAATTTACGGCGGTTTGAGGTTTGTTTTGTGTTATTTTATAGAAAAATGTGTGGTGAAACTAATACATTAAAAAGACTATCAAATGACTCCATTTTTCAATTGGTAATATATCTATACCAATACTAGCGGACCCAGCGAACCTTGTTTCGCCCCCAACCCCGTCCCGCCCCAGCCCCGTCCCGCCGAATCCCGTAATTTTTAAAGTTAAGCATTCCCAGCGAATTTTGTTTCGCCCTTGAATTACTAAAATGGCTATTAAAAAATAAGGGTCGATCTTAGAAGGGTGAAAATTTAGGATTGTATGTATTTTTGTATGTTGTATCATAAAAAAATAGAAATTAAAAATTTTGACTAAAAAATAAATAAAAAAATTAGGGGTGGACTACCCCTAACATTTAGGGGGATGAAAAATAGATGTTGGCCGATTCTCATAGATACCGGATAAGCACAAAAAATTTCATCAAAATCGGTCAAGCCGTTTCGGAGGAGTATGGCAACGAAAACTGTGACACGAGAATTTTATATATTAGATTATAAAGCTGAAAAGTTTTTTTGTTTGAATGCATTAAGCAGGAGCTAATGCTGATGATAGCTTATTTATCGAGGAAGGCTTTAGGCAATAAAATATTGCGCTGCGACGGGAGTGCAAGGAGCATACTTCAAACACGCGGACATAGTCCTCTAGTTGTGTAATATCTTGGGGATCTGACGCCATGATAGCTCATGCGACTGTTGTCATGTATGAAGTGTCAGCGGTGCAGTCATTTACCCAGTTGACGAAGACTCGGCGAATTTTGTTTCACCCCCAGCCACGTCTCACCCTGGCCCCTTCCCGCCCAGTCCCGTAATTTTAAAAGTTAAGCTGTCCCAGCGAACATTGTTTCGCCCCGTCCCCGTCCCGCCCCAGGCTCGGCCCCGTCGAACGAGATAAAAGTATCCTTTGTCTTTCTCCTGGTGCTAAGATAACTCCCCACCGTTGCACCCTGGCCCCGTCCTATCCCAGCCCCGGCACGGCCCCGTCTAACGGGATAAAAAGTATTCTATGTCCTTTTCCTAGTTCTAATCTTCCTACCTACTAATGGTGTTGTTTTGGTCAGTGACATCCAACTCAGGGATGATAATATGAGTTATGCTTATTCTAAAAAAAAGTTTTTTTTTAAATTCTGAGCAAGTTTTATACAAGAAAACCTCTTCACAACACTTAGAAAAAATACATAACGAATGCGAAAACTCGCACCCTAGCGCGTAGCTAGCGCTTATCTACGAAATACTACGCCGTAGCTAGTAAGCTACGAAGAGGCTACCTGGTGTTGGTAGTTTTGACTCAATCGCTGTACCGGATAAAAAAATGATTTTGTGGGTTTTTTCTATTTAAAAAAAAAAATGGCATCAGTATCGTTTGTACAGCCACCCCTGAGTCGCTCGTCGCTGACCAAAACAACAACCTGTATATTTATAGATGTTATATCTTAGTATTGTATTACAAAACTTGTGTATTGCAACAGGCTGTGCGAACGTTTAAGTGATTTAATGTCTCAGGCTATCTATAAGTTTGCGTAGGGTCTCTAGCTCTCTAGCTTTTATAATCATCGTATCTCTATAGATATGAGTATTCATATTGTAATGATGAAGACCTCAGAAACCGCCAAGTCTCCCAGCTGATGTACCGGAAAACTACAACGGTTTCGTTTACCTCCAGATCCCAACTGGTTTCGCGCGGTTCTGCTCGAGCAAACGCCAGGGGCGGCGACGGCGCGCGTTTGCTACGTGGACTACGGGAACGTGGCGGAGGTGCCGGTAGAGATGCTGCGCAAAATGTTGCCAGAGTTCGTTCGCGGTCTGCCGGCGCTCGCTTCTCATCTAGAGGTTAAAGGTGAGCCTTTATCAATTGTAACTACCCTAGGACGGCGTGGAGGCAACCCAGCCCGGCAACAGCAGCGCGACTATTTTATTTAAAACACTTCATGCACAAACAAAAGGTACATATGGCGGACTTAATGCTAAAAGCATTCTCTACCAGTGAACCATAGGTCTGTACAGAGAAATTGCTGGCGGCGCGAAGGAAGTGATAGAAGGGCAAAAGTGAGAGCTTGATGGAAACTACAATAGGCATTTAAAACAAAAAATAAACATACATACTACTACATAAATACCGTATACATTGAATAATTATGGAATAATAAACATACACATAGTACATACACATAATAATAATACTAATGGTACACATGTGAGAAAAAAAGAAGAGGTCAGTGAGACAAGTTCGATATCTCTCCCTTGTAAAGTGCCCGGAGGGCCTTCTTGAAAGAGAATTTGGAGTGGTGGCGACTAGTTACTTAAAGCTGCTGCGGTGACAGCGCACTCATTTCAGATATTGCGTGCGACGTCAGCTACGACTTTAGGCAGTGCTACGAGTCATGAGATCTGCTACGACGCTCCATGTATCAGTAGCTACTAACAACACACTAATGATGACACTGTTTAACCATGAGAATACTACGAAGTTGGTTGCGTAGTCAATAGTTACAACCCTAGGAGTGCGTGGAGGCAAGCCAGCTCGGCAAAAGCAGCGCGACTAGTTACTTAAAGCTGCTGTAGTGACAGCGGACTCATTTCAGATATTGATCAGTAGCTGCTAACAACACGAATGGTGACACTGTTTAACCATGAGAATACTACGAAGTTGGTTGTGTAGTCAATAGTTACAACCCTAGGAGTGCGTGGAGGCAACCCAGCTCGGCAAAAGCAGCGCGACTAGTTACTTAAAGCTGCTGTAGTGACAGCGGACTCATTTCAGATATTGATCAGTAGCTGCTAACAACACGAATGGTGACACTGTTTATAGTCCATTGAATAAACAGTTCTAGAGTGCGTGAGTTAGTAACGTAAGATGTTTCTTCGGAAACATGTCAAGAGTCCCTAGGTAATAAACATACTAAAACCCCGGGACACTAGGAGGAGCCCTGGAGAGGGGGGAGGGGGGGAAAGGGTCCATTTTTTCATTTTTCGCTTAAATCTCAAAAACGGCACATGTTAGAGAAAAACTTTCAAGGAAAAGTTGAAAGGCCATAAAATTATCTACAAGTTGTACCTAAATAATTTTTTCCTATATCCTACCATTTCTGAGTTACACGCAGTAAAAAATGATTTTGGCTCAAACAATTTCCCCATACTACATACCCATGTTTATCACATCAATCGATCAAAAAATATTTCTTTCTTCCAAAAAACTCAAATGTGCAACTTGTGACCGGTACTGATAGATTGCTCTTAATTAGGTCTATAATTGGTAAAATAAACACATTCCTCCATGGAAGCCTTTAGGAGGAATCGATTGTCAAAATATTATATAAGGGTAGTTTGAGTTACTGAACTTGATCTTTTTATTTTTTTCTTCCAAAAAACTCAAAAGTTCAACTTGTGACCGGTACAGATAGATTGCTCATGATTAGGTCTATTATTGATAAAAAAATCAGATTCCATCATGGAAGCCTTTAGGAGGAATTGAATTTTATTAGGGTAGTTACGATACTTGAACTTTTTATTTTTTTTCTTCCAAAAACCTCAAAAGTGCAACATGTGATTGGTACTAATAGATTGCTCTTAATTAGGTCTATCATTGGTAAAAAAAACACATTCCTCCATGGAAGCCTTTAGGAGGAATCGATTGTCAAAATATATGTTAGGGTAGTTTGAGTTACTGAACTTGATCTTTTTTATTTTTTTCTTCCAAAAAGCTCAAAAGTGCAACTTATGACCAGTACCGATAGATTGCTCATAATTAGGTCTATCATTGATAAAAAAAGCAGATTCCACCATGGAGGCGTTTAGGAGGAATTGAATTTTATTAGGGTAGTTACGATACTTGAACTATTTATTTATTTTCCTCTAGTGCCTTTCATATGACATCAATGTCCCAACATTATCCGTTGTTCGGATTTTTTCGATGAAGTTTCATACGTAGCATGGGAAGGGGTCCGCCCTCGTTAAGCTTATGCTAAAGTTTGCTCATGTTTTCGAATTTTTCACCTTTCATGGGATGTAGCTCGAAAACGGCTGCTAATAGAAAAAAATGATTTAGGTACAACTTGTAGATAATTTTATGGCCTTTCAACTTTTCCTTGAAAGTTTTTCTCCAACATGTACCGTTTTGGAGTTTTTAGCGAAAAATGAAAAAATGGACCCTTTCCCCTCCTCCCCCCACTCCGGGGCTCCTCCTAGTGTCCCGGGGTTTTAGTATGTTTATTGCCTAGGGACTCTTAACATGTTTCCGAAGAAACATCTTACGTTACTAACTCACGCACTCTAGACCCCCCTTGGAGGGACTCATTCAATGGACTATTAACCATGTGAATACTACGAAGTTGGTTGCGTAGTCAATAGTTACAACCCTAGGAGTGGGTGGAGGCAACCCAGCCTGGCAACTGCAGCGCGACTAGTTTTTTAAAGCTGCTGCGGTGACAGCAGACTCATTTTAGATATGCGTGCGACGTCAGCTACGAATTTAGGCAGTGCTACGAGTCATGAGATCTGCTGCGTCGCTCCATATATCAGTAGCTACTAACAAAAGTAATGATGACACTGTTTAACCATGGTCCATGATATTACTACGAAGTTAACAGCTACGAGCCTGCTGCTAGCTGTTTCGTAGTAATTTCGTAGCACTGCTAAATTTTTAGCAGCTCCAGTATTATACAGTGTAAAAAAACCTGTCCGACTCATTAACGGGTTATTAGGTATCGACATTGGGTTCTATTTGTGTAATAATTTTCATAAAAAATTAGAGAAAAATACCCAAGAAAAAAATATAAAAAAAATACTACATTTAAAGCATACATGGCAACCCTAAGGGCGGTCGACGGGGCGCGCGGGAGGCGCGGAGTTGCGCCCGCACTTGCAGGTAGCGCGACAGGAGTGATAACGCATTTTGAAAATTCCCCCGTTTTAGAGTAAATAGGTGCTAAAGTTGTTGACTTTGAAAATCGATAAAAAAAGTTTTAATCAATTACGTAATTAAACTACTTGTTTTGGTTATGTTATTACAGCAACTTTATGAAGCTTTCGGGTCGGACAGTTTTTTTTTAAATATTGTATACCAGTGGCCACGTCGCTTATTAGTGCTACGATCGCTTCGTAGCACTGACAATATCTATTTTCTCTAGTATCTTGTGGCCGTAGCGGCTACGACGCTAATATGTAATTGCTACAATGTCTCTTATCGTAACACTGCCTTTTGACGGAGAACACACATCTAAAAAGTTTGTGATCACTAGCTTATTTATCCGCTTGCTTGCCCGTGTCATTGACATTGCATTTCACTCAGCTATGACCATGTCAACCTGTGGTTAACAGCTCTCGCCGTCGAAAAAGCTGATTCTACCCGTCTAATAAAGACTGGTAGAATCTTCAGCTCCAGGGCCTAATTTGTATTATTTGTCCCGTTTCTTCGTGAAATTCTCCCTCCACACAACCCCAGTCAAGCATCCAAGCCGTAGACAAAAGTCAAAAAAAAAAGTTTTCGTTTCACTCCAGTTCGATTTATGCTTGATTCGGTGAGGGATGTGGTGTGATAAATAAGTGATTTTCTTTATAAATCCAGTGTTGTTCTTGGAGACAAGTACAAGTGTTATACCTTTTTGGAATGGGGATAAAGAGTTTGTATTTTGATTTAATTTTTATTAATCCATAAGTGTATAAAACAAAAAAACCTGATAATCTGTGTGATTTTACTGAGTGTATGAGAACTGTTTTAGGAATATGCATATTTCTCAAATGTAGGAAATGCTATCCGCATTATTTTTGTTTCTTTTCAAAGAATATAAGACTACTTATTTAGTGTTAGTTATTTTTTTTTCCTATAAGTGATATTTGTGGATTTAATAGCCTTGTTAAGTTAAGATAAATTACGTCGCGTGGCGCCAGATATTGGTATGGAAACAAAGGCCTTTTATATAATTAATATCTACGAACAAGTGATCAAGTTATTTTCTTATTCTATTATTTATTATACTGACAACATAATCAAATAATAGAAAGCATATGTCATCGTTTTTATTTTTGAGGTATGAGCTTTTGAATACAAGACAAGCTTCAAAACGCCCTACTTCTAAGTTCAGCACATCATAACTCTGCACTTAAGTCGTAATTTGATAAACAAAAGATAACATTGTTTAGCTAGTTTCATAATAAACATGAATATATATAACACTTGACACTTTTTTAAACAAATTGAGTCACAAGGAACGATTTTGTGAAACCCGACCCGCGCGCTGACGGCGCAAAAAATGGCGGGGCAAAGTAGGGTCGTCACGTTTTTTTCGTGGGACATTTGAGGTAGGCGCGCGCTGAGGGCCCGGGGCAAAGGCACGCTGCGCGCGGACCCCCCTTGGGCAAGCGAGCGGTTATTTTATGTATTGTATCAGAGAAAAGTTATCATATAATTTCTTGTTACAATAAAGAAATTTAGAGTTTTCAAAGTGATCGCAACAGGACAAGACAGACAGACAGACTTGACAAAACTATAAGGGTTCCGTTTTATGCCATTCGCCTACGGAACCCTAAAAATATGACACTGACACTGTCCGGCACCGACCAAGCGTGTCAGCACCGGCAAAATACGCTCTCGTTCTATATAATGGTAAGACCCTTTACCACACTGCGACTTTTAGCAGCGATGCAGTCGCGATGCAGTAGCTGGAAATTGTTAAAATATGTACTGAACTTTGGCGACTGCATCGATGCTAACGCGCGACTGAATCGATGCTAAATTAAATCTGTTCACTGCGTGAGTCGCAATGCTGAAGCTTGTTTTTAAAACGCGCGACTGCATCGATGCTAAAAGTCGCAGTGTGTAAGGGGTCTAAGACAGAACGCTGCAGATCCGTCCAGTGGGCATCATAGAGCGTTCGTATTGCTTTCCGTGTCCGATACGCGCCACGGACATAGTATGATACGGTGTAGCGGGCACAGTTAGAGATTCATATAGATGAAATAAGAAACCAAAAATTAGCGCACGGTCGTGACTTGAACCAGCAACCTTTTGGCCGACCGGGCCAAACGCTCTCAGTCCTCGCCATCTAGTTGTCTGTTTATGAGACGAGTTTATGAGAGATGGCGCTAAGCGTCACGCAATTATGTATTCATAAGAGACCACAAATTTAGCAAGGTCGGACTGACAGCACGGTAGCTCAATTGGTAAGAGCGTTTGGCCCGGTCGGCCATGAGGTTGCTGGTTCAAGTCCCGCCCGTGCGCAAATTTTTGGAAAAATCAATGTAATCATTATGAAAAAATATTTTAATATAAAAAAAATAATAATCACCATCAATAAAAATTTATCTGATGACGCACATACGAGTATAAGTATGTATAAAGGCCAGAATAATTTGCAACTATTAACATTATTTAACCTTAATACGCTCAAGGCATAAGACTCGCGCTCTTTTGAGGCTCAAGCTTTTTTAAGACTCGAGCTCTATTTAAGACTCGAGCTCTTTTTCAGACTCGAGTTCTATTTTAGCGCTCGAAAGACTGAAGCTCGGTTCGACTCAAGACTCTGAGTTTAGTTAGTTTACTAAGTCGTGTAAAATTGAACCGAGTCTAAGGAATTAGGACTCAAAAGACTCGAGTTATTAACATCTCTAGGCACAGTCCTTCAGCCGTCACTTGGTTCAGCTCGCTAATACTAGCTGAAGCTTGATTCGACTCAAGACTCGGAGTTTAGTTAGTTCACAGAGTCGTGTAAAATTGAACCGAGTCTAAGAATTAGTACTCAAAAGACTCGAGTTCTTAACATCTCTAGGGCACAGTCCTTTAGCCGTCACTTAGCCAAGCTCCCTAAAACTAGCACCTCATTCCAGATTTCCCTGCCAACGTCACGGCCGATCAGCTCGCTCGGGCGGTCGAACACATGAAGATCGACGACGAAGGTCGCGGCGTGCTCACAGTCACCAAGTGCGAGAAACAAGAGGGCGGTTTGTATGAGGTCCACGCGCCGGAGTTGCTGAGGGCTATGCGCGGCTGAAAGGTATTTGACGAACCGGCTTTTGTTTTCGTTTGTGTTTTGGAACTGATGTCGTTCAATTGGAAAACTGTAGGTTTGAGTATACTCACTTAGCTTATTTCAAGATCTCTGTTTAACACTTAAGGCCTTTGCCCAGTTCACCGTAGCATACCTATATAAGACCAATATTGTACACCCAAAATACGCTTATAAACGTATTTGTATTTGCTCGGTATCCCAGTCACTCACTCCCGCTCGTAGCTATATGCAATGACATTTGGTCAATTAATTCGACAAAAATGCCGTCTTGCGTTTTGAAAACATGCAACAATACCATGATCGTGCTAGGAACGTGCCAAGCAAAAAATATTATTTGTATAGAAAACTGACACTTTGCCCACAAGGCAGTTCAGTCACCGACCAACACAGTCACGTGCCATGCACGGAGCGTGTCGCTACCGTTGATATACGTTCGCGTACGCTCTTGCTCCATACAGGGTGATGTTTTGGTCAGTGACATCCAACTCAGGGATGATAATATGAGTTATACTTATTCTATTTTTTTTTTAAATTTTAAGCAAGTTTTATACAAGTAAACCTCTTCACAACATTTTAGAAAATGACAAAACGAATGTGGAAACTCGCACCCTCGCGCGTAGCTAGCGCGTATCTAAGAAATACTACGCCGTAGCTACTAAGCTACGAAAAGGCTACCTGGTGATGGCAGTTTGGACTCGATCGCTGTATCGCATCAATAAATTGATTTTGTGGGTTTTTTCCATTTCAAAAAAAATATTTTTTTTGGCATCAGTATCGTTTGTACAGCCACCCCTGAGTCGCTCGTCGCTAACCAAAATAACACCTGTATACCGGTGAGACAGAACGCTGGCAATCCGTTCAGTGGCAAGGTAGAGCGTATCGTGTTGCTGACACGTTCGTTGCACGGTTATGGTATGGTACGGTGCAGTGGGGAAATACCTTAAATCAAATTCAAAAACCTACCCTTTAACCTAAAAGTAGAAAGTTTCATTATAATAATGTAAGTGTAGAGCATTGAACTACTATTAGTAGCGGATGGAACAGGAATCAACGATTATAAACGGTTTCAAATTCGACATTCAAATTAAATAATCATTTTCTAAATTACTTCAATGATTAGATGAATCAAAGGTGTCAATAATTAACAGGTTGTGAGGCTGAATCGATGTTAGTTCCAAAAAATGCGTATTTAGTCCGACAGCAAATATACATAACACATTATTTTTTCTAACTCTTAATTCTAATGACATGACTGCATGAGAAAAACATTCAAACAATTCAGTATTATATTTGCTGTCTAGCTATGTTTAATTAGTTTTAAGTTACATTTGTATTAATTATAATAAGATCAATTAGTCCATTACATCGCCGTGAAGTCACTTTCTAATATCTGATTATTTATGTATGTTAATTAGTCGTAATACGGCCTGTTATGTATAAGTTGACATACTTTAAAATATGAATACATGTACTATCAACGATTAAGGGCTGTAGATGGAGCATGTATTTCTTCAAGGCCATATCAGGTGCTGGTTAGATAAAAAAGATATTGAAATATAAATTTTATAAAGATGTGACTCAAAATCGTATTTTCGTAATGTGGTTTGAAATACATGAATTCATTCTCGCCCTAGGTTTTTGTATGAAAAAGAATATTTTTATACAGTATTGGTTTTGATTCTATAGTTTTTTTGTAAGATTAAGCCCAAAGGACTATGGGTAAATAGGATGTAAGTATTCAAATACGTGTCATACCATCTGTAAAGTATTCCATTCTATATGTTGTCATTAATGTTAAACATTATTGCCAGGTTTCTATATCAAAAGAGCATTATCTATTACTGATCTAAATTCGTCATTTTCTTTAGTGTATTAATTTCTCGATTTCGTAGTCCCAAAATATTGTTTTTCGACTAAAAGTATAACGCATAGTTTGAAATACTGGGATTTTTACCATACATACAAAAACTTGCTTTTTCTAATATAGAAATCTGATGACTGTAAAATTATATAGTTGATTATTCTAGTACCTAAAAGGTACGTTAAATGGCACTAAACGAAAAAAACAAAAAAAACAATAAATGTTAGAATTTAAGAAATTAGAGCTTAAAATACCTTTATGCTTTGTAAGTCTTTTTAGATTTAAGATTGTTAAAAAGAAATGACAAAAAAATATGTTATCGATGTTTAATGTTTAGCCGCCCAGATAATGCTAATTTGATGTTTTCAATTTTGACAATATATATATATAATCTCTGAAACTCTTTATGACAACTTTCCTATACATTTTCTGTGAAAAATTAAAACTTCAAATAAGCATTCTCTGAACTCAAAAGTAAAACTGTATTTTGTAAATATTGTGTCACAAATGAGAAAAAACAAATATTTTCTCTAATGGATATCATTTTATCATCAATCCATAGAGACATTTGTCAGATAATGAGTGATTGTCTAAGGTCGAATTACACAGCCCCGGCTAGCTAACCCTTGGTTAAATCGCTGTTCTGTTGCTGTTTTATTAATGTTGAGTTAACAGAGACAGAATAATCCGTTTACTTAACCTTGGGTTCAATGCTGTCTGGACTGGAATTGGGCCTAGTGTTATTAACACACCACTTTAAGTAAATGCCAGATACATGTGTATCAAACGTAAAATTCCAATTAATTTGAACCGCGTACCAAGATACGTATGCTGTCATCAAGTTGTATCGCTACTAGAGATGTTAAGAACTCGAGACTTGAGTTCTAAATTTTGAGCTCGACTTACAAATTAAACGACTCGACTCGTTACAATAAGACTCCCAAGACTAGAGAACTAAAGTCAATATAAGCTCTTGAGCGCAACATGGAACTCGAGTCTTTAGAGCTCGAGTCGTTTTTACGGAGCTTGGAGTTCCTTTTTAATTCCGGTAATAAAAGGATACTTTTGTGGGATTTATTCGTAATCAGAAGCGTATTTAAAAAAAAAAAAATTATAGGAAAAATCATTTTAATCATCATGAAAATTATTTTAATATTCAAAAAATCACAAGCAATGAAAAATAATCTTTTGACGCACAAATAAGTATGTATAAAGGCCAGAATAATTTGCAACTATTAACATTATTAAACCTTAACACGCTTAAGACATAAGACTCGCGCTCTTTTGAGACTCGAGCTTTTTTAAGACTCTAGCTCTATTTTAGCGCTCGAAAGACTGAACCTCGGTTCGACTCAAGACTCGGAGAGTTTGTTCACTGAGTCGTGTAAAATTTAGCCGAGTCTAAGAATTAGGACTCAAAAGACTTGAGTTCTTAACATCTCTAATCGCTACGGCTTTTCATTAGTATCGCCGCGTTCTCGAAACTGTGTGCAGTGGTAGACGGGCATCAAAAAACTATCTACTCTAACAGTATCTGGCATATACCAAAGGAAATGTTATTGAGAATAGACCTTAAGAATCACCATAAGAGCCAAATTATTTCTCCTGTTAAGGCCATTTTTCACGATTGCAAGATGTAGACTACCAGGTTTTCTGCGCGATTTTTTTCTTTTCACATAATTATTTATCAATTCTGTCAAGCTACTGGTGTATTTTTTCTGCAGTGGGACTGATTTTTAATATGCAACGACTCGAACTTAGGTGTATGTCTCTCTCTATTCTAAAGAAATGAAATGAGATATACAATGATTTGGAGACTTCAAACTAAACGGCTGTCAGATGCAAAAACAATTTAAGGTTTATTCACACAAGAGCGCTGGCACGTGCCGATCTGTAACGTATCTATCAGTGTCAGCGCAAAATAATTATAGCATACACCTTGTCCGCACTTGTCAGTGACAGTGACGTTCAGTGATCGCATAGCGCCGTACAAGATATTAGTTGCAATATAATTTTAACTGGCACTGGATACGTTATATACGTTAAGGATCGGCACGTGTCTGCATCGTACCGGCACTGTTGTGAGCGTTGAGGCCTTTAGGAATCCATTGACAATTTAGCATGGGACATCCAGAGGTCTCCATTAAATTGACTATGTATTTATCTGAGCAACTGACATCTGTTTAGTTTGACGTTTCTAAATTATTATACACTGTCGCTTTTCTTTAATTTAGAAGAGACATTTACTATCAATTGAGTCGTTGTATATTTAGAATGGTATGTTTGTATGGTGAGTTTATTTTGAGTCTCAGACCAAGAGCTAAGTTAAACTTTCTGATTCTTAATTTCGTTTAGCTTTAGTTTAAAAGTGGTAACAAAAAATACATTATTTTACCGATTCTTGAATTAGGCACCTATCTCGCATGAAATGGACGTAGCTGCGTACGCTGGGACGTGTATTTTTATTAAAATTTATTTGTGTAAACAAATAATAAAAAAAACATTAATGAACATAGATTTCTACTCTGAAAAACTTCAAATGGGTTTATCTCGTTAGTTCGGGCTTACATAAAATATAAAATATTTTTTCAAAAGGGTTTTACATTATCTGAAGTCCGAGTTACAAATATCTTCGAGAAGCGGTTTTGGTAACGGATTTCATTTTTTTGCCAAATTTATTATATCTGCCAATAGGATACCTTTATATTTAAACATGATATTACGTCTCTCTCTGCACAGCTTCATTCATTTCTAGTGGGTAAGTTGCCTAAGAATATGCAATCTGAGATGCATGCGAGATGATTTTAGCATTGTTTTTGAGAAAGTTCCGAAGTTTGAAGACTTTATCTGAGTCCGTTTTTAAGGACATTAATAGTCTGGTCGTTATTGGCTCTTGAAGTCTCGACCTAGGATTTTATGACGCCGTTCCAACTCTCCCCTTAATTTGGGGTAGTATTTATTATTCTGGTCATTCCATGTTTTCTTTTTTCTGGGGACTGATAGCCCTTTCTTATAGACGTTGTATTTTGTGTCTATGATTGAGGGACATTGTCCATGTTTAAAGGACGTTTTATCATCTTTTGTGTGGACTACCTGATTTGACATTGTAGTTGAAAACATAACTGTTGTATTCTCAGCCCTTATAGCTGGCGTTATACTTAGTGCTGGAATTAGCAGGTATTGGTTTGAAGTTTGTTTGACCCACACTGAGGCCGCGTGGTGGAGTATGGCTCAAAGTGGGATGTGTTGCCCAGCTGTGGGATGATACAGACTTACTTTGCTTTTTTTGGATTGAAGTATACAATTGCTTAATACGTGACATAGGAGGACAAAAGATTAGTTTTGTTTTTCCGTTTTCAGCGTGTCTCAATATTGAGAACGTGGGAGAATCTTCATTTAAGCCTTTATTTTTTGGTCATTTTATATTTTGGAATTACCAAATGTCTCGCAAGATACTCAGGTCTTACAAGTGACTCAGTCGTTTTCTCTTAGTTTTCTGATGTCCAGACATTTAATCTTGTTTTACTTGACATTTTATATAAGTTGAGGACACATTCAATTTTCTTTTAACAACACGTCCACGCCGTTACGATCCCATTCCAGGTGATACTATATTTTAGGATTTGGGCTGTAACGGCGTTCCTTGAGCGATACCCATATCTATCTGTATGTTTTCTCTTTTACTGAATTTTTCGGGAGTATCCTTTTTACTTCAAAGAAAATAGAAAAGTACTTTTTATAAGTTATCAACTATTTCTTGCCCTCTCAACAAGGGTAAGAACAAGTTGCCTTCCTTGCTAAAAAGAATTCAATTTAGTTCTCCCGTTTGATGGAGTGGAGGGATGGAGTGCCCGCTCCATTTTGTCCATGACTGAACACAATTAAATCAATTGTTAATTTAGAACTCATGCCACTTATGAATGTCAGTGAAATTAATATACTTTAAAATTCATTGAACTAACTCGTAAACAAAGCAGCTTAAAATATCATCACTTGATTTTTAATAGTGTGTTTAGCTAGTTGTTGAAAATATCGAGATGTGAAATCGTTTTTTTTTTCTCACCACAAACTTGAGTCTTGTGGGTACCTAACCCTAAAATTATGGGATTCTTATCACACGGCTTGCAGTGTAATCTATAATTTTGTTCATGGGCATTTATATAGTCGTCCTATGATTAGGACATTTTGCGTTATTGTTAGGGACATTGTCCTAATTTTAGGGCATTATTATTTCATTTGTTTAGATTTTCCCCGTTTGTTCTAAGTCTTGTGACATTTGAACTTTGTTATTATTGAAGAGGTGATTGTATTTTCCCGGTTTTACCAAACTGCGTCAAAAACAGTATTATAATATTCTGTGTACAAACAAAGTACCGCGTTTAAATATTATTTTTTACAGTTTAATTTGAAACATTTTTCATTTCTCGACTATTTTCGCCTCCCTCACCATCAGATAATAAGTGAGAGAGATAGAGTTGAAGATATATTACTTTTTAAAACTAAAAGATGTGTGCGACCGTTAAGTGTAGTCTACTTCTTCAGCGTATTAAGAACTTAAGGCTTAAAACTTAGGGTATATTTTACAATAACATTTCCTGTTATTTCATTGTAAAAATCATATTATTCGTATGTTGTAACTTAATATAGTCGTATGAGTTTCGTACTTCATATTTTGTTTGAGTTAATTTGTTTAAATTACATAAGTTTTAAGAATTTTTTGTTAAGTTCTTCCATTCTTAAGGTCTTTGCCCAGTATACGGTAGCATACATGTCCGTGCTAGGAACGTGTTCGTCAAATAAATATTTATTTGTATTGAAAACTATGACACCGTAGCGTATCGTTCTCTCTCGCTCTCGCTCCATATAACGGTGAGACAGAACGCTGTCAATCCATTCAGGGGGCATGGTAGAGCGAATCGTGTTGCTTTTCGTGCCTGTCACGTTCCTGGCACGGTCATGGTGCAGTGGAAATAAATCCTTAATATGCTACCCGGATTTTCAACGCGCACACTAGCGCCACTTTAGTAGAAAAATCATAACTTGTTAAATAAAAGACCAATCAAAAATCTGGTAAACACGATTGTAGTACAGGTTCTATACTGTATATAGTACGTTTAAATTGTTTCTAAAGTAGTTTACTGAAGTTAGACTTAGAAAAACTGCTAAATATCATCATCATCATCATCAACATTATCAGCCAAAGGACGTCCACTGCTGAACATAGGCCTCCCCCCCGGCTTTCCACAGCGACCGATCACTAGCGGTCTGCATCCAGTTTGATCCTGCGATCTGTATAAGGTTGTCGGTCCAGCTAAATATGGACACTTGGCAATTTTTCTAACTGTAACTGCAGATAACTACTTTAGAAACAATTAAAACGTACTTAATAAACTACAGAACCTGTACTACAATCGTGTTTACCAGATTTTGGATTGGTCTTTTATTTAACGAGTTATGATTTTTCTACTAAAGTGGCGCATGTTAAAAATCCGGGTAGCGCCTTAAGGAAATATTACATACTTTGATTCAAAAAATATCAGCTATTGTTTGACTGGTTAATTAGATTTAAGATACTGCAGATTTTGACTTATCTGAAATCATTTATGACATGACCTACGTTAGATATAAATTGTATGTCCATTTTTTAACGATACATAGCGGTTTTACCACCCATTCTCTTCATAATTAGGAATATTCAAGATTATTCACATTTAAAACGAACTCAAAAAAGAGGCTATAGGACAAGAACAGTCGAGGTCACCCGCGCCTTACCATTGTTCAACGGATATCGCTTGCACACCCAACACAAATATAAGCGTCACTTCAAACAAAAGACGCGAGGCGCGAGTTGACTCTTTAAGGTGCTTAGGCGCAGGAGACCTTGAACATACGCCCAATAGAGAAAGTGTAATCATCACACGTCTTCACCACTATTTGGTGGAATAAGATACTCATTTTTTAATATTTAGTAAAAATAAATCATTTCTACGTTCAAAAGTAATACGATTTTCTACATCGAATAAAAAGTGTTATGTTGACCGGTGATTAAGATAAAAATGATTTATAAAAATAGTTTGGAAATCCAAATGACATTACTTTTTCATTTCAATACTCTTTTGTTGATTTACTATTAAGTTTTTGATTAATAAATTAAGTTTTTTTCTTTAACATTTTCTGTTTTATTTATGTTTTTTTTTTCTATATAATGATTTTACTATGGCTTTTTTGGTATGAGTAAGTTAGGAATTTAACCAATTTGAAAACAAATGTTTTAATCATTTCACTACTTAAAAGTATTGCTATTCAAAGATTTGCTATCTACAATCTAAACGCCTATTGACAATACTAATCAAGCTAAGCTAAGAGGAGCTTCATATTCAAAATTTAAATTTCAAAGAATACTGAAAGTTTTCTTTTGACAGGCTAGTCCTGTCCACATTATGAAGATTATACGCAAGTTTGTCTTTGAATCATGGACCAGGTTTAGTCCGTGTGGTATCTTTAAAGTTTCGTTCTGTCACCTTTCGGGTCCAGATGACGTAGGAAATCAAATGTTATTGAATGTTTGCTTTGAGCTCATATAGCTTCCACTCTGTGGGCGAGCTAAGCATTCATTCGCATAGTATTTCGCTGATTTACATCAATTTTCATTTAAACGCGAAAACCTTTATCTATCTTTTCATCCAGTTCGGATGCAGGGAATATTCAAAACATTATCATGAGCTAAGGCTTTGAGCTAATGTAATTTCTTTTGTTACTTTTTTTATCAATAAAATAATATTTCATTAAAAGCTTGATTATTTGCTTTGAGCTCATTAGTACCAATTATGCGAGTGAGCGAAGGTGGAATTGTGTAACGCAATCGTATTCATTTGTTAGTTCAAAACGTTCGGGATAATCTGTCAAACGCTTTGTTCTTTGCCGTTTGACAGATCATACCGTACGTTTTGAACTATCAAATACGATTGCTTTACACAATTGCACCTGTGAGCATTATTCATTTAGCTGATATAACTTTAGTTATTTTTTAAACAGTGACGATAATAACAAAATAAATGGATAATATCAAAGTTTTTAAGGGTTTGAAGTAACGTTCAGGTATAGTTGGATCGCTCCGAGCTCCATGATGCCCATTTTTTGGGTGAGCTGAGCATTTCAAATCTCCAATACATTTAATTAACATATCCAATAATATGCATAGTCCAGTCCACGTTATGCTGCTATATATTGTTTATAATTTTAGTGAACTGTTGTATATGCAGATTATAATTTTATAGTTAACTAACAACTGTGTTATTTTTCAGGTAAGAGATCTCATTTTGTACGAGTTAAAATACTTTTAAAAAAAAACTGAAATAAGCTGAATGCTCGCTTTGAGCTCATTTTTTCCACTTTGTGGAGGAGCTAAGCATATATGCATTCAGCATTAACTGTAGAACTGACACCACGAAAAATTTCGTGTTCAATGAATTGAGGCCACGTGTCATCAACTCAGACAAACGGTTTCATATTCGAAATTTAAATTTCAAAGAATACAGAAAGTTTTCTTTTGACAGGCTAGTCCTGTCCACATTATGAAGATTATACGCAAGTTTGTCTTTGAATCATGGAATAGGTTTAGTCCGTGTGGTATCTTTAAAGTTTCGTTCTGTCTCCCTTTCGGGTCCAGATGACGTAGGAAATCAAATGTTATTGAATGTTTGCTTTGAGCTCATATAGCTTCCACTCTGTGGGCGAGCTAAGCATTCATTCGCATAGTATTTCGCTGATTTACATCAATTTTCATTTATACGCGAAAACCTTTATCTAACTTTTCATCCAGTTCGGATGCAGGGAATATTCAAAACATTATCATGAGCTAAGGCTTTGAGCTAATGTAGAATCCACTCTGTGGGCGGGCTAAGCTTTACATCAGTTGCATGACGGCATTTTCCGATGCTTGTCACAGGTACGTTTGTGATGTTTTTTTTTTTTAATTTTCTATTGTTACATTTTTTTTTATCAATAAAACAATATTTAATTAAAAGCTTGATTATTTGCTTTGAGCTCATTAGTACCAATTATGCGAGTGAGCGAAGGTGGAATTGTGTAACGCAATCGTATTCATTTGTTAGTTCAAAACGTTCGGGATAATCTGTCAAACGCTTTGTTCTATGCAGTTTGACAGATCATAACGTACGTTTTGAACTATCAAATACGATTGCTTTACACAATTCCACCTCTGCTCACTCGCATAATTGGTACTAATGAGCATTTTTGCATTTAGCTGATATAACTTTAGTTATTTTGTAAATAGTGATGATAATGCCAAAATAAATGGATAACATCAAATTTTTAAGGGTTTGAAGTAACGTTTAGGTACATTTGGATCGCTCTGAGCTCCGTGATGCCCATTTTGTGGGTGAGCTGAGCATTTCAAATCTCCAATACATTTAATTAACATATCCAATAATATGCATAGTCCAGTCCACGTTATGCTGCTAAGCAACAATGTAAGTTTTGCATCGAATGCTAACTGAAATGTTCATTCAATCAAATAACCTGGGAATAAAGTGAAATGTTTGCTTTGAGCTCATTATTACCCGCTCTGTGGGTGAGCTAAGTATTATCGCATTTCACCAGTATATTATGAACAATCCCTGTGATGGTTTTTACTTTTTCCTGATGGGTTTGTAAGATTGATTTTGCATCGACACTAGTCGGTTGTTACAAGTCCCTTTCTGATTATGATTATTGCTGATTGCACAACCGTGTGTATGTATCGAATGTAAGAATTGATTCCTATAAGAGCTGATGTATATGAGATTGTATTCTGTTGAATTCGCGCTCTGAGCTGACGACTCTGCTGCGAGCTGAAGACTCGAGTTCTATTTTAGCGCTCGAAAGATTGAAGCTCGGTTCTACTTTAGACTCGGAGTTTTAGTGAGTTGTGTAAAATTTAGCCGAGTCTAGATGGTCGCTTGAATTAATTTTCTATGTATATCATACGTTGTTTCTTAAAACCATAATAGGTTGATTGTCGGATAGCTATCCGTCAATCAACCTATTACAACTATTGCTACAATCATGTAAGTGATTTTTTACTCTCATAACTTGGCATTCATAAGAATTAGGACTCAAAAGACTCGAATTCTTAACATCTCTTATCACTACGGCTTTTTATTAGTATCGCCACGTTCTCGAAATCATCACTTCACTCTCATTTTGTACGAGTTACAATTCATTTTTTTTAAACTGAAGTAAGCTGAATGCTCGCTTTGAGCTCATGTTTTCCACTTTGTGGAGGAGCTAAGCATATATTCTTTTGACAGGCTAGTCCTGTCCACATTATGAAGATTATACGCAAGTTTGTGGTTGAATCATGGATTAGGTTAGTCCTAGTGGTATCTTTAAAGTTTCGTTCTGTCTCCCTTCGGGTCCAGATGACGTAGGAAGTTTAAATGTTATTGAATGTTTGCTTTGAGCTTATATAGCTTCCACTCTGTGGGCGAGCTAAGCATTCATTCGCATAGTATTTCGCTGATTTACAACAATTTTCATTTATACGCGAAAACCTTTATCTAACTTTTCATCCAGTTCGGATGCAGGGAATATTCAAAACATTATCGTGAGCTAAGGCTTTGAGCTAGTGTAGATTCCACTCTGTGGACGGCTAAGCTTTTAATCAGTTGCATGACGGCATTTTCTGATGCTTGTCACAGGTACGTTTGTGATGTTTTTTTACAAATTTTCGTATTGTTTCGAATTGTGTAACGCAATCGTATTCATTTGTTAGTTTAAAACGTTCGGTATGATCTGTCAAACGCTTTGTTCTTTGCAGTTTGACAGATCATACCGTACGTTTTGAACTATCAAATACGATTGCTTTACACAATTGCACCTGTGAGCATTTTTGCATTTAGCTGATATAACTTTAGTTATTTTTTAAACTGTGACGATAATGCCAAAATAAATGGATAGATAATATCAAAGATTAAAGGGTTTGAAGTAACGTTCAGGTACAGTTGGATCGCTCTGAGCTCCGTGAAGCCCATTTCGTGGGTGAGCTGAGCATTTAAAATCTCCAATACATTTAATTAACATATCCAATAATATGCATAGTCCAGTCTACGTTACGCTGCTAAGCAGCAATGTAAGTTTTGCATCGAATGCTACCAGAAATGTTCATTCAATCAAATAAACTGGGAATAAATTGAAATGTTTGCTTTGAGCTCATTATTACCCATCCTGTGGGTGAGCTAAGCATTATCGCATTTCACCAGTATATTATGAACAATCCCTGTGATGATTTTTACTCTTTCCTGATGGGTTTGTAAGAACCAAAGGATTTTGCCGACAGTCGGTTGTTACAAGTCCCTTTCTGATTATTATTATTGCTGATTCCACAACCGTGTGTATGTATCGAATGTTAGAATTGATTCCCTTAAGAGCTGATGTATATGAGATTGTACTCTGTTGAATTCGCGCTCTGAGCTGAAACATGTCCTCATTATGTGAGTGAGTTAAGCATTTTTGCATATGTGTCGTATATTTCTTCGTCACATCAGATACAGTTGCTCTCAGATCGCTCTGAGCTCCTTGATGCCCATTTTGTGGGTGAGCTGAGCACGTCAAATCTCCAAAACATGTAAGTAAAAAAAAAGTAAAGAAAAGTTAGCCTGTAACTTTCCACTGCTGGGCAAAGGTCTTACCTCAACTATGAGGTAGTTTGAGCCATACTCCACCACGCGGGCTCAGTGCGGGTCGGTGGAGGGGTGTTTTCAAGGCAAGTGACTAACCCTGCTGCCAGATGTTATCAAGCCGCTCATAAGGCCTCTGACTAGGCTTAATGACTAATATCAACCGATATTAGCCGATACCAACGGCTTAACGTGCCTTCCGAAGCATGGAGATGCTCATGATATACGTCACTTATATGGTCTGAATGGTCACTTATCCAAACACGACCGCGCTGTAGGTTGCTTCACTTCGGTATCACTACCAAAGCGCTTCTTCCACTGCGCTACGAGCACCTCTATAATAATAAATAGATTTTCTGTTTTTTTGCTACTATTTTTTTTATAATATTTAATATTACCAGTATTAATTCGTCATTTAGAATATTTCGTCTTACGTTCTCGAAGATGTTTTTTCGAGAACATTTTCATAAGCTTAATTTCAATCAATTCTTAAATTTAACAAAATACCAAAATATTTTGTTGATAATAAATATAACTTTGTTTTTCATAGTATTTGTATGAATAACAAAGTTATGCTTGCGATTATTAAAAATGTGCTCTATCACAGAAACTTCTAGTTTGGTCTCGTTCAAACCAATTTTCGTTGAAAGTCTTTGTCAAGATCACCATTTTACCATTTTGGAAGCGTCTATCTTTTAAACTTGAGACTTTTAGACATTGCTTTTAGAGCAAAGAGTTAAAGGAACCTCGATGTCATTTTAAAAGACCTATCCATATACACCCTACATGCATAGTTTTGACAAAAAAAAAAAAACATGTATCCCATACATGAAAAATATCCTTAAATATCATTTTTTTATTAGAATCTTTAAGAAGTTAACAGGATACATCTAACTACTAAAAAGCTTAAAATTGCATGATGTGCGTAGACTATTGATGAACGTAAGCTTGAGATCATTTGCAATGTAACAATGATAAGAGACAAACACACGATTTTGGCGGAAAGGTTAAATTCTTAAAATGCACTCTGTGGTTACTTTTGCGTTATCATATTTTTCCATCACTATCAGTCACAGGCCGTCCACTGCCGAACAGATGCTTGCTCCCTCGTGATTTTTATTGCTAATGCCGCAGACAGAAGTGGTCCTTAGGACACCATATTGGATGTTATCAAGAAGTGAGTTATTTGCCTGTTACCGGGTCATAAACATGATCAAATTTTGGCAACATCTTCACTTGCCATCAACTCAGATCGTCGACCATTGCCTGCTATTCATAGTCAGGAACCTGGTGGGAGGGCTCTTAGAGCCCGTCTGGGTGGGTACCACCCTCTTGCCTATTGCTGTCCAAGCAGCTGCGTTCAGAAACCAGGGATTCCAGTTATTATTCCATCTCCGCCAGTTTATTTTTGTAATTGGTTGGGATAGAGTGATATCTTTAACCTGTCAGGTCTGGTTTCTGATAGTAGATTTGCGATTTTGGTCAGTAGGGCAAGAGAGCCAGTGAGAGGCATTCCATCTTACGCCTCAAAGGGAGCATACCATCTGGCCTCCTATAATTTCGGACTTTCCATCTTAGTCCGTAAAAAAATTAGGACTGCCCATCTTGGTCCTTAGTTTGAGGATATACCAACTCAGTTCCTCATAGCAAAGGTCATTCCCTCGTAGTCAGGGTAATTTCCTTTCAGAAAGTCAGCGAAATTACTGGGAAGAGACCTCCGAAAGGGAGACATACCATCTGGTCCCCCGGAGTGTTGGACGTTACATCTTAGTCCGTAGAATTAAGGACTGCCCATCTAGTCCTACAGTGGAGGACTGTCCATCTTAGTCCTAAACTTGAGCTATAGAGAGTCAGCGAAATTACTGGTTGAGGTATTCTGAGACCTCAAAAAGGGACTTACAATCTGGTCCCTTGCAAATTTGGACGCTCCATCTATGTCCGTATTAAGGACAGCCCATCATAGTCCTAATCTTAAGGACACCCACATCCCCTGGGTCGAGGATATACCATCATAATCCTTGGTAGTTGGAGGTGTTGGACCTGCTCTTGCAGTAAAGGTCATTTTTTCTTTTCTTTTTTAGTTTAGTGTTTTGGATGGTTTCTGAGAGTTTGAGTTTGAGTGAGTTTCTATAGGAGACACAGGCAAGGGCTCAGTCTGTGTATATATAGCCAGGTGCTGGTATTAAATCAACTAATGGGATAGGGGCTCTCACTTCTATGAAGTAATCGTATTGGTGGATTTACAACAGTCCTGGCTATGCTCTGGTAGAAAGCGGCGGGGCCATATTCTGTAAGGTAGGTACCCGAACAATTTATAGCCAATTTTTAGTGTTTTATTAATAACAAACGGAAAAAACTAAGACATGCAACATAAAAATATATTAAATTCAATCCATTTCAATTCTTTATTACTCCCTATTATTATATTTATTGTATTTTAATTCCTTATACTTTTTAATTTGCAATTTTAATTTCAATGTAGTATGTAAATTATTTCAGTAATTTTATTTTATACCTTAATGGAATCAGGCGTTACTTTGCGGAAATCCATTATTAAGTTGAAATTCATAAAATTATTTTGCTTTAAATTTCCGCGAAGCGACGCCGGTGCAGGCAACTAACTACACGAACCGTCACCGCGTTTAGTATTAGTTCAGGCAAATGCAGGATGCACCACCCGCCCTCCCTCAATACGCATGCGGCACAGCTGATGCAATTAATAGTACCCAACACCAACGTGCAAAAAACCTCGACGCGTTTCGCCACTACACGTGGCATCCTCAGGAGATGTTGTCGCCTCGGCGGAGCACGGACGACTGAACTGTGTCGACTGGCGAACAGGCCTTTTATACTTTCCGTCCACTAATGAGGTGACGGAATCGTTGTCACGGAAATTTGAAAATGAAGTTAATCGGTTGGTAATTGACGGTTATTATTAATAGATTGTTGATTTGAAAATATATTTAATTATATAATTGTTGAACGAACAGGTCAGTTATACCGCCTCTCCACTTCTAAATATATTTTCAAATCAACAATCTATTAATAATAACCGTCAATTACCAACCGATTAACTTCATTTTCAAATTTCCGTGACAACGATTACGTCACCTCATTAGTGGACGGAAAGTATAAAAGGCCTGTTCGCCAGTCGACACAGTTCAGTCGTCCGTGCTCCGCCGAGGCGACAACATCTCCTGAGGATGCCACGTGTAGTGGCGAAACGCGTCGAGGTTTTTTGCACGTTGGTGTTGGGTACTATTAATTGCATCAGCTGTGCCGCATGCGTATTGAGGGAGGGCGGGTGGTGCATCCTGCATTTGCCTGAACTAATACTAAACGCGGTGACGGTTCGTGTAGTTAGTTGCCTGCACCGGCGTCGCTTCGCGGAAATTTAAAGCAAAATAATTTTATGAATTTCAACTTTATTTTATACCCTCCATTATGGGTAGCTGAGTTGGCTATAATGTACGGAAGTTATCTTTCAGAATAAGGACTCGATAGCTGGATAGTCCTAAACGTAAACTTTATCGCTTTGAAGCGGCTCATTCAAAGAAATAAGGTTTAGGAGAGCGAGGATCTGGAGGACAGGTAATTATAAGGTGCAAAGGTTGAGGACTCTACCAAAAGCTGAGAAGAAAACAAAATAAAAAAAGCACTCTCTCTCTCTCTCACACACACACACACACACACACACACACAAATAACTAATTCTAATCTATTTTCCGCTTTGGATAGAGTCCTGACTTTAGAGTATGCACTGACTTAAGTACTTATAACGCACAACAATTAACGCACCAACCAAAAATCTATATATCTGTTAGATGATGTACGCCAATAACTGTACCTTTCACTTTTACTTGCCAGTAATCAGTACGAGTGAAAGAGATAGTGAGTTTACGAACATCATCTTACAGAATAGAGCATTTGAATTCCATATTTTTATTCTCCATCTATACATTTCAGACTTAAATGATTAATCTATTTACATTAACATTTTATTGTAGTTTAAGTTGTATGATATAAACCTTTCACAATTTTATTTTTGTCATTTTATGTGGATTAGCCTTAGAACATTTTTATTTTAATATGATTGATACCATTATTTCGTTTGTCTTATGTTATTTTTTATCGTAACAGTAATAATTATGTTTGTAAATTTTCATGAGTTTGTAAAAAAATCTTATGCATTGTTGTGTTTTTCATTAGAAAAGAGGTTATTAGATATTGTTTTCTGTTTTCGATTTTTAGCAATTACTTTTAAGTACGTGTTAAAATAATTATAAAATCATAAACTTGTACATAAAATATTATATTTAGGTAAGTTAAGTTAGTGCATGCATGAATGAAGCGAATTGTAACAATAAAATAATATAAAAACATCTGTCTTTAATTTAGAACTATACATTAGGGCCGATTTTATCAACGTCAACGAAGACTTATCCGACGAAATAAAGAAGTAAAGTACCTACACGACTGATTTTAAATTGACATTTACATAAATAATTGTTGCTAAATAGGTGACGTAAGTATTTAATTACGTATTGTATTTTATTCGACGAATATTCCTTTTCTAACGTTGGAAAAATCGGGCTAGACCTTTTCCATTGGAATAACTTTTAGAATTCCGACCAACACACAAATTATCCGACCAATTTCAAAATATTGTCAAAATGACAGCATTCAATAAAGGAGATCTACTTTTCTTATTGGTCGGGTAACCTTAGTCTTGGTAACATAAATAATTTAAAATTTAAAATATAAATAACATAGTATGTTTTTTATATCTTCATTATTGCAATGCGAACTATGTCCGAACCAGGTTTTCTTCTAGCACTGCCGATCTCTTGGAAACGATTCCATAGATTTTGATAACTCTTCGAGAAAATCCCAATTGCAAACCCACAGATCGCTGCGAATGACCTGCTTCAATCATTGTAAAAGATGTTTCTGACTCGAGATATCAATGAACTCTGATAATTTCTAATAAACCAAGAAGCTAAGGAAAGCAAAATGTCAAAGAAAATAGAATCAAAATTTTCAAAAAGAATTTTAAATCAAATTTTATTTAAACTTGTTGCCAGCATTAGATGAATCCACAATATTAAAAAGTTTAGGTATCAAAGACTGTATACTCAATATTATACTACTTACTTTCAATATGTAAATGTTTAATAATTTACACCAAAATGAAAAAAATCCTCGTGGCCCTTATTTTGTTTTACAAGTATATGATTGTTGACAAATAGGTGATTTTTGAAATCACGTGTTTTATATTATATTCGACGAATATTTCTTATCTGACGGTGGTGAAATCTGGCCTAAAAGTGTTAACGTTATATGGCTATACGTTTTACATTTTAATAATTCGTTGGTTAGTGCTTATGGTGTATCTATATATCGAGGGTAAAACTGGCTCTTAATCTACAGTCACGTGATGGACGTAGACATTTGCGCTCACCCCTCTCGCCGCTTACATGCCTCAGGCGGTGACAAGAATAGAATAGAATATAATTATTATTTATTTGAAACACATACATAAAAATAAATTACATTACCATAAAAAAATATCAAAAAGAAAATTTATAGAAAACAAAAACAAAGCGCCTAAGTATGCCAAAAAGGTCCCCGCTCAGTATATGTCGTGACAACAGGTGGTAAGCGACACTGATTTTCAGCGGGAACCCCGGCTAGGAAGAGAAAGAGAAAGAAAAAAAAAACAACAACAAAAAAATACTATTACATTACTATCCATTACTCACATACACTCAAAATAATAAATTAATAAATAAAATATTGTAATGTATTGTAAGTAACATGCATGCTAATTGCGCTTGCAGCGCCCTCAACTCGCCGGTATCGTACCGTCCTATGGACTACTTTTTCCATTCAAAATAAAGATAAATTTAGAGCGTTTAACTTCTAGGCGACTTAAGCTGATATATCTGATAGCTGATATATGCTGATAAATCTATACTTATATTATAATGCTGAAGAGTTTGTTTGTTTGTTTGTATCGCGCTAATCTCAGGAAGTACTGGATTGATTTTTAAAAAATATATTCGTTTTCGATAGCTGTTTTATTGAGGAAGGCTAAAACATCACGCTGCGAAGGGAGGGGAGGAAACAAACACTAAACGCGCGGACGAAGTCGCAGGGGACCGCTAGTTCTTACATAAATGGCAGCAGCGCCGCTGTTTTTAGGACCCCTTAACCGAATGGCAAAAAAGGGAACCCTTATAGTTTCGTCAAGTCTGTCTGTCCATCCGTATGTCACAGCCATTCTGAAGCTATAAGCATATTACACAGTTTAAACTTATTAGGAAGATGATTCTCATACAAAAAATAAAAAATATGATATTAAAAGGGGGGCGGGGGCTCCCATACATACACTTAAACAAAAAAAAAGTCAAACCTGCGGTTCTATGGTCCCATTTCAACTAAAAGTCTAACGTTTGAGAGATAGACGCTTACAAAGTGGTAAAATGAGCGTCCTGTCCCCTCATCGAACTTTTAAACTAGACGAGTGTACATTTTGAAAAAAATACATATGATGTAGATCTTGAGAAAGACTCTAACGAAAATGCGAAACGTAGGCCAAGCGGGAGTCGGACTCGCACACTAAGGGTTCTGTGCCAACTTAAACTGAATTAGAAAGCCACTTACTTCCACTTAGCCAAAATATCACAATATTTTGTTGACAGCAAAAATAACTTTGTTTTTTATAGTATTTGTATGAATAACAATAATGCATTTATTTAAAAAATAAAGTTTACACTCTTAAATAACAGTAAGTGAAGATTATAATACAAGTAATGTAAATAACTAGAAAAAAAGAGTGTGAATGAGTGCGTGTTTGACATTGGTCCCCACACTAGGCGAACCTGTCACGTGAGGGCCAATTAAGAGAGTTCAAAGACGAACAAACAACATATAACAAAGTTATGTTTGCGGTATTAAAAATGTGCCCTATGTCAGAAACTACTACTTCGATCTCGTTCAAACCAATTTTCGTTGGAAGTTTTGGTCAAGATCTACATCATGTATTTTTTTAGAAACCCTAGATTTGAGAAAAGAAATGTTTTTAGGTTTTAGTTTCATGTATGGGAGTCTGGGAGACCACCCTTAAATAACTTTTTTTTGTATGAGAATCGTGAAGCGGTTAACAGGATACATCTTTGATGATACATCATCTACCTACTAAATTTTACCTGTGTAATACTAATTCTTTCAGAAAAAAGTAGCTGTGACATACACATGGCTACATACGTAGCCGGACACACAGACAAACTTAGCGAAACTATAAGGGTTCCGTTTTTTGCCATTCGGCTACGGAACCCTAAAACACAAGTTTAGGCTAAATGAAGGATCTGCAGTCTAACATTAACAGATCTTACAAATTAAAAAAGATCAAATACCTACGTTATATAAGGATTCAGGCAATTACGGTCAAAAAAGTTCCTTTGTTTCTTCAGATGACTGTGTAGTTGTAACTATCTCGTAACAGCAATGTTGTATTCATGTAGCCGGGTAATAGGCTAGGCCATGACGGTAACTTGAAAAATAAATAAAAAAACTTATGTACAATCGACAGCACATCAAGTTACCTACTTTTGTTGCAAACTAGCCCTTATTACAACTGCATTAGATACTGCAGTGTTTACCTTGACGTGCGCTGTTGACCGTACTTTTCGAGATAAGGAATTTGAAAAAAAAAACTAAATTACGACTACTGTGGTCATTAATAACCTTACACATAAGCTATGTATACACTATACCTACCTGAAGTAAATCTATTACAGCTAAAGATAATGATAGTAGCTAGCCGATTTCGACTACGGTGGCCAGTCACAACACAACGACTAACCAACTGCGTGGGATATACGTTAGTTCACAAGTGTGTGCGCAAACACAGGTGCACTGTCTATTCCTTTCATTGTCATAGCCCGATGGGACAGCAATCTGAACCGACCGGAGAGAGATCAGGCGCAGGACCAACGGCTTTACTTGCTTTTCCGAGGAACGGGGGTGGAACACTGCTAACTTCCAAACTCCAGGCTACCCTAAGAATTTCTGAACAGGAAAACTCAGGTATATATTTTTGGCCCAACCCGGGACCTCTGGCGCATCCATCGCTTTAAAGTGCGATCGTCTAACCGCTGCGCCACCGAGGCAGTTCTTCAGCTTTCTGCCTCGGTGGCGCATCCCCGGGTGGGGCCAAAAATATGTACCTGGGTTTTTCTGTGCAGAAATTCTCTGGGCAATCCGGAGTTTGGATGTTGGCGGTGTTTTACCCCTGAGCCTCGGAAAGCACGTAAAGCCCTTGGTCCTGCGCCTGATCTCTCTCACCGATCGTATCAGATTGCTGTTCCATCGGGCAATGAGAGTGAAAGGTACAGAGAGTGTGCCTGTGTTTGCGCACACACTCGTGTACTATAATATGTCCCGCGCAGTCGGTTAATCGTTGGTGACAGGCCACCGTATCGAAATCGGCTAGGCTATAGTCCTAAAGCTTTGTTTGTTTGAACGCGCTAATTTCAGGAACTACTAGACCAATTGAAAAATATTTCTGTCTTGGATAGCTTATTTATCGAGAAGGCTTTAGGCTATTAAACATCATATATACTGCGACGGGAGGTGATGGAGCAAACTCAAAACGCGCGGACGCACTCGCGGGGGACCGCTAGTAATCTACTCGTAAGACGAACGGTAAGTAGCTACTAGGCTGATTTAGCGCGCGGAATTGGCGCTATCGTGACAGATGCTATTAAGGCACTGGCCTGTGGCCTGTAGCATACTACTGGGACATGGTCTGTGTCCGTGAGTTTGTTTGAATTGATAATATTAACCGATAAAGTAAAATAGACACAGAAAGTGTATACTTGGTAAAAACCGCAATTGAAAGCAAAAATACGCGTGGCAGGCGAGCATTCTATCACTGAACCACTGACAGCTCGTTTAGGGCGGGACAACACTAGTCGATTGGTAGTGCCGTTCCATGCTTCTCGTTTTTCTGCTCGCTAACACTACAGTAGTATACAATAATTTAAAAGATCCTTGGTATGCTGAGAATATAAACTTTTATTTGGTTGGTATTGGCTTGCATTGAAATGCTTAAATAAAATAAAAATAAATAAAAATAAAAATAGCCTTTATTTCTACTACCATCTGATTTATGCTAAGCTTATCTAATTATAATAAATATCGGCAGTAGTCGCCTCAGCGGCGTAGGCCTCCCCTAAACCTTTCCACCTTTCTCTTATGCGCGCTTCTCGCATCCAGAACGTTCCACTTCTCTGGGTAAAAATGTCACACCATCGTTTGTTTGGTCTACCTTTTTTCCTCTTTTTGTCTCTGGGCAACCATTCTGTAAGGCGCTTTGTCCATCTGTTATTGTTCATCCTACAAATGTGTCCCGCCCATTGCCATTTAAGGAGTCTCGTTCTTTTTGTAACATCAGTTATTTTAGTTTTCCGTCTAATGTTTTTGTTGCTTGGTCTACCTTTTTTCCTTGTCCGACAATTTTAACCCAAGCATACTTCTTTCCATTTTGCGTTGGCATATAGCCACTCTTTCCTCGTCTTCTTTCCTAAGTGACCACGTCTGGCAACCGTAGGTCAAGCAGGGTAGTATTGCTACTTCATAAAGCTTCTTCTTTATGTGTATGTCAATGTCTTTGTTTTTCACTATTTCTCTTACTCCCCAGTATTTTTTCCAGGCTAGAGTTATTCTTCGTTGAATTTCTTTTCCTGTATTGTTTTCAAATGATACTAATTGGCCGAGATATATGTATTCCTTAACGTAGGTACTCGATTTTTTCATTCATTAGTATGATGTCTCGAGGCTCTCCGTTGGTTAAAATTTTCGTTTTCGTCGAGTTCATTGATAGTCCAGCCTTTTTACTTTCTAGTGCTAGTTCGTTGACCATGATCTCTAGTTCTGTAGCGTTATCTGTAAAGACTACGATATCGTCAGCGAACCGAAGGTGGTGCAGTTGTTCTCCGTCTACCTTTATTCCTCTCTGTTGCCATTGTAGATGTCTGAAAATGGATTCGAGTACCGCAGAAAACAGTGTTGGAGAGAGCGGGTCCCCTTGTCTTACTCCATTCTGTATGGGGAATTCCACACCCTCGCGCTCTAGGCGTACTTTAGCGAGGCATTTAGAGTAGATACTTTTTATTAAATTGATGTATTTATGATTGACTCCTTGTTGTGTTAGTGATGTCCATATAGTATCAAAGTGTATGGAATCGAATGCTTTAGTGTAGTCTATAAAACACATATATAACGTTAAATTGTATTCTTTTGCCTTTTCTATTAGCTGTGTTATGACTTGTATATGGTCTACGGTCGAATAACCTTTACGAAAACCAGCTTGTTCCCGTGGTTGGTTTTCCTCGAGTGTTTTTGTTATTCTGCTTAATACGATCTTTGAGAATACTTTGTATAGGTTTATAAAGATGAAATAAGAAACCAAAAATTTGCGCACGGGCGGGACTTGAACCAGCAACCTTTTGGCAAACCGGGCCAAACGCTCTTACCAATTGAGCCACCGTGCTGTTAGTCCGACCCTGCGAAATTTGTGGTTTCTTATGAAAACGTCAATTGCGTGACGCTTAGCGCCATCTAGCCGTCCGTTTATGAAACAGATGACCCAAGCAGTTATTCTTTACAGAATAAATTCAACTTGGAAATTGATGTCTTTTATGAATATAAAATATGACACTGTGAGTGTTAAAAAACATTCTTAAGCATTAGATAGCGAAGCGACATCAATTTCCAAGTTGAATTTATTCTGTAAAGAATAACTGCTTGGGCCATCTGTTTCATAAACGGACGGCTAGATGGCGCTAAGCGTCACGCAATTGACGTTTTCATAAGAAACCACAAATTTCGCAGGGTCGGACTAACAGCACGGTGGCTCAATTGGTAAGAGCGTTTGGCCCGGTTTGCCAAAAGGTTGCTGGTTCAAGTCCCGCCCGTGCGCAAATTTTTGGTTTCTTATTTCATCTTTATGAATATAAAATATGACACTGTGAGTGTTAAAAAACATTCTAAAGCATTGTATAGGTTTGTCATTAGGCTAATTGGTCTGTAATTACCAAGGTCGCTTCTGTCTCCTTTTTTATGTAGTAATATGATTGTTGATTTTGACCATTGGTCTGGTGTGGTTTCTGTATTAAGTATGTTGTTAAATAGTGTTTGGAGTGGTTTCAGAAGAGATTTAGATAGAGTTTTAAGGACTTCATTTGAAATATTGTCGCTTCCCGGGGTCTTGTAATTTTTCAGAGTTTTTATAGCGTACTCGATTTCTGATGTAAGGATTATTGGTGGTTCGTCGTTTATACTCGCATCTAATCTGTCTGATTTTATAATTGGTAGGTGTTCATTATCTTTCGCGGCGTAAAGTTCTTTATAGAATTTGAATTGAAATGCTTAAGGGATCGTTAAATGTGGCGGGTTTCAAAGAATGCGACAGAATTGTCTTACAAAAAGGTGCGGGTGTAAAAAATATTGGCCTAATTGCTAAGAAGAAAACAGAATCGATGTTACTTATAGCATAGTCATTTAATATCTTCACAACATACTCGTAGTATAAAACAAAGTCGCTTCCTGCTGTCTGTATGTATGCTTAAATTTTCTAACCCGCGCAACGGATTTTGATGCGTTTTTAAGGGTTCTGTAGCCGAACGGCAAAAACGGAACCCTTATATTTTCGGCAAGTCTGTCTATCTGTCTATCCAGAAGTTCACAGTCACTTTATTCTAAAACTCTTAGCATTACACAGATAAACTTAGTAGGTAGGTGTATTTCGTTAACTGCTTGATGATGCCCGTACAAAAATTTAAAAATAATGATTTTGACGTTCGCTCCCATACAGTGATATAACCAAAAAAAAAAAAAACTCAAACTTAAGTGTGTGGGGTGGGGTGGATAGGATAGACTGTCTCTTTAATAAAATGGCATTGAGGTTGGTTAAGAATGTTTTTAACACTTAGGGCCGATTTTTCAATGCTCATATAAAACTTATCAGACTGATAAATTATAAAGCGACAGATTTTAAAAAAAAGACAGGTACCTATGATTGCTGACAGTTAGGTGACGTTTTCGAATTAGCCTTATTGTATTTTGTTCGACGAATATTTCTTATCTGATTATTTAAAAAATCAGCCCTTATTAGGCGTCGTCCTAATTGACAGCGATCGTACGATGGCGCGATGCGTTTTTCATCTCACGATCAAAGTGGTCGTACGATGACCTAACAGGTGTCCTAATAGATCGCGCGATGTCTATCGTGCGATGCCGTCGGTCGATGGCTGGCGTCGCGCTTACGCCACTTTAACGATGGCTCTTTATAGAGATGCACAGTTTTTGCTGTCGGGCAATATTGCTTTAAAAATTGCAAAAGACATTGAAAAAAGGAAACGTAGACAACATAAAATACTTTATAGATCCAGGAATCTGCGTGGTGAATTTGTCACTGGTGTAGGCCCTTGCCCCTTTCGTCCCACGCCCCTCGCGCGTCGACGCATACGCGATGTAACCAATTAGGACACTCAAAAGAGATCTGCTGCGTTGATTACATGGTCGCACGATCAAACGCATCGTACGATTGTTATTAAGCATTTCATGTGCTCGCACTATTACTTGCGAGGTTCAAATAGGACACTCTGGTGAAATCTGTATGTTTGAACTCATCGCACGACGAGAACGCATCGTGTCATCGTAGGATCGCTGTCAATTAGGACGACGCCTCAGTGTCATGTCATATTTTAGATTCATAAAGATGAAATAAGAAACCAAAAATTTTCATACGGGCGGGACTTGAACTAGCAACATTTTGGTTAACCGGGCCAACGGTCTTCCAATTGAGCTACCGTGCTGTCGGTCCACCCGAGCGAAATTTTTGGTCTCGTATGGATACATACGTCATTACGCGTAGCGCAGACGTCACGCGTAATCATGTAGGTATTCATAAAAGTCGGTCTCAGTGCGCGAGTCTGACTCGCACTTGGCTGGTTTTTCTTAAATAGATAGAGTTATTCAAGAGGAAGGTTTGTATGTGTGATACAGGCACAAATAATTTTACAGGTTTCGAAGTAAAGTCGTAATTCAAACACATTTTTTGCGCTTACATTACGAACAAACATTTCACCCGTGCGAAGCCGGGGCGGGACGCTAGTATTTTATTAAAAGAATTCGCAGGTGTACATCATATATAGTTTTAAAAGTTTGTTCTTAGAATCAAAAATACTTTGATTATTATAATTAAGTATAACAACAATTTGATTCAATCATTTCATTTCGATTCAATATATTGGTTCATATAAAATATACCCTATTTCCGTTGTTTCACTTTGATTCTGCCGGTATACCTCTCGTCTGTGAGTTTTTCATACACCAATTCAGGTGTTTCTGGTCTTTCTGCTAGCGCTCTTTGGAAGCTTTGTAATATATTCTGCTTTTCTAAAAACAGTTTGTCTTTCTTTGAGGTTATGGAGATAGCTGCGAGTGTTGTATTTACCCATGCTTCGTAGTAGGGCTTCGTATGCCCATTTATACTTGACGGTGCCCATTTAGCGACCTCGGTTGGCGGCGACAGTGCTCTAATAGACAAATCAGGAGACTTAACAAACTTTTTACTTTTCTTCTTCTTTTTCTTTTCATGATTTTTCTTAGGCCTCTCCTTCACAGTGGCTGTACTCTTCGATGTGACCGTGATCGTTTCTGACGATCTTAAACTCTTCGGGTTTCGAATTTCATCTGGGATTTTGATCAGAACACTCGGTTTGGTTTTCTTCTGATCAACGAATGTGACCGCTTTGTATGTTTTTGAATTGTTTCTAGAGGAGATGGTTCGGATTATAGGCTTCCTTTGAACTGTTTCTTTTTTCTCTGGTCTTACAAAATTTATTATAGTAACTGATTGCTTTGGATCTTTGTTAATATTTGGCTTTTTAGTTATTATATCTTGTTGGTCATCTTTCTTGAGGACATGTGGTACCACAGGGGTATTTTTCGCTTTCAAAGTGAATATCTTCTGATTTTCATTTGGTACGGCTCTTGTATCTGTAAACACTTTCTTTATATTTTCTTTAGAGCTGCGACGATCTACGTTTTTCACTTTATCGTCAGGTAGTTTGGCTACGTTTAGCTTAGATTTGTTTTTGCGATCAATATCATCTTTATCGAAATTAGGGTTTGAACAATTTATGTCTGTTTGACATACCTTTCGCGTTTTATTTGTAGTTTTCAAATCCCCTCTATCTGAGATTACTTTAGCAACAATTTCAACTATTTTTCTTGTTGGTTTCTTCAGATCTCCCCTATCTGGAGGTAGTTTAGAGTCATGTGTATCTAAATCGGCTTTCTTTGTTA
The DNA here is from genome assembly GCA_963924145.1 of Pyrausta purpuralis. Lineage (NCBI taxonomy): Eukaryota > Metazoa > Arthropoda > Insecta > Lepidoptera > Crambidae > Pyrausta > Pyrausta purpuralis. Next base: position 5,385,064 of record OZ001670.1, on the reverse strand, counting down.
ATTTATCTACTTTCTTCAAATCACCCCGGTCAGGGTGAACTTTAGGATCGCGTGTGACAAAATCTGTTACTCTTTTGAACGGTCTATCCATTTTTCTCAAATCTTCTCTTTCTTTTCTCTCTATTTTTTTTTCTGGTTGCTCTGTTTTCTTAAAATTTCTCTTATCCATGCCGAAAAATAATTTCACTGAAAATTTTAACTTGTTTTGGGTGAATGACTTCAAGTCAGTGCCATCTTGATTGATTTGGGCTTTTTAATTTTCATTGTCAATTGACGTCAATGATGTAAATGTTACCCCCGTTATTCATAAAAACGAAAACAGTCTAATTAACCTGATTTTACTGTTAAACTGTTTTGTCTCGTTCTTTCTTGGTGCTGTCATCATTTGACAGAAAGTGACAAAACAGTGTAATAGCTAAAAAAGGTTTTTAGACTGTTTGAGTTATTATGAATAAGGGGGTAAATCTATACTACAGTGCTACAAGGATCTTTTGGCACGTGGCGAAAATCGGAACTAACACCGTCAGCTTAAAACTTGTCAATTGTGACAGTTCGTTGATGGTGCTTTTTGTTGTGGTTCTGTTGTGATTTTGTTGCATTTTAAATGTGTAAAACATGCCAAAAGTTATAAGATGTGGCGTGAGAGAAGTGATGCTAAAAGTTTAAGAGTTTTTTATGAAAGAGAAACAGTCTGGCGCCCCGATAACACCATTTGAAAAAGTGAACGAGCGGGGTTGCAGCTGCGACATGTTAGTGATACCCCTTTTTCCGAAACTTAACAATTAGGTTTATTTTTTTATCAAAATATTAAAAGCTAATATGATTTCAGGAGTATCATTAAGAACTGTAGCAAGGATTGGAAATGAAGGAAAGTTCGCGGCAGCGTCATCTTCCAAAATAGTTTCGCCAGAGAAAAACAGAAAAACGAGGAAGGATAAAATTATGATTCGAGGGGTATCTTGATGAGGCATCCATCATTGATTTAAATTTTGACACGGATGAAAGTAGTGACAGCGAAAAGGATTTCGAAGATGAATATTATGACATGATGCCATTAGACCAGGTTTTGGGGGAACATAATTAAAATAAACATATTTGAAAATAACTGATGTTTCTTTACTTATGATTTATTTTTTCTAACCTAAATACAAACCTGAGTTTACTAATTTCCTCTCACAAAATTGACCTTCTGTTAAGTATAGTAGGCATAGTCTATGGATAGTTAATCAGTTCTAAATATTATTTCAAAAACCTATTTTTGTGTAAAACTTTGTAAACTTTGATAGATTTGTTCCCCTAAATCTCCATGTCTCAAACAAAATAAACTCCCTCAACCAAAGGAGAAATTATTCACTGGCAACCCTTTTTTCACAATCACGCCCCCCTGACAATGTCATCCAAGTGCCATATGATCCTTGTAGCACTGTAATATTATAACGCTGAGGTGGTTAAGGTGCGCTTATACGGGCTAAAGTAAAATTACTCAATTCCAGTCAATACTCCTCAACTATGACGTCAAGACTACATCAAGCAATTTACGGCAACGGCAACAAGCATGAATATTGCGCAATACAATATAGAGCGATATCCAAGAAACAATTAAGTGTTGGTTGCAAGTTATTTAGCCGCAAAACAAACAGGTACGTACGAGATACATACAAAAATTGCCTGGAATTTCCAAGAGCAATGGATATTCGTCAATTCGTATCTGCGACATTGAGCGATATGAGATATCTGGAGCAATTAGAAGCAATATCGCCGAAATAATGCCGCAACATATTGCTCCAATAATTGCTCCAGATCGGTCCATTCGTGTCACCGAACAATTATTGCCTTCACGGGCAACTAAAATTGCTAAATTCCAGTCAATACTCGTCAACTATGACGTCATAACTACATCAAGCAATTTACGGCAACGGCAACAAGCATCAATTCTGCGCAATGCAATATTGAGCGCTATGGCGCAACTTCATCAACTAGGCAATACTGTCCTACACGAGCATTAGATTATATATTATTCAAAAACTTTACTAGAATAAACTTTACTTTACTTTATGTTGTCATAGCGTAAAGTTCATTCTAGTAAAGTTTTTGAATAATATATAAACTAATTCTTAACACAATGAAAATTGCGGCCTTTTTGTCAAAAACGATCGCACCCAGATACGCCTATTCCTTTTCTTTCTTTTTTGTTTTTGATGAATAGTAAAAAAAGCGCTACAAGCCGCCGCAGCAAAAACAATGTCGTCCATAGCGAGCGAATACTGAAATGCTCGTGTAGGACAGTATTGCCTAGTTGATGAAGTTGCGCCATAGCGCTCAATATTGTATTGCGCAGAATTGATGTTTGTTGCCGTTGCCGTAAATTGCTTGATGTAGTCATGACATCATAGTTGACGAGTATTGACTGGAATTGAGCAATTTTAATTGCCCGTATAAGCGCACCTTAAGCGGACTTTTAGTCTAGCCCATGTTTCACAAGGCATCAATTTCAAATTGAGATGCATACCTTTCTGTGTCAGATTTCAGCCTATTTTCTATTTACAGAGATGAAACATAAAACCTTAAAATCACATCCAACGCAACCTGTAACGTCTCTGTCAAACACACGTCAATCAATCACCACAGGACCACAGCTGTCAACGTCACCATTTTTGAAAAAGCCCAAAGAAAAATTATGTAACAAAAAATACAAAAAAATGAACTAACAAGTCAACTGTTCAATAACAGACTTAGTTAAAAATGGAGACTAAGTCTAGCGTGGTAAAGTCGAAGTCTTCCAACAGCGCAAAGACGATTCCATCAGTAGATCATCGGCACAAGAAGAGCAGGAGCAATGCTGAGTTCCAGCCGAATACGCTGAAGAAACGAGGGGTTTATGTCGAGAAGAAGCCAGTTAAGATGGGAATTCATGAACCAGGTAACAGACACAGTTACATTCACAAAATATTAAACCTGACACAAAATATTACATACAACGTGTAATATTAAATGTGCATATCTTACCTCAGACACCTTTTAAATTCAATTGACCTAATTCCGAAAGAAAAAATAAAAGTTCTGTGTGGTGTTTTAGTTTTACTGGCACTTCTGATTATTTTTTGCTCTGTGGACGACGTTCTGCCGAGAGAGAGAGAGAAGCCGGTTGGTAGTTATTATATCACTGGCTGGCCGCTGATATTATTATTTTTACCATCCAAGCTCATCATATCGCTATAAGAACTAACCATTGCTTGTTTAGGTTTTTTTTTGCTGTTTTAAGCGCGTAATGGCTTGTCTTATTAATAAACAGACACGGCAACATTTTTACACTTTTGCGTACAGTTCTCCAGAAACAATAGAAATATTGTTATGAGGTCTACACATATAGATGTTCACTGTCCACAAAAAAAAAAATGAAAATTTTGGCCTTTATTAAAAAGTGGTTTAATTGATTCTGCTCGTTATTCCAATCAAACTATTTTCAGGTTTTGCGCATTAAACTTTACATGTTGTATAGCACTACTTAGGCATCAAGTCAACTGTGACTTCAAAAACGCCTCTGGTCTAGTGGCTCGCGGGTTGATGGCAAGAGGTGTTTGACACAGGAACAAATTCTTACAAAATAAATTTTGTATTCTTATAAGATGAGACTCGAACCTGCATTTTCAGGCTAACCAGGCTAACGCTCTATCCATTATCCAATTGAGCTACCGTGCTGTTGGTCCGACCGCGCGAAATTTCTGGTCTCCTAAGGATACGTCCGCGCCATCTACCCGTCTTCTTTGCAACAGCGCGGAAAGACCAGAAATTTAACGCGGTCGGACCGACAGCACGGTAGCTCAATTGGAAAGAGCGTTGACCCGGTTACAAGAGATGCAAGTACGAGTCTAGAAGAAGATACATGTACCAGTCTTTCAGTTGCGCAAAATTTAGTTTCTTATTTCGTCTTATACAAAATAAGACTGTGCGTGTTAAAATATCAACCAACAAATTTTGTGGTTGTCTTGTATAACTGCAGTTATAGATTTAACCGACTGTCCGACAAGAAAATATATTTCCGTTATTCGGAGGGCACGTAAGCCTCTCAATCGAGGCATGCCAGAAACCTACGAGTATATTATAATGGCTGATCAAGCGTGACACAAGAGTTGTATACTATAGTAACTAACCCCTAATACGCTATTATGTGAACGGTCGAGGTATCTCGCGTTTCACCACTTTTCAACAAAATTGCTTGCACACAGGACACAAAAACGGGTCATCATTTCCAACAAAGTCGACAGTACATAATACTTTTCCTTGAATAGTGGTTAGAAGCGAGAGTTCGCACCAACCAACCTATAATTTACGTCTTGATAAGTTGTAAGGTGCTTTTATTAACAGCAATCAGAGAGACCTTTAAAATTACAAGTCAATTAATTTCCATTTCAGAGAAAACTCCAGTTCAAGAAAAGCCCATGAAATCTCCACCTAGACTGCGCCCTGACAACAAGCGATTCCTTGCTTCAGTCTTAAATATCCTGTCTAAATCTACCGCCGGAACTCAATATCCCGAAAGTGGAGCTAAAAAAGGGATCAGAAGACGGACGAAAGTCAAAAGAGCACCTGATGTCAATGCTGTTAAAGAAACAAAGAAAGAAATCTCAGAAACACCCAAGAGGAAGTCCAAGTTCAGATCTAAAGCACTCAACGATGAAGTCGACAAAGAAAATAAACGAGACAAAGTTGTAGTTCTCCAATCGCAAAAAGAAATGGTCGAAACCCCTTCAATATATTCCGAGAACGCTTCATTTAACTGGTCAACCTTGCCTGCGATGAAAACGAATGAACAATCGGAAAGATCAGAAACGAAAGACCAAGATGTGGCTAGCGTATTATTGCGAGAAATAATGGAAGGTCAAAAAAGCAAAAAAGAAAAAAGAGTCAGAATTGATGAGCCTGCTACGCTTGTGTCTGAAACTGCAGTACTTGCAGAGAACGTAACTGAAAAAGATGAGCAATTGTACAATTTCTTCGTTGATTTGCTTGAAAAGACGATTAGCGTTTACAACGTTAAAGCAGAATATGATAGACCACCGATTCTACCAAATGAGTGTAGTTTGGACAAAATACCTTTAGAAATTGACGAGTCAGTCGCAAAAAAGTTAGTCATCAAACGCTCAGAACCAGAAAAAATAGAAGAACCGGCAATACAGAATCAATTCCACTGCCTCAAAGATCTGGAAGATACTCAAGCATATTTTTCACCGATATCTCGTCGAGAAACTCCTGTAAGAGCTTCACGGAAGAAGAAATTCGCATCTGAATCGTTTTCGTTTCTCAGAAAACCGGTGACATCAAAATTAAAAGTTGCAAGTAAGTCCGAGACGAAACGACCATGTTCAAGGAAAGAAAAGAAGAAGACTTTGCTGAATCTCTTTAAAAAACAGCTCAGAATGGATGATAATGCTTTCGAAGAGCCTCAAAACTTGTACGAAGCGTTGAAAGCTATCGCTGAAAACAAACGCAGATGCCAAAAGACCATACACTCCGAGGACTCATCTAAAAGGAAGCAGAGAGATCCAGGATCACCCGAATGCATGTTCAAGCGACGTAAAGTTATATCTTCTAGCACTAAATCAACGAAACAAAAGAATAAAAAGGTTGTAGATAATGCGCCATCGGTTTCTGGGAGATATTCTGAAGTTAACGATCGGAGGACGGGGAACATGGCGGATTGTTCGTTGCATTTCGATCATTCGCATCACTCCTTAGAGGTATATGGATTTGATTACGAAGGCCCTGAAGGTAGAATGCCAGCTTGGGAAGAAGAAGAGCTAGATTCTCGTTATTATTCAACTATCAATAGTTTGAATAGTATCGGGTCGAGGGAATTATTAGATTACGATGATGATAGCATTTTTTTCAATGATTTCCAAAATTATTAACTGACGATGTACAAACACAATTGAAATAAATAGGTTAATAAAAGAAGATATCTTCATACAGAAATATTGATGTTCCTACTTATGTTTATCGCTAAGCATAGAAGTTAAAGGTCATATTAGGATTTCAACTACGGGTGGCCAGTCAAGTCATAACGACTAACCGTCTGCGCGGGACTTATTATAGTGCACAAGTATGTGCGCAAACGCAAGTGAGTGCACCTGTGTTTGCGCACACACATTGCCCGATGGGCCAGCAATCTTCTGAAACGACCGAAGAGAGATCGGGCGCAGGAGCAACGACTTTTCGTGCTTTCCGAAGCATGGAGTTGAAACACCGCCAACTTCCAAACTCCGGGCTACCCTGAGAAATTTTGAATAGAAAAACTCAGGTACATATTGGCCCGGGGAACGAACCCGGGGCCTCTGGTGCAGCCGTCGCTAAAGTGTGTGATCCTCTAACCGACACACACGATAGAACTTTTGTTGTTTTACGGCTATAGCTGTTCACTGTCACGAAAAGTGTTAAGAACTCAATTCGTCATAGAAGCCGACAATGGTTGCAAACCTTTGGTTTAGCCTTTAGCCTTTAGATGTTTCCGACAAAGCCCAAGGCGTAAGGCTTCTTATGAAAGATTAACCCTTCCACTTCAGCAAATATTGGACCTGGGAAAATATCAATTTCCTAGACTAGAGCACAAACATAGGATTTATGTATGTTTTATATGAAAGGGTACTGTTGCTGCATTAACATAGGATTTATAATGTTTTATATGAAAGGGTAGTATGCTACAACGCTCTAGGTTTACTTGGTTTACTAAATTAAATTCCTTTGGTGCAGAGCTTGCCTTGTTGACAAATAGGAGACAAGTTCTACAACAGGAGTCTACAGGTTAAAACCGTTCCATCAAAGCGTAAGGCGCGCGCGTGACTCAGTTACCACCATGAGTTTACAACGGTTAACTTGCTAGCGATGATGACGTAAAAATAATACCTAATGGTTAATTGCAGCGCCTCTAGCGGTTACTGACAGAACTAAAATTTTCAATACAAAAAGTTACGTCTCGCTAGCAAGTAAAACCGTCGTCGCTATCGAGTTAAGTCAAGGTAACAGTATTGTCCGACCCAATAATACCGTCTCAATGGTCAAGGGATACCGTTAGTAGTAAATTTATTTCGTATATTTTTTTTATTTTCATTTAAAGGCATTATCTGGGCATTTCTACAGAAGCGACTGATTGACCGACTGGAGCAAAAAACCTACCTTTAAAATTGAATAACGTGTCTGAAAAAAATCACACGTATTTATACAACTCTTGGCCTGAAGGAGAGCATATCAAGAAGACCACCAGGTTGTACATACGGTCTACAAAAAATCGGAAAGTTCAAAAACGGGCAGAATTTGGCCTAAAATGGAGTGTCCGGTTTCCAGAATTTACTCGTTTTCGTTTCATAACTTTTAAAATAATAAGTTGCTGATTATTATTCCTACATTCCTATAACAAGGAATAAATAATGAAGCCATATACGTGCTTACATATGTCGTGAATCCTTTAATTTGAATACAGTGACACATTTAAATTTTGTCCGAGGCTTGTGCCTCAATTCGGTGACATTTACTTTTATGTACCTGTAGCACTAACTATGCATAATAGGAACGCGCACTTCTTGTTCCTGTCATCTGACAGTTGCGCCCGAGCGGACGAACAGTGTAAAAGGGACATCTGTAGCACTCAGGAGCAATTTTCAAAGGTACGAAATCGTTTGGTGTTTTTGGTACAGGGTAATTTCTCAAATCGGTGTGCCACCTCGATTATGTATCTAAAGTATTTTATGAGATTTGTGCTAAAACTATTGAGTTTTTAACAGCTTTGTATCGTTAGGTTTAGTAGAAATTACTGTAACTCATAACATTTTTGGGTAATTTGAAGTATTGTGTTATTTTCTCAATTCCATGGATCTCAATTCCGTGGAAAATGGTGCACCGAATTGAGAAAACTTTCACCGAATTGAGGTTTTACTTATATTATTAATTAAGCTAATTGTTGTTGTTGATTATTGTTGTTTATCGAGAAAATCAACAGCACATTCAATGCTATAACTCACGTTTTAATACATTGGGTATGGCCAATTACAGATCTCCCTATAAATTATCAGTAAGTTAGTACAAAAATACTAACAAGTGTCTTAGAATTGACAAATTAACAATTCAACAATAACATATTACGTAACATATTCAATTTCCTATTTTATATGATTAATTGTATTAAAATATTATAAAATATTTTATGTGATTAATTGAATTTAAAAATTAAATGTAACAAAATATTATGAAGACATAATTTACTAACCAACATACTGCACCACGTAGCTAGTTATGGAACCCCCTCGCCCTTCTGACTTAGATTAGGGTTGCCTCAGCATATTTAAGGGCAAGCTCATGTATTTTATTATCGACTTAGCCGTTTCACCCTCAACGGGCCTGTATTTAGAATTAGTTAGCCAGTAATAAATAATCTTCGAATCGGTGCAGACATTACTCACATTTTAATTTTAATTAATTTAGATAGTTTTTAAAAACTCCCCACCCGGCTCCCGATACGTAACTAGCTACTATCATGTAGTTAATTTGAACTTTCGTTCAGTTAGCAGAATGATTCCTTTAGCGCTTCAATTAAGCAATAAAGAAGAAGGATAAGAATAAGATATAAATATATACAACAAAGACAATAAAGATAAAAAACAATATAAATATTTATATATATAAAACAATAAAGATATAAATATATCGATAATAAATAGTTTTGTGTTATCCTCTTTGAAAACTGTAATGTTTAAATTGTTTGAGTTTAAAAAACAAGACTGATTATTAGTTATATCGAAAAATAAACATGTTGATCAGTTTTTTTTATTATTAACATTACAAAAAATAATTATTGATATAGATAGGCACATAAACTATTAAACCGATAGACCAGCAGTCTGTTAACATAACGCTTTAGGTATTTTTTTGATTTTGATCATTCAAATACATTATATATACACAATAGAATGCAATACAATACAATACATTAGATAATGTTGCATCTATTCTTAATTCGGCGATTCATTTTCTCAATTTGGTGCATCGTTTTCTCAATTCGGTGCTTTCTCAATTCTGAGCCTAACTTTTCTTATAGATCAATCAACAAAATTTAGGCAAATCGTTATTTTATGTTTCAGGATGGAGTAAACTTCATTTTTTATTATTTAAACTACTACAAAATCCAAATTAAAAATCAACCACCGAATTGAGAAAAAAAGTGCCCTTCTGTAGAAATATCCATCTGCCAGTCAAACCCTTAGGTCATGCAGAGAGATAGGGTGCAGCGAAAAGAAAAACAGAGAAAATCAACAAGAAATAGGAACAACTAATATTTATAGTAACAAATAAACTTACACAAAATTAATACAATAGATAATAATAAAAAATAATATTTTGTAATTATCTATTCTTTGAGAAATTGACGGAATTTACTTTTGAATGATACTTCGACTCGGCCCTCTTGACATCCGAAGGAAGAGTTCCACAGTCGTGTTGCCGTCACTGAAAACGACTTGGAGACGTACGTGGAGCGGTGTGCCAGCGTGCCCAGCCGGAGATTGTCGGAGAAACGAAGAGACCGATCGTGAGTTTGGCATAAAAACGGGAACATATATTTTATGTTACAGATAAAATAAAGTTCATATGACAGACTTAATGTACCTAAGCTTTTAGTAGGTAGGTAAGGACTCATCGTGACGTGATATAAAAGTTCTGTGAACGTGAGACGCCTGGAGTAGTGGCACATAACCCCCGGCCAATACCAATGTGTAACAGCTAGATTCCCTGACGTATAAAAATTGAGCATATTGAGGGTGCAAACTTTAACTGAATTAGGGATCCACTTACTTCCACTTTGCCAAAATACCACAATATTTTGTTAACAGTAAAAATAACTTTGTTTTTCATAGTAATTGTATGAAGGATAAAGTTTATATTTGTGGTTGTTTCGAATGTGCTATTCTTAAAAACAACTAGTTAGATTTTGTTTGAACCAATTTTCGTTGAAAGTGTTTGTAAAGATCGAAATCGTGTATTTTTTTCAGAATTTTCATTTGCTTAATTCAAATGTAGGGTTGGACCAACTCAACTTGGACCAACTTACCACTTTGGAAGCGTTTATCGTACAAATGTTTGACTTTGATATAAAATGCTCCATGTCATTTTAAAAGATCTATCCATAGACACCCCACACGCATAGGATTGAGCAAAATAATTTCTCTCGAATCGTACATCGGTTAATAAAATAGTTAAAAGCGGATACACCTACCTACCAAGTGTCACCTGTGTAATGTTAATAGTATCAGAGTAAATTCAAATTCAAATTTTTATTTCAGACATCAGTCCATACATTAGCATAATTAAAAAGAAATAGAAAAAATAGTCAGCAATTAACACTTAATTCACCAACAGAACAAATAAAAATAAAATAACAGCACAAAAACACACTTTTACAACACATGCAGCCGAACCCACTGCCTCATGTAGGGACAATCAACACCCCCAGCTACTATTATACACATTATATACAGCTAAATTTTATAAATTTCACTTAATAATGGATTTCCGCAAAGTAACGCCTGATTCCATTAATTACGCCCAGCTACAACGCGCAGGATGCTACTGGAACTCCCACGGATACGGCTGAGCATCGAGATTGCTCTCTTCCAAAGGATCGCATGAAAGCCATCGGTATAGGCTTCGGCGAACATACCCGATGCACTGTGTAAAGTGACTGTTACAAACGACGGACAGACGGACTTGATGAGACTATGAGAATCCCATTTTTTGCTTTTCTGCTACGTAACTCTGAAAAGGCTGAAGCAGGTATTTCTAAAGATGCTCTTCAAAGAGTTCAATTAGTTACCAAGTTTCAAGGTCATCGTACACGGTCAATGAAAGTAAATTCTTGGCAAACATTCTACTTCCATAACACAAACTAAATCACATTACATAACACACTTGCTGCGGTGCCAACAAGGAGTTTTGTGCTTGCCAAAACATTATACGCACGTAGTGAAAACTTGGAAAGAAACACGTTTTCATAGTGACAAAAAAGTTCACGCAAAAGGGTTTCTTATAAACTCACCCTCCGACTTCTTCGGGATTTATTAGAGCGCTTCCACATTTAAGCGACTTTAGCAGCCCGTTGGTCATGTCATGCGACAGTCGCATGCTGATAAATTCGCGAATGCTGTTAATCGCTTTCCGATTCTAAAAAAATAAAAATAATGATATTTTAGGGGAGGGGGGGGAGGACAGGACACAGGACAGGGGACAGGGGGGTCAACAGGAAACTTAAATAAATGATATATTTTTTTGTCATACCTGTCGTGGGGTGTCTATAGATAGGTTGACGATAGGAAAATGACATAGAGGTTCCTAGAACCACTTTCTTTTAAAGTTTTACGTTTGATCAATAGACTCTTCCAAAGTGATAAAAAGCCCCCCCCCCCCCCCCTCTAACTGCTAAAATAAGCGAGTGTAAGATCTTAACAAATACTTTCAACGAAAATTGGTTGGGACTGGATCGAATTGGCAGTTTTTGAGATATAGCACATTTTCAACAACTGCAAACAATATATGGTGGTATTTTAGCTAAGTATAAGTAAGTGGATTCCCTAATTCAGTTAAAATTGGCACGGAACCCTCAGTGCGCAAGTGCGACTCGCAATTGGCCAGTTTTTTATATGGGCATCCGATGCTGCCTTGTTGCTGTCGCCATGTGTGAAGGTGCACTTAACCAAACCGCTAAATGGGAAACCAATTAAAGAGGATATATACTACTAGCGGTCCCCCGCGACTTCGTCCGCGCGTTTTGAGTTTGCTCCCTCCCCTCCCGTCGCAGCGTCATGTTTTATATCCTAAAGCCTTTCTCGATAAATAAGCTATCCAACACAGAAATATTTTTTCAAATCGGTCCAGCAGTTCCTGAGATAAGCGCGTTCAAACAAACAAACTCTTCAGCTTTATAATATATTAGCGCAAGTGCACGTTGTACTTAAGCTGCGAACATTATTTTGGTGCGGAGTTATGTTAAAACTGTGATAGCTCCTAAGATATTTATTGAAATCTATACTAATATTATAAAGCTGAAGAGTTTGTTTGTTTGTTTGTTTGTTTGTTTGAACGCGCTAATCTCAGAAACTACTGGCCCGATTTGAAAAATCTTTTTTACGTTGAATAGTACATTTATCGAGGAAGGCTTTAGGCTATATAACATAAAGATACAACTCATAAGACCACAGCAGCAATGAAAAATGTTGCGAAAACGGGAGAAAGATATTCCTTTTGAGAGCTTCCGCTGCGTACGCTGGGGAAACCGCTTAAGTTACACAAAAATCATGTATGACAGGATTGTTCAACATTAAGAGTTCTATAATAAAGTCCGCGACAGCATATGTCTATCTGTTATGGTTGACTTACTACAACCTTTTATATGTTAATAAATTTGTAAAAAAATAATGCATCATTTTTAGAGGTGTATTATACACACAGGTATTTATACTTATCAAAATAAATACATTCATCATCACGAGCATTTCATTTAGAACAAAGTTGCCCTTTATATCATTTGATTCCAATAAATATCTTAGGAGCTATCACAGTTTTAACATCACAACGTGCGCTTGCGCTAATTATATTATAAAGCTGAAGAGTTTGTTGGTTTGAACGCGCTTATCTCAGGAACTGCTGAACCGATTTGAAAAAATATTTCTGTGTTACATAGCTTATTTATTGAGTAAGGCTTTAGGATATAAAACATCACGCTGCGACGGGAGGGGAGGGAGCAAACTCAAAACGCGCGGACGAAGTCGCGGGGGACCGCTAGTCAAATGATATAAAGGGCAACTTGGTTCTGAATGAAATGCTCGTGATGATGAATGTATTTATTTTGGTAAGAATAAATACCTGTGTGTATAATACACCTCTAAAAATAATGCATTATTTTTTTACAAATTTATTAACATAAAAAAGGTTGTAGTAAGTCAACCATTAAAGATAGACATATGCTGTCGCGGACTTTATTATAGAACTTTTTATGTTGAACAATCCTGTCATACATAATTTTTGTGTAACTTAAGCGGTTTCCGCAGCGTATGCAGCGGAAGCTCTCAAAAGGAATATCTTTCTCCCGTTTTCGCAACATTTTTCATTTCTGCTGTGGTCTTATGAGTCGTATCTTTATGTTATATAGCCTAAAGCCTTCCTCGATAAATGGACTATCCAACGTAAAAAAAAATTTTTCAAATCGGGCCAGTAGTTTTTGAGATTAGCGCGTTCAAACAAACAAACAAACTCTTCAGCTTTATAATATTAGTATAGATTAAACGCTGAAGTGTACAGGGAGGGGTGTTATCAAATCGATCAGTGAGGTGCATTCATTTTCTTTCGATCCTTAGTTTCACAGATATTGATAGCATATCTGTGACAGCAAACGGTCGAAAAGTCATCGCGCATTATTTTCAAATTCAACAACTCACAGAATAATAAATGAAATAAAACACAATTAATAATTGCAAACGATCCCTTTTAATTTCTAAGCATCTGTTTACACTATGATTTAAATAAAATATAAATCCAAAAAATAACAGGCGTTATAAATATTTACAACGCGTTTCAATACATCTAATGTTACACAGTGTTCAAAGTTATGCAAAAGTAAGAATTTTCTCCAATATACAATTCAAAGTAATGCAAAGAGTTTTCTCCAATATCAGTTCAAAGTTATGCACGTTCATAAGTTATTTTCTCCGAATATTCAGTAGTGTTTAAGTTAGAGACATTTCAATGATTCCATCACATGAAACTAAAGTTAATTTTATTTATTTCTGTAAAAAAAACATGAATTGAGAAGCAATCGTAAGTAAGTCAGGATTATGTTACTTATGTTAGGATATATCGCTGTCATATTGTAAAACCGCGTGATTTGAATGTAACGGTTTTAAATCCGGTAGATTGTAATCTAACGATTTATTGTGAGCTGTACCGCACTTCATACATTATCCCAGATGTTCCTACTGTTCCTTAAAAGACACAGCTTAGTTATTAGAAATGACATGTAGTTTTATCAAGGAGCTGACTATTTAACAGTTTTACGTGTGTTTCCATGTAAAATAAGTTCAAAAAAATAACTAAGTATTCTATGTTCTTAATACATTAACCAACCCATTTATTATAAATATGATCTTTTGAAAATATCCTAATACTATGTAATAACTTATATAAAATAAACAAGTTTTGTTCCTATTTGGCACATAGTACCTTAGGTATCTAAGACATATTTTTTCCGGAATATTTGGGGTAAATAACATAAACTTATATTACGAATCACTGGGAAAAGTGGTGGGCCATGGTAAGTCGCGATAGGTTGACATATAAGTACAATAAAAGCGTAAACACCAAACCATATCGGGCTTGTTCACTATCAATCGACAGTTTACAACCTACCGTTAGAATGTAATCTCGCGGTTTTTCTAAAATTCCTAAGACATAGATAGATAACTCTTTATTGCATATAACATACATTGATTTACAAATTCGTTCTAAGGACATGTACAACATGTATGACAAATTATTACAAATGGACTTTGAAACGCATTGAAATCCAAAGAGCCGGTCCAATCAATATAATCGTGGAACGCTTATTGCAACAGAATATTCTAGAGCTAAATAATATACATGCTATACTTAAAAAACAGCCGTTTGCATTGTTTCAAATCAACATTAAGGGCATTTTCAGGCCTCTCTAATTAAAAATAAAAGGTAGTTGCTTCATATTTTTTTTAAAATTTAACGGTAATTTTTAAGTTCACTCCAGAAGTTGACTCAACTCTTCTTGATCATTTTACCACAAAATAATGCAAGATTGGTAGTAACAATTTTTTTTTTGTGTCAAGAGAATCAGAAATAGACCAGAGGTGGAATTGTGTAAAACAATCGTATTCATTTGACAGTTCAAAACGTCCGGTCCGTCAAACGCTTTGTTCTTTGCCGTTTGACAGATCATATCGTAAGTTTTTAACTTTCAAATGAATACGATTTTTTTACATAATTCCACCTCTGACGTATAGGTTTTTTTAATAGTTAAATAGAGCTCTCAAATTAAGCCCAAATAGCAAGGCTACCTTTACCAATAAGGAGGTCAATGCTAAGCTAAATAAAAACTACTATCACTTGACCTAAGAATACGAGGGTCAAACTGAAAGTTCTTAGAACTGGCCACTTATAAACAATATAATAAAAAAAATATTCTAAAATTTGAAAATAGAACTCTTTGCCAATATTACTGAGTATATATTTCATTCATTTGTCATTTGTTTTACGATTTGGCGGCAAATTGAAAATTGTCTGTGTCACGTCAACATGAATTTAACACGAGAAAATTTTCGTGCAATGATTTTTTATGACTTTCGATGTCATTTAAGTCAACAAGAAAGTTATGATAGACTACGATTGGCCTTTCACGATGAAGCCCCATCTCGTGCGACTGTTTACAACTGGTTTAATGAGTTTAAACGTGGTCGCACTAATCTCACTGATGATGTACGTGAGGGACGGCCTTCTACGGCGACGACTGAAAATAACATCTGTGTTGTGCGGCGTATGATAGAGACTGACAAAAGAAAGACCTATCAGCAGATTCGGACAAGCTTAGGCATCGGTATGAGTCAAGTGCACAAAATCCTCCACGAACATTTAGCGGTCAGGAAGCTTTGCGCCCGGTGGATACCTCATAATTTGACTAAGGCTCAAAAACTCCATCGTGTGGATTGGTGCCGTAAAATGATTGAAAGATTTAACGGAGGTGACTCAAATGCTGTGTTCGACATACTAACAGGTGACGAAAGCTGGATTTACTGTTATGATCCTGAAACCAAAAGACAATCTGCTCAGTGGGTGTTTCCTTTCGAGGAGTTGCCAACTAAAGTGAAGAGAGATCGAAGTGCGGGAAAAAAAATGGTGGCCTCGTTCTTTGGAAGGATAGGTCATTTCGCAACAATTGTGTTAGAGGATCAAAAAACAGTTTCTGCAGAATGGTACACTACCAATTGTTTGCCACTTGTCTTGGAAAAAGTTCGAGAGAAACGACCTCGCAGTAGGAACCTCCTTCACCACGACAACGCCTCGTCGCACACCGCCAAGCGAACGATCGACTATTTGGCGACATCAAACGTTGAATTACTGTGTCACCCGCCGTATAGCCCCGACCTCGCGCCTTGTGATTTTTATTTATTTCCAAAAATTAAAGAAAAACTTAAAGGAAAGCGGTTTATGAATGCTGAAGAAGCGGTGGCTGCGTATCGCGATGCCATTGAAGAGACCACTAAGGACGAGTGGGCAAAGTGCTTTTCCCAGTGGTTCCATCGCATGCAGCGGTGTATTGACGTCAATGGACAATATTTTGAAAAGATATAATAAAACTAATAACTGGCTAATGTAATCAGTTTTTGATTTTCTAAGAACTTTCAGTTTGACCCTCGTATGATCAATATTTAGATCCTGTGCATAATGTCTTCGCAACACAGAGTTAATCGCAATTCACAATATTAAAATACTGCGTATTTTTTATAATAATTTTAACTCGCTGTGAGTTTAAACTTTAATAAACAAAAATTAACAAATTAGCTAGCTGAATTAAGTTAAAACTACTTATATGTACTAGATAATATACAGAATGATGACTTGTAATAAAAGTAAGGCGTAAGCTCGTAATGACGTGCTAAAAAAACGTATGAGAATGCACATTTATCCGAACCGAAGGCGCCAAACGAAATGAGATAGCGCTATGAGTGCCATAATAATAATAAATAAATAAATATTAAACACCAATCACATACATTGCTCTGATCCCAAAGTAAGTAGCTAATGCACTTGGTTTTTGGAAATCAGAAACAACGGTGGTACCACAACACCCAGACCCGAGACAATAGAGTTTTTTTATTTATTTCTATATTGACCCGACCAGGAATCGAACCCGGGACCTCTAAGCCTGCCTCTGCCGGGTCTCTGTCGCTTTGAAACTAGCGTGCTAAGCCACTATACCACGGAGGTCGCCGCCATCTAAAGGTGGGAGTGTGTATGCAGATTTTATCAGGCGATTCGACCTATTCGGACGAATCGATCGCGTCGAAGAAATCATGAGATATAGCGCTATGAGCGACATCTAAGGTGGGAATGAGTATGAAGATTTTATCCGGCGAGTCGTCCGAATCGACCGCATGGTGCGAGGTTTCATTAGATTTCATAAGGATTCTAAAATTCGTTTCCTTCGGCGCGTTCGGCTCGGATAAGTGTGCGTTCAGCTGAAAGCTCATCGCCGAAGGTCGTTGGATCAAAACTCACTCCTTTGGTTTGTTTATGTAGACAGTTTTATGATTTCTGCACAAACATAATAGGGGGGAGCCTCAAATTACTAATTCTAATGAATTGATTTAAAAATAGCGTGCATTAATTAATTTAAAAAAGTGTTTACAAAATGAGAATGGCGTGAATGAAAATACAGTCTGTATTTACAATTCGTAAAGATTTTTTAAAACATTGGACCGATTCGTGAGAAGCTCATATTTTACAAATACATTTAAGTCCTGAAAGTGTACATATTTGATATCATATTATTACAACCCAGCTAAGCATACATTGAGACATTAAAATGCTAGAAAGTTATTTACTTAAAATAATGGTCGTTGTCGTAAAATAACTATGATAGACAGACAACAAAGTCCACTAAAATTAAGTACTTAGTTGTAATACCCACGCCCACGCGAAGTATTTTGATACAAGTGAATGTTTTCTATTGAAGGCCCTAACACTCAGCTGCCAACTGACTTATAGATAAGGAATGACATCGATTTCTCAGCAGCACTTTTCACATCCAGTTCCAAAGGCCCTTTAGGCTTTGGCTGTTCCGAAAATCAGAAGCTATTGTTAAAAAAATACAGCGCCATCTAGCACACCGAGACGCTATTATACTTTATGATATCACTTAGATCGCACACTGACGCATTAATTTCAATTACATTAATATGGTATGTCCGATTTGAATAATTCAAAGAATAATATTAGAAGTATGAAATGGGTGTATTTACAATGTATTTCAGAAAGTGAACTTTTAAGTAATTTCTACAAAATAAATTACTTTTTAGAAGTAGACATATCCTGGCAAAAAAAATATGTAAAATATGCATAGAACAGTGAACAAATTATATAAAATTCATTGAATTATTATAACGTGTTTTGTTTCTTATTTTTTACTTCAGAAGGCGTTATGTAAATATTATTTTTTCTACTATTTTAAAAGAAACCTTCGATCCCTTGAAGAATTACTATTTTAATGCAAAGATGATAAACTTCTGTTCCCTAACATAGGCTGTTTAAGCTGTGATTCTTAAATATTCCTTTCCTTGCACGGCATTCTTGCCGGCAATGTCACATCCCTACGAGGGTCAAACTGAAAATAGAACTCTTTGCCAATATTACTGAGTATATATTTCATTCATTTGTCATTTGTTTTACGATTTGGCGGCAAATTGAAAATTGTCTGTGTCACGTCAACATGAATTTAACACGAGAAAATTTTCGTGCAATGATTTTTTATGACTTTCGATGTCATTTAAGTCAACAAGAAAGTTATGATAGACTACGATTGGCCTTTCACGATGAAGCCCCATCTCGTGCGACTGTTTACAACTGGTTTAATGAGTTTAAACGTGGTCGCACTAATCTCACTGATGATGTACGTGAGGGACGGCCTTCTACGGCGACGACTGAAAATAACATCTGTGTTGTGCGGCGTATGATAGAGACTGACAAAAGAGTGACCTATCAGCAGATTCGGACAAGCTTAGGCATCGGTATGAGTCAAGTGCACAAAATCCTCCACGAACATTTAGCGGTCAGGAAGCTTTGCGCCCGGTGGATACCTCATAATTTGATTAAGGCTCAAAAACTCCATTGTGTGGATTGGTGCCGTAAAATGATTGAAAGATTTAACGGAGGTGACTCAAATGCTGTGTTCGACATACTAACAGGTGACGAAAGCTGGATTTACTGTTATGATCCTGAAACCAAAAGACAATCTGCTCAGTGGGTGTTTCCTTTCGAGGAGTTGCCAACTAAAGTGAAGAGAGATCGAAGTGCGGGAAAAAAAATGGTTGCCTCGTTCTTTGGAAGGATAGGTCATTTCGCAACAATTGTGTTAGAGGATAAAAAAACAGTTTCTGCAGAATGGTACACTACCAATTGTTTGCCACTTGTCTTGGAAAAAGTTCGAGAGAAACGACCTCGCAGTAGGATCCTCCTTCACCACGACAACGCCTCGTCGTACACCGCCAAGCGAACGATCGACTATTTGGCGACATCAAACGTTGAATTACTGGGTCACCCGCCGTATAGCCCCGACCTCGCGCCTTGTGATTTTTATTTATTTCCAAAAATTAAAGAAAAACTTAAAGGAAAGCGGTTTATGTTGAAGACTATTTTATGATATAAACCTCTGATTGTTTTGATAACCTTTTGACACATGTTTCTGTATCCATAGCAACGTTTTTTGTTGATGAATAAATTATGTTTTGTTATGCTGTCACCACTCTACGTGTCTCTTTATTCTTAGATAAAATATTTGTTTTATCATGGTAGCAGAAGCGTGAGGAATCGAGTGATAGCTTAAATAAATCGAGTAATTGCAAATAAACCAAGTTTTCGAAACAATCCGGGAAGACAAAGATTCAATATGCAATCACCAAGTTGTAAAGTTGACATCGGTCACCTGGAAGGTGCAAAGAACTGGTCTACGTGGAAGTTCAAGGCTACATTACTGTTACGAGGTATGTCCGGTGGATTGGATGCGGTAAACGGTACTCTCCAAATACCCGTGAAACCTGATACTAGCAATGCCGAAGAAATTTCTGTATATAATAAAGCTCTCGATTATTACAACAAAACTGATAGTTCCGCATTACTGTTGCTTACTGCAAATATGTCAGACGAAACCCTTCTAAAGATCATGCGCTTTAACTCATCTAAAGAAGTTTGGGACGAATTACATCGTTTATTTGATGGCAAGTCTGAAGATAAGAGTTACGCACTTTGTATGGAGTTTTTCGGCTATTGTAAAGATCCGTCACATGACATCACGACTCACATCTCTAAAATCAAAACCATTTGGTCAGATTTAAACACCGAACTGATGAAAATAGACAGTAACAAATCGGAATTACCAGATATCTTGTTAATTTGCAAAATTCTCGATACATTACCTGAAGTCTATTTTTCTTTCAAATCGAGCTGGATGTTGATGTCGAAGACAGACAAAACTATAGACAATCTGACTACGCAACTTTGTGCCTACGAGCGTTCAGTCTCATCGACAAATGAAGGTCCTGCCGAAGCTCTAGCGTTGCAGAATAGTAATAAAGCAAAGAAGAAATGTGGATACTGTGGAAAAGTCGGTCATAAAGTCAGACAATGTCATAAATGGAAAGCTGATGGGAAACCAGCCAAGCCAAAAGATAATGAGAGATCAAGCAATTTGAACCTTATGCTGTTGCCAGTCACTACGGATGTATACTCAATGCACACGAACTATGATACAGAGTCGTGGTATGCAGATAATGGCGCAACAACCCATGTCACATGCCGAAAAGATTTCTTCTCTAGTTTCGAGGATTTTAAAGATAACCGTACAGTGACAACTGCAAATGGAGCTACTGTCAAAGCTGTTGGCAAAGGTACTGTTGACTTGACTTTTACTATTAATGGCAAGGAATCCAGATTAAGACTCTGTGATGTATGGTACGTACCTGGTATTATGCGAAACCTATTTTCTGTACTGGCTACTCAAGACAGACTAAACAATAGTGTTTTTATGTCAGAAAGGGAACACTGTTTGCTGAAAGTTGATGGACGCGTGGTACTGACTGGCACAAGAGCCAAGAATGGAGGCTTGTACAAGCTTAATGTAGAGACTATTACAATGACAACTCCTGATCTAAACGTCTTGTCAGCAGATAATCTACTACAACTTTACCACGAACGATTAGCCCATCAAAATAAGAAGCATGTCAAAGAAGTTATTGATCGGGAACTCGGAATCAAAGTTCGTCTAGATTCTGAACTATGTACCGGTTGTATTTACGGAAAATCTCACCGGAGATCGTTTGGAACAAGAGAACGAGCTAAGGAAGCCAAGCACAATCTTTTGAACCGTCTTCAGGAGCATCGCCGCCAGGATCACCTCTCTATGAAGATGCTTTAGATGAAGATGAGGTTGATAATGATGATCTTGAGAGACCAAGGGATTTGGATGATATAGCTGAGACAGCTACAGGAATGACTCTACGAGACAGAAGTCAGATTAGACCACCAAATCGATTTGAAGACTATGTCATGATGTCAGCTGATGTTGTTAATGGAATCAATGAACCAAAAACCTACAAAGAAGCAATTTCTAGTCCTCATAAAGATCAGTGGGTCAAAGCAATGGAAAATGAGGTGAAGTCCTTAAAGGAGAACAAAACCTGGATACTGGTTGATCTTCCAAAAGACAGAAAGCCTATATCTTGTAAATGGGTATACAAGGTAAAAACCAATGCAGATGGCTCTCTAGATAAATTCAAGGCAAGACTAGTTGCTCGAGGATATACACAGAAAAAGGGCATCGACTATGATGAGACTTTCAGTCCAGTCGCCAAGATGACAACAATCAGATCCGTCTTAAGCATTGCTGCAAATGAAGGTTTGAAACTCACACAGTTCGATGTATCAACCGCTTTCTTGTATGGTTCACTAAATGAGGAAATCTATATGAGTCAACCTGATGGTTACTCTGATGGATCGAAGAAGGTGTGCAAACTCAAGAGAAGTCTGTATGGCCTCAAACAAGCACCCCGGTGTTGGAATAAATGCATGGTGGATTATTTAAAGACTATTGGATTTAACCAAAGTGATACTGATCCCTGCCTATTTATCCGAAATCGTGGAAGCAACAAGATCATTCTTGCTCTCTATGTAGACGATGGTCTGGTAGCTGCAACAAATCAGGAAGATTCTGAAAAATTCCTGAGAGAGTTGAAAAGAAGATTTAAAATAACTATAAAAGATGCATCCTATTTTCTAGGTTTAGAAATAAAGGAGCAGAATGGTGATGTGAAAGTATCCCAGACGCACTATGCCTAGAAAGTTCTAGCCCGCTTTGGCATGAGTGATTGCAAACCTGTCACAACTCCTATATTAAAAGATGGATCGTCAGATTTTGAAAAAGATGTGACAGAGCCTACCTCATTTCCATATAGAGAAGCTGTGGGAGCACTGGCATACTTAACCGTAGGAACAAGACCTGATCTAGCATTCGCTGTAAGTGTTGTTTCCCGAACTCTAGAAAACCCTTCTAAAGATGACATTCAAAAGCTGAAACGTATCCTAAGATACATCAAGGGAACTTCAGACTATGGAATAACCTATAAGAAGAGATGCAATACCGGAATTTTGGAATGTTACAGTGATTCCGATCATGGTGGAGACCGAAGTACCAGACGATCGACGTCAGGTATACTATGTTTATACTCTGGAGGAGCAATATCTTGGACAAGTCGACGACAAACATGTGTTGCCATATCCAGTACTGAAGCCGAACTGGTTGCAGCCAGTGAAGCAGCAAGAGAAATTGTCTGGATTAAAAGACTTTTTGATGAGATATCAAAGTTAAAGGAGATACCTAAACTGAAGGTCGATAATGACGCAGCAATAAAGATCTCACATAACCCAGAACTCCACAGAAGAACGAAGCATATTTCTATTAGACATTTTTATGTCAGAGAACTCGTTGCTGCTGATGAAATACGTGTAGAATACGTTCCCAGCGAGTTCCAATTGGCAGATTTTCTGACCAAGGCATTGCATAAGCCACGGTTAGAAGCAATAACAATGAAAGTTGGTATGGTCCGTTAAGGGTTACCAAAAAGGGAGGATGTTGAAGACTATTTTATGATATAAACCTCTGATTGTTTTGATAACCTTTTGACACATGTTTCTGTATCCATAGCAACGTTTTTTGTTGATGAATAAATTATGTTTTGTTATGCTGTCACCACTCTACGTGTCTCTTTATTCTTAGATAAAATATTTGTTTTATCAGTTTATGAATGCTGAAGAAGCGGTGGCTGCGTATCGCGATGCCATTGAAGAGACCCCTAAGGACGAGTGGGCAAAGTGCTTTTCCCAGTGGTTCCATCGCATGCAGCGGTGTATTGACGTCAATGGACAATATTTTGAAAAGATATAATAAAACTAATAACTGGCTAATGTAATCAGTTTTTGATTTTCTAAGAACTTTCAGTTTGACCCTCGTACTAGGGGTAATACCAGATATGAAAATATTGTTTTTGTACTTCAAGGACTAACCAGCTGTTTGTATGAGAACCAAATTCTTAAAGCTAGTTTTGCGTGCGTTGAGACACTCAAAATAATAATACACAAAAACAAGTGGCTTTATTGAACTGTTCTGAGACACTCTTAAAGTAACTGGATTCAGATGAACTTTCAGCTAACAAATATCAGATAGATAGGCAGACTTTTAGATAACTTTGCATTTTAAAAATTTAATGTTAATGGATATCTTTACTATACCTATATTAAAGCTGAAGAGTTGTGTTGGATTTCTTATTTTTGAAGGAAGGCAAGCTTGGCTATAAAATCTCACGCGTGGACGCAATTGCGACGGACCGCTTAGTTTAAAAGATACATAGAAAAAATTGAAGATATACCACTTAATCCCTCAAGCATATGTGAACGAGACACAATGCAAATTCTATTGTTATGCGGTTGCCTGCAACCGCTCGGGTGTTGAAGCATTAAGACAGCGTATTAAGTATTAACTTCTGTTTTTCTGTTAAGGCATCACCAAGCGTTTAAATAATAACAAAGAAGAAATTAAACTTTTTTGTACTTTACGAAAAAAAATTGTAAGTTGGACCATTATAGTTTTTATATTTAAGTCACAATTAAGTATACACATATTTAGGTACGGTATGTACCTAATAAAATTATCATGACTTATTCAAATACACTATAAATATGAATAAAGTTAGTTTTAATTATCTTTTTTACTGAACATATAAAAATATTAAAAAAGAACAAGAATCCACTTATGCATGTTTTTATTGATCAATAACTATTCTTTGACTGACCAATGCATTAATTTATAAGTGAAGGTAACCATTGTAATTAACACAGTGTGAATAATACTGAAAAAACTGTCACATGAAAAATATTTATGACAACTCAAAGAAAATATTAACTTTTTTGATTTTACTGCCACCTACCAAATTAATGTATGTATGTAAATTAGTTCTCATTTTTTAAATTGTTTCAATTTTTTCATTTTTTTCAAAATAGATAGTTTACTCTTTTCTAAAATTAATCAGTTATTTTTAATGCTTTCATGTTTTGAATCTCTGTATACGGCAGTATGGCGACTGAAGCAGTTCTTGTAAAACTATGTGTGAATGTAAGCACAGCAATCTTCTTTGGCATTGCAACAATAACTGTATGTTGATCCTCACCTTCTACAATATCAACTTGTATTATGGGACACATGCTGAGTACAGGGCAGTCATACCGCTCCATAAAATTGTACTGTTTAACAGGCTCAGCATTAAACAAATCAAATTCCCCTGACGAGTATGGAGAGTAGTAGATCCGCAGAACTCCCCAATTTGATCCAACAAAGTAAACATCCCCATAAGCTCGAACAGTGACTATGTCTCGTAGTGGGCCTTCAGGAACAGAGTGGTTGAGGACATACATCCACTGGAAGTATATTCGCCAGTCTAGACGTTCCAGGAAGTTAAACTCTCGCAGCTGGTGCAGTAAATTTGAACTCGCTCCCAAAGAACAGGTGTATTCAAACTTATCACCGTTCACCGTGTAAATATTTCGTTCAAATGTCAACACGTGAAGTTTGTTAGTGTATCCCAAACACATTACTCCATCGTCAGTACGTTTTATGAGTCTGCTCGTCATATTACCATTGTGAAGCTGACAAATGTGGATTTCATCACTTAAGTTCACAAAGTAAACATCCTCGCCAATAAGTATGAATGTTTTGACATTGTCAAAAGTGACATTTGCCTCAAAGCGAGGATTTTGGACAGCTTTCTTGACGACAAAGAGCTGCAGATGATAACCGAGTATCGCAATGACATCTTTGTTCTCTGTGTATCTTAGATAGTCTCCTGTAATAGCAGAGCGTTTGGACTTTTCTAGCGTCTCGATATCATAGTATTCAATAGATCCTCTCTTGTGCACTCCTATGATGCCATCGTTGAGAATTTCAAAGTTCCTGATTTCATTGTTTACACTCGCAGCAGAGGCGAATTCGTCCCTTTCTTCTCTGGCAGATTCTAACTTCGGCCAAAGCGAAAGTGAGCGGTAGATATGGTACCACAGGAGCTCAGTTTTAGCCTTCTCTCTAGCGATCTTGTAGGCTCTTCCGAAATCTCTCTTGCAATGTTTTTTCCACAACAAATCGCTCCTCGCAAGACCATCGACTACGCTTTTGAAGCGCTGACACACTTGGCGACATTTAGTCAGCTCTTTAGCTGAGAGAAAGGTGAAGATGTATAGCACGAGTTCATTGGGAAGAGCGGTGATAGGACACATTGTATTTTCGCCGGTGGCCAGCCAACGTTTATAGTTGTGGTACTGGTTAGTATAAGCGGCGTCTAGCCACCGTCTGTAATTCACGTACTGGTAATGCTGTGTGCAATTTATGCCGCACAGCTCAAACAGATCTCATAATATGCATCGCCTTTGCGTTCGTCTGTTAAGAATCCAGTCCGGCAACAACAATACACAATTTGACATACTGCGTAGTTCTCAATAAATAGGTGGTGCGAAAAAAGCGATCCTACACTACTGAGGGAAACAAACAAACAGACTTTTGTTTGACACTAGTGAAGTTTCCAGAAACTAGTTCAATTGAAGTCGATCGATTGAACAGTCAACCAATTATCGAATTACAATATTCGTTGTGAAGTTTTTAAAATGATTGACGTAGTTTTGATAAACCATTATTTAATTGAATATAATAAAATAATTACAAATAACAGAAAGAAACCAATTCATTTTATTGTTTATCCTGGAATCAATTAATAAAATCGATTAGTGTAAAGCGGCCTTCTTCTTTTCTTTTATGG
Source organism: Pyrausta purpuralis (assembly GCA_963924145.1). Lineage (NCBI taxonomy): Eukaryota > Metazoa > Arthropoda > Insecta > Lepidoptera > Crambidae > Pyrausta > Pyrausta purpuralis. The sequence continues at coordinate 5,358,881 of OZ001670.1, read as the reverse complement.
TTACTCGTGTCGTGATGTCACGTCGCCAATGTCACGTGAGTAGAGTTTGGCCATCAAAAGCTGAACCTAGCAAAACGCGGCAAATTTAAAATATGAAAACTAGGCAACACCGTCTATAATAGGAAGAAACATATTTGATACTTTTTTAAAATTCACAAAAAGTAGATTTCAACTGTGGCTTTTCTCATATGAAATACGAAGTTATAACACGTTTCATATATGTACTATGGCTGCTACACACAATGTCGGTGGTACGGCTGGTGGCCATGTCACCGGCACCGCTAGGCTCGCATTTTACTATCAATAAGTAAGGATATTCATTGCGATTATACATCTGACATGCTGAACTAGGTATTTAAACCAACAGAAGTTAATAGTATTTGGGATGTCGGGATGAGAATTTCAAAAACAAAGTTTACTAATATACATAGTTATTTATTATTCACTATAATCAAAGTCTGATTCCAGATACTCCACACCCATCGATTCTTCTGAATCTGAACTGCTAGATTCGTCACCTGAATCGGTTACATTTATAATGAAATCCATCTTTTTGTTTATAATTCTCTTCAATATGAATGACATGATTAACCATCTTATTCCATTCCTCAGAAGTAATGCTATCGAAGCATTCTTTTATTAAATTTTCCATTTCTGATAAGGATCTTGAAATATTTTTACTTGCCACTTTTCTCTTTCCTGTGCTCCAAATAAGCTCAATGGGATTGAGGTCACAATGATACGGCGGAAGTCGCAACACCTCATGGCCATGTTCTTCAAGAATCTGATCAGCTTCATAAATAGGATCAGGTTTATGTTTATCAACCAAGCACAGCAGTTCCTCTCTTGACTGAGTTTCTTCAAATGAAATATCATAACAACGGAGCCAATTTTGTATTTCTACTTTGCGAGTACTAGTGTTTGGTGTCTTATTCACTTGTATGGTATGATAACTTGCATTATCCATGACAATAATGCTGGGTTCCGTCAAATTGGGAATTAATTTTTCACGTAACCATTTGTTAAAATTTGAGGCATTCATGTCATGATGATAGTCAGCTTTAGTTGATTTTGTACTAAAGACTAATAATGCATTTGGTATAAATCCACTTTCTGATCCTGCATGAACAATAATAAACCTTTTCCCCGAAGAAATATTATCAATAGCGCCCTGAGTTGAAGGTCCCTGCCATGACTTTTTTGGTTTGTAATTCTGATGAATATAAGTCTCATCTAAGTAGACAATTTTCTTCCCCTGTTGTCGTTTTAAAGCAATAGTTCTTAAGAATCTATGTCGCCACGCTGCGATATCATAGCGTTCCACAAGTACAGAACGCTGATTTTTATTTTGCTTGAATACAAATCCGTTGGTTAATAATATTTGTTTCTCTACAGCCTGTAAATGCAATACTCTCTTTTAAATCCGTCAAAAGGCTTCTTAATGTAGGCACTTGCTTCTTGACAACATAATATTCATTTATTTTGTTTCTTATAGCTTGAATATCAAAACTGTCCAGGTTAGACACTGTCTTTTTATGAGGGCGTTTCTTACCTGGGGTGCTGAACACCCCTTTGTTTTCTTTACTTTCATTATTAATCCTTTTCAATGTTGAAATACTAATATCTGCAAAAGAAACAGCAATATTTTTTAAACCTATTTATAATTTTAAACTAATCACTCCTGTGTATTTTTGTTGCATATAAATCTATGTGAACTTATACGTAATCTGAAAAAAAAAACATTGTTTATATAAGCCTTTTATTTAAACGATGTTTTTTTTCTCAGTCTGTAAAATACATCTTGTATTTAAAACAAGTCTAGAATTTGTTTACAAATAGTGTATGTTGGTGTAAAAATCTAAGCAAAGGAAAAAATTTACACGAACCTATTACCAAAAATATGTATTTCTGACATTTTATATCAATAATTTTGAGCTTGGTAGGAACTTACCAGTCATTGAAGAGATTTTCTCAAAATATTTATTCTGTGAGAGATACTCTTCTTGATGAAATTCCTTTATTTTTTTGAGATTTGCCAAAGCAGCACTGGCTCCTTCAACACTCGAATTCTTTTCTGTAAAATTGGTAAAATTGGAATGTACTAATTATAAATACCTATATATTATTATGACGTGAAAGTCTTGATAAATATGAAAGTATCTAAGTGAATAAGTTTTACTAACCTACGAACTCTATCGCAACATGTAAACAATCTTCTTTTTGCTTGATTATAGCCATTTGCTCATCTTGTTTTTCTTTATATTTACTTATCATAGTAAATAGAATCTGCCGCACTGCACTCTTTACAGTTTTACCCATATTTTGAAAGAAAAACCAAGGAATGCACAAAATAAACTTAACACAGTGACAACCAACTACGCAGATACGCCATGATGGCGGCCAGTGTTGCCAACTATAATTTTACGAACCCACTAAATGTGGCCGCATGTTCCACCAGAAAACCACTAAACCCAGCGGTCTCGCAAACCACCAGAAAACCACCAATGCGCCGTTTTCTTTATCACTTTATAGCTCATTAGATGACGTTGGGATAGTTTTAGGATATTTTTTGCACGTTGGCGGAAAACCATGAACAAAGAAAAAAACGTGCGTAAGTACATATTATTTTAAAATGCGTTATTGAACTTAACTATAAGGTCCTTTATTTACTTAAGGTAAATTAATTATTTTTGTTTTACTGTTTATATTTAAGTTGGTAAAATCCAATTACCCTCTGCTATGCCACTACTTGCAGTATGTAACCAGTCCTTTAATTCTGGGTCACGTAACTTTTGGGTATACTGTAGTTAAAGCATAATTAATTGAACATGATCTTTGAACTACACTTAAGACCTCGCTGAATATAATACTTTTACTCGAAATGTAGGTAACTATACGGACAACAGCACGTCATGGTAATAAAATCAAAAACAAACCAGAAAAATACAGTACCCCTATGAAGCAAATCAAACTTGACCCAGTACCCATATAAATAAAGTCCATAATCATAATCGTTTAAGAAATTGGCCAACTAATCAAGGGGATTCCCTAAAACCACCACCTTCGTTCTGTTGCCTTCACAACAAAAATATGTACCTACTCTATTTTAATCATCTATTTATAACTGAGTATTTTTGTTAATTGTACTAGTGAGTGCTTAGTGGTTTTTGTGGTGCCTTACCACTAATTAAAGCAATCAAAGACTCTAGAAAAATCCACTAGCCACTAAATCCAATATTTATTCGCTAAAAGGATAGTCTAAACCACCAGAACTAGTGGAAAATCCACTAAGTTGGCAACACTGATGGCGGCCATGAACACTTTTTTTTCACAGTGGTAGTGTTGCCGCTATAAAAATCACCGGGTTCAGCTTTTATTAGCCAGACTCTATAAGTTGGACCTAGTTCTGCAGAAAGCAGCCATATGAGGAAAAGTACGAACGGAGTTATGAGCGTTTTACTGTCGAATGTTCTCCTTCAGTAATTTATTACTTTTCTGTTTATGTTATATTTGAAAATTTTTAGAAAAATTGTTGCAATTTTTTATATCCTATCCAGTACTTCGTATCGTTTAGAATTATACCAATAATAGCGTTTTTGACATGGCTGTTTAATCCAAAATAGCACATTTTATCGAATTCGCAATAAAGAAGAAACCAGCCACAAGAGTTGGCTGTGTTCTGCATTAATTAAAAATTGAATAACAGTACATAAAAACAGCCAAGAAATGTTGTATTACTTTAATAGTATTAACATACCTTTATAATTTGATGTAAAATAATAGTATTGGTTTGTCAGAAAACTAAAAAAAACTGGTATACTTAAGTCTTTGTTTAAAAAAAAGGAAGCAATGGTTTCCTCAAGTAAATCTTGTCCATGGCCGTTGAAATTTAAGTTTTACAAAACATGTCTCTACAAACAGTAAAAATTTTTATTTTCTATCTTCGAGAAAACTCTTTCATTTTTGTAGGTTTCCCTTTTCTAACCTGTTTCACAAAAACGCCCAGAAAATTTGTCCGAGCGTTATAGGAATCAAGTCTTCAAATTGTTTTGTGAAAGCCAGTGCGTGTTTATTTATTTATTTAAAGACTATTGGAAAAAAAATAGTGTACGTAGGTGGACTTAATACTTAAAGCATTATCTGCCCGTCAGACCTTTAGGTCATGCAGAAAGATGGCAACGGGTGCAGTGAAAAGCTTCTAAAGAAAGAAGGAACAAAGTAAAAATAATCCTGATGTAATAAACATACATATTACAATTTATTATTATTAATAATTATATAAACAAATACTTTAAAATAGTCGCTATAACTTTAACTATAAACATATATCATTTTACGTACTTAAGCATACATAAAGCAATAATACATACATATACTTATAATATTATTATGCAATTAATCACTCTATCAGAAATGTGCGAGCTTTATTCTTGAAAGGTAGCTTCAAATCAGTCTTCTTTATATCTAGGGGAAGAGAGTTCCAGAGTCGTGTTGCTGTTACTGCAAATGACTCAAAACGTACGAGGAGCGGTGAGCTAGCGTGGACATACTACTATGTATCGACCAAAATGCATACCAAAAGGGAAAATCCACTGAAACAGCCCTACTGGATCTGGTCGACAAGGTGCAAAAATCCCTAGAGGATAAACAGCCCTATGCGCTTTTCTAGACGTTGAAGGTGCATTTGATAATATATAACCCCTATAGAAACCATTCTAAACGGAATGGAGGCAAAAGAGATAGATGAAAGCACCATCAGATGGGTAAGAAACATGCTATCAAACCGAGTAGCAAGCATCACCTTCAATGCTTCAAAGCTTAAATTCCTTGCCACAAGAGAATGTCCACAAGGAGGCATACTGTCCCCGTTTCTATAGACGCTAGCGGTAGATCAACTACTTGTAATATGTCAGAAAAAGACTATGATACACAAGGCTATGGCTGTACACAGCGGTCGTGAGACCAGTAATAACATATGCACCTACTGTCTGGTACAGCTAGGGCAACAAAGCGTAAATGCTCTTCTGGATCTAACACATCTGCATTTGCATGTGCAAAAAGAAGCTAAGCGGAGCGCATATAGAATCTGTTCCCGCACGAAAGTCAGATGGGCTTCTCAAAATTTGATAAGACTCAAGGAATCAGTACTTGAAAACCGACTACTAAGCATGCCTAGTGACAACATGCATACGGAATGTCACTTTACCAAGCTATACTCCGTAAACATACCTACTAGATACAAATGGCTATAGGGCAAAATGTCATTCAAGAAAGGTAGCGACGTCTGGTACACGGACTGATCTAATAAGGGAAAAGATGTGGGAAAGGCTGTGGGACCTAGGGAGGGGCCTCAGCTCAAAGTTCAGTTTCAGCATCAACATGGGGACTGAAACCTCGACCTTCCAAGCAGAGGTCTTTGCCATAAACAAATGTGCAGAGATAAACCTTAAGAGGAAGCTCTGGAACCAACACATATAAGTACATCAACTCAGAGAGCCAAGCTGCCGTGCTGCCGTGCTGGCTTTAAAATTCTTTAAACAAAAGTCAGAACTGGTGCAAACATGCACTGAGACATTGAATGAATTGGAAACGAAGTAGCTGATGAACTACTAGACAACTAGAGAAGGAGCCCATAGCCCTCAAATCACCACCAAACAACGCGCCACTACGCTTCTAAATACCCTCTGTAAACTAGAGGCTATTGAGTCGTTACTAGGACAAAAACACTCAAAAGCACTCCTTCGGGGTTACAACAACAAAGTTACTACAGAACAGTTAAAGTTCGAAAGATACAAAGCTTGTGCAGTGACTAGAATACTAACCCGCTACTGTAAACTAAACAAACATTTGTCCAATATGAACATTACCGAAGACACTATGTGCAGATTCTGCAATATAGAAGAAGAAACGTCTTTATTCGCATCAACTTAAGTTGACACAACTTAATGACACTTAAGTGTCATTAAAATTTTCATGTGAAGCTTAGTGATTGTTTCCGAGTATGGCGTTTACGGTACTACACGTAAAATAATTCATTTTTGTAAAATCAAAATTTGATAAAAACAGCCTGGCTGACGTTGGAAAAAGCCAAGTATGGACTCGTAACAAATACACAATTTACAGAAAACAGCTTACGTACACTGGCTGTTTTTTACGAAACTTGATACCCGATACCGCCTTACATTTTGAAATTTGTACGAAACAGCCACATAGCTGGCTGATTTATGCAATATCGGTTAGGCAGTTTATGTTAAAATTGGCTGCATTTTACACCATGATGACTGTTTTTTACAAAATATTTTTTTTTGAATGGCTGCATTTGACTGCTCGTATCTCCGCCGTAAAAAGAGATATCGACATGGCTGTCTTTGCAAAAAATCCGGCATGTCGAATCATGTATGGCTGTGTTATTATCTCAATTTTCGAAAAAGTGCCAGGTGGCTGCTTTCTGCAGAACTAGGTCCAGTTTTACTTCTAAATACAATATCACTGGTTTTACACAGTTTGTGGGGAATAAGTCAATGTCTGTACAACTTACTAGTTTCTAAAACAAACACAAAAATATACGACGTCACAATGAATAAATGTAAAAAAATAATATAAGTATACCTAGTCTTGCCCTAAATATTGTCACAAAGAAAAAAAAATGCAATTAATATTTATTACTTTTACAGTGTGTTAGTTTTATACATAAAATTATAAAACAATTTAATACATAAAAAGCTTATTCAAAGTGGTCTCCATTGGCTGCAATACAGTCCTTTAAATTTTAAACGTTGAGGCCAGTTATCAAAAGAAGCACGAACTCTTTCCATGGCAAAATTGTTCACTGTCAATCGTATGGATTGTTTTAGTGACTCCAAATTATCATGGCGTTTAGAGCAAGCCGTACTCTCTTAAACTGACCATAAATCATAATCCAGAGGATTAAGATCGGGACTAGACGACGGCCAGTCTTCAGCTCTGATGAAGTCCGAAACGCTCGCTTCTAACCAAGACTGCGTGGACCAAGCTTTATGACTCAGCGCCGAGTCTTGGAAAGACCATGCTTGTTTATTGAACATGGTGTTGTTAAGGGGCTTACCTACCTTCTCAAGAATAGTAGGTATCTTGTTACACTTGTGCCGATGTTTTGATACCTTTTTCACAAAAATATGGCTCAGTCACTCCTTCATAGCTAACACCCCACCAAACCATTACTAAAGTCGGGTAATACCCACGTTGCACTCTGCCGACTAATTGGGAAGCTTCCTTAGAGGTTTGAGCATAAATATGGTCATTTTGTTTGTTAAAATGTTGCTCAATTGCAAAGGTTTTATCATCTGTAAACAAAAATTTTCTGTGACCTCCCTTTGCTTACCGCTTCAGTAGTTTTTGCACCGCTCTAGTAGTTTTTCGATTTTACCACCCTATTCTTTTTTAAATTATCAGTTAAAAATTACCAGTGCGTCTGTTATAGGCTGCAAGTCCTAAGTCACCTTTTAAAATACGCGACATGGTTCTGGGTGCTATCTTCATCTCCCGAGATAAAATCTTTTGCTTTCGGAAAGGATTTCTGCGAATTCTTTCCCTTACTGCTTTGACCACCTTTTTCGTACGAACACTACGTGGACGGCCAGATCTTTTTCTGTTACAAACAGAGGTCTCATTGTACCTATTGATAGCCCGGTACACAAACATTTGACTAATACCAAGCGTATGGAGAATTTTAAAAATTGCATTTGGCTCCATACCAACTTTGTGTAATGCAATCACAGCGATTCGGTTCTCTTTATCACCCCACTCCATTTTAATATCGCAAAATATTATAAAATGTATTGGCGCCAAAAATAGAAAACACAATGAGCAATCGTATAAAAATGACAGATCCCAAATTCAAATGTAATATCATACTTATTTTTAATTAAATAATAATAAATAATAAATATCCTTTGGACATTCCCACACATCGCCATCTAGTCCCAAAGTAAGCTACTCAAAGCTTGTGTTATGGGTGCCAGACAACGGATATAATACTTAAATACTTTTTGTTTGTAAATACATACATGATATACATAGAAATCACCCAGACCAATACAAACAGACATGTTCATGCACACAAATGTATGTATTGTGCGGGGATCGAACCCGCAACCCGCTGCGTAGTAGGCGATTTCTCGACCAGTACACCAGACGGGTCGTCAATATTGTAACAGTAATAAAAAAAGGAATGCACAAATAAGCAGGAAGTATAATATCTATACTAATCTATACTAATATTATAAAGCTGAAGAGTTTGTTTGTTTGTTTGTTTGAACGCGCTAATCTCAGAAACTACTGGCCCGATTTGAAAAATTATTTTTATGTTAGATAGTCCATTTATCGAGGAAGGCTTTAAGCTATATAACATAAAGATACGACTCACAAGACCACAGCAGCAATGAAAAATGTTGCGAAAACGGGAGAAAGATATTCCTTTTGAGAGCTTCCGCCGCGTACGCTGCGGAAACCGCTAAAGTTACACAAAAATCATGTATGACAGGATTGTTCAGCATTAAGAGTTCTATAATAAAGTCCGCGACAGCATAAGTCTATCTTTTATGGTTGACTTACTACAACCTTTTTTTATGTTAATAAATTTGTAAAAAAATAATGCATCATTTTTAGAGGTGTATTATACACACAGGTATTTATTCTTATCAAAATAAATACATTCATCATCACGAGCATTTCATTTAGAACAAAGTTGCCCTTTATGTCATTTGATACCAATAAATATCTTAGGAACTATCACAGTTTAACATAACTCCGCACCGAAATAATGCAGCAACGCTCCGCGGCTTAAGTACAACGTGCGCTTGCGCTAATTATATTATAAAGCTGAAGAGTTTGTTGGTTTGAACGCGCTTATCTCAGGAACTGCTGAACCGATTTGAAAAAATATTTCTGTGTTAGATAGCTTATTTATTGAGAAAGGCTTTAGGATATAAAACAGCACGCTGCGACGGGAGGGGTGGGAGCAAACTCAAAACGCGCGCACGAAGTCGCGGGGGACCGCTAGTATATTAATAAACAAGAGAAAGTGGAAGAGTGTGTAGTTAAAGTTTAATTTTGTTGTTCAAGATAAATTTAGCTAGGATTTCGACAAAACGGAAGTAACTTGGCTCAACAGATAGTCAAAGTTACAGGGACGGGGAAAGTAGTTAGGGAGAGGATCATATTATAGTGAGGATCCGATTTTGGAACAGTAAAAAAACGGGTTGCACTCCGGGAGTGCTGGCAGAAGTAAAAACTTGAATATTAACGTTGTGCATTTTTGATTTTTTGGAATAATTAGGAAATGATTTTGAATGAATTGCTTTTAGTGTCAATATAAAAGTAGGTGAATAGGGGGTTTAATGGACTGTAATTAATATATATATATTTTTTAATAACTAATAAATACACGAAATATAAGACGCGAATAGAGATAGGCTAAAATCAGTTGTAAGAAGCACTCACCTTGCTTGTCTGCAGTTCTTGAGGCAGATTTCGGTAGTAGTGGCTGGGGCAGGCACCTAGACCCTTGGATCATTCGAACTCACCTCAGATACAGGATACCTTTACCAGCAATGTTACCGACACAAATCAGCACCTCCTTCAACGGATCAGCCTTCTCTTCTTATTTACGTGATTTATGCGACACAATCTTTGATCTTAACCAAATAACGACACGATAATTTAAAATAAACGACAATTGCGCGATACCGCGCCGACAGACGATACGATCAGTTCGAGACGAAAGTATGACGAGACAAAATTGAATCTTTTTTTTTAAACGAGATGATAATGTTGCCAGGCGAAAGTTAAAATAATATACGCAAGCTTCGATTCTTAACGGTAGGTACTATCATTTATGTGATAGAATACAATATTTATTTATTGCGCTATCGTATACAAACATTACAATTTATATTACATCTATACTAATATTATAAAGCTGAAGAGTTTGTTTGTTTGTTTGTTTTTTTTTGTTTGTTTGTTTGAACGCGCTAATCTCAAAAACTACTGGCCCGATTTGAAAAATTTTTTTTACGTTGGATAGTCCATTTATCGAGGAAGGCTTCAGGCTATATAACATAAAGATACAACTCATAAGACCACAGCAGAAATGAAAAATGTTGCGAAAACGGGAGAAAGATATTCCTTTTGAGAGCTTCCGCTGCATACGCTGCGGAAACCGCTTAAGTTACACAAAAATCATATATGACAGGATTGTTTAGCATTAAGAGTTCTATAATAAATTCCGCGACAGCATATGTCTATCTTTTATGGTTGACTTACTACAACCTTTTTTAGGTTAATAAATTTGTAAAAAAATGATGCATTATTTTTAGAGGTGTATTATACACACAGGTATTTATTCTTATCAAAATAAATACATTCATCATCACGAGCATTTCATTTAGAACCAAGTTGCCCTGTATATCATTTGATTTCAATAAATATCTTAGGAGCTATCACAGTTTTAACATAACTCCGCACCAAAATAATGTTCGCAGCTTAAGTACAACGTGCGCTTGCGCTAATCTATACTAATATTATAAAGCTGAAGAGTTTGTTTGTTTGAACGCGCTAATCTCAGAAACTACTGGCCCAATTTGAAAAAATATTTTTATGTTGGATAGTCCATTTATCGAGGAAGGTTTTAAGCTATATAACATAAAGATACGACTCGCAAGACCATAGCAGCAATGAAAAATGTTGCGAAAACGGGAGAAAGATATTCCTTTTGAGAGCTTCCGCTGCGTACGCTGCGGAAACCGCTTAAGTTACACAAAAATCATGTATGACAAGATTGTTCAACATTAAGAGTTCTATAATAAAGTCCGCGACAGCATAAGTCTATCTTTTATGGTTGACTTACTACAACCTTTTTTATGTCAATAAATTTGTAAAAAAATAATGCATCATTTTTAGAGGTGTATATTATATATTTACACAGGTATTTATTCATATCAAAATAAATACATTCATCATCACGAGCATTTCATTTAGAACAAAGTTGCCCTTTATATCATTTGAATCCAATAAATATCTTAGGAGCTATCACAGTTTTAACATAGCTCCGCACCAAAATAATGTTCGCAGCTTAAGTACAACGTGCGCTTGCACTAATTATATTAAAAAGCGGAAGAGTTTATTGGTTTGAACGCGCTTATCTCAAGAACTGCTGAACCGATTTGAAAAATATTTCTGTTTTAGATTGCTTATTTATTGAGAAAGGCTTTAGGATATAAAACATCACGCTGCGACGGGAGGGGAGGGAGCAAACTCAAAACGCGCGGACGAAGTCGCGGGGGACTGCTAGTTAAATTATATAAGGTTACCTCGTTTTAACTGATGATATTTTAAATTTAGATTCAGAAAAATAAATGAAACATATTGCGCACGAGGGCACGGGAGATGTGAAATGATACGAAAAAAGTAACGAGTAATAGATTTTATGCAGTTACTAGCATAAACGGATCAATAAATATTAGTGGGCGCGCGTGTGTCGTGCGTGGCTGCCAGAGCCCGAATAGGCCGACCGCTGTGCTGGAGCCGGCGTTCGCGGTGAGTTCCCTCCCCGCGCGTCTCGCCCCGCAGTAACTGGTCCAGGCGCGTACATATTGGGCCCCCTTGAAAGCTCAGGTTTCAAGAGAGGTTTCTTGAAGTAGACAGATTTGGTTGAGTGCGCGCCTGATGATTGCTCTTGAGGTCTCTATGTCGGCGACACGGGGTACTCCGTCCGTGCCAGGATGCAAGGCCTTGACTCGCCCCAATCGCCAAAGAAGTGGGGGAAGGTTTTCTTCCTTCAATATAACAAGGTCTCCTTGCTGTAGGTCTCTGCTACGTGCTCTTCATTTTGAGCGATTCTGTAGCTCAGTAATGTATTCAGCCTGCCATCGCTGCCAGAAGTGTTGTCTCATTTGCTCTAGTAGTTGGAAGCGGTCCAATCTTGAAGCGTTGATTTCTCGTAGATCTGGGGCCGGAAGCGACATCAGTGGCCTGCCAAGGAGAAAATGCCCTGGTGTGAGCGCTACGTAGTCGTTAGGAGAGGAAGAGAGAGGGGAAATAGAACGACTGTTGAGGATAGCCTCGATTTGAGAAAATAGAGTCGATAGCTCCTCGAATGTAAGATGCGTGTTCTCTAATATGCGCTTTATATGAAATTTGGCGGACTTAATGCCTGCCTCTACGAATGTCATGATCAGATGCAAATTCTTTTATAGAGACTGAATGATGCTTAAAAATATCATTAACTTCCTTCGCAGCTGCAACAAAGTTTCTACCATTGTCTTGGTATACTTCTCTAGGCTTAACCCTGCACGAAATGAAGCGGCGGAGAGACAGTATAAAAGATTTCTTAGAGAGTTCGCTAACAGTTTCTAAATGGACACATTTATTTATATCTAAGGCATTTAAAAAGACAAAGATAACATTTAGTGATTTTACATCCTCGTCCCCGCCGCTCCGTTATGAGGAAAGGCCCGTTAAAGTCAACGGAGACAGATGAAAATGGAAAGTGACTCTATGAGGAGGTAAGTTACCCATAATGTTAGTCATTGTTTCACCATAATGACGAGTGTACGTGACGCATCTGCGAGCCGAGCGTCGTACCAGGTCTCTACCTCCAATGGGCCAAAACTGCTGGCGTATGGATGCCAGCATGAGCTGTGGTCCCGCATGTAAGAGGCGTGAGTGTGCATGTGTAAATATGAGCTTTGTAAGAGAGTGCTTTGCACAAAAAAGTATCGGATGCCGCTTAGAATGATGCATGTAGATTTATCTAGCCTGCCCCCCACTCTCAGGACCCCTTGAGAGTCGATAAATGGTGCAAGTGCTGCTATATGGGACTTGGGATTTAATTGTTTGTTCTGTCATAGGTGTCGCGGAACTCGAACCACTTGTAATAAGCTCCATCTAATTTGTGACTATGAATCATAGGTAATTTAAAGCCCAATGACCCTCGATGATGACTATAGCTGCGCTTTGAGCTGCGTTATGGAAGTCCTCTTTAGGCTTTGACGCTTCAATATGGCAATTACACGATGAAGGTTTTCTTCTATACTGTCCCTTTCGGAAAGTTCATGCTGCTGTTAGATAGCTTATTTATTGAAAAAGGCTTTAGGATATAAAACATCACCCTGCGACGGGAGGGGAGGGAGCAAACTCAAAACGCGCGGACGAGGTCGCGGGGGACCGCTACTTATATTAAAAGCTGAAGAGTTTGTTGGTTTGAACGCGCTTATCTCAGGAACTGCTGAACCGATTTGAAAAATATTTCGGTGTTAGATAGCTTATTTATTGAGAAAGGCTTTAGGATATAAAACATCACGCTGCGACGGGAGGGGAGGGAGCAAACTCAAAACGCGCGGACGAAGTCGCGGGGGACCGCTAGTAGTTATATAACAGACATATTAACATACATTTCCATTGACATATTTGTTAGGGACGTGCGGGCGGGATTCGAACCCGCGACTGCTTATCTTTGTAGTCCGGAACGTAAACCACCACACTGTGACGGTCGTTAAATTATTTTTACAAAATATAGTACCAAACTACTCCATGTAAAGCACTGTCTTAGAATATCGACCATGTTAGTCCGTGGGTTGGCTAAGAAACAAAACTTACTAATTTTATTGAAAATACTTCAATCATGAATGATAGGCATCATTAAATACAATTTACTTAACGAAAATATGCTATTCGGACTGTTTTTTTATTTAGTTAGCTGTTTCTGCAGTTTTGAAGGCGCACTGAGGCATTAAGACACTGACGCCATCAAAAACAGACTAAGTCAAAATTATGACCCCAATTTGAAGTGAGGTGTTGTTTAGCTGAGCCATCTTTTAGCCTCTCACCGGTGATCTACGAATTAGCAAAGAGAGCTGTGGACTGGAGTGCAACAGTGTCCTAGACGCAACCTGCATATCGTAGAGACAACTGTTTTGGGGAGGGTGGGTTACCTAAAGAACCAGGGTCTTTGAGGGATTTCTTTCTGGTTGTTAAATACAATTTGTCTGCCAATAAACTAGTGTTTCTCCAATCAGTGTCGTAAATTTATTATTGAATTCAATAAAATGATATAATTACAAATAACAGAAAGAAACCAATTCATTTTATTGTTTCTTCTGAAATCAATTGATAACATCGATTCATGTAAAGCGGCCTTCTCATCCGTATATTATCTTCTTTGTTTATGGTGGCCGGTCGTCGTCGAAACAAAATGACAGACATACTCTTACTAATCTGTGATGACAGTGATTATATTACTTTGACAACTGTTGACAATTTGATTCAGATAAATTTAGTGTTGCCACCTTAGCCCTTTTGGGGCTAGATCTAGCTCTTTTTACTATATGTGAACCCGTTGCTAAATGATTTAGCCCGGAATGGGCTATCTAGCCCTTTTCATTTTATTGAAAATTTTACAAGAAAATTGAAAATTAAAATCATCATTTCGCGATTTATTTATATTTTTCTGGTAGATACCATTTGTTCGACTAAGACAACGTACCGCATCTCTATGCCATGCCGATCGGCTATTCTACAAACATTGATTTTATGAATAAAATCATTCCTCTTTTTAAATTATTCGTCTGGAGTTCGATGGCGTAATTTTATTAAGATTTTTGATTATTTTTTATTGCCATTATTGCCATTTACCGTGCTGTTAATCAACAGATTGTGTTTTAAACTTTATTATTTTAACAATTTGAACCAGTTAAATATGAACAAAATTGTATCGATTTTATAAAATTTTATTGTTATTCAAACTAAAAATTAAACGAATAATTCAAGTCAGTACAGGTGTTTTATTACCCTTTTTACAGCAAGGTTTTGTAATTTGTACTCCATCTAGCCCTATCTAGCCCTTTTTAGCTTCGTCAATAGCCCCTTTTACCAAAACTAAGGTGGCAACACTGGTAAATTTCAGTTTGATTTGAATCGCAAACAAATAAAAAACTTATCGATTATAATTTCCCTATTTTTGCATAATGTCTGCTTTAAAAACCTTACGAGATGTCAGCAGAAACTTTGAAAGTGATCTACAGCAAATTTCCGCTGAGCTTTTCTCTGCTAAAGTCGGTGAAAACTTTGAAGATAATATTGCCAAGAAACTAAGGGACTTGTCACTTTTTACATCAAAACTGAGGTTATTACGGGCAAAAACACAAAACAGTAAGTATTTGCTGTGTATTTTCATAGAATCTGCATCACATTTTAGTCACTATTGCTATTTCAAAGCAATTTGATTCTTCGCTTAGGTTAATTTGCTCTGTACCTCTTAATGGGAGAAAACTCTGATTTTCCCAAAGTCAGATAAGAAATACTCGTAGAATAAAATACAGTATGCCTAATTTGAAAAGGTTACCTATTTGTCAATAATAATTTGTGTCGGGTCATTATAAAAATGGTTTTGTTATACTTATTCAATTGGATAAGTATCTCGTATCTGACGTAGGTAAAATCGGCCCTCATTATATTATCCGTTATATTTCGGACACGGTTACCTCTTAAGGGTGATAAAACTTATTGGACTGAATAAATATAACACAACAAATTTAAAAATAACATTTACATTTTTGATTGCTGGCTTATGAGTATATGAGTATGCATATCTTTTTCCAGATGACCCCGAATCAGAACAGCCCCACAATGAACAGACTACTCTTCAAAAGTATGAAGATACAGCCACATCTAAGGTGCTGGAGCAGCAAATAGTCAAGTTCTTAACACAATCTCATGCGGTGAAAGCCCTTATCACAGCCCCGAGTAGAAAACTTGATTCTGAAATGGCTGAGAGGAAAGAGTTAGTAATTTGCTTTCTTGAGAGCATTTCTTCATTACATACTCAGTTTTTTTTTATATTGGACACCAATCACATATATTGCTCTGATTCCAAAGCAAGTAACCAATGCACTTGTGTTATGGAAATCAGACACAATCAGACACAACACCCAGAATCGAGACAATATAGAATATTCTGATTTCTGTATTGACCCAACTGGGAATCAAGCCCCTCGGAGCGGCGACGCCTTTAAAACCCAGCGTGCTACTAACCCACTAAACTAAGCTATATGTAAACAGGGGAATATGTAAATAGACATGAGGTGTGATTGTATAATTTCATCGGCGATTGTATTCATTTGACAGTTTAAAAAAACATATGGTATGATCTGTCAAACGGCAGAACGGCATACATTTGACATATTACAATACGTTTTGAACTGTTAAATACATCTTTATGATTGCTTTACACAATTCCTCCTATGATTTTAAGTTTCACTACCCAAACAGATGATATATTTTATTTGCGCTCAATAACATTTGACTTATAGATTCAGAATATTTTTGACACACACAGTGTTGTTTGTATTCTTATAGGATCAAATAAAAAACTGGGCCAGATTATAATAATATGATCTAATAAGAATTTGGCATATTATGCATAACTTAATAAATTGACCTTTCCTAGCAAAAAAGATTCAGATTCCATTTTATTTGCATGAATTATGGTACACAATGATAATACATACAAGGAAAGTCGAACTTCATAAAAAAAGACTAACAAAGAAAGACACATTTAAAAAACAGCACAGTAGTCTGTGGACTAAGTGTTGTTTATTGAAAGTTATTGATAAAGCTGCATATTTCTAGCTTAAAACTAAGAGGGTCTACTACGAAAACCGAAATCCGTCGATATGATGATCGTTTTGTCGATTCGAAGCATTTTTTGTATGAATTCCTTACAACAAAATGCTAATGTGTCTAATTACTTGGATACCTAATTTTAAAAAAGTTTGATCGATTTGATTGTTCGTTCGATTGCTCCTACCAAATTTTATTTTATTTTACAGATTTTGGAAGACTATAAATAAAAAGAAAGCCATTTACATGTCTCAGACAGACATACTTAAATATAAAAGTAGAAACGTTGGCAAATTAAAAAATTGTTGCTTAAATTAATAAAGCTTACACTAGTACAAAACAAATCAAAGCCCATAGTTATTGTTGTTTTTTTACCACGTTAATTACAAAAAAAATGAAAAATTTAAAACTATTTCTTCTTTATCTAACCACTAATTTGTTGTTACAGAAAAATCATAACAAGCCTTGCAGAGTTCAGGCAGAAGGAATGTCAACTCCGTCATCTCCAAACGTTACTTACTGAGAGGGAAACTCAACTGACAGCTGTCCGAACCCAGTGGGACAAGGAACTGGGACAGATAAGGGATATGCGAGAGGGGGTGGAAGGAACTGAGGAGGTCGAGATGGGACCGTTGTATGGGTACGTATTTTTTGTGGGGGCATTTTGGAAAATTCGCCGATTTTCGTATTTTTTGTGGTGGCATTTTGGAAAATTCGCCGATTTTTCAAATGTCAGATAAAAAATATCTGACAGATAAAGTATGAATTGATTTCAAATGATTGCCGAAAAATAGGTGACGGTTTGAATAATAAATAATTAGCAACATTGTACTTTATTCAACTAATATTTCTTTTCTGACTAATGAAAAAAACGGGCAATGATGAAGGTATGAGTTATGCTCATTATAAAAAAAAATATTTTCATTGGTTTAGAATGTTTTTAACACTTACAGTTACATATTTTATATTCATAAAGATGATATAAGAAATACAAAAAGCGCATCGGCGGGACTTGGCCCGGTTAGCCAGAAAGTTGCTGGTTTGAGTCCAGCCCGTGTGCAATTTCTGGTTTCTGATTTCATCTTTATGAATAAAAAATATTTTCTTTAAGTTAAATGCAAGTTTTATCAAAGAAAAACTCTTCGCAACATGCTTAAAAAAAATCAAAACGAATGGAGAAACTCGCATCCTCGCGTGTATCTCCCACGTATCTACAAAATACTACGTCGTAGCTATGAATGAATAGGTGACCTGGCGTTGGTAGTTTTGACTCGCTAACTAGTATCGTAATAATAACTTGTTTTTGTAAGTATTGTCCGTATATTTTTTGGCATCAGATTCGTATGTACAACCACCCCCGAGTCGGGCGTTGCTGAACAAAATATACATATAATAAATAAATATAAGACACCAATCACATACATTGCTCTAATCCCAAAGTAAGTAGCTAATTGAACTTGTGTTATGGAAATCAGACGCAACGGTGGTACCACAACACCCAGACCCAAGACAATATAGAAAATTATGATTTCTATATTGACCCGCCCGGGAATCGAACCCGGGACCTCAGAGCGGCGTCGCCTTGAAACCAGCGTGCTTAGCCACTACACCACGGAGGTCGTCAACAAACAACATTATGTATGTATATCTTGGTGCGAATTAAAGCAGCCACGAAGTAATTCAGCTTTTAATCACCAGGATATCGGCACCGAATGTTCAATCTAAAAAATTTGGGATGCAAGTTGTGTCGATACTTTGTTGGCCCCCTCCCATCTCAGAGAAACAGCTCTTAAATCTGGAACAGCAGCGGAGTTGGCAGAAAACGCCAAGCGTCGCAAGTACGTTTCACTTGCAAGTGATTATGTGTTTGTGCCGTTTGGCTTTGAAACACTTGGGACCCTCTGCTAAATTGCTGTTTAGCAAAATTGCGCCAAAATTAAATTCTGTAACAGCCAATAATAAAGCTGGCTGGTTCCTAGCTCAAAGGATTAGCATAGCTATCCAACGCGGCAACGCAGCCAGCATCATAGCCTCCTTGCCGCAAGGAAATGGTTTCGTTTTTAAATAGGTTGATTTTAAGTTATTTTTTTATGTTGCATAGTATAGTTTTGATTTTTTTCTATTATATTTTTTTTTTGTTTTTTTTATTATTGAACACCAATCACATACATTGCTCTGAATCCAAAGAAAGTAGCCAATGCACTTGTGTTATGGAATTCAGACACATCGGTGGTACCATAACACTCAGACCCGAGACAATATAGAAAATTATGATTTCTACATTGACCCGATCGGGAATCGAACCCGGGACCTCGGAGCGGCGACGCCTTGAAACCCAGCAGGCTTAGCCACTACACCACGGAGGTCGTCATTAATAAAGTTACATACTCAAAACAGGGTATTCAAATTCATCTAAAAATTAACCCTTTTTTACCTCTCCAGGAAAATCCGCACTCTCGTTGACAAAATGGAGTTGATGAGGTGGCTGGTCTCGAAGCTGGCAACTTCCAGAAGTGGTAACTACGACTGGCTCACTGATCCTCATAATCGTCTTAAACTACTCTACTTGGCTAGACAAGCGCATACGGTTGAACAGTTCTTGGAAAGCTGATGATTTTTAAGTTTTTTCCGGTATGCTCTGATTCGGAAGTTAAATATTCCGTTTTGCCCCTGTGTGTTTTTTAAACGGGTCTTATAAAACGTAGGTATTTTTTTTAAGGTTTCTATAGTTTTTCATTTCAAAGGAATAACGTAAATTTTCCTTAATAACTATCTTTTATTACTTGTAAGTAAAATAACATACAACCAAAACTTTGTTACATTAATAAATGAAATAACTTTTGACTAATATTTTTATTTATATTACCTTTTCGAACACACTCTCAACATTAAAACAGCATAAAATAACGTTCTTCAATACCATTTATTTACATAAACATTTTAAGTTAATTATTAATATTGATGTTAGCTCACTCCCCCGGCCACACGACACTCTCAATCCAGTTTACGTAGTTTGATACTCTAGTATAGATGGCTGGCTGTCCCGGCTTCGCGCATTTCACTCCGAAGGATGTTATGCCGATGATATTGAAGATGCATTGGTTTTCTTTTGATACCACTTGGAGAGGAGATCCGGAATCACCCTGAGAACAAAAATGGTATTGACAACTAGAAGATTGCTTAAAAATATTTCCTAAAGATTAAAATTATTAACCTAGTAAATGATTAGGTAAACTTTTGCAACACAAGATTTAGGAGTTTTAGTTGGAGATGCACCGCAGTGTCTCGTAAGTTCAAGTACGTATGCATCGTTTGCTCTTAAAGGATTTTTATTCCTATTTACCCCTAATTTTAGGTGTATGTTTCCGATTAGCCCCCATTCCCAGTATATAATTCCACTTGACCCCCAAATTGCTTTATCTCATTTTCTTAGACAATGACTAAGCCGTAAATAGTGTAAGGACACCAAAGGTGATACAGATATCAGTGACTAGAAGCATAATGAAAACGCTTGCTTATGACAGAGTTTCATCTGGGTGGACGAGTGGTTTGAACATTCATACGGTATGTGAAAGGCGCAGGTTCGATTCCCACCTCAACCAGTCAATATGTAACCTTAGTAGAGTTAACCATGGTCGTTGGATAGTAGATATAATATATCTACTATCAATCGAGTGCTTCTATCTATTTACATATATTATAAATAGATAGAAGCACTTGATTGCTTTCGCACTGCGTCTAAAAATAACATGGCTGAGTGGTTTGGGCACTCACTCGGTATGTGAAGGACGCAGGTTCGATTTCCGCCTCGTTTGATTTAAAATCTTTGGTCTTATCCTGTCTCGTTTGTATTTAAATCTTTATCAGTGATGCATTAAGGTATATTGCAACTGCACCGTGCGAACCATGACCGTGCTAGCCAGTCAAACCGTCCTAAACTCATGGTATAGGTACTGTTAAAACCACGCCGACTATTGTTTATTTACCTGACAAGTATCTTTCCCCCCTCTCAGCTCCCCCGCGCACATCTGTGAGTCCCTAAACCCCTGCCAAAGTCTGTTACGACTGGAGATCAACAGCTGATCACAATAGTTGTTGTTGAAGAGGGAGAGGGATACTTTGTGAAGCTCTTTCGATGTCTCTCTTGTGTCTGAAAGAAATGAGAGAGAATACATTGTATAATTTCTGGTCGAATCATTAAAACAATAGTAAAAAGAGTACCGTACCAAAATATTATCCGACCAATTAAGAAATATGTCCTCATAATGACGACAAAATAGATTGAAGACTTTGTAAAGACCGCGACATACTGAATGCAGACCGCTGACCGCTCGCAAACGGTCGCTAGAAAACCGTGTAGGGATTAATGATTTTGTGGCATAAATACATACATTACCTTCATTCTCTTCAAACTTCGTTATCTTTTTAAAATATAAAGTTATAGTCAGTTTTTCGTTGCTTGTCGAATATTGTAAACATTCTTTCTGTGACTTTTAAAATAATTAATTTGACGACCCGTCTGGTGTAGTGGTCGAGAAATCGCCTACTACGCAGCGGGTTGCGGGTTCGATCCCCGCACAATACAAATATTTGTGTGCATGAACATGTCTGTTTGTATTGGTCTGGGTGTTTTCTATGTATATCATGTATGTATTTACAAACAAAAAGTATTTAAGTATTATATCCCTTGTCTGGCACCCATAACACAAGCTTTGAGTAGCTTACTTTGGAACTAGATGGCGATGACATGATGATGAAGGAATATAATAAATTAATAAAAAATCTATACCTACCTACTTAACTTATATTATAAAACTGAAGTGTCTATTAGGAAATCGGACACAACGGTGGTACCACAACACCCAGACCCGAGGCAATATAGAAAATTATTATTTCTACATTGACCCGACCGGGAATCGAACCCGGGACCTCAGAGCGGCGACGCCTTGGAATCCAGCGTTCGTAGCCAGTATACTACAGAGGTCATCAGTAAAATAAGTTAATAATTAGAAGGTTTTTGTGTTTATACTTTTTAAAATGAACTATTTAAGATTTAAACCTAGAAAAAAATCTATTTTTCGACTGTAAATATTCCTCGACCGCTCTTACCTGGGTCAGTGACCCCCCAACCAGTAGCCAAAGCCATGTTGTGATCACCAAAGTCGGGTCTCGTCCACAGACAAGCGGGTCTGATCGCCGACTCGAAAGATACCTCGGATGCCAGCTCTAGGAGGGCTATGTCGTTGTATTTGCTTGGCGGTTTGTATTCGGGGTGCTTGTGGATCTGTTTGATGGGGACCTGTGGGGAAAATGATATTGTGAGGGTGGAATAATAGTCTGATAATAATTGTGTATAGATAGTGCCATCCAAGGCGCATGCCACTCATTTTTGATTTGAAGAAAGGCACGGGCATGGGCAGGCGCGGATACAGCCCTCCGAAAAGGTTGTGGGTACGCTATGTTTTGTTCGATGAACAAAAAACCATGAAGCAACGAAAGTTCATTTATTTGTGATGCAACATTACAGTAATTATAACACGAGCGCACAAAAATTGGTTTAACAAACCAAAAACATAACAAAACTTAAAGCGCAAGCGAAGCGAGCGCGCGACATTTTGGTTTTCAACGCTTCTCAAACCAAGGACATGATAAAAAAAATAGCGCAAGCGAAGCGAGCGCACTAAAATTTGATTCACGACGTTTATGAAAACAAGAAAATGATAGATAATAATAGCTAAAAATCGATTGTATTATTGTGATTGTGATAACATACATTTAATGAGACAACGATCGAAAGAAGAAAGATTTGTATGGATATTCATTTATGCTTTTGTATTGCTATATGGATGCTCTACGAAACAATACTGAGAACAACTGGTATCTAGACAAACCTGTAATAGGATTTAAGAACTCTTATTGTTTTTCGGCTATAGGCTTTCACTGTCACGAAAAGTGTTAAGCAAATATGTGTATATTTTTGTTATGATAATAATAATAAACAAATAATTATATTATATTAGTCCCCCTAGCCGATTTCGACTACGGTGGCCAGTCACAACGACTAACCGACTGCGCGGGACATATTATAATGCACAAGTGTGTGCGCAAACACAAGCGCACTCTCTATTCCTTTCACTCTCACTATCGGGCTATGAGAGTGAAAGGGACAATATCCGAAGGAAATATTTTTACAAATATTTAACAATCGGTTAAGATGAACGAAGCCAATTTATAATTATTATTTTGTTTTTATAGTGTTTTGTCACTATACAAACTTAATAATATAAATAGCAAATCGCACTTGTATTGTGAGAGCAATCTCGCAACATTGATGACGCCACGCAGCCTACGCGTTAAAGAAAGCGCTTGCAAAATTCAACAGGCTTACTAATGTGACGGTGGCCGAGTGGTATAGGCATAGGTACGCCCGGATTGCGTAAGACACGGGGTTCGATTCCTCGTCTGTCACAACAGCCAAAGTTGCTTTTTACAAGTGCAATTTGCTATTTATATTATTGGGTCCTAATTACCTCAATAGGATCAGCTCCATCCAACACGGAGGGGTCAATATTCTGGTCGCCTAGCCTGACGATCACAGGCGCCGGGTCCCTGGCTGAAGGGTCCTTGATGCAATGGCCTGCTGTTAGCACGAATTTGTTGCTGATGAGAGAGCCACCGCATTTGAAGTCGTAGCCGCCTTCGAAGTTAGACCAGCCTATAGCTGCCTGAAATGATAAATTGCGTAATTCTGAAAATTACTATCGCTCGTAAGCTCGTAGCGCAGTGGTAGCAGCGCTTTGGTAGTGATA
The DNA here is from genome assembly GCA_963924145.1 of Pyrausta purpuralis. Lineage (NCBI taxonomy): Eukaryota > Metazoa > Arthropoda > Insecta > Lepidoptera > Crambidae > Pyrausta > Pyrausta purpuralis. The sequence continues at coordinate 5,335,416 of OZ001670.1, read as the reverse complement.
CCGAAGTGAAGCAACCTACAGCGCGGTCGTGTTTGGATGGGTGACCTTTCCGACTATATAAGCGACGTATATCACGAGCATTTCCGTGCTTCGGAAGGCACGTTAAGCCGAGTCGGAAGCCTTATGGGCGGCTTGATAACATCTGACTGCAGGGTTAGTCGCTTGCCTTGCAAACACCCCTCCACCAATCCGCACTGAGCCCGCGTGGTGGAGTATGGTTCGAACTACTTCATAGTTGAGGTAAGGCCTTTGCCCAGCAGTGGGATGTTACAGGCTAACTTAACTATCGCTCGCGCCTGCCCGAGTCGGCAAAAACTAGTCTACTTAGCATTTTACGGTACCTCAGGCGCACTGCAGAGTCGGACAATATTAAGAACTAGATTTGATTGTTTTTTTGCAATAATGTTGTTGTTGTTGGTTGTGTTTTTTTGTTAAGATTACTAGGAGAATTGTATGGACGACTGCACGTCAAGGTAAACACTGCGGTATCATATTCAGTTGTAATAAGGGCTAGTTTGCAACAAAAGTAGATAGCCTGATGTTCTGGCCACTGATCATGTAATCTTTTTGGTTAATCTTTTTTTTTTTTTGGTTCTGGCTAATGTACAATTATTGTTTTTTGTCCTTGAAAAAATAAGATAAAATAACGTCAGTGAAAATATTATTTAGAGTCTGACTAATTACCTAAATATGGCATAAGAAAATAGCGGCAATTAAAAAGAAAGTTTAAACACTCTATTTTAAAGAAAAAAATCATCTTGATACTTTTGTTTATTATTTATTATTTTTTTACAATAATGTGCAGTTTTCTTATAAGTATCAAGTTGTCTTTTTTTCTATGAAATACAGTACCGTTAAATGGGGTGAATAGGGTAACTTTCCAACTTTGAGATAGAAGTACCCTAAGTATAAGTAAAAAATGAGAATTTTGAGAACTTTATTATTTGTCCGGATATTTATATTTCTGAATGATGTATAATACTTCATAAGTTCCCATAACAAAATTCTGAGAAAATCGCAAAAAACCTTAAAAACCCTATTCACCCCAGGCACGGGGTCAATAGAATCGAGACTGGGGAGAATAGAGTTTATACCTAGGGTTGACAATAAATAAATTTGTAAACATATTTTTTACCGACTTCGAAAAAGGAGGATGTTATCAATTGTTTTTTTTTTGTGTGGCTATGTTACCTCATATCACAGTAATTTGTAGACCAATTTGAATTTTTTTTCGCCTACTTAGAGATTATACATTCTAGTTGTTTCCAAGACGGGATCTGATGATATTGATCTTGGTGCAATTGAGAGAAACCCTCAAATTTCAGAAGCACATATAGTGTTTTTGTACTAGAATCTCAATGTTGATGTGTTGTTATGTCTGCTGGTCAACATTGTGTGGAGCTAAGCTGATAGTGGAACTCATTAACGTTTAGGAGTTTAGTGATTATAAATACAGAATTGATGATAGGTTATTTGTAGCTTCTGAAAGAACAGAGTCGTAAGGTGAACAACATTTCGGTGTTGTTGCAAGTAATAACTTGAATCTTTTTACATTTTAACAAATGAGTTTTTAAATTAAAGCTGTACTAATATTGGCTTACTTAAACCCCAAATGATAAATTAATTAGCGCAAACTTCTTTTGTGACAACCCTATATCAAAAACCCTTTTCCCCCCTTTGTTGACTCTATTCACCTCGCTATTGAATCTATTAACCCCACAATATGACCCTATCCACCCCATCCTACAACTCTAATGACCCCTTAGAAGACCCTAATAACCCCAAAAATCTAAAAAACTTATATGTGCAACATATTTCATGGATTATATCTTAACCAGCAATAAACGTAACTTAATTTTTGTTTCCTTGGCACCTTTATGAAATGATTAATTTGATGAAATCACAGAAAACACTCACAGTTGTGTAATTTAATGACAAAATCAAAGTTTTGATGAGCTAAAATTTGGGCAGTTTGGGCGCTTACATTCAAATGGATTTTTTTAAATATTGCCTATGGTTTACGAATATTCCTTTATTACCAGTACGAAAAATGATTTGTGATCTGTCATAAAAATCTAATTAACCATAGTTGGCCTTTAGAGTAGGCACAGCAAAAGTCAGCAAAAAAAAAACGGTTTCTACCCTATTCACCCCTCGGACCCTATTCACCCCATTTTACGGTATTTAAAGTATTTTTTATTGCCGCTCTTTTCCCTAACATTAATTAGTCTGACTCTACTACATAAATTATGGAACTTAGATACCCTAACCAAACAGCACAGAATTGTCAATATCTTATTCAACTAAATGACTACACGGCATTCAGCCATCTGGCTAAACGTTGCGTTCAATGATTTGACTAGTTGACGTTCGTTTAATGGCCTATGCCTAGGCATCAAATTAACCGGCTGATTAAACCAGATGGCTGCGACATTATATCTTTATAGAACACAGACATATAGCAATATTGCAACTTTTGTGCAGCGAGTTGATAGGTTTTGGTTCTGTTAGTTTGTTCAATTTTCTGCTACAACTATGTCCCTATCTTTTAAATTCATTACTTTTTAACACTTATTTGGTGTAGTGGTCGAGAAATCGCCTACTACGCAGCGGGTTGCGGGTTCGATCCCCGCACAATACGAACATTTGTGTGCATGAACATGTCTGTTTGTATTGGTCTGGGTGTTTTCTATGTATATCGTGTATGTATTTACAAACAAAAAGTATTTAAGTATCATATCCGTTGTCTGGCACCCGTAAAACAAGCTTTAAGTAGCTTACTTTGGGACTAGATGACGATTTGTGGGAATGTCCAAAGGAATGGATACTTATTATTTCGTACTTACCATATGTGGAAATTCACCCTGACTAGCCTTCTCCCCACCAACAATCAGCTGGACACCAATGTAGTCGCATTTCGCACTCGTAAGAGAGATTGTCTCTGGATTTGGCACTAGAGGGATGAAGTCGACCCTTTCAACCACTTCCCGGCTGTACTCCTCACATTCTGGAAGGGGATGAAAAATAGTTACTTATGTTTAATCGTGATGTGTAAACCGCCCTTAGTTTTTAAGCTCCATTTTCTCCTCGTCTTTCTCAAACGATTTAAAAAAATATAATTCGCGTTCCATAGTATAGGCCTGTATTTAAAATTAAAATTATAAAGCTGAAGAGTTTGTTTAAACGCGCTAATCTCAGGAGCTACTGGACCGATTGGAAAAAAATGTTTTTTGTTGGATTGCTTATTGATTAAGGAAGGATTAAGGCTATAAAACATCACGCGGCGAGGGGAGGAAGAAAACTCAAAACGCTCGGACAAAGTCGCGGGGGACCACTAGTTGGTAATATACCTAGGCTTGTTGCACAATGTCAAAATTTTAAAGTTAACGAGAATTTATGACTCATAAGTTTTCGTTAACGTTTTACAAATACTTTTTTTTACGAAATGGTGTTCCATATTTGAAATATTCTTTGGTTATTGCTAAATTAACGGTGTGATAAAACAGTATAATAAAGTCTTAGTAAAATCGGATCTGGGGTGGGTGGGCGCCTGCCTTTTAGGACACTGCAAAACTCCGATTCTCCGCGTCATTGCTATGTTTTTAGCAATAGGGAATACTCTGTTACTCTCGTGAAGATGTTGTTTATTTCAAATCTCGTAACATTAATTGACGTATTTCTTGGTGTAGTGGCTAAGCACGCTGGGTTTCAAAACTGTCGCTGCGAAGTCCTAGGTTTGATTTCTGGTGACAATACAAACTCAAACTCAAAAGTTTTTTTGCTGTAATTTGGGAACATGTACTTGAGGTTTTCTTAAATGTTTTGTTTTGTTTGTTTCGTCTCGGTTTTGGGTGTTGTGGTACCACCGATGTTTCGATTTGCCTAACTTAAGTGCGTTAACTACTTACTTTGGGACTAGAGCAATTTATATAATTAGTATTTATTTATATCTTTTGAAGATCATGCAGTGGCTTATTTTTAATCCAGTAATAGGTAATTATGTTCCTAATCCAGTAGAGAAAAAAGAGTAGCTAGCTGAAGCACTTGTGTTTTGGACATAGCACACTTTAGCTAGTAAAAAACCGGCCAAGTGCGGGTCGGACTCGCGCACTGAGGGTTCCGTGCCCACTTTAACTGAATTTGGGAATCCACTTATTTCCACTTAGTAAAATCCACGATATTTTGTGGACAGCAAATATAACTTTGTTTTTCATAGTGTTTGTATGAAGTACAAAGTTATGTTTGCGGTTGTTGAAAAAGTGCTATATCTCAAAAAGTTCTCGTTCGATTCCGGCCGAACCAATTTTCGTTGAAAGTATTTGTTAAGATCTACATTACATTTTTTTTCAAAATTTACACTCGCTTAGTTTAGAAGTTAGATGGGGGGGACGCCCATTTTACCACTTTGGAAGCGTCTAGCTATGAAACGTTAGACTTTAAAAGAAAATGGTTTTAGGAACCTCCATGTTATTTTAAAAGACCTACACTACACGAATAGGTTTGACAAAAAAAGCTTTTTCTGGTTTTAGTTTCATGTATGGGAGCCCTCCCTTAAATGTCATATTTTTTATTTTTTGTATGAGAATCGTAAAGCGGTTAACAGGATACATCTTCCTACCTAATTTCAACAGTGTGGTGCTTATAGTTACAGAATAAAATGGCTGTGACATACGGACGGACAGACAGACAGACTTGACGAAACTATAAGGGTTCCGTTTTTTGCCATTCGGCTACGGAACATTTACTTCGTGGTAAAAATACCGGCCCGCCACGTCGTCTGCAAAGCGTCTTGGGGTCAATAATCATTATAAATTATAAAGATTTGCGTAGTTTTGTTGTTCCAGTAATATTGTTAACGCGTTTCCTGCCAGCTGCCGAAACACGTGCTCGGTACTTTGTAACATCTCAGATGAGAAGATGCGGATTAATGAAATAAAAGAATAAGAAAAAAGGGTTTTTATTTTAATGTTTAAGATATTAACATATTAGTAAGCAAACTTAAACATAGGTGCAGCATGAGTATTATAATTATATTTACATATTATTGCAAAAATACTAGACTTAATGAGTATTTGTCTTAGAATTATAGGTACCTAACAGAAAACTTTAATTTTATTTTACAGAGGGTACTTAACATCATGGTATGGTATTAAAAATCAAGACTCAAATAAAATGGACCTTGTACCTAGATAAAAACAATTAATATACCTACACAAAATCTAAGACCCCTTCCTCACACACTGCGACTTGTAGCATCGAAACAGTCGGGCGTTTTAAAAACGCGCTTCAGCATCGCGACTCAAGCAATGAACAGATTGAATTTAGCATCGATGCAGAAGCGCGATTGTATCGACGCCAACGCGCGTGAATATCGATGCAGTCGCCCAAAATTCAGTACATAATCTGTCAATTTCCAGCTTCTGCATTGCGACTGTATCGATGTTAACGCGCGCTAGCATCGCGACTGTATCGATGCTAAAAGTAGAGCAGTGTGTAAAGGTTGACATTTTGCGACTGCATCGATGCTAACGCGCGTTAGTACCGCGACTGCATCGCTGCTAAAAGTCGCAGTGTGTAAAGGGTCTAATAATTTCAAGATAAGACAATATTTTGATTGGCCCTCACTAAGTCTGGTGGAGTCCTAGCAGTAAATGTAATAAAAATCATTCTTTGTTCTTATTTTCACACACAGCTGGATTAGAAAACAGCAACTTTAAATGTGTTTTAGTCAGTGAACCTAAATCGGCTTCGAAAAGCACGTCATTTATAATTTTCTCAGCGTATTTCTTTTGATCAACGGATAGTTTTTTCATTTTTATTGCCCACAGTTGCGCTAAAAGGTCTTCTTCTCTGGGACTGTCGCTTTTTGAGTTGTCCGAGGTGGTGAGAGGAGTTCTTTTGACTGCATCGTGCGCTGAGTCTGTGATGCCCTAAAAATAATAATAAAGGTTGTGGAATGGAAAAACAACTTTTCATTGTGTCCGAAATAAAAATGTTAATAAATTTGAATTTTATTCAATGCTTGAATTCAGTAAAGTCCGTTTCTTTTTACTTGTCAAATAATATAAACAATCTTGATATTCTTTTTTATCGAAATAATTCATTTTAAAATAAGACTAACACAAAACTCACCAACTACATAGACAATTCATTGCTCAGTACTAAGATATTTTTAAATCAAATCGTAAGTGAATTTGATTCACTAATATTATTTTAAAAGTAATAAAAAGATTGTTTTTCGACTAGGAAAGAAAAACGTTTTTTTTTTAATATTCTATGAAACCACATTAGTTATTGAATCCAATTTTCAATGAATATTAAATTTGATGATAATTTTCTTAAAACTGCCATTATTATCCTATTTTGTTGATTATTACCTCATCAGCTGGATAGGTAGACATTTCTTCAGCTGTAAATAAAATATTAAGTTACAACCCATTTAAGTAGCTAGATCGAATTAAATTAAATAAATTTTTAATACTCGTAACATAGAAAGCTATAAATATTTAAATATTGAAAAAAGAATTTTGGCTTACCTGTTTCCTTGTTAGGATATCGGTCGAAACACAAAATAAATAAATACTTATTATAAAAATAAGCGTGTTTATGTTTTTTTAATTTGTTAGTTAATTTTCAAATCCGTTAAGTAATAAAATAGTATAATAAATTGTAAAAAATATTTTGTATTGAGACAAACAAAATGGCACTTACTTCGTTCGCTCACTCTCCTTGTGTCTGACTGTCTATTGGAATCGCTGCCCCAAATAGGAGGTCTGTAAACATTAGAGTTAGTTTAAAATTATATTAATTATGTTGTACGGTCAAAGCTATCGCCGCCATACCACATTAAGAACCCAATTCACTAACCCCCAAAACTTAGTAAGTAAATCCTGTTAACCGCTTTACGATTGTTATACAAAAATAAAAAATAATGATATTTAAGGGGGGCTCATATACATGAAACTAAAACGTATTTTTTTTGACAATCCTATGGTATTTTGGCTAAGTGAAAGTGGATCTCCAATTCAGTTAAAGTTGGCACGGAACCCGTAGTGTGCAAGTCTAACCCGCACTTAGCCGGTTCTGTTTCCTGGTGTGTTTAATAAATTAATATTTAAAGGACACTAATCAATCACATACTTGCTCTGATCTCAAAGTAAGTAGCTAATGCATTTGTGTTATGGAAATCAGACACAACGGTGGAACCACAACTCCCTGACCCGAGACAATATAGACAATTTTGATTTCTATATTGAGCCTGCCGGGAATCGAAACCGGGACCTCGGAGCGGCTTCTACACTACGAAGGTGGTCGCAATGATTTTCGTGTAAAAGAGGTAAGGCGGTATAAAGAGTCCCATTGTGCCATATATTTTTTTTAGTTCGAGTAACTGTTTTACCTATATGTAATAGGAATAATAATTAAAACCGGCATTCAAACTACTTGATTACAGACTACGGACGGAGTTTGCATGATTACGCTTATTAAATTAATTCTTACTTTGTATTAGGTTTTTCAGTGTTCAATATTGAAGACCCATCCCTGCAGCATACCAGGGTAGTTCCAAATGCACTGTACGTGCAGAATGTTGGTCTAATACCGTTCAGTCTGAAAATACAACAAAAAATGTTAACTCCTGGCTAAAGGTTTCCAATCGCTCTTTTAAACTGTCGTTATATAACTTAAAGCGGTCCCCCTCGATGCGTTCGCGAGTTTTGTTTTTACTCTCTCCCCTTCCGTTGCAGCATGATGTTTTATAGCCAAAAGCCTTCATCGATAAATAAGCTATTCTACACAAAAATATTTTTTCAAATCTGTTCAGTAGTTCCTGAGATTAACGCGATCAAACAAACATAAAAAAAAACTCTTCAGCTTTATAATATTAGTAGAGATGCCCCCTTTTTCATAATAACTTAGCCTTAGTCTTAGCCTATTTTAACCTATTTTAGCTACCTATTACACTGTTTTGTCACTTTCTGTCAAATGATGACCGCGTCAAGAAAGAACGGGACAAAACAGTGTAATAGTTAAAATTGGTTTATTGGACTGTTTGCGTTATTATGAATGAGTTTTTTAAAGTTTTAGTTTACTTACTGATAATCATTCCTTGCCGTAGTGCAAGATTCTGCTGGTGTACATCTTCCTATAGTTTTCGTGTAATTTTCAACGCACGTGTCGCCAACTGTTGAATAAAAAAGTAGTCTATAGTAGCTTCATCCATCTTTTATCTTTTTCTAGCAGTTAGATTGTTTCAATTTAATTAGGTATAGCAATAATAGATCTTGTGATATTCTGATTATTTACTTAAAATTTCCATTCATAAATATCAGCCCGCATCTGCAGAGAATTCAGGCCAAATTGAGATGCAGGCTCTTATCAAAACCGTTTGAACAACATTCAATACCTAATTATGTTTATTATATTACATCAAGCTATTTATTAGTCATGTTAGTATACAGTTTGTCCGGGATAGGTATAGCGATATTGGAGCATACTTAAAAGCAAATTTACAAAAACTTTTATAACTGAAACAATACCGAAAACTTGAAATAAAAATCGTTTTCCATACATCGAGGTGGGTTAGATTTTTATATGGAAAATTCAAACAAGAATACATATTTCATTTTTATTCAAATTTCATTAAAAATGAATCCATATTTCCGTTCGTCACGGCATCACGCGTGAATGGCTGGGCTGACTTCACTAATTCTTTTTTGGTGTATTTGTTATTATCAGGAGAAGGTTTGAAAGAAAAAAAAGAAAAAAAAACACTGACAGATTCATCCAGAGTAAGATGATCATAATCATTAAAATAATGATGGGACGAGGCCGGCGGGAAAAACTATTTTAATGGGTCCGCTCTAGTGACAAATATTTTTGACTATTCTCGTCACCTAATGAGTTTGTAAAAGCTTGCACCGGGAATCGGACCCGCAAAACAAGGCAAAAAAATCAAGTTATTATAACGTTGTTCCGGCATGTAACGTGTTAAATGTGAAGGTTACTCACCTCTGGTTTGAGTCCTACCGTAAGCCAGCACAGTCATAAGGAAAATCAGCTGTTTCTTCGAATACATGACTTATTGACTTTATGTGATAATATTTAGTAGCAATTCTGTAAAAAAAAGTTTAATCTTTGAAACTAGTTTTGAAAACGCCAATATCTATTTATTTCTGCGCGTTTTGAGTTTGCTCCCTCGCCTTCCGTCGCAGCGTGATGTTTTATAGCCTAAAGCCTTCGCCGATAAATAAGCTACCCAACACTAAAATATTTTTTCAAATTGGACCTATAGGTCATATAGGAAATATTGTCCTGAGATTAGGGCGTTTAAACAAACAAACAAACTCTACAGCTTTATAATATTTGTAAAGATATATAAATCTACTAATGTAAACATACCTTATAAGTTTTTTTTTAAATGCGTAAAAATCTTATAGCGTGTTTTTGTTTGTTTGTTTGAACGCGTTAATCTCAGGAACTACTTTGACCGATTTGAAAAATGTTTGTGTTGGATAGCTTATTTAGCGAGGAAGGCTTTAGGCTATAAAACATAACGCTGAAATGGGAGGAGAGGGAGAAATCTCAAAACGCGCGGACGAAGTCGCAGGGGACCGCTAGAGTACATATACTTATTGAATCATACAGACGAAGATGTAAGATATAGTCGGAAATCATCCAGCAAATGAAATTTGACGATAAATAATCGTTTCTCTTAGCCTTAACATTGGCTCTATCACCAAATAACCTGTCTTTAAATTACTAAGTAATAAAAACATTAATTGTATACTCGAGTCTTGACGAATCAATAAAATTATAAACGCTCAATTAAAGATCATCAAAACATAAAAAATAACGACTGTTTTTGGAGATTGATACTGGAAATTTCTAAACTAGTATTTTTTGTTGTTGTTCATATAGAGTTCATTATTTTATGCATTTATATACTGACTACAGGAAGAATAGATTTTTAGAGATATAAAGTGGCAAATCAACTTCAAATACGGACATAGCCTGGCTAGATATACCAAACTGCATTTTTTTTCGATTTTCCTTTAACAAAAACTTGTCAGTTTATAAAATCAATTAAGTAAAATATTTTGCTTAGCCCAAAGGTATGACTGCTAGAGAATGCCATTTGGCGTTAGTTGCACGTTTAGTGTACAGATACAAATAAGAAAATAAAACACAACAAATAATACTATGTAAATATTATTGGAACTTATTGCAATTAAGGGAAGCAGCGAGTTATTCCCAACACAAGTGTCATTCGACTACTTATCGGGAAAACTTGGCAAAACACTGTTATATGTATTTTTGAAATAAAGAAATTTATTATTATTATTATTATTACTTATTAAATAAACTTAAAAAGTTTAAAATATTGTAAAATGATTAATAGGTCGACAGTCAACTTTGGACTAGGTTGGGACTAACGCTTTAAAGAAAAGATGTAAACAAAAGCTTTTCTTACAAAAATGAAATAGTAGATTGATTCAAAAGGAAAGAAGATATAAATAACTAAATTAAAACAAAAAAGTGCTTACCAAAGTTACAAAATACAGTGAAAATCACAAATAAACAAACATTATAAACTTAATATGACAATAAGTGTGGTCTTGTCATGTATTCGCCACATACTGACTCGCAGATATTTTGCTGTAGCAAATACGGTATAGTGATGTTTTCGAAACCAGTTTCTGGCCATCTTCCTTTATAATGTTCGTCAATGCAAATATTTATGCTGATTTTTATAACAATCACCGTCTGTACCTATTTGTTTTGATGTTTTAGAGCTTTTGCAAAAACGAACACATTTTTTTAGCTTATACTTTTTGATTCCTCATACAAAGTTAAGCCAACTTATTTTTTAATCTTTTATCGTAAAAGAAACTGTGTTTAATTGTTTTTTTACTCGCCACACAAACTTTCAAATTTCGAACTAAAGAGGTAGGTACCAAATTATGTCAAAAAAAGTTTAGTAGATTAGGCCGTGAAAGAGTTATAGACAGACAGAGTTCTTTTTGCGCTTTGAAGGTTACTGACCAGGTTGGGATTGAGACTATTTAAAGGATAATTTAATTATTATCAAGTTATAAATAATTAGGCACCCTCGCATCTCAGAGCAGAGAATCAGCCCTTGAAGTTAGAACATCAGCGGAGTTAGCTGAAAACGCCAAGCGTCGCAAGTACGTCTCACTTGCAAGTGAAAGTGATTATGTGTTTGCGCCGTTTGGCGTTGAAACATTTGGGTCGTGGGGACCCTCTGCGAAATTTCTGTTTATAAAAATTGCGCCAAAACTAAATTCTGTAACAGCCAACAGTAAAGCTGGCTGGTTCCTAGCTCAAAGGCTTAGCATAGCTACTCAACACAGCAACGCAGCCAGCATCAAGCATCCTTGCCGCAAAGAAATGGATTCCTTTTTGAATAGGTAGACTTGAAGTTTATTTTTTATGTTGCATTTCGTCTTAGTTTTAATTTTATCTTGTTTGTTTTCAATAAAAAAATAATGCCATTTATGTAATTTAAGGATTAACATTTGTAGGTAGGATAGGTAATTAAAATCTGATAATAGGTCATACAAGTTATTTATTTATGCAAATAGGCCCATTGAGGACACTTTACACGTCCCAATATAAACCCTACCACAGCTTCGGGAAATTTGTGGGCTAGTGCTGAGAAGAAGCTGTGCAACAAACTCAGTCACTGTTGCCTTTTTTCAAAAGTTTTACAATGTTTGTAGTGATCAGCAAGTCCATACATTAGTATCTTTTAAATTTATCATCTACTTTATTTATAATACCCTTTCGTCATTAGATATTATTTAATGTTAGCTTTTAATTTATTGATCGGTAAGTTTACAATGTGTTCTGGTCAGGGTTGGAAAAAAAACAGTTTTTTTTAAATTTTATAAAACAAACAGTTCAAATTGTTTTAAACAAGTGTTTGTTTTGTTTTTTTTTTGTTTTTTTTTGTCCTTTTTAGTTTAGGGCATTATTTTAAATTAATTCGACCTATAATGTTTCATTTCCAGACTAGATCTTTTGACTTTTCAAATTTTCTATAGTAAAATAAATATTGACAAAAAACGATCAATGGATAAACATTTATTTTATGTTGCGTATCTCTAATCACTACTAAACGATTTACATTCACCCTGAATGTTTCCTAGCAGGACTATACCGGCGGGGAAATACCTATAAACTATAAATTCTATTCTATAATGACAGTTAGTTACTTGATTAATAAATAAATTACCATGATTTTAAATTATGTAAAAGGCTTATTTATTTAATCAGGTATGAGTGAGTATGACAGATTTGATTTTTTTTATGTTTTATTAATCTTAAAATCAAAATTGTGCAACTATTTCACTCTTTTCTTATACCGAATGTTCGGCATTTCAACCGAATTTCGGAAGAATGCCGAAGTTAGGCCCATCCCTAATATTTATATTTAAATGAGGGGAATAAAATAACCACTATTCCATTCGACAGCCATCCATTAGGGACTTTCCTAACGGGACTTTACCGGCGGGGAATTACTTAATATGAATTCTATAAATACGAGTGCCTTTCTTTCTCACATTTCATTTCATTATTAATTCTGCGACTGATAACACCTCATAAAAATGTCAACTCCAGGACGCAAAAAGCATGCAATTTGGGAACAATTCACATCGATCCCCCAAGAAAATACCACACTGAAGACCAATAGGGTGCGTTGCAGAAAATGTAAGAAAGAACTAGTTGGACTTGTGAAAAGAATGGAGGCACACTTCCAGCAATGTAGCACCACCACCGGTTCTAACACTGACGCAAATCTTGACGCGGACAGGGACGTGGAGAAGGAGTTGTTGAGTGATGCTGGTTCTTCCCGATCTTCAGATAATTCTTCTGCTACACCCACATCTTCTGTTACTACTCTTCAATCTAAAAATGCCAGTACCAGCAGCAGCGCGAGCGTGAACATTTCAATGAAAAGATTTATGATTGCTACAAGTCAAGAAGATAAGAAGAAAATTGATTTACAATTATCTCGTTATATGTTTGCTACTAACACGCCTTTTAACCACGTAGAACACCCAGAGTTACTGAAATTAATGGAAATTTTACGCCCAGGATATAAACCTCCAAACCGCAAACAAATTGCTAGCAAGCTACTCGACGAAGTCTACAACTCGACTCAAGAAGCCGTAAAAAATGAATTGAAAAACAAAGTTGTTAATCTGGCAATTGATGGGTGGAGTAATGTCAGGCAGGACTCGATAGTTTGTGTCTGTGTTACCGATGTGTTGACAGACTCAACTCATTTAATTGATACAATAGACACAGGAGCCGAAAGCCATACAGCTGACTACTTGGTTAAAGTTACTACTGCGGCAATAAAACAATGTGAAACTTACAAATGTACGGTGCGAAGTGTAGTGACAGACAACGCAGCAAATATGAGCCGTATGAGACGAGATTTAGCCCAACAGGAAGAACTAGCTTCTCACGAGGATATACTTACATACGGCTGTTCATCACACATATTAAACCTTCTAGCAAAGGATTTGAATGCAGAAGATATTACTGATAAAGTTAAGTCGATAATGCGGTACTTCAAATACACTCACTTTGCATCTGCCAAATATAAAGAAGCTGGTGGAAAAGCAATTGTTATACCACAACAGGTACGGTGGAACACAATGGCTGACTGCTTAAAAGTGTTATTAGAAAATTGGCATATAATGTCAGATATATGCTTAAATCATTCAACTGCTATAGATCTGTCAATTTCATTGAAAGTAAATGACATGGCGCTGAAGCAACAAGTCCAGGCTCTCTACAAAAAACTGGAAAACATCGCAGTTACACTTGACATCTCCCAAAAGACATCCTGCTGTATTGGCGAAGTGACTGAAGCATGGATAGAGCTTAAAAATATGTTTGAGGGAGAGAATGTACGACTGCGTGAGACCGAGTATTCATTGGATGATTTAAGGAAGTTCAAAGCTCGTTATGAAATGGCAATGTCTCCAGCTCATTTTGCAGCAAACTTACTACATCCTAAGTACAGGGGTGAAAAACTCACGAGTGAAGATATTTCTGAGGCTTTATTATTTATAGAAGCTTATCACAAAGAGGCGATGCCCTATGTTGTTAAATACAGGGCAATGACAGATCCCTTTCATAACTTTCTATTTGAAGATCATGTAGTAAATCAGGTCGGACCTCTCGAATGGTGGCAGTCATTAAAAAAACAAATTAATGGTCAAACAATGAACTTAGTGGCTCAGCTTCACACTGCTGTAGCTTCAAGTGCTGGAATTGAAAGACTGTTTTCAACATTTGGATTTATTCATTCTGACGTACGAAATAAACTGGGTACAGAGAAAGCTGCAAAACTTGTTACAGTTTTTAAATACCTTAATAAGGAAAAGAAGAAATAATTGTTATCTTGATCTTGTCATATTGTCTTACTCTCCTGACTGACAAACAATTTTGATTTTATAATGTTTATTAAATATAGGTAATTTTGTTTGTTATAATTTTGTTTTTGATTGATTTTAAATTGAAATTTTTAATATTCTATACTATCTAATACATGTTTCAAAAATACGTGTTATCTTATCCCATTTTACCCATATAAATCCTGGTACTTGGTAGGTACTTAGATCTTTGTTTGACTGAATAAATAACTTATCAAAAAAATATTACTTTCATTTTATATCATTCATTCGCAATGAAAAGTAGTTTTAAAGCTTGTTTTTTTCTCATCGTTTTATACAATGTTTAAAACTTGTTTTAATCTGTGTTTTTAAACGTGTGATAAAAAACACGGTTTAAAATCAAACTGTTTTAAACATTGTTTTAAACATGTGTTTTAAAACCATTTGTTTTAATCATGCCAACCCTGGTTCTGGTAGTATATTGAAAAATTTTACACATTTCCCTATGAAAGAATTACCAACCTTTTGAAGCCTAAATTGTGGAGTAGCAAGCTTATCCTTATTATTATAATTGTATAGGTAGAAACCATACCTATATGAGTATTTATATGTACATATTTACATAAAATAATACCTACTTCTTTGTTATAAGGATAAGTGTCTAAGATTGATATTTAAAAGCTTTATCCGTGTAACATCCAATCATTATAATAATTTATTAATAACATTACAGCGTGTATTCATCCAATAAAAGAGGAAAATTATAGGTTAGCTTGAGGAAAAACCGCATCTTGATTTTATAGTTATAGTAAGGAGTTAAACATTTATCTGACCTAATCCATTGACAAATAAGCTCTAAACAACGAGTATAAAACGTCATTTCGTATGGAGCAAAAAAAGCAAAAGATATGATTCCGGCCAGGATCGAACTGGCGGCCTTCTGCGTGTAAAGCAGATGTGATAACCACTACACCACGGAACCCGTTGCTCTGTCTATCGAAATTACTGAACCGGTGGCACGTGTTTCAAACATGATTGTGACCGATTGTTTTCCATGATGTGATTATTCTTTGACGTGTTTAAATATCAATTTTGATAAAAAATAATGTAATGCTGCATTACAAACATAGGTAATTGATAAAAAATATGAAGTTGCTTTCAATTTTATGTTGCTATTGATAGTTCGCCAGTTCATATATGTTGGTACTACAATACGTCAACAGATGGCGCTAAATCACAAATCTTGACCTACTTAAACTTGTACATGGCACATGTCTGATATTTAGGCAGCTTTTCGACAATATCTTTTCACATTTAAATATTATTGCATTGATAGTGTCCCGTATTTAAATATTACTTAGAGAAAACTTAAACTCAAACAAAAATCGTAATGAAAAACATAACTTCCATATTTTGTAACATATTTTTGTCAAAATATTGGTTCTGTGGTAGGTATTATTACAAAGAAACAATCAAGAAAAAAAATTCAACCTTAAAAAAACTTAATTTTAACCTTGGATCGTTGAAATGTGACGTCACACAGAGATCTACAGCCTAACCACAAATAATTAAACTAGGTTTGGACAACTGTTTAAATATGATACGGCTAGTTTAAAAAAAACCGGCCAAGTGCGAGTCGGACTCGCGCACTGAGGGTTCCGTGCCAACTTTAACTGAATTAGGGAATCCATTTACTTCTACTTAGTAAAATACCACAATGTTTTGTTGACTACAAATATAACTTTGTTTTTCATAGTGTTTGTAAGAAGTACAAAGTTATGTTTGCGGTTGTTGAAAATGTGCTACCTATATCTCAAAAACTACTTGTTCGATCCCGTCCGAACCAATTTTCGTCGAAAGTATTAATTAAGATCTACATCATATATTTTTTTCAAAATTTACACTTGCTTGGTTTAGAAATTAGATGGGGGGGGGGGGGGGGGACGCCCATTTTACCACTTTGGAAGCGTCTAGCTATGAAACGTTTGACTTTAAAAGAAAATGGTTTTAGAAACCTCTATGTTATTTTAAAAGAACTATCCATAGACACCCCACACGCCTAGATTTGTCATTTTTTTTTTGTTTTAGTTTCATGTATGAGAGCCCCCCTTAACTGTCATTATTTTTTATTTTTTGTATGAGAATCGGTAAGCGGTTAACAAGATACATCTTCCTACCAAATTTCAATTGTGTAATGCTTATAGTTACAGAATAAAATGGGTGTGACATACAGACAGACAGACAGACAGACAGACAGACAGACTTGACGAAACTATAAGGGTTCCGTTTTTTGCCATTCGGCTACGGAACCCTAACAACGTCAATCAAGTCAAATGACAATAAGGGTGTCATACATTAGCCGCATAACATTTAAACAGTAGTTCAAACCTTGTTTATTTATTTGTGGTAAGGCCTCTAATCTATTCTACTTAAATCGCTATAATTCTTATTTCTTTCTTTTCCCTCAATTAACATCACTAACCAATAATGTGTCGTATGGTTACCTACTAAATAATTATTTCGGTATACCACGGTCGTGTTACTGTGTGGTTAGGTTCCATAATTTACAAGCTAGGCTAATGCTTAGGCATTAGGGTGGCACTGAAACCTTACTTTTGATTTATTGCATTAGGTACTGTTATTATAAGCATATTTTATCATATATCTTTTAGGTAGGAAAATTTTGTTGCAGAAAAGTTATTAAAGACTACTTGGTACTCTTTAACTCTGCCGCTAATAGAAAAAATGTAAAAGATATATATACTTACTAATATTATAAAGCTGAAGAGATGGTTTGTTTGTTTGTTTGAACGCGCTAATTTCAGGAACTACTGGACCGATTTGAAAAACTATTTTTGTGTTGTATAGCTTATTTATCGAGAAATGCTTTACGCTATAAAATATCACGGCCGGACTTATAAGAGCAGAGCAACATTGAAAAATGTTGCAAAAACGGGGGGAAACATTCCTTTTGAGTGCTTCAGTTGCGTTTGCGATGCAGCTTAAACCATTAATAAAGATACACACAAATTATGTATGACGGAATTGTTCCCCTTTAAAAGATCTACAATAAAATCTCTGACGACATATGTCTATCTTGTATGATTTACTCACTACAATCTTTTTTATGTTCATAAATATGATAAAAATAGTACTCTATTTTCAAAGGGGTTTTGATGCACACGGCTATTTATTCTTATCAAAATGAACATATACAACATCACGAGCATTAAATTTAAAACAAAATTGCTCTTAACGTCATTTGATTTCAATAAATATCTTAGAAGCTATCACAGTTTTAAATTAACTTCGCACCAAAATAATGCTCGCAGATTAAGTACATCGCGAGCTTGCACTAACCGCTGTGATTGCTGGCTTCTTATTTACAAGGAAAAATATGTGTTTTGCGTTCAAATATTTGAGGTGAAATTTGAAATTTATGAGGGCGACGCCGCGGGTTACCGCTAGTGTTCAGATAATGTCTAGTGCTAACCGCCGAAGCGAAAGGTTGTGTGAAGGAATCTATGTTGAAGTGAAGTCATAATATTGTGACCTTTGTTCACGTGCAGATATAATTAATGTGGTTCAGAGATAGTGATTTGTATCATAGATAAGTGTGGTAATCGAATAAAGAACCTTATAAATAAGTTCAACAGAGTTTGATTTACGACAACCTAAAAAAATACCGGCCAATTAGTGATCCACTTACTTCCACTTAGCCAAAATACCACAATATTTTTGTTGACAGCAAATATAACTTTGTTTTTCATAGTATTTGTATATAACAAAATTATGTTTGCGGTTATTGAAAACATGCTCTATCTCAAAAACTACTAGTTCGATCTTGTTCGAACTAATTTTCCTTTAAAGTCTTTGTCGAGATCTACATTACGTATACGTTTTTTCAAAATTTACACTTACTTAGTTTATAAGTTAGACGCCCATTTGACCACTATGGAAGCGTCTATCTCTCGAACGTTAGACTTTTAGAGAAAATGGTTGATGACATTTTGAATGACCTATTCATAGACACCCTACACACATAGGCTTGTCAAGAAAAACATTTAGGTTTTAGTTCCATGTATGGGACTCCCCCTTTAATATAATTATTTTATATTTTTTGTATAAGAATCGTAAAGCGGTTAACAGGATACATCTACCTGCTAAGTTTCAACTGTGTTTTTCTAATAGTTTCAGAATAAAGCGGCTGTGACATACAGACAGACAGACTAGACGAAACGATTAACTGTTTTTTTGCAATTTCGCTACGGGACCCTAAAAATATTTATTTATTTTATTCTTTATTGCACTGACAAAACTAAAGTACAAATGGCGGACTTAATGCTTAAAGCATTCTCTACCAGTCAGCCATTGGGTGAAGCAGAAACGATTGAGGCGGCGTAAAATAACACATAAAAGCAACAAATTAATTTTAAGCTACTAATATACTTATATAAACAATTATAAATAAACCTACTTAAACATACTTGAATACATATACCTAATTATCCATACATAGGCTAACAGAGATTATAATAGGGGAAACAGAGAAGGACAAACCTCATCAAGCATCACGTGGTATATTCTCACTGAGAAAAAGCTCACGAATGAACTTCTTGAAGGAATACTTAGACGATGAAGTCTTGATGGTATCAGGGAGGGAGTTCCAGAGTCTTATAGCACTGAGGGTAAAGGAGTTAGAGACATAGGCGTATGTATAAGAGGTGTGTATAGCTGGAGGGCATTGTTAGGACGGAGGGTTCGAGAACTTTAAATGTCTCTCATAAATTTGAAATGACATTTGAATTAGTCGGGAGAATACGGATTATAGAGAATACTGGAAAGAGTACAAAGGAATCGAAGATTTCTGCGTTGACGTATTCGTCAACTCAGAAATCTTGCACTATTTTGAGCCAATTAAGTTGAGAACGTAATAGTAGGTGTATATTGGGCATTCTAATTCACTTTTTTCTTCACCATTCGCTCTCTTCGTTCGCTCATTCGAAAAAAGTGAATTAGAATGCCCAATATACACCACAAAATTACAAAATCAGAAAACATACCGGTGAATCGTATTCCCCAGAGATCCATTGTCTCGCAATATACTTGTCTTTCATCGACCTCGATCACAGTTTTTTTCATTCACTGCACTATATTTTGTTAGCACACCGAGAGGAAACACTATTGTAGGTAAGGTTTATTCAAGCCCGCTTGGTCGTGCAATATTCGTAAGTATTATTGAACCAGACCGTTGTAGTGTTTGTCTCGGAATACGTCGGCACCCAGAACAAAACCCTTTCTTTAGTTATCTTAGGAGTGGTTATTTCTGGCCCGCTTGGTCGTACCGACGTAAACCTTGTATTCAGAAAACATTGGCACCTAGAACTGAAACCTTCCACAGGGGAATGATACATTCTAGCCCGCTTGGTCGTGCCGATGTTGCTGAATAGTTGAGAGTACTAACTACTTGGATCTGTTTCATCGTAATTGTTTGCACCAAGTATAAACCTCACTTCGTGTTACGCTCGTAGCGTTCAATAAAATACTGATGCACAATTACACATTCATGAACAATGTCGGTGGTTCATATCTGAAGCGTCAGCACTTAGTTCCTGCTGCCTACTGTCCGAGTATCGGAAGTGATGCAAACGCAATAATACGATACCCTTGCGGCAGCCAACTGTCATACCTATTTGTTACCGTTCCTGCGCACAAATAATAAGCCGAATAATAAAATGAAATTAGCTTTAGAAAAAGGTTCCGTATAATAAAATAATATAATGTCATTCCACATGTATTGAAACGGTTAAATAAGTTTTTCAAATCAGTTTTCATGTAATAATCATTCAAAGAAACAACCAATTTATTGGCGTTCCCGTTGTGACGAAAATATCATTGTCCCTAAGCAGCAATGATCGGTCCATCTATATCTTGATTTTATATAAGGATTTTACTTGGCTTATTGCCTTTTTTATTTTTTTAAGTATAAGAATAATATGAGATACGAAAAATTATCTGTGGTTGATTTTTCCCACTGATAGATCACTTTCAGCGATGACGAATCATCTTCAAAAGACCAAAGTTGTAAATCTACAAGAACCCTAGCGCTACCAATACGTTAATACCAAATACCGCAGCGTACAAAAGTACAGTCAACGGGAACGACATTCGTCCATAGGTATCATTTATAAAGTTAGATATAATTAACACTTTTTGAATTATTTAAAGTTTTATCGGAATGGGAATACGAGTAAGATATCTTCAAATATCAAGATTGCCTCCAAATTTTACATTTTTGATTTCTCTATGTATGCATAGTGAAAATTTAATAGTGAAATGTCAGCGTTATATCACGTAATTAAACCTTGTTATTCATATTTATATCGAAATCACAAAAATCAAAACGTGTATAATATGTAGGTATAAAATTTTGCAATAAATTTAAAATACGGAATATGTTATTAATATGCTTGGTTCTAACTGTACTTTGTTTTAAGTTTTTTCTGTTCTGTTGAATATGCAGTTTTATACTTAGTATAAGCTTACACAGAAATTTTAAACATGAAGGTACAGTCAACAGACACAAAACAACAAATTAACAATAAACCATTTAATGTTCCTTAATATTTTTCTATACCTAGTTTTTTTGTATCTACGTACCTATTTGTTTATATCAATTTAATAGGTTGATTGAAAATAGTAAATTTGTTTTTGCCGCAAGGAAATACGTTATTTCTAGTTTTATGTGTGTGTTGTTAGGCTTTTTTTTATTACTGTTATATATTTGTATGTTAAGGATACTTAAGATAAGATACTATATTGCATAAAACACACTGTAGGTGGATAGACATTTTAAAAATTGTAGATCAGTTAAGAATCTAACATTCATCCCTTTTTTTTATAAATGACTGGTGATCAAATTCTATTGTATGATTTAATAAACTAAAGACTGCACTGCATACTAATATAGGTAATCATTATATGAGATATCTAAACTTCTGCCGACTGTACTTGTATTAACCTTTGGATTTGTGTTTGCGAAATTCTATTTAGCTTAGTTTTCCACAAAAAATATTAACATTTTATAATTCGCTGATTGTTACAAAATATGTCAGGTTTCGCCAATCTTTTTTCAATTATATATTTGTATGAATATTAATTAAAGTTTACGTTTATGTAGTTGAGTTATAAAATAAAATTGTTGTCGACCACTTTATCTGACTTTGCATTATTTTGTATTAAATAAGAGCCCTAAATCAATACACACCATTTGCATCAGTGTCGTTACCTGTGATTACAATCAGTTCCTTCAAGTGATTCTCCAGTTTCTGCAAGCAAGAACATTCCCTGCATACCAATCATGTGCGTAAGTTTTTAAAAAAATTACTCTAACTTTGGAAACTCGTTATAGTGTAAATTTTACTAATCTAATCTTTCGTCGTTAGGTCGACCACTGAATACTACCAACGAGAAGTCTCAGACTCTGAAGACGAGTTCGCCGTCAAGCGCTCGCGCAAGACGAGCAACACAGTGTTTCCAGACTCTGAAGACGATCAAGTCTCTAAGAGGTGGGTTTATTCTCCTAGTTAAAATGATTGAAAATTTATTATTAATTGACTAATATACTTAACATATTTATTAATATACTTAACATTTTTGTTTCAGTAAAAAAAGTAAGACGGCAAAAAAAACCGCATCGAAGAAGCGCAAGCCAGTTGAAGAGGAGCTCACCGATTCAGAAGACGAGCAAATAAATAAACAGTATGTTTAAATCATTCACGTTACGTTTACTTAACAGTCGTTTAGATTTGACAGTCAAATTATTATTCGGCAACGGTGAGTAGATTGATTTAATGATTATGTACAACTCAAATCATTACAAATATCAAGTTTTATCAATGTCGATTCATTTTTAAGTGCGTGCACAAAACTTTCCCCTAATTTAGTTTTATATAAGTATAAAAATGTGGTACAGTTGCTAGGTAATTACTTATAGATATGGGTGAACTCTATAACATGTTCTATGATAAAATGAAGTTCTCTCAATAAAGTTTCGTGATATTCATTAGAGGTGTGTTTAATCTCCTAGTTACAATGTTTGCCTTTTTAAAAGTTATTTTTGTTTTTTTATGATCAACACAGGTTTAACTTTTTAATATACTTAACATTTTTATTTCAGTAAAAAAAGTAAGACGGCAAAAAATACCGCATCAAAGAAGCGCAAGCCAGCTGAGGAAGAGCTCACCGATTCAGACGACGAGCAACAAAATAAACGGTAAGTTTAAATCATTCGCGTTACGTTAACTTAACAGTCGTTTAGATTTGACAGTCAAACTATTATTCAACAACGGTCATTAGATTGATTTAATGATTATGTGTAACTCAAATAATTACGAATATCAAGTTTTATCAACTTCGATTTAGTTCTGAGTGCATGCACAAAACTTTCCTCTAATTTTGTTTTTATATAAGTATGAAAATGTGATACAGTTACTAGGAAATTACTTATAGATATTGGTGAACTCTATAGCATGTTCTATGATAAAATTAGGTACTCTCAATAAAGTTTCATGATATTCATAAAGAACCTTTTGATTACAGAGCAAGTAAAGCTGCAAAAAAACGTCCGGTAACCAAGAAGCAGAAGCCCTCTACGAGCGTGGAAAAGAGAGCTCCAGCTTCAGGTTGGAAGTTGGAGCTGGACGACGAGGAGGAGATCGAGTCGTGTCGCGCGCCTCCCGCCCGCCTGCAGTCTGTGCTCACGCGCCGCATCGCTGACGGGAACCTGCGCCGCACAGCGAGCTTACCCGGTGATCTCTTTATAGAACTTAGAGTTTATAACACGAAAGACATCAGGTCTGTAGCCCCCAAGGATCGCTGGGAGAAATCCCTTCTGTCCTTAAAGTACCAAACCGATTCTGACGCTGATGGAGTGGATCAACTGCGTCAGTTTATAAAGATAGCGCGCGCGGATTTTGTTGATGAGGGTACATTTTTCGCCGATAAGAAAAAATAATAGAGTAGTTTATGTTTCGATTATTATTCTTTATGTAATAGGTGCATTATTTTATACTCAGGGCTCAGTCTATTTAATTTAATTAATCTAATATTACAGAATGGCGAATAGATCAATATATTGTTCAGTTTGCGATATTTCCATCAAAAGCAAAGGTTTCTCAGCTCATTTGAAAAGTTCTTTACACAAAAATAACTCTATCGTTGAAGTAAGTGATGGTATTGAAAAAATAAGTAGTGCTTTCCGTAGTCGAATAGCATCATATCGATTGCGCAGTAGCGAGACGTGCCCGAGCGCGTCGGGCGAGGGCGACAGCGGCGCGCTCGCGCCGGTCGAGTTTCTCCGCAGCCTGCGCTCGCGCGTCCGACAGCTTCTACTAGCGCGCCAGATGACTTTTAACAGTATCAAAGTTAACTTCGAGTTATTTGCCGAGTTTTATTTGAGGAATAGTGAAACGGAAAAATCTGAAATCAAGTCTTTCGCTACGGAAAACATAATCATACACAAAAACTTTGATTTTGAGGAAATTTTTACTCGAGTAATCAGCGTTATCTCAGCTAAAATTGATGAGTTTGAAGAACGGGATAGTGGTTGGTTATTTCTACGTAATTGTCACTTGGAAATTAATATTAATAAGTATAATCCCTTGAGAGCATCTAGATATATTGCATTGCCAAAAGCTTTGAAGTTAAAACATGCGTGCATCAATATTCAAAACAAAGATAATTTTTGTTTTTTATGGAGCATTGTAGCTGCGTTATTTCCTGCTCAAAGTAATGCACATCGAACTTCGTCTTACCCTCACTTCGAGACGGTGCTTAATTCACGTAACATGTCGTTTCCCGTCAAATTTTCTGATATAAAAACGTTTGAAAAATATAACCCTACTATAAGCGTTAATGTTTATGGGATTAAAAACAAAACGAATATTGTTGGTCCATTATATCGAACCCAAAACAAGAAAAATAATCATGTTAACCTGTTATACATAGAAAAAGGAAATATTTCACATTATTGTTTGATAAAAGACCTTAGTCGTTTATTGAGATCCCAAATAACTAAACATCACGGTAAAATATATTTTTGTGATGATTGTATGATATTTTTTCAAAATGACGAGAAACTTAACGCTCATGTATGCGGTGGTGTTGCTACTATTTTACCGAAGCGTGGTACATTCGTACAATTCAAAAACTATCAAAAAATGCAGGACATGCCTTTTGTTATATACGCAGACTTTGAATCGCTTTTACAGCCAATTTCCGATGGGCCAAGTACAAGTTGTGTGGAAGTGTTTCAAAGACATATTCCAGCAGCATTTGCTTATTATGTTGTATGTTCTTATGATAGTTCACTAAACAGATACGTTTCCTATAGAGGTCATGATTGTGTTGAAATATTTATAGAAAATCTTAAGAAAGATGTGTGTAACATTTTAGAAATATATAAAAATATAATACCTCTGAAAAACCTAACATCTGAAGAAACGGAGTCATTCAGAAAATCTCAATTCTGTTACCTTTGCAATCAGCTACTATTTGACGACAAGGTTAGAGACCATTGTCACTTGACAGGCAATTATCGCGGCGCTGCACATTCTTATTGCAATCTAAATTTTCGTTTACCACAATTTGTACCTGTGTTTTTTCACAACTTGTCTGGCTACGACAGCCATTTGTTCATAAGTCAATTAGGACAAACATCGGGACCAATAAAAGTTATAGCAAAAAATAAAGAAAACTATATTTCATTTACTAAGTTTTTTACAACTGATGATAATAAATATATTGCCGTTCGTTTCGTAGACTCCTTTAAATTTTTGGGCACCAGCCTTGAAAAGCTTGTTTCAAATTTGAATGCAGACGATTTTGTGCATTTATCACATTTTTTTCCCCAAAAAGTAAAATTTGAGTTGTTAAAACGAAAAGGTGTATACCCATACGAATACATGTCAAACTGGAGGTCATACAATGAGACACAATTACCTTCACGTCAAAGCTTCTACAGCAGTTTGAGTGGTTCAACTATTACGGAGTCTGATTATAAACATGCTGAACAAATATGGAAAGAATTTAATCTAAAAAATCTCGGTGATTACACAGACTTATATCTGAAAACAGATGTGTTACTACTAGCTGATGTATTTGAAAAGTTTCGTCATACATGTAAAGCCAATTACAAATTAGATCCATCATTCTATCTCACAGCCCCCAGCTTAAGTTTCGATGCTATGCTTCTAAAAACAAATGTTAAACTACAATTGATTGAAGATTTGGAAATTTTTCGATTAATTCAGAAAGGAATTCGCGGAGGAGTATGTTTATGTTCTACTAGATATGCAAAAGCAAACAACAAATACTTGCCTGATTATGATCCATTTTCTCCTGATAACTATTTAT
Organism: Pyrausta purpuralis; assembly: GCA_963924145.1. Classification (NCBI taxonomy): domain Eukaryota; kingdom Metazoa; phylum Arthropoda; class Insecta; order Lepidoptera; family Crambidae; genus Pyrausta; species Pyrausta purpuralis. The sequence goes on along the minus strand of OZ001670.1, from coordinate 5,309,569 downwards.
TTTACATTGATTGCAATAATCTATATGGATATGCAATGTGTTCATATTTGCCTCATTCGGATTTCCGATTATTGAATAATTCTGAAATAAGCCTAGAAATACTTAATACACCAGATGACTCCGAAGAAGGTTATATTTTAGAAGTAGATTTGGAATACCCAGAAAAATTGCATGACCTTCACAATGAAATACCGTTTTGCCCGCAAAAATTCGTACCGCCGGGTTCAAAAACTCCAAAACTAATACCCAACTTATATGATAAATTTAACTATGTCATTCATTATGTGCACCTTAAAACGTGTTTAGCTCATGGGCTTAAACTGAAGAAAATTCATAAGGTGATAACATTTAAACAAAGTCCTTATTTAAAGCAATATATAGATTTAAATACAGAATTACGAAAAAAGGCAACATCTACTTTTGAGCAAGACTTTTTTAAGTTATTGAATAACAGCATATTTGGTAAAACTTTAGAGGATTCGGAAAAAAGGGTTGACGTTAGATTAGTTAATCAGTGGATTGATACAAAAAATAAAACAAAAAAGCAATTTACGGCAGAACAGTTAATAGCGAGACCTAACTATCATAGTTCAACCATATTTTCTGAAAATTTTGTAGCAGTTCAGATGAAACCTGAAACGGTAATACTAGATAAACCTATTTATATAGGTTTCACAGTTTTAGAAGTTTCTAAAAGCCATATGTATAACTTTCATTATTCTATTATGAAACCTTTTTACGGGACTAATTTAAAACTTTGTTATACAGACACAGACAGTTTTTTGTACTCTGTTCAAACCGCTGATGTATATAGGGATTTACGACTTAGGTTTCGAAACTATTTTGATACAAGTAATTACGATGAAAATAATTTATATGGTATCGTTCGTCAAAATAAAAAGGTTCCTGGTTTGTTTAAAGATGAGTTAGGAGGATAACTTATTACAGAATTTGTCGGCTTAAGATCGAAATTGTATTGTATTAAGACGAATAATAAAGAAATAAAGAAAGCTAAAGGAGTTAAAAAGTCTGTTGTTCAACAGCTGTTTTTCAGAGACTATAATATAGTCCTACTGGATGAGGATATCATACGAAAAAAAAATGTTGTTTTCAAATCCTTTAAACATCAAATATTTACTCAATCTGTTGATAAAGTAGCTTTATCATGCAATGATGACAAAAGAATAATTTTAAAAAATAATATAAATACATTAGCTTGGGGTCACAAGTCTAGATTATTTTAATCTTATATGAGTCATTATATAACTATATAATAAGTTAAATAGACTGAGCATGCATAGAATCAATATTTTATTAGATTTATAAAATATTTAATCTATAAATATCATTAGATTTTAAGTAAGATACTGTGACATTGCTGTTACTACATAGATAAATAATAATTAATAAAATCTAATTTAGTTCAATTCATTTGTTGTTTTATTTCACAACTACCTATTTACAATATTAATTTTCAGTTAATAAGCTATATTTGAATGCACGTGTTTTATTGGTGTCATCTGTGACGCAATGCAAAATAAGCAATATTTCATTAACATTCAATAAGTTGATTAGTATTTTCCCTCATTCACTTACCGTCTCTGACGAACGCTATACTAGTTCACTTTCGAGGTCTTTCATGTAAGTATATTTTTTGATAATCTCCAATTGTTTGTATTTCTTTTATATTTTTTATTATTAAGCAGTTTGTTTTGCTGTAGGCAATGGCTGACTCTCCCGACATCCTATTCTCTCAATATGCGCAAGACCCATTGGAAGGATTTACACAAGAATACCCAGAGTTATGTATCAAACCAATCCATACTCTCAAACAAAACAAGAAACCTAAACAGAGGAAAAATACTTCTAAACAGAGATCAAAATCAAAAAAATCCTATGTGATCACTAAGGAACAGAAAGGAATAAAACTTATTAGAATCAAGGTTTTGGATTTGTCCAATGATATGGTTTCTGGTTCGGACAGTGAAGATAGCGAGGACAACGTGCTACTGAGTGCGCAGTACGTGGTGCAGAACCCCGTGGACGAGATAATGGACCTCGCCGACAGTCTTGTTAAGAAAATTTCAAAAACTTTATGTACCGATAACTTTTGAAAATGTATTAAGTATAAAGGTTTTCTTGAAATAAACTCTAAACATGAAAGGTGATTTTTTACTATCCCATCATATTAGATTTATGTTTAGGGTTATAAAATATAAAGTAGTAAATTAAACACAATTTGCAAATTGAACACATTTTATTGAAATCATTTCAGTTACATAAGTTATAATAATACAAACTACACATACGAATTATAGAATGATGTAACTATAAGATAATTTAAAAATAAGGTAATGAATATCCATTTAGAAAACACCATTTTTTTATACATAAAGCATTTCTTAGAGCGCATTTATTTTTATGAGATAAACAATGAAACATATTATTTTTATACAACATATTCAAATCGTTTAAATTTGGTATACCTGTGTAACTTACATCTAAAATATTTTTGTGACCACATAAATCTTCTACCCATGTAATCTTTTCTGCACCTTTTACAATAATTTTCTTATCTTTTAGTACATCTTTGATAATTTTATGAAATTCTCTAAAATCTATATAGCCTTCACTCCATTGATAACCTCTGTTTCTTTCTATCCAGCGAACACGTTTTTTTTCTTCTTCGGTTAATTTTGAAAATGGATAAGGTGGTTTGATCAAATATATGTGGGTGAACTCCAAAGTCACTATAACGAATTCTTTTACTAAAAAAACATTGCTGCGGTTTTTGAATCCTTGTAAATCTACAATTACTGTTTTAGTCATGATAGTTTCTTCACAATGTTGCTTAAAGGTTTATACTCAAAAAGACAATCATTTAAAATTAAACAATATGCAGCAGTTTGGTCTGGTATTTCTTGATCTGTTTCGATTTCAATTCTAACGTCTATCGACCCCTTCAATGTTTCATGTTGCCGCGAACAGTCGATTACAAATAATGGGGCAACGTCTTTGAATTCTTTCAAACTCATCAACGGCTCTGATCGACGTCCGTGATAAGACTGTTGAAATCTGGCATACTGTTCATATAATAAAGTAAACTTATCTTCTGAAAAACTGATGTTCAACCCTTCATATGGATAATACAATGAATTTAAAAAAACTTTTACATCACGTACATGACAGTGGTCAAATTCAGCCATCGACAGTGCAGTGTTGTGCTTGCGATTTGTTTGCAAAGCAATAACAACGAATCGAGGTTTCTCGAGTTGTGATGAAGTCTTTATAGACCAAGTGTGTTTACGTGTCTTTGGTAATAATGGATATTCATATAAATCCCAATTGCGAAACGCTAGTTGGATTGCTCGATCCTTTTCTAAATGTTTTAGTAAATTAAGTCTTTCACGATCAGAAACTTTGATGTGTGGAACTCTCCAAATAATTTTATTGATTATAATATCATCCACAACTTCGTCTTTATTTAATTTAATTGCGTTAAGATTCGTATTCATCATCATCATCATCATAATCAGCCAAAGGACGTCCACTGCTGAACATAGGCCTCCCCCACGGCTTTCCACAGCGACCGATCACTAGCGGTCTGCATCCAGTTTGATCCTGCGATCTTTTTAAGGTCGTCTGTCCATCTTGTTGGTGGACGTCCTACGCTGCGTCTTTGGTCGAAGGGTCTCCAATCTAGAACTTTCCTGCCCCAACGGCCATCAGTTCTTCGCGCTATGTGCCCTGCCCACTGCCACTTAAGCTTACTGATTCTCAAGGCTATGTCCGTTACATTGGTTCTTCTACGTATCTCTTCGTTTCTGATTCGATCTCGTAGAGAAACACCGAGCATAGCCCGCTCCATCGCTCGTTGTGTAATTCTGAGCTTCATTATAAGGCCCATAGTAAGAGACCACGTTTCGGATCCGTATGTCATCACTGGTAACACACACTGATTGAAGACTTTCGTCTTCAGACACTGAGGTAATTGAGACGAGAAGACGCTCTTGCGCAGTTTCCCGAACGCTGCCCAGCCGAGTTGGATTCGTCGATTGACCTCTTTCTCGAAGTTGGACCTACCCAATTGGATCACTTGTCCCAGGTAGACGTACTCGTCGACAACTTCGAGAGTTGAGTTCCCAATGGATACTGGAGTGGGTACAACAAGGGAACTCGACATAATTTTCGTCTTCTCCATGTTCATTTTAAGACCCACTTGTTGGGATACTCGGTCGAGGTCTTCGAGCATAGTGCCTAGATCATCCAGCGTCTTTGCCACAACGACTATGTCATCGGCAAACCGAAGGTGTGTTATGTATTCGCCATTGACGGAGATGCCGAATCCTTCCCATTCCAGGAGCTTGAAGGCGTCTTCCAATGCCGCTGTAAACAGTTTCGGAGATATAACATCGCCCTGTCTTACACCTCTTCGCAATGGAATCGCCCTCGTATTCTGTTCCTGTACTCGGACCGACATGGTGGCGTTGTTATATAGACACTTTAACACCTCTATATACCTATAGTCTATGTGGCACCGCTGCAGAGACTGAAGCACCGCCCAAGTTTCGATCGAATCAAAGGCCTTCTCATAGTCCACAAAAGCTAAACATAGAGGCATATTATACTCCTCGGACTTCTGTATAATTTGCCTTAGCGTATGAATGTGGTCTATGGTACTATAGCCTTTTCGGAAACCGGCTTGTTCGGGAGGCTGGAAGTCATCAAACCTACGTGCGAGACGATTCGTGATAACCCTTGAAAACAGCTTGTAGACATGGCTCAGGAGTGAGATGGGTCTATAGTTCTTCAATAAGGTTTTGTCTCCTTTTTTGAAAAACAACACCACCACACTCCTGTTCCATGCCTCAGGCGTGATGCCCTCTAGCAGAACGGAATTAAAGAGTCTCTGAAGGACTTTAAGTACCGGTGTTCCACCCGCTTTCAGGAGCTCTGCTGTGATTCCGTCCTCGCCAGGTGCCTTGTTGTTTTTTAGCTGTTTCAGGGCCATCCTAATCTCGTAGAGGCTGATGTCCGGGATGTCTTCAGTGTAGTGTCGGGTCAGGATAGCTCGTGGGTCTCCGGTCGAGCTATCAACGGGTTTGGCTACTGAGGTGTACAACTGCCCATAGAACCTTTCGATCTCCCTCAAAACCTCTGCTTTCGTCGACGCTACACTGCCGTCCTCCGTCTTAAGCTTCGTCAACAGGCTTTGCCCAATAGACATGTCCCTTGCAAACACTTTGGAGCCTTGGTTTCGCTCTATTGTTTCTTTAACACTATTCGTGTTAAAGGAACGAATGTCATGTCGCAGAGATTTCATTATTCGTCTATTAAGCTGCCTGTAGGTTTGAGCATTAACGGAGGTCTGCAGTGCCATAGATCGACGTTCTGCCATAAGGTCGAGAGTGTGGACCGAGAGTTTTTGAGGTCTATTTTTACGGCCAGGTCTAAAAAACTTAGATCCGACCGTTTGGACAGTTTTCACAAACCCGTTGTTTATTTCGTCCACTGATACGCAATTCTCTAGGCAATCAAAGCGGTTTGACAACTCGAGTTGAAAGCTCTCGGGATTTTGGATATGGGCACGAGTAGGTCGGAGCGTGGACTTCATCAAGCGGGACCTTTCCAATTTGACATTTATATTCAATATGCCTCGGACCATACGGTGATCACTACCGGTTTTTACCCTGTTGATCACGGAGACATCATTGAATAACCGTCTCTTGGTGGTCATGATGAAGTCTATCTCATTTCTCGTCTTGCCATCCGGACTCAGCCAGGTCCATTTCCTTTGAGGCGGCTTCTGGAAGAAAGAGTTCATCGCAAAGAGTCCCTCCTTCTCCAGAAAGTCGGCCAGCCTATTTCCCCTGGCGTTCCTTTGACCATATCCAAAAGGTCCCACTTTCAACTCATCCTCGCCTCGCTTGCCGAGTTTTGCGTTGAAGTCCCCCATAACAACAGTGAAATAGGTTTTGGAAGTGTGTATGGCTCTACTTACGTCCTCATACATTTCCTCCACCTCTTCATCCGGGTGGTTCGAGGTCGGTGCATATACCTGTATGACCTTCAGCGAATACCTTTCGGTTATTCTGAGTATAAGGTATATCACCCTGTTCGTAAAATGTTACTTTTTAAGTAATCACAAATATCCTCAAGCTCGTAAGATCCTTCAGGAATTTTAACGATTTCATTTTCACCATAATAAAACTTATTGTTTCTTTCATCTACGTTAGGAATAGAATTAAATGTTGAAAAATACAAAAGACCGCATTCATAGTTTCCTCGAAGTTCCAACGTTGGGGAATAGTTTGTTGATAAGGCTGCTCCTCTCCCAGTAATAGATGCAGTGAAAGACATGATTAAACTGTCGTTTTTATTTATTTTACACATTATATAAATGCTTTTTCCAATAATTCCTTAAAAAAAATATACATAGATGACCACAGTTTGTAGTGCCAAATGCTTGATATCTTAAATAATTATACTTTATAGGTAAGCCATGCATGTATTTTATAAATTCTAAAGGTGGTTTTAAATTACCAAAACTATCATAATATTCTACATAATTATTTTTCTTCACAAAGGCTACCCAATGCGTGCCAGGATTTATGTTGATGTCCAAATTAATTATTCCACATTCTATCTTTCTAGGTTTCAACGGTAACGTATCTCTCATGTAAACACCACGAAAGAAAGGTATATCGCTGGCATGCTCTAGTATATCAAGGTTAGTGAGCGCACGTCTGGGTAGCCGTCTAATTAGTTTTTTGATGGATTCAGGTATAAGCCTGCTCCCTTTTTATGTGGTTTAATATATAACCCGGTTCCAAGTGCAACCGCTTCCATCATTCTATTGTGCCTTTCCGATTCCTGAAGACTTTTTTGTGCAGCTTTAGAATCATTAACAGCTTTAGCTATACCTGCTGCTCCTCCAGCTAGTGAACCTAAAGCTGACAATCCCGCAAATATGGGAATAAGTGGTAAAAGTCCTCCGCACTTAGGAAGAGGAATAATACGTGGTAAACGTATTCCTTTCGAATTACTAAATAGTTTCTTTGCAGCTGCATAGGCATATTTTATAGCAGCTTGATGGTCTTTGGATTTCAGTTTATTTAATTGCAACTGTATTTTCTTAATACCTTTCTTAAATGACTTAATACCATTTCCTGCTTTGATTTTAGCCTTCATAGCATTTTTAACTATCCATGAGGCAATTTTTTCTCCCTTGCCCGCATCTTTTGATTTTAATCTCCTCTTAGCCATATTTAAAAGTTCTAAGTCAGCTTTACGCCTGGCATCCGAATCTTTATTAATGTAAGCAATATCGTGGTGCATGCAAGCTTCATCCAACTTGTTAACACCTCGATCACCTTTTAGTAACCGTCTTTCAAGTTTTGTTCCGGGGCCACAATATTGATATCCAGGTAAATGTAATTCAAACGGCAAATGATCTATTAAGTTATTAACTATACCACTGCCTTCCTTCATTGATAAGCGTATAGTGTTACAAAGTAATGATTATTTGTTATTTATATACCTACACTATTAAGTCGCTTCGGTCAACCCAACTATTTTCTTTATCACTCAAACCCAACCATTTGACTAAAAGCTTGTTTGCTTTTCTTTTAACAACTTTTTCAATTAGATAAAGGTTCGGAAATTTAGTTTTTTGTAACTCGTATCCGTAAAAAGAACCTAGAATATTTTGTTTATGTTTGTCTTCTATTAGATATGTTTGAGGATTGGTTTGATTCACTTTGACAATGCGAAATATTTCCGTAGACCAATTAGGCGTATAGCCTTTATAGAATTCTCCTTTGTATTTACTTATACGAACAAAATCGCCGACTTGTAAAGGTGGCCCTTGACGTACTTTTGACTGTTGTGTTTTGGTAATGTTTGATCTTACTAAAATCTCATTCGAAAAATTTACGTCAATTGGCTTGAATTTCGTAATGCGATGTAAAGAATTATTATAGTACTGCACAACGGAATCTAAATTATTTTGAATCCATTCATATTTTCCGCATAAACTAAACGATTTGTAAAGACGAGATTTTAAAGTTCTTATCACTCGCTCTACAATGGAAGCTTTTTTAACAGAGTAAGTTGAATAATGATTAATGTTAAACCTTTTCATCAATTTCTTGAAATAATCATTATAAAACTCAGTACCTAGATCTGTTTGTAAATTTTTGGGCTTTCGTTTTGATTCACTTAATATATTGTACATTGCATCTGTAACACATTTTTTAGATTTTGACTTCAATGGTTTAACCCATACGTACTTTGATAAAGCGTCAATTACTACTAGAACATATTTATATCCTTTATTAAACGATGAATATTTTTGAAAATCCATAAGGTCAGCTTGCCACAAATCATCTATTCCTTTAATAATCGTTTTTCGACGAAGGAAATTTCTTCTAGCTGCTTTGTGAAGTTCATTTACTATATCTTGCTTACTCATTCTGATCAGTAATAGTATGTTTCGATGCAATCATAAGGTCTATTTCTTTTTTTGTGTAATATAATGTAGTTAATTTGCTAGTTGTTAATCTTTCCAAATTATCAAGGTACCTTTTTACATTGCTTTGAATTTTTTGCATTTCAGTTTTTAGTTCATCAACACATTTATCCACATATTCCTTATTTACAGCTTCATCATTGTTTTCAGGAAATAGCAGTCCTTTTAATCTTGATGATTTTAAATCAAAGTCACCTGCATTGGACTTAACTAACGTATCAGTAAGAATATTGCTAAATTCAGATAGTCGTAAACGTTTATGAACGTGGTGACCAAATTTATCTATATTCATTGCCGTGCTTTCGCTTTCTGTAGTTTAATGATACTGCCCAATCCTCCTGAGGGCAGCTTTATATATTTCATGTCTTTTATGATGCCAGCTTCATGCATTTTTTCGATAATTGCGGAAATTTCGTTGTGTACTGAGGTGTTACCAGCTGCCCATGATCCAAGTAGTAATTTTAAACGTTCCACTAACTCATTCGGGTCATCCCAGTAAACTAAGTCAGTATCCTTCTTAACTTCTTTCAAAATATCTATGCCTTCACCTTTCGGGAGACTTTCTACACACTACTAGTTTGAGTTCTAGAAAATTTAAACAATGGTTTAATCACATTCATATATTTGAATCCTTTGTTACTGTTAATTGGTTTGGATGGGTCGTAATTACGTTTGTGGGCATTGGTATCCGCAAGTATTAATTTATAATTTTGTAGGTCTTCCTCTGTAATAATATTTAAATTCGGTACTTTTTTATACAATAACTCACTTATACCGGGAGTTTTCTTTAAGATGCGGTTTCCAACTTTCAAAGTCCGATCAAAGTCATGAACACGAGTATTGCCGAGCATAAGTTTTCCCTTTATATTTCTAACACCATAAGGTATAGAATTTTTCATTAATTCAGATGACATAGACCATGATAAAGAATCGTTGGCATCACTTGGTGATGACAGAAGTGATTTAAATGAGTTGTCATGGACACCGTGATCTTCAGAAGGAGATGTAGTGAGGGTTTTATTAGGTGTTTTACAAACATCGATGTCTGAGTTAACCTCATCGTCAACAACGTTTTTAAAGTATTCAAAATCTTCATTTGAAGTATTTGATAACTCGCTCTCGCTGTGTTTACTTTTTTTTGATAGTTGCGTTTTTTCAGTGTCTTCATTTGAATAACGAGGAGGGTTGTTTAATTTGTTGGTAATTAGTTTCAGTGGGCTAGCGATTGGTTTAAATATTGTTTCAAGTGCCAAATCATTTGTATTCCTTGAATCTTTTATCATTTCTACCTTCCTTTTTACAGCTGATGCAGATTTTACAATTTGTTCTTTAAGATCTCGTTCCATTACTACGGATTCCACTCTGTTCGGCTTCTCTAATGAAACTGATTTTTTACTACCCTGGCAGCTACTTAAAAACTTTAGTCCACTTCTATGAATGTATCAAACTTCATTCTGTAACATCCTTTGTTTCTTTCACAATCCTTATTGATGACAATATAATTGAAAGGTTTACTCCAAACAGTTGAACACATTTCACGAAACTGTAACCATGTCATATCGGATCCCACATGTTCATCGTAAACGTGTTTGAGATTTATGTCATCTTGCTTAAATAATATTATAAGGTTAGCATTATCTCTGACTAGTTGTTTAGGTATTTTGGTATAAGTCTGGTTAATATAAAAACAGTCAATATTCTTATGACGACCCATAGCGAAGTAGTCCCTAATATTGTTCTGATTTTCACAAGCAACATCATCAAATATAATTATTGAGTTTGGTAAAGCTTTGTGAGGACTCAAAATCTCACTGTTATGGTTATATTTGTAATATGATATGTCTGCAACCTCATCCATCACTTTCTCTAAATATATGTATTTAGGTTGGTATAAAGATTTCGAGTACACATAGAGGTTTTGAAAACGTAGACCATCCTGATGTAGTAACAAACTTAAAACTAAATTCGTTTTTCCACAGTTTGACGGACCACAAACAAGACTGCGTATGGTGTTTGGTAATAAGTCGCCATGTCTTTTTGTATCCGTTGATATCGCAGCAGGACAGATGTTTTCTAACTGCAAAGATTCTTTTTGTTTCAGGAACTTCATTATAACTTAATCAAATCGACTGTCATGTTTCATGGATATTAGCAAAATGATAGTTTATTCAAAAAGCTGAATCTTATAAACAGTTAAATAAAAGCAGTAACGCACTGCATAGATTAAGAATGTTATCTGTATATTAATGAGATTCATTTTTATAACAGTAACATCTACAGATGTGTTTCAAAACTAAGTGTGTATTGAGAATTCCCTCAAATGAATTTGAATTTGAAAAATGACAATTAAACAAGTTTCTAAATCAAGTATCTTGTGAGACACTGGATCTCTGTAAAATACAATCAACCGGCATGTTTCCTGATTTCGTTTTTTTGGTGTATATTGGGCATTCTAATTCACTTTTTTCGAATGAGCGAACGAAGAGAGCGAATGGTGAAGAAAAAAGTGAATTAGAATGCCCAATATACACCTACTCGTAATGGAGAAATATGGTCATACTTTCGTATGCCAAAAATAAAACGAAGGCAGTTATTTAGGAGACGCTCAAGCTTGTTTAAATTGTCTTGGGACAAGTTGGTGCAGCACACATCGGCGTAATCGATTACAGGCAGTACCAGTGCCTGGACCAGCAGAATTTTGGTACTTATAGGCAGAAAGTTCCGAAATCGGTAGAGTGATCGAAGCGAGTAAGTAACTTTTCTGTTAGTCTCGGCGATCTGGTAAGCCCAACTGAGTGAGCTATCTATCACCAAACCCAGATTTTAAACATGACTGCTATATGGTATGGTGTAGTCGTTATAACGCAAAGCAGCAATAGTCTGACCGATTTTATCTAATTGATATGGATTGCCAATAAGTAAGGCTTGGCATACTGAAATACCATATCTAGTTGACCAATGGTTTAGAATGATTTTTAAACACTCACAGTGTCATATTTTATATTCATTCATGAAATAAGAAACCAAAAATTTGCAAAAATTGGAAACCAAAAATGTCTGTTTCATAAACAGACGGCTAGATGGCTCTAGGGGTCACGCAATGACGTATCCTTATGAGACCACAAATTTCGTAGGGTCGGACTGACGGCACGGTAGCTCAATTGGTAAGGGCGTTTGGCCCGGTCAGCGAAAAGGTTGCTGGTTCAAGTCCCGCCCGTGCGCAAATTTTTGGTTTCTTATTTCATCTAGTAGACCAATCAGAAATACGCTGAAGGTTATTGTTAATGACCTCAATCGTCGAACTGAAGTTGTCGGCATCAGTCTGGGAATAAATCTGTAGATCGTCAGCATAGAGATGTTAAGAGCAGCCAACGAGATCATGGGTAATGAAATTAATAAAAAGAAAACAGTAAAGGCGAGAGTATGCCACCCTGGGGCACCCCTGCTATAAGGTCGCACCACTGGGAGATACTTTGATCCAAGCGGATAGCCTCGACGCTTGACGCTCAAGCTTGTTTCAGGCGCTACCCGGATTTTTAACGAGCACACTAGCGCCACTTTACTAGAAAAATCATAACTCGTTAAATAAAGGACCAATCAAAAATCTGGTAGATACGATTGTAGCTCAGGTTACGTGGTTTAGATACAATGTTTAAGTTCAATAAAACAGAGTTATCTGCAGTTACAGTTAGAAAAATTGCCAAAAGTGGCCATATTTAGCAGTTTTTATAACTCTTACTACAGTAAACTTCTTTCGAAACAATTTAAACGTACTAAATAAACTATAGAACCTGTACTACAATCGTGTGTACCAGATTTTTGATTGGTCTTTTGTTTAACGATTTTTCAACTAAAGTGGCGCTAGTGTGCGCTTTAAAAATCCGGGTAGCGCCTTAATTGGTTTTGAGACAAGTTGGTGCAGCACACATCGGTGTAATCGATTACAGGCAGTACAAGTGCCTGGACTAGCAGAATTTTGGTACTTATCGCCAGAAAGTTTCGAGATCGTTAAAGTGTTAAAGTATCATTGTACGAAGTCCTGAAATTAAGGTGGTTTTAGGGCTTACAATAAAATTATTTAAATAACAATGTTAAAGTCATACATATATTACGTGACCGAGTCGTTAAGAACATTCGTTAGCGTAGCGGTAATTGTACTCGCTTCCCAACGTTTTAACTCATCTAGGCTGGATTAATTAGGTAGGCCTGAAATCAGGTACCACAGAAACACAAGTCATTGGGGCCAATGGCTACAAATAATTAACTGGTTTAATGCCGTAGGCCAGTAATTAAAGGTATACTTATCGCAAGCGTTAAAGGTCGCAACACGCAATCGAAACTAGCGCCATCTATGAGGACTAATGCTTTTTGTCACCATGACTAGTTTTTCTGGGATATGTTGTTTTTTTTATAGTTATTTAGTATTTCTAAACAAAAAGTTCGAAATTATTTATCAACGTTTAGATTCAGTTTTAACAACCTTGCGAGGTCCATTCCAATATTCGTTCTATTTTTAACTAAAATGATGAATCTTTATGCAAATTGTAAATATGCGTGAAGTGTACAGATGAGATGGATTCAGTAGGGCTTGCTTTTTATAATTTTTTACATAATAATAATAATATTCCCCCTAGCCGATTTCGACTACGGTGGCCAGTCACAACGCCTGCGCGGGACATATTATAGCGCATGCGTGTGTGCGCTGTAATATGTGCATTTTCTATTTCTTTCACTCTCATAGCCCTTAAGGACAGCAATCTGACACGACCGGACAGACATCAGGCGCAGGACCAACGGCGCCACGTGCTTTTCAGAGGCACGAGGGTGAAACACCGCCAAATTCCAAACTCCGGGCTACCCTAAGGATTTCTGAACAGAAAAACTCATGTATATATTTTTGTCCCGACCCGGGGATCGAACCCGGGACCTCTGGCGCAGCCGTCGCTTTAAAGTGGGACCCTCTTACCGCTGCGCCACCCAGGCAGTTTTATTTTTAGATAGCAAGACATTTGGCCACGACTGCACCTGACGTTCAGTGACAATGCAGCCTATGATGCGCCATGTCTGCCAAGTAACAGCCTATTGACTCTTTTCTTGGAAACGTCCAAATGGTAGTTGACAGGGAACACTTCTGCCGGCAGCGAATTCCTCTCCCTAGCGGTACGCAGAAGAAAAGTGGACCGAAATTGTTGGGATCTCTACGACATAGGGGTGGAATTCGGACCGCGTCTTGAGTTATAAAGATGAAAAGGGGCTTGTGGAATCAAGTCATGCAACTCCTTCGCACACCCTCTGAAAATGTAACCGGTAGAAAAACTGACAGAAACCTATACACAGACAAAATATAATCTATAATAGTTTCTGAAACTAAAATTGGCGCCCAACATGGGGTAACCTTCAGTTAAGAAATAATATAAACAAAACCTTAGACTAACAAACTTTACCTTTCTTTATAGTATATCGTATTTTTAAGTGACTTCATAAAAATGGGGTTCTAAATTTGATTATCTTCACCATTTCAAAATCAAATACCATAACGAATCTTCAGTAGAAGTGAAGATTTTCAGGTGACATTCTTAGCACGTTGAGTTTCAGGCGTCGCAGCTCTGAGTTCCGGGTTCGGTTCCTGGTTGGGTGTGAATATAGAAATCAAAATTTTCTGTATTTTCTCGGGTCTGGGTGTTGTGGTACCACCGTTGTGTCTGATTTCCATAACACAAGTGCATTAGCTACTTACTTTGGGATCAGAGCAATGTATGTGATTGGTGTCCAATATATTTATTTATTCCCTGTATTATTATAGTTGTAAGAACGCAAGCCTTTTGCATATTTATTATATTATATTGCTTTCACCAACTGAAGGCGATAATTATTCCAGTCCTATTTCGGACACGCACACTTGACGTAGCTTTGAGTGACGTCACCGTTGCTTAGCAACGGAAGCCATACTTTCATGATAGAAGGTTCTAAGTGTCAAACGATTGTGGCCCTTACACACTGCGACTTTTAGCATCAATGCAATCTCGCGTTTTGAAAACGTGGGACAGCAACGCAATGCATCGTTTTTACCATGCTTTCATTAGCTTGGGTTGTATCTATGTATATATGTATGTATTTATGTATGTAATGGAATCTTTGAGCATTAATTTGACCGATTTCCATCACCATTTTCCCCACGTATCAAGGACCGATGACAATGCAATAATTTAATAACAGTTTCCCAATATCCTTATGAGGACCACCAGGATGAATAAATTATTTCGTGGATCCTCTGTAAGGGAGTAAGAAAGATAGGCTATCGCGTCATCTGCGCATGTCTGCAGTTTCAGACTTACTCTTTCGCTCGGGCACTCGACACAGCACAACGGAAGCTGATACGTTAACGTAATTTTCTGTGGATCCACGGTTACCAACTTAGGGGTTTTCCCCCCAAATTTAGGGAGTAAATAAGTGGAATGGGATTTTTTTAATGGTTTAATTTGTTTAGGGTTATTCTGAATACACAATATTCCTTATATAACAGAACTATCCAATCAAATTAAAGTAAATTTTCACCTAGCGAGTGACTCCAGATAGGGTAATTGGTCAATAAGGTCAATTATATTTATTTGCTCTGTAATTAATACAGTATGCCTTCTTAATTTGTGATAAAAAATCTTTGGTCTGTGATTGAAGTTTAACGAGGTTAATTTTATTTCATTCATTATTGTACTGCGTTGCGGTGTCAACGAGTTTAGGGGGTTTTTCAAATAATTGAAGCAATTTTAGAAGGTTTTGACTTAGGTATAGGGATAAATATTTTTGGGAGTTGGTAACACTGTGTGGATCCCTCCTTTTCATTACGGGAGTTGATTGCTTTCCTCGGCTGTAGTAGCAGTTTCTCAGGCTCCCTCTGCTAAAAATAAGTTCTTACTCCCAATTAGGTACTTCTGAGTCAATAACGATTCCAGCATAGCTTTGGACTTACAGTCGATAAAGAAGGAATCAAATGTAATAAACTAAACTAAATAGTGGAAAATAATTTATAGTTTAAAAAACTAAAATATCACGCATTTAAAACTGATTTAACAAAAAAACAGTTATACATTGAAAAAAATATATTATGATACAAAAAGCGTAGGGAGCTTGATTTTGATTGTGGTAAACATTTTATCAATAATTTACTATAATCTGTGGATATCATAACAAGCTCCCCACGTGTTTTAATCTGTGGATATCATAACAAGCACCCCACGTGTTTTGTATAATAATACGAATTTTTCAATTGAAAAAATAAAACAATAAAACTACAGTTATAGTTTTATTTTTAAATATGCGCCAGACAACACACCAATTGTCGTGGTTTCGAAGTAAGGATTTTTTATCCTTGTGTTACGAATACCAGACAACGATTATGACGGAGGCGACGTCAAAGTGAGGTCTTAACTTTGACTTATTCTGTTTTTGATGGCGTCAGTGTCTCAATGGCTCAGTGCGCCTTTGAAACTGCAGAAACAACTAACTAAATAAATAAAAAACAGTCCGAATATCATATTTTCGTTAATTAAATTGTATTTAATGATGCCTATCATTCCTGATCGAAGTATTTTCAATAAAATTAGTGAGGTCTGTTTTTTACGCATCCCACGGACCAATATGGTCGATATTCTAAGACAGTGCCATATATGGAGTAGTTTGGTACTATATTTTTTATAATAATTTAATGACCGTCATAGTGTGGTGGTTTACGTTCCGGACTACTAAGATAAGCAGTCGGTTCAAATCTCGCCCGCACGACCGTAACACATATGTCTATGGACATGTATGCTAATATGTCTTTGTTATAAAACTATAAAGTACGCCTTCAATATCTTTAAAGTAACAGCGCAGACGCTCACGGATCAAAAGGTCACCGGCGCTCGCATTAAAAAAAGTATAACAAAAGACTTTTGATAAACAACAGTGAGAGACGCTAACTATAAGCATGTTATTTGAAGGAAGCATCCTGTTTTCATGATGCCAGATGACTTTGGTGTATTAACAAATACTTCTTTATTTATTTAAATAAGGACTGTAAATATTTTCATTACTTTAATTTGTAAATAATATACATGTAGTCACGTGATCGTGAAGGCCTAGCAGTGAACGTGACTCTGATATTGGCCCCATGACATTTCAAGCATTCACGTGATACATTCAAATTGAATTTATTAGTTAAAAAAATGTGTGCGTGTACTAGTGTACACACGTAAGAAGTGAAACTTATTTATGGCCTTATTTTTCGAAAAATGATCTACATGCAACTTTCCAGAAATTGGTTAAATAAAGTTAAATTAGATAAAAATTAAAGAAAAGGTTTTTATTATCATAGGCATGAATACAAATAATACAATTATTTCACTTTACCTTTTTGCTACTAAGATTATTACAGCATGAGAAAGTGAAAATACTCTTCGTCTGAACCAACCGTGGTAGGGGCAAGAAAAAGATGGCGCGTAACGGAAAAATGTGACGCGTAACCGAAAAGTGTGACGGTATTTTTTTTTCCAACGTCGATAAAGAAGTTTCACTTCAATTATTCAATATTTTAAATGTTAAATGGTTTGAAAATAAAATGTTTTTGTTGATTAATTAATATACTACCGAGCTAAAGTGTGAACTCTTTTTTAAAATTAGGCCAACGAGTATATTGTGATGTACCTACATACTTTAAAAAATATATTAAGAAAGCTACTCTATTAAGACTCTGTTCCGAAACTGATGCTTGATGTGATAGATGTCAATCTATTGTCATCCATTAATCAGACGGTGCCATATTTGTGTACTTTTTTAGTTTGCGAGGCGTCATCTACTTCTAAATACAATATCATTGTTACTTAGGTACAAATGTTCGAGCTCATCACACAAACATTTGCCCCTTACGGGATTCGAACCCGCGACGGTGGCGTTATAATCAGGAGCATGTAAATGTAATCGCGCGTTAGTATCGATGCAGTCGCGCTTCTGCATCGATGTTACGCGCGATTACGCGCGCTGTATCGATGCTAAAAGTAGCGCAAGTGTGTAAAGGTTGACATTCTGCGACTGCATCGATGCTGCATCGCGACTGCATCACAGCCTAAAAGTCGCAGTGTGCAAAGGGTCTTTGTTTTTAGCCTTTATCTACTAAAAGGGTCGTAATATGAGGTCAAGGAGTTATTTTTATTAACAGCCAGCCACTGGACACATTATCTTGATTTAAGCCTCGCAAACTTCTAAAGGTGCCTATAGTGATTATTTTATATATTATTTATTATATATACAGGGTGTTGTTTTGGTCACCGACGAGCGACTCAGGGGTGGCTGTACAAACGATACTGATGCCAAAAACATTTTTTTTTGAAATGGAAAAAACCCACAAAATCATTTTTTTATGCGGTACAGCGATCGAGTCAAAACCACCAACATCAGGTAGCCTCTTCGTAGCTTACTAGCTACGGGCATAGTGTTTCGTAGAAAAGCGATAGCTACGCGGTAGGGTCCTAGTTTTCCCATTCGTTTTGTAATTTTTTTGAATGTTGTGAAGAGTTTTTCTTGTATAAAACTTGCTTAGAATTTAAAGAAAACATTTTTTTAGAATAAGCATATCTCATATTGTCATCCTTGAATTGGATGCAACTGACCAAAACAACACCCTGTATTTACACTTTTCATGACAGTGAAAGGCTATAGCCGCAAATTTTCACATCCCCGAGATATGTCTTACACATAAAAGCTTAAGTTTGCCTTTTATATTCTTACTCTTACGATTTTGAAGAATTGAATTTAAAATAAAATTCAAAAATTTTATCCTGAAAATAACCAAATGAGTGAAAAGAGGTGTGAAAGAATCAAATATTAGCAGCAACGTGCGTGGTAAACGGTTAGTTGGATAATATTTAAGAAAATAAACAACCTTAAAAAATATCTAATAAGCTCAAAATAACGCTTTCGTCTTCTATTCAGGAGATACCATAGGGTTTTTCTACCGACTATGGGAGAAACTCCAAAAGGATTTTTTTCCCAGAAGTTATCCCAAATAGAGGAAAAATGCGTTATTTGAAGCTTTTGAGGAAGTTTTTTTAAGGCGGTTTAATTCTTTGAATATTTTTTCATTTAATGACTTGTATACAAAAACTACTGGACCGATATTGATGAAACTTACACAGTTCTTTAAGTTTAACTATACTTGATTGAACTTAAAAAAACATCTTGCTATGACTTATTGTTTTCGAGAAATCTTGAGACAAACATATATACACAAGCGAAATTTTGCACACGTGTAAGTTTTGTTTACCTACTACCTACCTGCTTTTTTTGAAGTCGGTAATAAAATAAAGTTTAAATTTTATCACTCATTGTAATTTAAACGATTTTAAAACAAAAACGCGAACACATTAAAATGTTAATTTCAATGCAAATTTTATGAATTGCTGCAAAATTCAAATGTTGGTCCGTCATCAAAAATAAATCAGTGTTATAATTGAATAAATTATAAAAAATAAAATACATTTTAATAAGCAATTACAGTTTTGCTTAATGTTTCAGGCTTTTAACATGCACCACTATTTAAATTGTGATTTAGTTTAGTTGATGGTGTTGTAATAACATACAGGAGAGGGCAAATAAAAACAAAATGATTTACTTACAGGATTTATTAAAAAATAACTTAATAAGGTACGTATTAGTCACATTATAAATAAAATCTGGATATCTAGTCTAGATATTGGAATTGTGTAAAGCACTCGTATTCATTTGACACTTTAAAACGTACGCACAGAAGGTCTGGAAGAGGTCAAAAGTAAAAAAAAACAGTTGTCTATTAATCAGTTTTTAACGCTGGTTATAAACCTTTAGTTTTAGAAAATAATAAAGTATAAACATATTTCCTAACTAATTGGTATACTTTTGCAAGTCAGAAGTAGATGATTGCGTACCTAAAAATAGTTGCTATTAGCGCGTCCTAAGTTTATTGCTTGGTTTGCATAAAGTTTTGTTTATAAATTGTATTTGGAACTAGTGCATTTAACAATGGAAATCCTGGAGAAAGGTGATGTGTAATTTTTTGTCAAAATATTTAAAGTTTTGAACTGTCAAATGAATACGATTGCTTTACACAATCGCACCTCAGAGCAATTTGTTTGATAAATATAACAAGAGATTAAATGCTTATTTTCCACAAACATAAGGTTTCGTAAACATACAGGATTCCCTTCATGATAAAGAACTAGTAACTTTTTTGGAACTGTATTTGAATTACACCCTGTATTTTCTTGATAATAATATTATTATCTCTATGGCACGGAAGCTCAAAGTCACACAGTGAGCAATGGAGAGGGCTATATGCTCGGTGTTTCTCTACGAGATCGAATCACAAATGAGGAGATACGTAGAAGAACTAAGGTTACGGACATAACAGTCATTAGAATCTGTAAGCTCAAGTGGCAATGAACAGGTAAAAAGCGCGAAGAGCTGATGGTGGGGCAGATTGGAGACCCTTCGACCAAGAACGTGATGTAGGACGTACGTACTCAAACAAGATGGACAAACGACCTTAGATAAACAGATGACCTTGTAAATATGGCAGGGTCAAACGGGATACAGACCGCTAGTGATCGGTCGCTGTGGAAAACCGTGCGGGAGGCCTATGTTCAGTGGACGTCCTTTGGCTGATAATGATGATGATGAATAATAATCTCCTACAGATTTTCGGTAATGACGGAATCTCTCAACAGAGATAGAACGCAGGAGATATTATATTCCCCAAATGTGTGCGCAATACAGAAGCCAACTCTCTGTTCCTTCATTCCCAATAATACGGTGACGGTAGTACGACAAGACCAAAGAGAGATGCCATACATTTAAAAGAAAGTCGTGTAATTTCCATCACTTATAATTAGAAAACGGGCGGACCGATTTTCATGATTTTTACTTTGTTGAATTTGCCTTAGCTCGGAATAGGATAAAAATAATAAAACGGGGCCAGGACGAGACGGGGACGGGGGTGAAACGTAGTTTGCTGGGACCGCTAATATTAATACCTAATAATAAGCATTTAATCCGGTCACAATGTAAGGAATGGAGTACTTATGCTAAAAATACGTAAATATTCAGTCACGTATTTTGAAATAGGCAAAAATAGTATTTGCTCTTTCTTTTAAAGACTTATTTGGGGTGGTATAATATCACAATATAATAATTATTTACACATTTTATTTTCATAACTGTTAAAAATTCAACTATTGAAAGCATAGAATAAAGCTATGAAAATTACAACGGAACTTCCAACGATGGCTGATGCAGATGACGCTGTAAAAAGAACAAAAAATATTAAAGTTTGAATAAAATATTTAAAAAAAAACCTTCTAGCTTTAATAACGAATTCGTCTTATGTTTAGGGGAAACAAATTATCTTGAAGTCGGTGCATGCAAGCTTATGTAAATAAATATAAATAAATATCCTTTGGACATTCCCACACATCGCCATCTAGTCCCAAAGTAAGCTACTCAAAGCTTGTGTTATGGGTGCCAGACAACGGATATAATACTTAAATACTTTTTGTTTGTAAATACATACATGATATACATAGAAAACATCCAGACCAATACAATCAGACATGTTCATGCATACAAATGTTTGTATTGTGCGGGAATCGAACCCGCAACCCGCTGCGTAGTAGGCGATTTCTCGATCACTACACCAGACGGGTCGTATGTACACCAACAGTCCACCTAAACACATCATGCACCGAATCTAAAAGAATTTGTTTCTTTCTCCTAAATAAAAGACGAAAGCGTTATTTAAATATTTTTATCAGTTTTTTTAAAGGCGGTTAAATTTAAAAAAAAAAAAAAAATTTAGTAATTACTCATATCTTTAAAACTACTGCACCGATTTTAATGAAAACTGTGCCCTAAGTTGAACTATAAGATTGAACTAAAAAATAATAATATCGCTATGACTTCACGTTTATGAGAAATCTTGAGACAAATATACAAACATACACGTACGAAATTTTGCACACGTATTAAGAAGCCTTATAGATCACCAAAACTAAAATTTTATTCAAATCTGAGAATAGCACATATCTACATACAGGTCGATTTGATTACCAACATCCTTTTTTTGAAGTTAAAAAAATATCAACCAGTCATGGCTAGAAAGTACCGTAAGAAAGCTAAATTGCCTTGTAACTGAGGTAAAAAAAAGAAAAAAATCAACCAGTCATGGCTAGAAAGTACCGCAAGAAAGCTAAATTGCCTTGTAACTGAAGTGTACAAGGGATCCAAGGTTTTGTAGATATTTATTTCACTCCAATGATGCAAAGTTCTTAGACAGCTAAACTAATGAAACTAATACCTTAATTTAGACACTTGACAGCTAAACCAATGACACTAATAGACCTTGATTGGGGCTAGGGCTGTATACCAAACGCTATGATTAAGTACTGATTGCGTTTTGTTATGTGTTTGTGGCTCTGTACTGTAGTAGATTTAAGTTTTTGCTCCTATTAAAAACGACACGCTGTATGATGGAATTTAAAAAATAGCGGTTATCAATTCCAACTGAATGTAATGAGATTTCTATGGAATTTGATACTAGTTGTGCCCGATTTTATATTATACTAGCGGTCTCTAGCGATCTCTTGCTCCCTCCCTCGCTAAATAAGCTATCCAACACAAAAATAATTTTCCAAATCGGTGCAGTAGTTCCTGAGATTAGCGCCTTCAAACAATCAAACAAACTCTTCAGCTTTATAATATTAGTATAGATTGTGATAGGTTAGTAAGTGATACTAGCTTTGCTAGTGTTGAACCGATCATAATTAATTTTATACTCGACGAATAAGAAAGCTTTTGGTACTGTATAGTTTGTTAATAAAATAAACATCGGTAACTTACTACAAGTCCCCAACTCCTCAGAGTAAGGGTAGTCAAATGAACATTGACATAAACTGTTCCTGCAGTGAACCCTTTCAGAGTCCTCCTCTAAGAAACACTGGCTGCTTCGGGAACAAGATTGGAATAGACCTGCAAAAAACAGTTTTAAGTAATATTTTACAGAGCACACGAGACCTATCTAGACAACACGTCGCGTCGTTTGGTGTAGTGGTGGTAGTTTGGTAGCTCAATTGGAGCGATGTCCCGGTTAGCCATAAAGTTGCAGGTTCGAGTCCCGTTCGCAATTTCTCCGTCACAATCTCACCTGATGGCAAATGTAATAATGTAATATTGGACACCAATCACATACATTATACATTGCTCTGATACCAAAGTAAGTAGCTAATGCACTTGTGTTATGGAAATCAGACACAACGGTGGTACCACGACACCCAGACCCGAGACAATATACATAGAACATTTTGATTTCTATACTGACCCGACCGGGAATCGAACCCGGGACCTGGGAGCGGCGACGCCTTGAAACCAGCGCGCTTAGCCACTACACCACGGAGTTCGTCAATGATGATTGTGATTGCAGTTTCAGCCATCACCTGTTGTCCCGAAAGGTAGCTACTCCCGCTTTTGTCAGACGTCGTTGATGCACTCCTCCTAGCTCCTGTCATCATCATCATTATCAGCCAAGAACGTCCACCGCTGAACATAGGCCTCCCCTAACAGTTTTTCACAGCGACCGTTTGCAAGCGATCTGCATCCAGCGTGATTCTCTTATCTTTACAAAGTCGTCTCCAATGATGATGTGATTCGACTGGCAGAGGTCCGGAATAGTAAGTTCAAATGCTGTATTGGGTGGCTTGTATACCGAAGTAACCTTGCACTGTCCAAGGTCTATAGTGATCGATTCGATTCCGCCTTCCAAGGAGCATTTAGTCGAGAGTACGCTTACGCCGGGAGCTACAAACACTGCGTTACCGTGCTTCGGGTGACAGATCTCGGCGACAAGCGTCAGTCCAGGAATGTAAGGTCGACTCTGCTTGTCATCTCGGTGGGTTTCTTGGACACATAAAATGTCACAATTTT
The DNA here is from genome assembly GCA_963924145.1 of Pyrausta purpuralis. Classification (NCBI taxonomy): domain Eukaryota; kingdom Metazoa; phylum Arthropoda; class Insecta; order Lepidoptera; family Crambidae; genus Pyrausta; species Pyrausta purpuralis. The sequence continues at coordinate 5,286,060 of OZ001670.1, read as the reverse complement.
TAACTTTGCACAAATCAGCAAGAATTTGTGCTTTATCATCTGAGAAACCTTCGATGTTAATTGAAATGACGCGCAGAGCCGGTTTCGAAAGTGGACTGCTAGGACCTATGGGTGGTCGCTTTTGGTTTACCATCGTGGTGAAAGAATTCGTCAGTCAGCACAGGAACTCGCTGACTGTCCAGGGTACACCGGACGTGTAGTGAACTAGGCACGTCGCGCGGGGAGGTTTCTTTCATGTCCCATTTATTGTCTTGTCCTGCGTGCCCTGATTCGTGCTTGCTAGAAGACCTTATGTGTGCTTACGACAAGGCAATCCGCGTCGCCCATTACTGGGCACAAAAAAATTAAGTCGGTTTACCATCGACACGATAAGAAGAACAAAGTCGTCTTTCTATCTTGTCGGTGGACGTCTTACACTGCGCCTTAGATCTAAGGGTCTTCAATCTAGAACTTTCTGTACCGACAGCCATCGCTCCTTTGCGCCTTAACTGTTACTAAACAAGAGTAACTTACCAGTCTGCGGCCAGCACCCGTTGTCCCTAAAGTGGTAGCTAGTCCCGCACTGGCAGACGTCATTGATGCATTCGGCTCCTCTGAGAACTCCTGCGCATTGCGCTGACACGTTGCATGGCGCACCGAAGCCGGTAGACACTGGAAGATGTAAAGTGGTTACTTGTTTAAATAAATAAATATTGGACACCAATCACATACATTGCTCTGATCCCAAAGTAAGTAGCCAATGCACTTGTGTTATGGAAATCAGCAACAACAGTGGTACCACAACACCCAAACTCGAGACAATAAAGAAAAGATCGTTTTCTTCATTGACCCGACCGGGAATCAAACCCGGAACCTAACGAATTGGCGACGCTTGAAATCAGCGTGCTAGCCTCTCGACCACGGAGGTCGTCAATTTGTTCTATCTGTAATTATTCTAACTGTTCTTCAGGACCAAGTCTGGTGAGTTAATTCATCTTATTTCTTGTGTCTTATATTATATGAACTATAATGTCTAGTGGTAGGCACTTGACAACAGCTGTTGCTGATGGTAGTATGCCAATGGTGTATTCGGGATTGGGACTAACTGAAATAGAGGAGTTGGTAACTAATAAAATAATGAATAAATATGCGCCAGACAACACACCAATTGTCGTGGTTTCAAAGTAAGGAATTTTCTTCCTTGTGTTACGAATATCAGACAACAATTATGACGGGGGCGTCTCCCATAAATACTTAAATATATATTTAACATCCATGACTTAGGTATTCGAGCTCAACATACAAACATTTGCCCCTTGCAGGATTTGAACCCGCTACGGCCGGCGTAATAGTCAGGTCAGGAGCTCTAACCAATACACCAAATGACTGTAAATTTGACGTCAAAATATGAAAAAGGAGTCATCGGCCACTGATCACACCCGCTGCTTATGTATTTAGTTCATAGGAAGGGTAGTGTTGAGAGCCTTGCAAATTGCAATACCTTTGACTACGGCGCGGTTATAAAAAACTTTGCTGAGTGTTTGAGTACCTAGCGATTTTAAGGATCAATCATATTTTTGGATTTAACAATTACTAGTGTAACGAGAAACTTCAATCAATATGTTGGTTAGTTTTGAAAAAGTATCATAATAACTGCGATCTTGCTAGCTGTATTTATCAAAAAATAGCTAACTATTAGTACCTTGCCAACACGTGGTCTGAAACTCAACAAAGCCAGAGTTACACTGGCACGTTCCGGTAGCACTGCATACTGTGTTCTCGATCACGCAGTCCGCATCTTCATTACAGGCTCCACCAATACCTAGAAAAATGATGGTATTTTTTAAATAGGAATAGAAGTGGACTGAAAAATGTACCTTGTGGAACTCCATCGGTTAATAAAATACATACCTTAGATTATTAACATCGCTTGTAGTTGTAAGCTCATAATAACTTATTAGTGTCATTCTTTGAAATAAACCTTTTGCTAAGAAAAATAACTCTTATAAGGACATGAAATGCTTCTTAATGCTTCAACACCCGAGCGGTTGCAGGCAACCGCATAACAATAGAATTTGCATTGTGTCTCGTTCACATACGCTTGAGGGATTAATATCGGTGTCAGATGCTTCCCTCGGTTCGTGATTTTAAAGGCCTTTGAATTAATTACGATAATCGATGAATTTGGGTATAAATACGCATCATAGCTTGTTCGTTCGTTGTACTATAAGAGTATTGAAAGTTTAAAGCGAATTTAATGCTGACTGTACATATTATTCAGCTAAAAGCTCTTTAACTTACTATATGTGTATCTTATTAGAATATTCCGTAGGTACTTTTCACTTACTTGGGGCACAAAAATCGTTGACTTGCTGATAGCCCTCGCCACAAGTGCACTTGCTATCTTCACACACGGAGTTGGGAGACCCCGTGCATTCATCCGATACTTGACACGTATCTCCAAGTTCTGCGAAGTTAAAATATTATTGAACGTTAGTTTTAGAATTTAATTTGTTTAGTTTATTTTGAACAATCTATTTTTTAAATAGTCAGAATGGTTAGCGCTCCTGATGTTGGAGGTTGCGGTTTCAAGTCTCGCAAGGGGCAAATGTTTATATGAGCAGGAACATTTTGTACCTAAGTCACCCAAATTTTTGGTTTCTTATTTCATCTATAAGCACATAAAATATGACACTGTGAGTGTTAAAACATTCCAAACCATTGGATAGCGAAACGTTATCATTTAACCAGTTGAATTATTTCTGTAATGAACAACTACTTGGCCCGCTGTTGCATAAACATACAGGTAGATGGTGCTACCGTCACGCGAAATGACGGATCCATAAGAGACCAGAAATTTCGTGCAGTCAGACTAACAGCACGGTAGCTCAATTGGTAGAGCGTTTGGCCCGGTTACCCAAGAAGTTGCTGGTTTCAGTCCCCTCCGTGCGCAAATTTTTGGTTTCTTATTTCATCTTTTAGAATTGTTATCAGTTATCATATCTGTAAATACTGCACGGATTGAAATCTCTACATTTTATAATGAGGTAAGAAAGTCAGGTTATTTTCTATTTATCTTTAGTACTAGGTACTACGTTGCGCTCCTGTAGGTATTTTTAGCTTACAACAATTTAGTTATTTTGTTAGCCAATAGTAGCCCATTGAGTCTGATTGAAAATGAGGTTCTCTTTCAGTAAAATGTCAATGAACTCTACCTTCTAATAAAAGAAATAAACCAATAATAGTGAGCTATTGTTAACATCATGCTAAAAGCATTGAAAGAAATGACATTGTCATTAAATTAGAAATTGATTCCTTACTTTCCGACCTTCAAACAATAAAAAAACAACCATATAAAAGCATTGAAATACCAAAGCATATTTCTATTGAAAAACATACAAATGTCTAGACAAGATTCAATCAAATATAATATGGATTGATATCAATATTATTTGCTATTATTAAGTCGTTGGGGGCAGTCTTATGTGAAGGTTACTTTCAAGGTTAAGGAATTTTACTAATGCAAAAAGGAGGCTCGGTTAAACTGCGTAGTCAGAAGCAATGGGTTTTATTTCAGAACTTTCATGATGTACATTACAACCGATGGTTGGTTTATTGATAAGGCGTTATTTAAAAAAAAATGTTTCAAGTATGGGAGCCCCCCATTAAATATCATGATTTTTGTATGAGTATCATCGTAGTGTTTTGTAGTTTCCCCATTCGTTTTGATTTTTTTTAGAATGTTGTGATGAAGTTTTCTTTTATACAACTTGCATATGATTTAAAAAAATAAATCTGAAGGAAGCGGAACTCATATTATCATCCCTGAGTTGGATGTCACTGACCAAAACATCACTCTGTATCACCTCTTAAGATATTTGACCACGATCATCAGGTGTGGATGCGGTTCAACATTAAAACTTAAATCTTCCATTAACATATATTTCGAACTTCAGATTTGAATCTTGAGCAAGAGACTGGATGTTTATTAGGTCTCAATAGATGCTCGAAAATCATTTTAATTTGTAATCATGATACAATTTTGTCAGTGACGATTACAGATAACTCATTTACATTGTATTTATCTTATCTTTACTTTAATCGTTGTGTTAATAACCTTCGCGTGAAGATTAAGAAAGTATCCTTGGTAACAATAACTTCTTTACGATTTGGATAACGTCAACAAGCAAGCAACTTTATGGTATTTTAAGTAAGTATTGATTATCTTTCGTCTTTAGTCTCGAAAATTAGTCTAGAGACTACTATAACTAGATGGAACTGACACCACGATCAAATCTCGTGCTCCATGAATTGACGGTCAACAACTCATGAAATTTAAATTTCAAGGAATAGGTCATAATTGTATTTTAACTTGGCAGAGCTTCTCTATGTAGTAATAAGAACTCACTGATCTACATACGACAGTTAAGCTGTTCTTATAGATCCACTAACAAATCTATATTTTATTCCAAGATAACGTGAATTATATTGCTTTATTAGAATGAAAAGGTTAAAGAAAATACATGCAAAAACTAGTAGCTTAAAACCTAATCAAAAATAAAACCGTGTCCATGAGGCAAAGAGGCGAGGATGCTGGGTTACCGCGTTGGATAGCAATACTTATCCGTTGAACGAGAAACTATACAGGTTTATTACTGGACAAAAGTGAATTTAGTTTTAAGGGCAATTTTTTCAAAAAGCAATTTAGCGGGAAAAAAACTTGAGTAAAGACGTATGGTTTTTATACAATCGGGAATTGTTTTATTTCAAATGAATTTCAAATATGTGTTTAAGATTTTTTTTGAATGTAAAATATATTACTTTAAGTATAGCAATTTTCTTTCATGCAAGAACATTTTACTTCTTCGGAGAATAGCGTTTTTTCTGTGTCGATATAAGAAATATCCAATTTTCAACAGGGAACGAACGAATATGGTTGGAAAATTCCACCAGCATGGGATCCAGTGCTAGCGAGGACCCAAGCGAGACCACTCACTGCAAGATCACGAGACACAGTTATCTCTTTCGGCGTGGATAAAATCGTCAATTAATACTATTGAGTGACGGTAGTTTTTTTTCTATACTCTGTAAATGACAAATAACTTCTTAGTCTACCCGTGACCACGAACGCTCTCAAGTGTTCGAAACGTCGGGGTAAAATTTAATAAATTCGCGAAAGTATCCATAAAATAGTATTTTATTCCATGAGCATGATATTTGCGTAAACTTCAAAAAGAAGTACTAAGAAACTACTCATCATTCATAATTCTTTCCACTTAATCAAATTAAAATCAATTTTCATAAAGCAAAGCATGACGAAACCAAAAAAAAATATAAGACACTTTATATTATCTATCTATGCTTCAAATTCAAATAATAAATGAAAGTTTGATTTTCTAAAATTGACGAATAATAATAATAAAGTATTATAGAAATTACTCCGCCTAAATGGATCTCGGAAATCGAAGTGACAATTTACGATTATTCTAGGCTACATCAAATCAAATGAGTTCATTTTAATCTGTGGAAGGGACAATAATCATGAGAAGGTTCTTAGTTTAAAATATTGCCAAAATCACCCTGCATTACCACTTACCAAGTCCAAGAGTTAAGCACAGACCCCCAGCAGCAACGTACTCAGGAGGACACGTGCAGTAACCCTGGCCAGCTTCATCCTTCACGCACTGGATCTCAAGGTCACCGGCTAGACAGTCACTGTCCAATTCGCACGTTTCTCCAACTCCTGATGTAGGAAAGAGATAGAGCATTTTCAATTGCGGTAGTATGTGATGTGGTATCAGGACTATCATCTTAATAAAACAACACTCAAATTACCGAGAAGAGATTTGTTTTAGATTATATTTAAATAAATAAATAAGATTATATCTACGCACGTTGACGCACCGCGCACAACTCCTATCAAGTTGATACTTCACCGATAGGAACTAAGCGAGCATTATTTTTTTTATAGAGTTTTTGTCACTTTACAAACTTAATATGAAAAATTGAACTTGTAAAAAGCAACAGTGTCAGACAAGGAATCGAACCATGTGTATCACTCTATTCGGGCGAAACGCGCAGGCTGCGTTACCACATCGGCGGCGAAATTTCTGATATTAAGAGTAGTATAAAGGATTATTTTGAGTGAGCTCACTGCATCGTCGAATCGCATGACAAATACGAACTTTAAATAGATTCGGATTCTAATCCCTAGGAAACACCGACGCGGGCAGCGAGTTCCACTCCTTTGCCATGCGCATTATAAACGTTGATGAGAAGCGCTTACTTAGATCTTGGACATCGGCAAAGTAAGAATCGTATCCCGCGGTTCGCATAGACCTTGGGCACAGACGAACTACGGAAAAAGGGGCTGGTGGGATGAGCTCATGGAGTTCTTTCGCACACTCTCTGAAGTAAAGCCTGTAGAATACCGTTAAGCTGGCATCCTTGCGGCGAGGGGATAAGCTTAGCACCCACTAGTTTGTCCTCACTGTTATTGTTTAAAATCTTTCTGTCAAATTTAGTTTTTGGTAACAACAAAATAAAAAAAAAAATCACTCACCAGAGAAAAGCCTGCACATTCTTCTGGTCTCATCCCACACCGTCTCTTCAAGGTCGCATTCACAGCTCCTGATACCCCACTGCTGTGGTTCGCCACAGAAGGAGAAGGCTCCGAAAGTGTGACAGTTAGCATCTGACATGCAGCCGTCGGTAAGCATGCGGGCAGCTGTGGGTTAAAGGAACTGAGTAATAAATAAAATAAATATGTGTTTATTTCAATATACTTAGTTATAAGAAATTGCTGAGACTTCCCTTTAAGTTATCAAGAGAAACTTGTTTTGGGTATGTCCCGCTCATACCTTATAGATACAGAGGCTAACAATATAAGTCTAATTTTACAAAAAAGAACATTTAACTTACATCAGAAAATGTGAACGAAGTTAGAATATAATGTATTGCTTATATGCTTATGTGCAACTAATAATATATAATATTTATAATATATACAATATATACCTTGTACATGGGGTGTGTGTGTGTGTGTGTGTGTGTGTGTGTGTGTGTGTGTGTGTGTGTGTGTGTGTGTGTGTGTGTGTGTGTGTGTGTGTGTGTGTGTGTGTGTGTGTGTGTATATTCTTTTAACGATTTATTTGAATTACCAATCTACGCGTAACGTCAAAAATTTTACATTCCTTGTGCTTCAGACTTCGGCCGCGAATCATCAAAACAATACGATTATCTATAAGTTTATGGAAACTTAATCCTTTTGCAGTTTGTTAACCAGGAGGACGTTGAAGTATTAAAAAAAAGAGTGATAGCTTTTAATAATAATCAAACTCTGTGGATATTTAAATTGACATTTCATCTAGCAATAATTACAAAATATTTATTTACCTTTAACACAAGTCCTCATATCTTCGCCAAAGAAGAAGTTCGCTTGGCAGGAGCAAATTCCGTCTCTTATCTCAGTGAAGAATCCTACACACTGTTCTTGTGAAGTGACTGGCGATCCGAGTTCTGGAAAAAAGAAAAATAAATGGTTGGGGCAACCCACACGTAGCTTCATCCACATCACGTGGCTCGTGACGTGATATGGTATGGGAAATATGTGACAGAAAAAGATTAATGATAATAGTAACAGGCCCCCTAGACGATTTCGACTACGGTGGCCAGTCACATCGACTTACCGACTGCGCGGGACATATTATAGTGCACTAGTGTGTGCGCAAACACAGGCACTCTCTATTCCTTTCACTCTCATAGCCCGATGGGACAGCAATCTGACACGACCGGAGAGAGATCGCAGAACTAACGGTTTTACGTGCTTTTCCGAGGCACGAGGGTTAAACACCAACTTTCAAACTCCGGGCCACTCTAAGAATTTCTGAGCAGAAAACTGAGGTATATATTTTTGGCCCGACCCGGGGATCGAACCCGGGACCTCTGGCGCAGCCGTTGCTTTAAATAGCGACCCTCTATACCGCTACGCCACCGAGGCAGTTTTTAAGATTAATGATACAGATGCGATTTGGTAGTAGCTGAAGGTAATAAACCTTAGGTGGGTAAAAAACCAATACCATTTCTTGTGTTTTTTATCAGATAACGTATAGTCTTACCATCATACCTAATTAAAAGATATTTGGTAGTTAAAATTTAGAAAATTAAACTTACCAGCCAAACAAATAGTGTTTCCCGCATCAGGGTAGTACCCAAGAGGACACACACAGACGCCATACTGCGAACATACCAGCGGATCTGCACAACCGGTAGTGACGTCACACACTTCACCATACTGTGTTAGTGTGTTGAAGGTTTGAGGTGCTGTTCTGTTAGATGGTTTGGGGACGGCTTCTGAGGATGATACTCTGGTGTCAGGGGCTGAAATAATAACGTTGAATTGTGAAAAACAAGTGAAGATATACATACCATTATCAAACTAAAATTAAAAACCACGACAAATAAACAGGCGTCGCTTCCAATCAAATATACGAGATACGCAAATATACGTGGTACAAGCGATTTCCGACCTAGAATTGGTACGGCGGAATTATAATTTATATTGCCTCAGCAGAGTGCATAATTGATAAGATTCATTACACTGCAGAGTTCGAAGTTTGTTGCGAATGTGTAAAGATTTTGTGGCTGCAATCCATCGTATGATGTTGTTGTTTCAATTGGACATCATGACACGGAGGTCTAATGTTCTAAAAGTAATCATCGTTTCTCAGATAACACACCAATTGTTTTATTTAGAACTAAGGAATTTTATTTCTTGTGCTACGAATACCAGACAACGATTATGAGACATCTTCCATAAATATAAGCGTATAAACATCCACGACAAAGGTACAAATGTTCGTTGTCATCACACAAACATTTGCTCCTTGCAGGATTCATACCTGCGAGCGTCGGTGCCATGAACTCTAAGCGAACGCGTCGTCAAATCGTTAAACGTCACCGTGTCTATAGAATATCGTTTAAAACGGTGAAGTACCAAGGCCATAGCTACCTTCGCAGACCTTCGGCCGGTGTGTCAGTCCCGGAAATTGACTCGAAGGGTCAAAAACAAAATTCGCGTCCAACGTCAAATCCGTACTGCTTTATGGGTGCGAAACGTGGTAGGCTAGATGTAGAGTGAAATGAAACGAGAAGCTCAAGATCGAATGCGATGAAGGACATTTAAAACTGTCATTAAAGAAACCATAATGACGAAAGCGTATTATAAAGTAGATGATTTAAAAGATAGAAAAGTATGGACTTGCATGATCACTACAAACATTGTAAAACTTTTGAAAAGAGGCATTGACAATAGTGACTGAGTTTGTTGCGCAGCTTCTTCTCAGCACTAGCCCACAATTTGTCCCGAAGCTGTGGTCCGGTTTATATTGGGACGTGTAAAAGTGCCCACAATGGACCTATTTGCACAAATATATAACTTTTATGACTTTTTACTGTCCCATCTTGGACGCAAAGACATATAACTAAGTCAAAAATCTCACCTGCAGCATTTTTGTCGAAGCACTGCAGATCGAAAAGTCCACAGGCACCACCCTCGAATTGACAGTCCTCATCTATCACACAGTTGTCTCCCACAGCTGAAATGTGAAACATTGGATTGATTTCTGACTTACTGATGTTGTTTTGCTGACTTGATGACCTTTTCAAAAACGAAACCATTTCCTTATGGCAAGGAGGATATGATGCTGGCTGCGTTGCCGCGTTGGATAGCTATGCTAATCCTTTGAGCTAGGAACCAGCCAGCTTTATTATTGGCTGTTACAGAATGAAGTCTTGTTCATATATCTAAAAGACTTGCAAACTTTGCTCATGGATTCATAAATTAACTTTTAAATAAAGGTGACTAATTTTTTTTTTTACTTTATTGGCATCGATCAAAAAACTCGTATTTTAAATAAGACCAAAGCCTTTGGTCTTGCGTCTGACCTTCCTTTAATTTATTTTTTCACGTAAGTAAGGAAAACAGACAATGCAATCACTAGGCGTACGTAGCGCACACGCTTGAGAACACATTTTTTTACGTACTTAATTGACTATTTAACGTTCAGGTTCCATTACAAAGACTGCGAGAATTATTGGACACCAATCACAGTGCTCTAATCCCAAAGTAAGTAGCCGATGCACTTGTGTTATGGCAATCAGACACAACGGACCGCAACACCCAGACCCGAGACTATATAGACAATTATTATTTCTACATTGACCCGATCGGGAATCGAACCCGGAACCTCGAAGCAGCGACGCCTTGAAACCCAGCGTACTAAGCCACTACCTACACCATGGAGGTCGTCAACTTACTGAACTATTTTAACTTATAATTTAAATGTCTCACCCAAAGCTTTTCTCCTGCACTCGCCCCTCTGTCTAAAGTAATACCCCTCAGCACACTGACACGTGCCATCGTCACAGCTCATGCTGAACGGATCGTTCAGGTCCCCTTGACACTCTTCATCTCGGGAACAGCTCTCTCCAAGGGTGTTGGAGGGCCAGCATCGGCCTTGGAAGTAGTGGAAACCTGGCTGGCAGAGACAGTTGCCGACTGAAAGAAATTGAAAATTAATATTGGACACCAATCACTAGTGATCGGGTAATCGGATGTATATTTACCTAAAGTTGAGGTATTGGCTATATTTGGCGAAAATTCCGGGATTTCTGAATCAAAAAATGTAGTGTTGTAATTATGAAACCAAATTGGTACTACTATGTATGTATGGACTTTCTACTGTACCTACCGTTACCATGAGTTTACTTGCTAGCGACTACGTAAGTTTTTGTATGGAAAATTTTAGTTCTGTCAGTGACCGCTAGAGGCGCTGTGCAATTTTCGATAGACATTTTTACGTTGTCGCTAGCGAGTAAAACCGTCGTCGCTATCGAGTAAACTCATCATCATCATCATCATTATCAGCCAAATGACGTCCACTGCTGAACATAGGCCTCCCCCACGGCTTTCCACAGCGACCGATCACTAGCGGTCTGCATCCAGTTTGATCCTGCGATCTTTATAAGGTCGTCTGTCCATCTTGTTGGTGCACGTCCCACGCTGCGTCTCTGGTCGAAGGGTCTCCAATCTAGAACTTTCCTGCCCCAACGGCTATCAGTTCTTCGCGCTATATGCCCTGCCCATTGCCACTTGAGCTTAAAAACTCAAAAAACTCATGGCGAGTAAACTCATGGTAACGGTACTGATCTTCTCACACTTAACACACTCATCAATTGATGGGGAGTTAAGAATCAACTTCAATTATTATATTTAATTAATTTAATATTTATATTTATTTAATTACCAACACATAAAATAATATGTAATCCCGGAGTCCTGTTTTTTTATGAAACTAATACCACATGCTAAATACGTTGTTTCCTCACCAAGTTACAGACTAGTTTCGCATTCCCGAATTTTCTGGAATCCCGCGATTTATATTAAAATAAAACATCATCATAATATCTAAGCCAGAAATGAACTTATGCATGTCAGTGGCAATCACATACATTGCTATGATCCCAAAGTACTATGTATTTTGCATTTGTGTTATTATGACAGACATAAGAGGAGATAGTGGCACAAATTATGATACGATAACCATAATTAGATTTTTGTTTTTACGTCAATAGTGATTTGTCACTATACAAACTTAATAATATAAATTGCACCTGTAAAAAACAACTCTGTCAGACGATGAATCGAACCCCATATATTGTGAGAGCAATCTCGCAACACTGATCAATTTGCTTTTCACAAATTAAATTTATAATAGTATTAAATTTGTTTGTTTATTGTTTTTTTAATTTATTAGAAGTAAAAGGTTAAAGAAAATACATGCAAAAACTAGTAGCTTAAAACCTAATCAAAAATAAAACCGTGTCCACGAGGCAAAGAGGCGAGGATGCTGGCTCCGTTACCGCGTTGGATAGCAATACTTATCCGTTGAGCGAGAATTTGTTTGTTTCCGACAAAAACTATAAAAAATATTAAAATTAATACCTGTCGGTTTTAATAATAATACATACCAGAGGAGTTGGCTGGTATCCGACACTCGAAAGACGTGAACAGTCGTGAGCATTGGAAACTTTCCACACATGGAGAGAAGTGGTATGGTGCCACTGTAAAAAATAAAGGATTTTAGAAAGTTGATCATATATCTGTACTGTACACATCAGGATACTATGCAATATGTAAGAAAAGCCTGTCCGATTATTAATTACTACATTAAAAAAGCGTACATGGCAACCCGAAGGGAGGTGATGAGGCGCAGGGGAGGCGCGGAGTTGCGCGGGCATCTCGCAGGTAGCGCGACGGGAGTGTTAATGCATTTTGAAAATCTCCCCGTTTTATGGAAAAAAATGCTAAATTTGTTGACTATAAAAATTGATTAAAAAAGTTTTCATGAATTACCTATTTTTGGTACATGTTTTTGTGATGTTTCGGTTCAAAGTTTGTATTATACATTAACATTTATTTTTTCAAGTAGATATTTTATGTATCAACGTCACCAAGGCTTTACCACTAGCGACCACGCACCGGTAACTCAGTGAAAAAACATTAGGCAACAACAGAGCGTTACCGTTAATGTGGCTCCACTCTTGGTGTGTCAAACACGCTCATCGTGTATCCACACCGTCCGGTTGCATTGCCGACTGCATAGGTCAATTAAACATATAAGTCTATGTAATTAACCTGTTAGAAACTATAGAAAATGTTGCTGCGGCATCCACAACAGACGCCTCGGTGGTATGGATACACCATCAGACATAGTTGACGGACTGATGCCAAATCCTAGCTTGTTCTTACTTCAGCACCTTTTAATTAATCTACTCACAAGGTACGCAATTTGTTTATGGTGTGTCAATCACGATCATGGTGTATCCACACCGCCCGGCGGCATCATTCAATCAACTGTCAGATACTATAGAAAATGCCGCTGCGGCAGTGTTGATACTTTGCCGCAACAGTGACAGCGGTTGATCATAGATGTCGCTACAATACACCATCAGATATGGATTGGCTCGTTCTTCCTTCAGGACAGGACATTAATAACTCTTTATTGACCAATCTACTTACAAGGTACGCAAGCCGTGCCGCCCAAGGCAAGCTGTGTACCAGGAGGACACACACAAGCGCCGCTCACGCACGTACTGCCGGTTATGGTGGAACAGTCGCTGTTCTGGCTGCAGCTCCAGATGGCTGATGATGCTGTGTGGATGTGGAGGAGGCCCCCTGAAAGAGGAAGAGTGTGTTACGATGCACGGTCAGGGTTCAAACAAAAATCACTTGCACACACAATGGGCGCCACTTCAATTAAAAAAAAAAAACGGCTTAGTGCGAGTCCGTCCCGCGCACAGAGGGTTCCGTGCCAACTTTAACTAAATTAGGGAATACACTCACTTCCACTCAGTAAAATACCACAATATTTTGTTGACAGCAAATATAACTTTGTTTTTCATAGTGTTTGTATGAGGAACAAAGTTATCCTTATCCTTATATCCTTAGGACATTCCCACACATCGCCATCTAGTCCCAAAGTAAGCTACTCAAAGCTTGTGTTATGGGTACCAGACAACGGATATAATACTTAAATACTTTTTTGTTTTTGTAAATACATACATGGTATACATAGAAAACACCCAGACCAATACAAACAGACATGTTCATGCACACAAATGTGATAAAAACTCGTCAGTATGGGCTTCACCGATATATATTTCTCTCAAACAATATACTCCATATTTTACAAGGAACAGAACTGTCAAACATGTCACAATACTTATCCTTATTTTTAAACCAGTTTGGGCTAAGGCCTTTGGCCATACAGCCTAGTCGTACACTTGTCACAAATAACGGAATGAGGCGATTATATCGCATAGGTACTCACGAAAGGTTTTATTTTAACGATTGCTAACATTCGGCCATCCTGACAAATGTCTGACCCCAGACAATCAGTAACTAAATTGCGAACAGTTTATCATGGAATACAGATATCATATCAATTACATTAATTGATGTGTACATGAACATTAACTAAAAGCTCAACCCATTTACAAGGATGCAAACTTGAAAGGCTGTACAATCTGAGAACCGTCTGACTCTAGCCAGATAAGTGGTTACAATAATTTATACATTAACTAGGTACATTAAATACGGAAATCGAATAAGTATTCCTATATGGAAGCTCCTCCTGAGTTTTAAATCTAAAAGGACTTGGACCTCATATAACATCACATAAGTCCAATGAGATAATAAATTAACGGTACTAAAAAAACTCACACATAGGTATCATACATAATTAGTATTATATTTGTCTTAACAAAAGTATATAAAATTTTCAGAGGAAGTACTAATTATGGCTTTTCAAAATCTTTGGGACACAAAGAAATTTGCTAATAAAATGGTCTGACAAAGCTTCAATCCAACATTCTGAGAATCAAAGTTTTAGTATTAACGATGCTCTTTTATTTGGTTGGTCTTATATAGTTTTGTAGCCCAAAACTTACAAATATTGCATGCGAATATAATTGATCCATGTTATACTTCATACATCAACATTTTTAGCAACACAGTCAGTTTTTTATATACATACAAGAAAAATATAAAATGAACGCATATTAAAGAAACTACATTTAATTTACATTTGAACGTGTTCAATTATCAATTCAATTTTAGCTATATTCATTATATTATTAGTCATTAATAATTATCAAATTAAATCAATCATTACGTATACAAAATACAGTGTCAGTATAATTAAAAAGTTGTCATAAATGTGTTATGTATTCAAGTTCTATAACAAATGATTATATTGCTAGTCAATTTGCGGCAAAGCCTTATTAAAAATTATAAGAGTGGTTACAAATCTGCTTTAAGCATCATTTTCCTTTCAAAACATATTTGAACAAATGTCTTTGAACCCTTATATAAAAGCTACTTCCGATAATATAATCAATGCACAAGCTAATAAAATGGCTAAGTGGAGGTAAAGCTAGTATCATTTAAAAATGATTGTACGTAGGTACTATATAATTCTTTGAGTTGTACGTTGTACGTACGTTGTCATCCTTTAAATTCTGCTATAACTATCTGCATATGATTATGTTCAAAGCAAACAAGTTCATCTATTTTCGAAACAGTAATAATAATAACTTCAGAAGTTAATAAAGAGAAAATAATAATAAATAGAAAACAAATTCACTTAAACTAGAATAGTAACTAAAATCTCTTAAATGTTACAAATACTTTTATGGAAACTGCATCAAAATGGCTTCGGCCATCCTTATGTCAGTGAATGCCCTCATTCACTCGGAATACCAGTGCACGTCAGCAGGACGCGCACACATCCAATTACCAGTCTTCAGTCTCAACTAAGTATCACTATAACTCCGGCATTTAAATACCTAAATCAAGCTGTTTGGCAGCACACTTGTGCCAGCCAAGTTCTCACCGGGATAACAATATATGACTGTCTTCATTCTTGCTCGAACATCGCATTGTATAGATCATTAAACGGTGATGTGATGGAAGCACATTTACTCCGTCTCCTATCATCTCGCTCACGCTTGCTCCATCAACTAAGCTGAATCATAAATCTGATTAAGTCACGTTCGTTCTATCTACTTGTATGAATCATAATCGGATTGATAGTAAGCTCGATCCGTTTACTTGTCTGAATCATATTTACGTCTGATCGGCAGCATCCTCTCGCTGCATTTCAATATCGTAGTCATAAATCTGTCTGGAAACATGCTCGCTTCATTTACCTATAAATAAATAAATAAATATAAATATTGGACACCAATCACATACATTGCTCTGATCCCAAAGTAAGTAGCTAATGCATTTGTGTTATGAAAATCAGACACAACGGTGGTACCACAACACCCAGACCCGAGACAATAATTTCTACATTGACCCGACCGGGAATCGAACCCGGGACCTCAGAGCGGCAACGCCTTGAAACCCAGCGTTCTTAGCCACTACACCACGGAGGTCGTCAACCTATCATGATCATCAATGTGATTTTTAACGTTCCAGCGTAACCTCATTAAAATCAGCTTAATTCGCTCCATCTCAGTATCAGAATTTCAGTGATGGCAGCACGCCCATCTCATCATCTTCTTGATTATTAGTGTTGGCAGCACGCTCACTCCAACATCTGATATTGTGGGTTCTTATTCAGTGATGGTGTACGCTCACACCATCACCTGTTAGCTTATCTATCAGTATTGGCAGTACGCTCACTCCAACATCTGATCATGTGGGTTCTTATTAAGTGATGGTGTACGCTCACACCATCACCTGTTTGCTTAACTATCAGTATTGGCAGTACGCTCACTCCAACATCTGATTATGTGGGTTCTTATTCAGTGATGGTGTACGCTCACACCATCACCTGTTTGCTTCTCTATCAGTATTGGCAGTACGCTCACTCCAACATCTGATTATGTGGGTTCTTAATCAGTAATGGCAGCACACTTGCCCCATTATCAGATTATCTCGATCATAAAACGGTGATTGGCAGCACTCTTGCTCCAACATCCGACTGCAATAATTCAGTCAAATGCTTTCTCACTTTGAAGGTCTGTGTGGGTTTTTAATTAGTAATGGCAGCATGCTCGCCCCATTATCTGATAATCTAGATCATGATCCGGTGATTGGCAGCACTCTCGCTCCAACATCCGACTAACAATTATTCAGCCAACGGCAGCTCTCTCAAGGTACCTTGAATATAACTATTACAATATGTCATCATAAAAGAAAGCTTAGTCTACTTTTAGGTTGCCTTCGTGGCACTTAGATTTGTGAACATTACTTAAACAGTCGTTGGATTGCACTTAGATTGATTGGATTTATGAAGTTTCATTCTTTTCTTTTAAATCTAAAATAACCGTCAACCTAAAATGCCTCCTACATATTCAGTTAATCTATGCCCATTGCACTTGCAATTGCAACAGTGCTGAACTATCGGAGACAATAAATGAGATATACGGTAGCAGTCCCATATCAAACAATCATAATAAAACCTTGCCTTATTCGTAAGAAAATCGTTATATTCACTTCAATTCAAATGAAACGTTCATATCAACATTGGACATGTTGTCAACATGAGAGATACCTATCAATTCTTCTCTTTAGCTAACTGTGATAGTGAATAAAAGTTCCAATCATGTTTCTCTCCTAAGGGTAAAATGGATTAAAATCCTAAAGATTCAGTCATTTACATTTGCAAATATCAACATAATAATCAAACAAATAATAAAATGATACTATTTTAGCTGCTAACAGCCTTTAAGTATTAAGTTTTCTATGATCATTAATGAGGATAATTATCAACTCATCAGTGTTGTCAGTTAACAATAGCTCTGCCTATCATACATAACTAGCTACAGACTTTGATGTTTTTAAGGCCCCTACTGTTTGTCCTTTAGTAAAAGTCATATAAATCACATGATTTAAGTTATTTCGCTCGAATCACAATACAGGCGTAGCTAATCTTATACTCATTATTGTTTTAAGTCTATTAATATTGTAAGTTGTGATTTGGTCTATTATCAGGTTTCCGAACATTTTTTTTTTTATATACATAACGCCATAAAATGTAACGTCCAATAACCGTCTTTAAGGAATGCATCTGTTACAATATGACAACTGTCTCATTCCAGAGAACCATCATTAGGCGTTTCTTGCCAAAACTCTAAGAGGCTTGATTTTTTAATGGCACTTAATGTTTTTTTTATATAATTAACCATCGTGTATTTATATCATTTATTACTGCTTAACACCATGTGGCATTTTCTATCAGCACTACAGTTGGCTAACAATGGAACAACTAACTTCAGTAAGTTTTTAACTCTTCTATACAGATCTTCATCACTGAGAGTATTAAAGAAACTCATATATTATCTCCTCAATTAAGTTGAGTATTATAAGGACCAACCAAATATGAGACATGCATCATGATATTTCTTAATTTGGCCTACTCACTCGCAAATTGTAACATTTAAACTATTTATTAATTACAATCTGAAGTTCTGAACCATAACTTTAAAAATAGAAATTCTATTTTCTCATGTTGTTCTTGCTTAAATTAATGTATTTCAGTAAAATTAATTTCAGTAATTAATTAATGCTACTTTTGTCAGAACATGGCTTATTATTTTTCAAGAAATTATATATCACATTCTTTTTTATTAATCTGAATTATCCAAGAACAGCAGACAAATTGCTAATGCATTCTATAACTTCGTCACGTAAGCTACTAAAGTTATTTTCTTTTGAGCCGGTACTCATTAATTTATGACGCCGTAATGTAAGCACTACCATCTGGTGTTTCTACAATACAATTCAATGTGCAGACTCCGTTATAATAATGAACCCTTCCGCGCGCTGCATAACATGTGGAAGGAAGGAAGCTTCATTTATAAAAACTCTTTTCCTTTCTTTTAAGTCGGTTAAATTATGTTTACTTCTAGTACTCAAATTCAAACATTTTCTATCTACTTTTGCTCAACACTATAGTAACACCTTAGTATTGTAATATCAGTAGATATGTGTTTTTTAAAGTTACAACTATTTGATATTTAAAACAATTATCTTCTAGTGCCTTTTACATAATTGGGTAATTTAATTTTAAACTGTTATGGTAACATTAAATACACTGCATGTGGCTAATTAAAATCCGCAAGAAGGTATACATACTGTTTAATCTAAACAAATATAAAGTTTAATATAAATGGTCAAATCAACTTATTTCTAGAATGTATATAAAGGTACTTTTTTTTTATGAACAGTTTCCATTACTTGCCTGACAAGCCTGCTATATACCATTTTACATTGCTAGTTTCTACTTTGAATGATCAAGTCTCATAATTTGGTCTTATTGCTTTTGAGATCACATTATCCTGAACCTAAAAGAAGTATAGACTTTGAAACATGAGTAATTTAAGGCTGCTGAACTGATACTGAGACACTTGAAATTTAAAACTTCCTAATGAAACAACAGTTTGGTCACAACTCACACCTGAGATGGGTTTCCAAATCAGCTGTTTGTTCTTTTTAAGGAACATATTTACTTTTATCAAAGAGCTGGCTACTTATCAGTTTTACAAATATTTCCATTTGTCAGATGTAAGTTAAAATTGAAAATCTTTTTATGTGCTTGATCAATTATAGGCGCAGTTCAATTTAAATTAACTTTAAATAATATATTCAACTAAGTAGTGACTAATTTCAGAAAGAAAAGTTTTGTTCCTGTTGGCATGTAGTACCATAAGTTTCTATAACATTATTGTTTTTCTTTGTCTGCTAACTTAAATAATGTGTTTCAAAATCATTCCAATTGTTTATTAAGTCATAATAATCTTTTAGTATACATGTATGTGGATGCAAGTTAAAAATAGTTATTTCAGTGAACAACTATTTATCTAACATTTTATATGTTTATTTTTTTTTATCATCATAGTAATGAATATAGTGCCAATTTCATCATCATTAAAAAATATGTTTTATTTTTAAATTTAATCATACTAATCCTGGCGGTTTCTATACTATTCATATATTTATAGAATCAAAATAATACATCGAATAAAAGTACGAGCACATGACACAATTGTATTTCTTTAAAGCAGATCATTAAACCTGTAAGCATTTGGTAATAGAAATTATAAATAAACATTTTGTCAGTAGAAAAAAAATATGTTTAGTAGTAAACTTTTTCAATAGGACTATCTATTTTCTTTACTATGTGTGAAAAATTAGTCAATATTAGAAACAATTGTTCCATAATGAATATATCTTCACTTTGTGTCATCAAAGTATAATGAAAAATAAACAAAACTTTTAATGAATGCATATAATATTGGGCATTACTTGGCGCGCAATTTTTTCTATGATTAACTCATTGTCTTGCTCCTATTAAAGGTATAATAATTGTATTTTTTTAAAAATCAGTCACTTCTTTAATATACAATCTATAGATTTAAGTCTAAGGACTAATGCAGTAATTTGTAAGTCAGATAGTCTAATTCATTGATAAAATTTTAAAATATTTTAAATTATGTTTTAACTGTTAAAATTTTCTTTCTGTGTTCTAATATCATTTATTGAAATTTGATTTTAAAACATGCTTTGCAATAGGCATTATAATTGTTGTAATATTTGTCTTTTCATAATATAAATATTTTTTTTTTTTTTTTGGACGTGCTCACAGACCATTCTGTACTTATCTTTGCTACCCTACATCAATGGGATTAGAAATACTGGTGCTATTAATTAAAGAACTTTGATGGCTTTGTTCACTGAATTCAGTTCATGTTTGTTTTTTGATATCAAGTCTGTGTTTTTTTTTTAATTAACTTATCGCAGGTTACCGTCCTTCTTCAAAGCAATTTATGCATTACTTGGCCTGATTTATTGATGTATTCTGCATTCTCGTTAATAAATGAGCTGATATTAATGTTACAAGATTCGTAATGAATATCATTAGATTAAATCATCATCAGGAAAATTTTGAATGTACAAAAATTATTATCAAATAAATCAAAATAGAAGATACCATGACCTCGTCATAATGTTTCAAATGTTTCAAAACAATACTTTTAAAAGACACTCAATCATTAACTTTCATGTATTATTCAAAAAAGTCGTCTAGAACTCGGTTCCTCAGTACAACCCAAATTCACTTGTTAAAATCATACTTAGTCTCATACCAGTCTTGGTAATCATTGTTGCATATCAATGCATCAATCACTAACAAATAAAACCAAACTTTAAGCTTTTCTCCAAGGAATCAAAGTAGGTAGGTAGGTAACTTAGCAAAATCTGAAATGACGCTTTACTCAAATTCCAAGTTCCAACTTAACTGCTTTCGATTCGGATTGACCATCCACTCAATCACTTTGGTGGGCTTCGTAGGTACGCTTCTCGCTTCTGAAATGATAAAAACTCGTCAGTATGGGCTTCACCGATATATATTTCTCTCAAACAATATACTCCATATTTTACAAGGAACAGAACTGTCAAACATGTCACAATACTTATCCTTATTTTTAAACCAGTTTGGGCTAAGGCCTTTGGCCATACAGCCTAGTCGTACACTTGTCACAAATAACGGAATGAGGCGATTATATCGCATAGGTACTCACGAAAGGTTTTATTTTAACGATTGCTAACAAATGTTTGTATTGTGCGGGGATCGAACCCGCAACCCTCTGCGTAGTAGGCGATTTCTCGACCACTACACCAGACGGGTCGTCAAAAAAAAAAGTTGTTTGCGGTCGTTGAAAATGTGCTTTATCTCAAAAACTTCTCGTTCGATCCCGTCCAAACCAATTTTCGTTGAAAGTATTTGTTAAAATCTACATTATATATTTTTTTCAAAATTTACACTCGCTTAGTTTCGAAGTTAGATGGGGGGGCGCCCCTGTTACCACTTTGGAAGCGTCTACCTATGAAACGATAAAATTTAAAAGAAAATGGTTTAGGAACCACCATGACATTTTAAAAGACCTATCCATAGACACCCCACATCACCACATGCATATTGCATAGGTTTGACTAAAAAAAACGGTTTTAGTTTCATGTATGGGAGCCCTCCCTAAAATATTATTATTTTTTATTTTGTGTACAGAATAAAGTGGCTGTGACATACAGACGGACGGACGGACAGACAGACAGAGAGACTTGACGAAACTATAAGGGTTCCATTTTTACCATTCGGCTACGGAACCCTAAAAACGACGCGAGACACAAGAACTTTTGGCTCATGTTGTCTAGGTGCGAGTTACTATGACTGTGCCTTGATTACTTATAAGTGGTTCCTTCCGAGTTTGTCCGCCCTATTAACTATTCATAAAATGGGTTTGCTTCTGACTCCAGACTAAGCCTAGCATGGCTAAGACAGAGAGACTGAACGAGTCACGTCTCTCGTCCAGAAGAAGCCTTTTCATTCTGATTTTGAATAATTTAATAACTTAACAAAACCATGCACTAAAAAGTCCTCAATGAACTGTAGACTCATTAAAGTATTGGACTCCTTTTTCATTTTTTTTTAATTTTCAAATTAATTTATTCATTTTCACAACAACAAACAAACTTACATAAGTTTAGTTAGGTACATAGTCCATTTTGTTCAATTGTTGGCTGTATTACTAAACACTAAATCAGGCCCATAAAATTATTATCCCTTTAATTTTATGATCAGGCCTGATTTTCCAACGTCAGACAAGAAATATTCATCGAACAACATACAATACGCCTATTTTGAATACAAACTTTTACGTCAGTAACCACTTATACAAATGCCATCACCATCTCAAGCATCATCTATCAGGGCACCGACTTCAAAAAGAAATTATTAGCCTAAAATAAGGTCCTTTCTTGCCTTTAATCAGTCTAGAGTTTATTTAAGACTTTTTAGTGCAGTTCGGATTAAAGTCTGTTTTTGCTTTTTTGTAAAAGTTAAATTTTTCATTAATTCTACTCTCTCTTTAGAAGAGTGGTCTCCTTTTTATTTAAATATGCAGTTTTTTCAGGGTAAGCAGATTGACCTATGTAACTGCCTATGACCTCTCTTTAACAAATGAATTACTCAAAATTATATGCCTGACGTTTCGAAAGCTTTACAGCATCCGTGGTCACAGGCAAAACTAAGGTTATATGAAAAATAAAACTACCATCACTCATTAATATTAATTGACGTTCCTATGCACGCAGAAAGAGCTTACTGTGTCTTAAGATCTTAGAAGTGATGTTGCTCGCGTCTTCGAAAGAATAGGATCCCATGCTGTTGGAACTTTCCAACCATACTTTTCAACGGTAGAGATTTGATACTTTGAACGGTTGAGATTAACACGTTAAAAACAATCAAAATTTCAGCTTTATTATTGGTAAATACTGAAGCTAGTTCTTTCACAGAGATACTTAGCACGATGTCTACATTTTGGGAGTATTAATATGAGCCTCTGACGTGTAATAACACAAAAAATGCACTTGCATTTTTATCACTCACTGCCTAATATCACTTTTTAAAAAATCACATCTAGGACTTACCTAAGAGCAAATAAAATTTATCAGCCACCATTTTTCAAACCTAACACCAACCACTTAAGCTCACATGTGTTCAATACAATTGTATCTAAAAACCAATAATTTATCGAACGATTAGTTAGCTAAAGATAATTTTGTGATATAGATAAAGTAGAATTAAGAAAGTTTTAGATACGGTGATACTATGCAGGTGTTAAATAGAGCTAAGTATGATTAGAATAATGTTGTGTATATGATATAATAAATAAATAAATATTTGACAACATCACATACATTGCTCCGATCCCAAGCTAAGTAGCTAAAGCACTTGTGTTATGGAAATCGGAAACAACGGTGGTATCACAACATCCAGATCCGAGACAATATAGAAAAGATCGTTTTCTACATTGACCCGACCGGGAATCGAACCTGGAACCTCACGGGATGGCGACGCTTGAAACCAGCGTGCTAGCCACTCGACCACGGAGGTCGTCCCTAATATCCCTTTACTACGGTTATTTCAATTTTTCCCTTTTATTATTGCTAAAGTCACAGTTTTTTGTAAGGAACTTGACAGGAATGTTACGAAGAAGTAGGGAGAAGAACGTGGAATTACACTCATAATGCGATAGTCTTAATGCTTCAACACCCGAGCGGTTGCAGGCAATCGCATAACAATAGAATTTGCATTGTGTCTCGTTCACATACACTTGAGGGATTAAAATGGATACCTTTGTACCTACGAGTATACTGTCGAAGACTGCTTCGTTGGTGTAGTGTTTAGTTCGGTAAGTGCTGCCCAAGAGGTCCTGGGTTCGAATCCCAAGTCGAGCCGAAAATTTCTTAGTTTTTCTGTCCTGAAAATACTTTGAAACAGCTCGGAGTCCGGAAGTCGGTGGTGAAGAAACTCGCGTGCCTTACAAAGCACGTTAAACCATTGGTTTTGCGCCTGATCTCTCGCCGGGCATGTCAGAGCCATCTCACCGAATTATGGTAGTGGAGGAACAGAGAATGCCCTTGTGTATTTAACTGCCTCGGTGGCGCAGCGGTTAGAGGGTCGCACTTTAAAGCCACTTCTGCGCCAGATGTCACGGGTTCGATCCCCGGGTCGGGCCAAAAATATGTACCTGAGTTTTTCTATTCAGAAATTCACAAGGTATAGGCCGGAGTTTGGAAGTTGGCGTTGTTTCACTCCCGTGCCTCGAAAAGCACGTAAAGCCGTTGGTCCTGCGCCTGATCTCTCTCCGGTCGTGTCAGATTGCTGTCCCATCGGGCTGTGAGAGTGAAAGGAATAGAGAGTGCACCTGTTATTGCGTTCACACTTGTGCACTATAATATGTCCCGCGCAGGCGGTTAGTCGTTGTGACTGGCCACCGTAGTCGACATCGGCTAGGGGTACTACGTACGTACGTATTGCGCACACACTTAGTCTTGAGTACTATAAACAATGTTCCACGCTGATGGCGAATCTCAGTTGAGTTTAACGGCGTGGTCGGATACGACCAGGAGCTTTATTTTTGAATCACTCGCTTCAAGATGGCGAGTAATTTTTGGTCTAAGATGAATTAAAAGTCATAGAAAAAAACTCGTTGTCGAACGAAAATCACTCGCCGTTTCGAAGCGAGTGATTCAAAAATAGGGCCCCAGAGGGATGTTAATGTAGCTACACACGCTCACTTGATGTTTGGTAGGGAATATATTTTTAGACCTTATTATAAAATAATTTATCAGACCCTATAATAATAAAAAATATCCTAGAAATCATCCTTCTAGGGTGCAAAGAAATAGTTAATTTATTTATAAACTTAATGCACAAACAAACAGTACATAGTTATGGCGGACATAATGATAAAAGCATTCTCTACGACGGTCAAACTGAAAGTTCTTAGAAAATCAAAAACTGATTACATTAGCCAGTTATTAGTTTTATTATATCTTTTCAAAATATTGTCCATTGACGTCAATACACCGCTGCATGCGATGGAACCACTGGGAAAAGCACTTTGCCCACTCGTCCTTAGGGGTCTCTTCAATGGCATCGCGATACGCAGCCACCGCTTCTTCAGCATTCATAAACCGCTTTCCTTTAAGTTTTTCTTTAATTTTTGGAAATAAATAAAAATCACAAGGCGCGAGGTCAGGGCTATACGGCGGGTGACCCAGTAATTCAACGTTTGATGTCGCCAAATAGTCGATCGTTCGCTTGGCGGTGTGCGACGAGGCGTTGTCGTGGTGAAGGAGGATCCTACTGCGAGGTCGTTTCTCTCGAACTTTTTCCAAGACAAGTGGCAAACAATTGGTAGTGTACCATTCTGCAGAAACTGTTTTTTGATCCTCTAACACAATTGTTGCGAAATGACCTATCCTTCCAAAGAACGAGGCCACCATTTTTTTTCCCGCACTTCGATCTCTCTTCACTTTAGTTGGCAACTCCTCGAAAGGAAACACCCACTGAGCAGATTGTCTTTTGGTTTCAGGATCATAACAGTAAATCCAGCTTTCGTCACCTGTTAGTATATCGAACACAGCATTTGAGTCACCTCCGTTAAATCTTTCAATCATTTTACGGCACCAATCCACACGATGGAGTTTTTGAGCCTTAGTCAAATTATGAGGTATCCACCGGGCGCAAAGCTTCCTGACCGCTAAATGTTCGTGGAGGATTTTGTGCACTTGACTCATACCGATGCCTTAGCTTGGCCGAATCTGCTGATAGGTCACTCTTTTGTCAGTCTCTATCATACGCCGCACAACACAGATGTTATTTTCAGTCGTCGCCGTAGAAGGCCGTCCCTCACGTACATCATCAGTGAGATTAGTGCGACCACCTTTTAACTCATTAAACCAGTTGTAAACAGTCGCACGAGATGGGGCTTCATCGTGAAAGGCCAATCGTAGTCTATCATAACTTTCTTGTTGACTTAAATGACATCGAAAGTCATAAAAAATCATTGCTCGAAAATTTTCTCGTGTTAAATTCATGTTGACGTGACACAGACAATTTTCAATTTGCCGCCAAATCGTAAAACAAATGACAAATGAATGAAATATATACTCAGTAATATTGGCAAAGAGTTCTATTTTCAAATTTTAGAATATTTTTTTTATTATATTGTTTATAAGTGGCCAGTTCTAAGAACTTTCAGTTTGACCCTCGTACCAGTCAACCATAGTTTTTAACAGAGAAATACAGGCGGTGCGAAAAAAGCAGCATACAAAATCAGCTGTTAGAATGGGTAAAGTCGCGGAAACAAATTTGTTATGTTTTATGATTTAAGTGGATAGTAGTTGTCACACTTGGGCCCGTTTCCAACGTCCCAGTTCTGCCGGATCACTACTGGATTCCTCAAAAAGGTCTGGTGTGTTCTTATGGCAGTTTTTTGCAGATATGGTTTTCTGTAAGCTGAGTCCTGTGAACAGTCTATCCCGTTTACACCTACCAATAAAGTGGCGCGCTGTAAATTCCTATCTTTAACAGCGTTGCCATGGTAACCCTGTTTACGCATAGTGACATTTTAGAACTGGAACTGTTCCAATTTAATGACAAAACTGGAACATTAAAAAACAGGTATCGGTTTATGCCGGTCTCTGGAAGTTAACGAGATGCCCATGTGAATATTAGCATTAAAACATGTATGCTACTAAACGGCATCCTGTAGAAATTCGTACCGGCAAAATACGGGATGTCTCCGTAGGATACGGTCTTTATTGTTATCCAGCAGCATCCAAAATTCATTGATTATCAGTAGTTACATAAGTTTTGAGCTCATGTGCATAGTTTCCCAAAGTGACTTAACATTTTAAATATAAGTCCTTTCTAATCCTTCCTAGCTCTACATTGCTCACAATTATCGCTACATTCTGCAGGTGTTCAGACAGAGATAATTAACATATACATATTTGCGATCCTGATGCGTCATAGATGCGTTTTACTTAAAAAAATAAACTTAGATACATTTTCAAAATCCATAATTTTAATAAAACGATAGGCAAGGTAACTGTTACACCGTCAGTCTAGCATCCAGTCTGGTCCATCAGTTCGAAATAGAGATGACATACCTAGATATAGTATTATTTAATTTGCATCACCTTAATTCAACTAAAAATAGTTCCATGATGTCTTACAAACGCCTTTTAAAACTCACCAAAATCTTTTAATAACATATTTGTCTTAAAAAGACTAAAATTTGACTACCTTCGTGGTGTAGTGGCTAATAACACTGAGTTTCAAGGCGTTGCCGCTCTGAGGTCCCAGGTCCGATGCCCGGTCGGGTCAATGTAGAAATCATAATGAATTTTCTATATTGTCTCGGGTCTGGGTGTTGTGGTACCACCGTTGTGTCTGATTTCCATAACACAAGTGCATTAGCTACTTACTTTGGGATCAGAGCAATGTAACTTACTAGTAGATGTAGGTAGATGACTTTTTCGCAATCATGCGCAAGAAGACGCTGTCCAAGGTGCACAGAGTGATGGAGAGCAGTAACAAGATCCTGAAGATGATAGCAAGTAGGATAGATGCAGCCTTGTTTGGGAGGCACTCCGAGCTACAGTTTTTTTAGGCAGCTCGGGACGTCTCTGAAACAACTGACTGTTTGAGCCTGTATATCTACTAACATAGCTAATAAGTGTCATTGTTACTAATCCTTATGGAGATAATAACTCTGAAATAAAAGTTTTTTTTTTTTTAATGTATGTAATTGGTGTCCAATATTAATTTATTTATTTATTGATTTGGTGTATAATCGCAAAAGGTGCAAATCACGCTGGGCCTGATTAGGCTACATTAGGCAGTTAGGTTCCTGATTTTAAAGGAGACTGGTAGAGAATGCCCTAAGGTTCGCCAATTGAACAACTCACAGTGCAATAAAGTTTAAATCTGTGCTATGTTTATAAATGTAAGTCGTGTTAATAACGCCATATCTATATCTATACTAATATTATAAAGCTGAAGAGTTTGTTTGTTTGTTTGTTTGTTTGAACGCGCTAATCTCAAAAACTACTGGCCCGATTTGAAAAAATTTTTTTACGTTGGATAGTCCATTTATCGAGGAAGTCTTTAGGCTATATAACATAAAGATACGACTCATAGGACCACAGCAGAAATGAAAAATGTTGCGAAAACGGGAGAAAGATATTCCTTTTGAGAGCTTCCGCTGCATACGCTGCGGAAACCGCTTAAGTTACACAAAAATCATGTATGACAGGATTGTTCAGCATTAAGAGTTCTATAATAAAGTCCGCGACAGCATATGTCTATCTTTTATGGTTGACTTACTACAACCTTTTTTATGTTAACAAATTTGTAAAAAAATAATGTATTATTTTTAGAGGTGTATTATACACACAGGTATTTATTCTTATCAAAATAAATACATTCATCATCACGAGCATTTCATTTAGAACCAAGTTGCCCTTTATATCATTTGATTTCAATAAATATCTTAGGAGCTATCACCGTTTTAACATAACTCCGCACCAAAATAATGTTCGCAGCTTAAGTACAACGTGCGCTTTCGTTAATATATTATAAAGCTGAAGAGTTTGTTTGTTTGAACGCGCTTATCTCAGGAACTGCTGGACCGAAAAAATATTTCTGTGTTGGATAGCTTATTTATCGAGAAAGGCTTTAGGATATAAAACATGACGCTGCGACGGGAGGGGAGGGAGCAAACTCAAAACGCGCGGACGAAGTCGCGGGGGACCGCTAGTATCTACATAAACAGCTGAACCAATTTAACTGAAAATTGGTGAGGAGGAGTGTAGAACCAGGAGACGGACAAAGGATTTTTTGTATTCAAGAACGTGTGGACCGATTTTCGTGATTTTAACTTTGTTGGATTTGGCCCGGAAAAAGGATGATAACCATAAATTGCGACCGAGGCGAGAGGAATTCCGCTGGGACTGCTAGTAAATAAAAGAAATGCATAACTTTACAAATTTTTTATGAGTTTTCGGGTGACAAATTTATGTTATGTTATATTTTATGTATACTATTTATGGGTTATAGTCTAGTTCTATAAGTTTCGTTTTCATGTTTTGTAAGTTACCGAGTGTAAGCTATCTGTGTACTAAACAATAAATAAATCTATACTAGTATTATAAAGCTGAAGAGTTTGTTTGTTTGTTTGAACGCGCTAATATCAGCAACTAATGGACCGATTTGAAAAAATATTTTTGTGTTGGATAGCTTATTTATCGAGGAAGGCTTTAGGCTGTAAAACATCACGCTGCAACATCACCATGAAAAGCTCAAGAAACAGCCCAAGAATTTTACCAATCCCTTCTATGAATTAGTTTAAGTATAGCTATTCCGTGCAGGTGTTTTTATATCGGTGTTGATAATGTTATCTATATCACTATGCGATTGTTGTGAATTTAGATCGTCTCCATCTAATATAGTGACGAAATCGTTTATCATACTGATAGTTTGAATTTGTAGACTGTGCTCTGTCAGTCTCAGAATAAAAGGTTAAATCGTTTATGGGCTGATTTTTCAATAGTCAGCCTGTTGATTCACAAAGTCAACCTCGACACTGATCCATATATGGACCTTCGCCTGGGTCGAGAAATTGGTATTCACAAACTCTCCAAAACTCTCATCGAATCTAGCGCCGATCGCCTCAAACGGCGTGAGTTGAAACTAAACCTGGGCGAGTTATTTGACACGTTTCTATGGACTTTGACGCGTTTGGCAGCTGAAAAATTATAGCATCGCCAAAGCTGCAGACTCGCCTCAGTCGATGTCACAGTGAATAAATGATAAGTAGTGTTTAGAAGGAAAAAAAGTTGTGAAACTTATTTTTAACATTTTTTTTGGGTCCTTGAAGGTAATGAAGATGAGAGACCGTATGAATGAGGGTTTTCTTCATGAAAAATACCCATCAACTTGCTAACAGAATTAATAAAATGAACAAGAACAAATGTTTAATTTCTTATTTCCTCTTGTATAAGAATAAAAATAAAACTGTGAGCGTAAAATATACCTAATACCTAGATAACATAGGTATTTAAAAAAAATGTACTGATACCGTTAAAAAACTCAAAACATTGCACTGTATCTACTGACTATAAAGTGCACTGTGAATACGGACATCGCCTATTCACAACATCGTCTGACATATATCCGTGAAGAGTCATGTCAAGATTATCAAGACGTCAATACCTATTTGCATAAAATATTATATTTTTTGCAATAAACCAAAAAGATATTTCATCAAATTTGGCCATCACACACCAAAAAATAAAGTTATTGAAGAATCCGATTAAGCTTGTGGTACTCTGTGTCGTTAAGACTCCTGGAGCCGCCACAGTAATATAAGCTGGATCTTGGAGCATAATTTTGCGAGATATACATTTTCTGCCTGAGTGAGTATCAAGTTCACGTCGGAGCAATATCTTGGACCTTTTTTTAACGCGAAATCCTCGTGGTGCGGATTCTCAAAGAGAATGAAGATACGTTCATCCAACTTTAAAACTACAGTCCTACTCTAACCAAAGGTACTAAATAGAAAGGCTAGCTAGCCTAAAACAATGCTTTGGCTAAGCACGCGATACGTGTAATCAATCAATTTTATAAAATTCCGGAGGCATACGAAATATAACCTATATTTTATCGTTTGCTGTTGTTTCAGATTCTATGTAGGTATAGTGTATTTTTATGAGATGACATCAGACATGTTGAAAATTTTGAAAAGCTATATTTTTATCTAAGCATCACTAAAACGGAGTAGAGTAGAAAATACACCACAGTGCTTAATATCGTTTCGTTTGTCCACAATATGCAGATGTCACGTTCTTACTTTTATTTCGGTTATTCACTTCCAAGATGAACTTGATTATTTGTGCCAATGTAAAGAGCAAAAGAGCTAGAGGGAAAATCTCATTTAAATGATTGAACTAAGTAGAGCAGCTCCTAAGGGTTTGAGAAAGAGATCCAGTATTGCTACTGACCCCAAGAAATGGAGAGAATGTAAAACACTAGTGTGTAATACTTAGGTTTATTGCTAAAAAACTTTTAATAAAATAAAGTCATTTATTCAAATGCATTTTTTATTTAATACATACACTTAGAGGTATGATGGATGGATGATTCAGTCTACTAAACGTGCCAGATGCTGTGTTTTTGTTTTGCACTGTTGACCTGGTATATGCTCGTTCCTTTTATTTAATTACAATAATTAGGTACTTAATTCAAGATTTTATCAAAAATACTTATTTGCTAAACCATAATACCGTAACATAATATAAATGGCAAGTTTATGGAATTGTTCCTTGCCCAGACCGTTTTCTGGTTAAAACCCAGGGCTCGCGTGCCTACGAGTAGCACAACATGCTCCTAAAACCAGCCCTCAGTGTTGACGATCGCGACGCAGCAACATTTACTTGATTGGTAACATCAAATATATTATTTTCAGGCTTTTGCTGGCTGGAATTGAAGAAAAAATGATGAATATAGAGCTGAAAAATTATTTAAAAAGCTTGAAAATTGCTTGAGACTTATACATTTATTTGACATCTCACGAATGTAGTTTAGCTCAGGCGATGTTCTGAATCGGGCGAAATACGTCATGGTTGTAGATACAGAAAGTATTTTAATGTTTAACACCGTAAAGTTTATTTTTGCTTAACCATAGCCGTCACATCAACAAAGGCGGATAGTTAGGGCGAGGGCGAGAGCGAAATCTAATTAAAAACTTAACCATAAAGCAAAAGACATAGACATTTGTGTCAATCAAATGGTGTATCCACATCGCCCAGCGGCATTACCGGCGTCCAAACGTCAAAAATTTCAGATACCATAGTATCGTTATTTTTCATAGAAAATGCCGCTGCAGCCCTAGATTATTATATTTTTCTCAGTATGAGCAGCAGAGCCGCCAACGTAATACCACCGGGTGGTGTGGACACAATAAATATGCACAAATGATTTTTCCCTTTTTACGGTTTCCAGGTCTAAAGCCATGCAGCCAACATAAAACATAAAACATAAAACTTGCCTAATTTATTTCAAGGCTTTAATTGAGTTTGCTGTTCATACCATTTAGTTTGATATAAAAGTCCTCATCTCAGCTCCGTCTATTTTTCTAAACAGTATTTAGCACATAATTTCGAATATTGTTTAATCCAAGACATGAAACAATGTTTTAGTATTTGTAGTAAGGCTGAAGGTTTGACTTGGCGATTAAAGACACCGATAGTGTATTTTTTAATAAGATATTGTATATTGTGTTATTAGAACGCGTTTTTTTAAATTCAGATCAAAACCTTATTTTTCAATAAAAATATTTAATTTTTATCTCTGTTTTTGCTCTTTGGTTCAATTACACCTTTCAATTGATCTCGCCTCGCCCTTGCTTGCTATCTCGCCTTTGTTGATGTCACGGTTATGCAAAAACTTACTTTACGACTTCACGTTTAAAATACTTTTTGCATCTATAACCGTGACGCACTTCGCCCGATTCATGACATCGCTTGAGATGAAATACATCCGTGAGATTTTGACATAAAAACGGCATATCAGTAGCAGTATTTGCAAGCAAATAAATCAATTTACAGTCATTTGATAACTATTTTTTCAACTCTGATGATGCCAATCAAGCAAATTTATGATGCTCCGTCGTCAAGACGCTTAGAGAGTAGTTGCTGTTAATCATCTTGGGTTGCTGCGTTCTAGAGCATAGTGTGCTTGATACGTGAGCAATGGATTTTATCAGAAATTGTTCTGAGCGAGGAATGTCTGTACCTCTTGTGCAGGAAGAACAAACACCTAATATATCGAAAAACAAAAGGAGTCTCATTTTTCTATGTTACGTCCGTTGAACTATTCAAAACAACATTAAACAGTTAAAAAGTTTCAGAGGGAGATACTCATTGTGAGAGTAGTTCCTTGATATGAGGAAGTGATTTGTATTGCTGCTGATGACTGCGAATAAGGGGTAATACCTAACAAACCGACCTACCCGGTTTGTTAGGTATTGCCCGGTTTGGTAAGCATGAGTAACCATGATTATAATGACAAAGGATCAGCCACATAAAAAGAAAGATAGCGTGAGTGCTTAGGCATATACAAGCTTTTATGAATAAAAACTTTTATCAATGTTCATGATTGTATTTATTCCTTATTAATTTTAAAAACTTTAGTTCAGTGCAGATTGTCATTGATGTTGTGCTGAAATGTAGTAAGTGTCTGCTCCCTTGCTGCTAAAGGCAAATTCATGTTATTTCTTTAACTTGTGTTCATTACCTTTTGAGAATGTATTTTTCGAATGTTAATATCAAATCTCTTGAATCTTCTGTAATGAGAACAAGGAAACTTTCTTTAATCTTGAAAGAAAATACAAACATAAATACGTAACATAGGTAGGTTGCTACCTACCTAATAGTATCTCTGGGCGGCTTACTATAGGTAAAGACAGATATTAAACATGCACGTCTATCACAATGAATATAACATTTCCATTGGTGACTATTAAGGCATGCAAAATGTACATAACTATTGTTTTGGTTGGTGGCGATCGAATATAAGTTCACCAGCGTGGGCTCACTGAAAAAAGATTACCTACTTACATGATCAGTGGCTCACTGTTCTGTCAAATTACATTTATTTGTTTTTTATATATATAAAATCATCTTATTAAATAAAATCATCTTGTTTTTTATATATATAAAATCATCATATGACAAGCTTCTTGACAAACCATGGCATGACACAAAACTCGTGTCAATGGTATTTTCTTTTTTAACGGTTTTTGTCTCTGTTGGTGTATCCTCTCCGCCTGGCGGCAAAAGATCTTGACGTAGGCCTGCGGCAAAGCCGCTGCTGGTCGGGGTGTGGATACACCATTAAAGTATGTGGGCAAATAGGTAAATTTAAATAAAACTAGGTTCAATACATTGTGTTGTTGATTTATTAGAGTTTAAAATAAATTAAACTAAATAATTCTGGTATTTTTTTGTTTCCGTTTTAGAGTTCAGATCAGCACATTATACCTTATTTTACATTATTTTACTTTTCATTTCAAGTTTATGCTCTATGGTTAGACAAAACATCGCATCCTTACTTATAGTATGTACGTTTGTTTGTTGTAAATAATAAAGACAATTGTGTTATTACGCAATAAGTATACAGCTGATGATGACTTTCTACCTATTAAGAAACATTAACATGTGAAATTATGCATCCGCGAGTGCTGAAACATTGATGACAGTAATAGCGTCCTTGAAAGTCATCAGCGAGTAAAAACGCGTGACATTGCTAGTTGTAATTTCATGCAGCGACGATGTTGTGAATACCACGCATCACTGGAGCGGTGTCCATCGCGGATGTCAAAATGTTAGGCGACCTATTGGTGAGCAGTCCGGGACGACCTTTCACGGCCATGTGGCCGTGAGTTTACAAACTTGAATTACCCCCCAGATAAGAAATATTCGTCGAACAAAATATAATATGTCTAATTTGAAATCGTCACCTAATTGTCAGCAATCACACGTAACTGTATTTTTCTTTAAATCTGTCGCTTTATTTATCAGTATTGTTTTATCTGAATTGAAAAGCCCTAAAGTGATTATATTATAACTGTGTCTTTGTATACATGATAGGAACGCTATCATGTTTTTTTTTGAAAATCGAGTTTTTTTCTCCAACAACCATTTTTCCAACACAGCACCCTGACTATTTTAAAAGTTCTCAATAAAAAAAAACTTTTTTTTAAATTCTAATATCCGCATCGCACTACCAAATGCCTTCACATACCTACACACAAAGTTTAGGGTCCTACGTTTTAATTGGCGTTCATAGTTAACTTGTATGAGGGGGGGAGGTCTATAAAACCGAGCACGCACTCTCTCCAAGGTCGTTCGCTCATGTTATAAGCTATTTATTAATCTTCAGTGAGATAGTGAGGGGACAAGGAATCGATTTTATCGATAAAAGGGTTTTCACGTTACGCGCAAGTTGACATATGGAGCTACCTTACCTACAATCTAAGCATGCTGTTTGGAAAATTGCACTAAAATTAAATTACATTTTGTAATTTTTATTATTATTTGCCAAAATGTAATTTAATTTTAGCTGGCTGGTTCCTAGCTCATAGGATTGCCATTGCTACCCAACCCGGCAATGCAGCCAGTATCACCGCCTCGCAGTGAATCGGCTAAGTTTTGAATAGGTAGGTTTAAGTTTTTTTTTTAGTCATGCATGTCTTAGATTTAATTTGTTATTTATTGCACTGACAAAACTAAAGTACAAACAGCGGAGTTATTGCTTAAAGCATTTTCTACCACATATTCTACGCAGAAACGATTAAGGCGGCGTAAAAAAACACACAAAAGCAACAAATTAATTTTAAGCTACTATATACTTACATAAATTATTAAAAATAAACCTACTTAAACATACTTGAATACATTGTATGTATATTAGCCATACATAGGCTATTAGAGATTATAACAGGGGAAACAGAGAAGGACAAACCTTATTTAGTTATGTTGTTGTTCTAAACACTTCTTTTTCTTCCTTGCCTGCTCCCTTTACTTGGGATCGGCCTTTCTCGATCAATGGCGTCAGGGCATTCTGTCCTGGGTTGCCTTGCCTGTGCATCCTGCTGGGCCCACTCAATATCTTTATTGACGCTTGTCCACCACGTGGCCAGCGGTCTTCCTGTTCCTTTTTCCCTTCAGGTATATCCCGAGATAAAATTGTCCTAATTACTTGATTAGAGCAATTTAAACAAAGGTGCACGCTGAAAATGGTCCCTCTGGAAATTATGCCATATGCAGGTGTGTTTATTTGGTCCTTCTCAGCACATTTATACAAGCGATATGTATAAAAAGCGAACATGCTTTTTAAAATAATCTATACTAATATTATAAAGCTGAAGAGTTTGTTTGTTTGTTTGTTTGTTTGTTTGAACGCGCTAATCTCAAAAACTACTGGCCCGATTTGAAAAAATATTTTTACGTTGGATAGTCCATTTA
This sequence comes from Pyrausta purpuralis, assembly GCA_963924145.1. NCBI lineage: Eukaryota > Metazoa > Arthropoda > Insecta > Lepidoptera > Crambidae > Pyrausta > Pyrausta purpuralis. Next base: position 5,250,068 of record OZ001670.1, on the reverse strand, counting down.
TCGAGGAAGGCTTTAGGCTATATAACATAAAGATACGACTCATAAGACCACAGCAGAAATGAAAAATGTTGCGAAAACGGGAGAAAGATATTCCTTTTGAGAGCTTCCGCTGCATACGCTGCGGAAACCACTTAAGTTACACAAAAATCATGTATGACAGGATTGTTCAACATTAAGAGTTCTATAATAAAGTCCGCGACAGCATATGTCTATCTTTTATGGTTGACTTACTACAACCTTTTTTATGTTAATAAATTTGTAAAAAAATAATGCATTATTTTTAGAGGTGTATTATACACACAGGTATTTATTCTTATCAAAATAAATACATTCATCATCACGAACATTTCATTTAAAACCAAGTTGCCCTTTATATCATTTGATTTTAATAAATATCTTAGGAGCTATCACAGTTTTAACATAACTCCGCACCAAAATAAAGTACAACGTGCGCTTGCGCTAATATATTATAAAGCTGAAGAGTTTGTTTGTTTGAACGCGCTTATCTCAGGAACTGCTGGACCGATTTGAAAAAATATTTCTGTTTTGGATAGCTTATTTATCGAGAAAGGCTTTAGGATATAAAAAATGACGCTGCGACGGGAGAGGAGGGAGCAAACTCAAAACGCGCGGACGAAGTCGCGGGGAACCGCTAGTTTAAAAAATATATTTACAATAATCACCATTATTGCGTTACTAGAGATGATGTCATCACATCAGATCCGAAACATAGTCTCTAACTATGAACCTTATAATGAAACTCAAAATTACACAACAAGCAATGTAGAGGGCTATGTTTCGTATTTACCTACGAGATTAAATCAGCAATGGGGAGATACGTAGAAGATCTAAAGTAACGAAAATAGCCCTGGAAATCAGTAAGCTTAAGTGGCAGTGGACAGGGCACATAGCGCGAAGAACTGAAGGGCGTTGGGGCGGAATAGTTCCAGGTAGAGACCCTTTGACCACAGACGCAGCGTAGAACGTCCACCGCCAAGACGGGCAGAAGACCTTGTAAAGATCACAGAATCAAACTAAATGCAGACCGCTTGTAAACGTCCTTTGGCTGATAATAATGATGATGAATATTGACGATCTCTGTGGTGTAGTGGCTAAGCACGCTGGGTTTTTTAAGGCGTTGCAACTCCGAGGTCCTGAGTTCGATTCCCGGTCGGGTCAATGTAGAAATCAGAATTTTCTACATTGTCTCCCGTCTGGGTGTTGTGGTACAACCGTTGTTTATGATTACCGTAACACAAGTGCGATAGCTACTTACTTTGGGATCAAGGCAATGTATGTGATCGGTGTACAATTTAAAAAAAATGCCAAAAAAAAAACGGATAACACTATCGATACATCTTAACATCCCCTTTCTTTCCCCTCACTAAAACCTTTAGTTCGCTATCGCGTGCTACCGATATGGATCTACTGAACTGCTCACCGTGCGTGAGGCGAAGTACAAGAAAAGGCAAGGGTTTAATAAATGTCGATAACATGTAACTATTGATATTAACATGCCCGAGCAGTGTATAAAAATCGTTGAGACAAACGAAACAACGCGGGTATGTTTATACATTGTCGAACGATTGTCTTTTGCACTAGCGTTTCCCGAGACATTGTTCGTCTTTTTTAGGAAAAACCGCATCTTCTACTGATCGTACCTTATTAATTAGCCTCCTTCGACATGTAAATGTAAAATCCAACACAAAAAAACATCCGTTAAGACTATTTAGCTAGATGCAATTTTAAGAACAATTACAAATGTGATACAAACTAAAAAATCTGCATGAAGGAGCTTCGTTTGCATATTCGTAGAATGCTGTCGTCTTAACGAAAAATACACAATAAACTACTATTATTGTTTGCAGTTTTCTTGTCATCGAGAGATTGCGCTAGCATCACTTTAGGAAATTACTTTTTAAACTTTGTTAAAGTGTAGCAAAGGGCTTTGTGCTAACGTAAAGAATAAACTATTAAACAATTTTATGTGTAAATATAGCAAATAAAGGTCTATTTAATGTCAAAATATATGTATACTAATTAATATAATAATCTAAAGGTTAACGCATTTTACAATATTTAATTAATCACTTTTTAGGTTTCCGTAGGTTAGGTTAGGCTTTCGGTTAGGTTCGCGTTACTTTGCGAAAATCCATTATATTAAGTTGAAATTTATTAAATTATTTTGCTTCAAATTTCCGCTAAGCGACGCCGGCGCAGGCAACTGACAACCCACGACCCCCCCCCCCCCCTTCCATCTAACTTTTAAACTAAGCGAGTGTAAATTTTGAAAAAACTTAATGATACTTACATACAATAATCTTGACAAAGATTTTCAACAAAAATTGGTTTGAACGAGATCAAACCAGTAGTTTTAAGACAGAGGATATTTAAATAACCGCAAACATAACTTCATAATTCATACGAATACTATAAAAAACAAAGTTATATTTGCTGTGAACAAAATATTGTGGTATTTTGACTAAGTGGATCTCTAATTCAGTTAAAGTTGGCACGTAACCCTTAGTGTGCGAGTCCGACTCGCACCTGGCCGATTTATTATTTGTCTATGGTTTTCCGTTAATCTGAAAAACAATTTGTTCCTAACGCCATCTAGTATAAGCTACAGTGATGGTAGAATACTGCTTACTAGCTGTCATCACCTTTTTTATTGTTTTAAAATAGTACACTTTAGCTAGTCCTACATTATAAACCAAAATTAGCACTTTCACTCTTTAGTAATTTAACTGATCTCTTTTGCAATCTATGCTCTAACTAATGCGTTTACAACTCAAAGGTAGCTTTATACTGTCGTAAAAACAATCTGCTAATTTTTCATACGTTCTCGTTTTAAATTTAAATTAAAAAAGGTTACAGAGGTCAGATATCAATCTGATATAGAAATCAGACGTCTTGTTGTATAATAAAATGCTGTTTCATCCATATTTTATTTTCCTATCAAAGTCATTTGGTAGTTACGAGGCGAGGTTGAGAGGGAAAATGGCTTACACTTAGCGTCGTCTTTTGTTTAAGTGACGCTCGTTTTCGTGCAAGCGATTTTCGTTTAAAAGTGGTTAAGCTTAAGAGGCCTCGAGTACCTAAATAACTGATGTTGGGTTTTACCATTTTCGTGAAAACTCCCGTTGTACTTATTCGACGTTCGGTAAAGATAAACTAACTTACTAACTTAGCTAAAGTGAAATGGTGCAGATGAGCCTTTAATGTTATTTTTTCAGAAACCACTTTTTTAAATAGGTATAGAACACTATGTATGAAACTAAAATTATGAACATAACTCAAACTTACATGTATTACACATGTATATTGATTTACAAAATTCTAAATAATCTCATTCATTCATCCATATCATTCCACAAAAAATCCCGAATACAAAAAATTAAATTAAGAAACGCTAATAATCTAATAACACGTCCACCTCGAACAAATTACGGTTCTAAAAATATTGAATTTGAAGGAGTTAAAATGTACAATAAATTACCAACGAAAATAAAAGATGCAAAATCATTACCCAATTTTAAAAATAAATTAAAATCATACTTGCTTGATGGCATATAAGCTTATCGTATAGTACATATAAACACTATAAAAAATGTATTTATATAAAAAACTACGTTAATAATATTTAAAACAAGAAATAATTATTAAATACAAATAATACAATTAAAAAAATTGGTTGCCTGTAAAGTCGGTATACGGGCGAAAGTTTTACGTGACAACTACTTTTTATGTCTGTCTCTCTCGTTCTTACGCGTGCCTCTCACTCGCTCTCAGTGCTGTGCGCGCGGGCCTCTCTCTCGTTCGGTGACTCATCGTAACGTTACCGAGCGTTACACTTTTTCATAAGTGACTCCCAGCCGCAACCTAATTTAAGACGTTGTCACGTCAAAACACGAAACCATAATTAATTCAAGTATATGAAAAATACGCTAAAAAATTCAAAAATGCACCACCTCCTCACAACATGCCACTTCCATAAAGCATGTACGCTCGGTGCGCTTTACATCCGTGGTTGACAGACGTGTTCTATTTGTCACACTCAAGTTCTGACTCGATGTTTTTGTGTGTTACCCGACATTATTTTAATTTTTGTTTCCATTTAATCTAAACTTGCTAACTAAATTTTGTTATACCTAGATGTAAGTACGCTTGTTATGTTATGTTAATTTAAACTATTTATGTAATGTAATTTCTCAGTAAGTGAATTATCTGTAATACTTTTGAGAAATAAAGTTCTTAAACCGTAGAACAATAATTTTAAAGATTAAATCGCCTTCAAAATCTGACTAAAAAGCTTTAAATAACGAGTTTTTTTTTTCTATTTAGGATAGACGAATTCTCCAAACTTATTTTTATTTTATGTTTTTTTAGTCATACCTAACTCGTATTTTAAAAACTACTGAACCGATTTTGATGGAACTCTCACTGTACTTGTACTGTGAACTTCAACTATAGGTACCGGATTTAACTAAAAAAGAATCATTTCGCTATGATCCTGAGACAAACATACATACACTTACGAAATTATGCACACACGTGTTATGAAGTAATTTTTTTTCTAATTCTGACGAAATCCCATACATACATAGAGGCCAAATTTATTAGGTATACCTACCTCCTTTTTTAACTTTGTAAGACCAATGAAAACCGATGGCTATTTGTTGTGTAAGTGTTAGGTTCAGTCGTTCAAGAAAATCACTTTGATTGAATGAATTTTCCGCCATTTATATAGAACAGATTCAAAAAGCTAATTATTAAAATCGTTTTATTTCTTTGTGCATTCTTAGCGGCCAGTGTGTTACCACTTAGATTTACTCCCGAAATTCTGAATACGAATTAACAAGAAAGGGTAGGCACGCAATGAAAACGAGGACGATTAAAAAATAAGAATGTTACACAAAGGATTTTCAACCTTAAACGTATTCTAAACTAAGTCGAAAATACATTATCGAGGTTCGACACGGATAGTGGTGTTATAGAACTAGCACCAAAGGGAAATTGGTCTTTATAATACAAGTAGTAAGATTGAAAATGCCAGGTGATTTTTTGAAGGAGCTTTATTTTTTTAAAGGCGAAGGAAATATTTTCCGTGTTATGTCAAAGGTCAGAAACTTGAGTATAGTATGCTAAGTTAGAATTTACGGTCTGACGTATTGTAATGAATGTTTGACCGATAGTTTGTGTAACTAGAATCGTTTCAACCCTTTTTGCATGCATAGGCACGTGCTATTATTATAAAGTTTAGGCATTTAATAGCTAGGAAATTAACTAGGCAACCTAAAAATTTACTTCATTTTTTTAAGACTAAATAATATTACACTAAATATCACCAAAAACCGTCAGCCATGTTTTTTCGAATGGATTTGACAGCTTTTTGAAGTTTGTGTTATACATAACATAAGATAATTATAGCAATTTTTATTTAATTAAGGTCTGATTTTTCCAACATCACATACGGAATATTTCGTCTTTGCGACCTTAAGTAAGACCTATCTGTAAACTTTACTTTTTTTTTTTTAATTTTATTTTAGGAAAACACGTTTTAAACCAGTTCAATACAAACCAAGCTCTATCAATTAAATATATTTTTTCTTTTTGGACATGCCCACACATCGCCATCTAGTCCCAAAGTAAGCTACTCAAAGCTTGTGTTATAGGTGCCAGACAACGGATATAATACTTGAATACCTTTTGTTTGTAAATACATACATGAAATACATAGAAAACACTCAGACCAATACAAACAGACATGTTCATGCACACAAATGTTTGTATTGTGCGGGGATCGATGCGTAGTAGGCGATTTCTCGACCTCTACACCAGACGGGTCGTCAAAACAAAAACATACAAAAATACATTAACTTATAAGTAATATTCAAATATTTGATTTGTTAAACGGCAGATATGCACACAATTATAATGTCTTATGTGCTGCTTAGAATAGTTTGCTTTTATATTTATTTGCATTACCTAGTTATTAAGAGTTGGCAGTTTTTGAACAGTACTATCTATATTAAGAAAAATATCGAATGTGTAAAAATAATAAAAACCGGCCAAGTGCGAGTCGGACTCGTACACTAAGAGATCCGTGCCAACTGTAACTGAATTAGAGATACACTTACTTCCTTACTACTACTTAGCCAAAATACCAGAATATTTTGTTGACAGCAAATATAACTTTGTTTTTCATAGTATTAGTATAAATAACGAAATGTGCTCTATCTAAAAAACTACTAGTTCGATCTCGTTCTAACCAATTTTCGTTGAAAGTCTTTGTCATGATCTACAACATGTATTTTTTTCAAAATTCATACTGGCTTAGTTTAGACGTTAGATGGGGGGACGCCGATTTTACCACTTTAGAAGCTTCTATCTCTCAAATGTTAGACTTTAGAAACTTAATCGTTAGGCTTTGACGGCCACGGAACTAGACACAATAGAAAAATATTGTTTTGGGGTCTCCGGTGACCACCATGGCGCTCAATGTGTTAAAGAAAATAGTTTTCGGAACCGCGATGTCATTTTAAAAGACCTATCCAAAGACACCTACACGCATAGGTTTGTAAATACTTTTTTTTAGGTTTTTTCAAATGAAATGAAATCAAAGAAATATATTTTTAATACTACTTATATAAAAAGCGTCAAAGTGAAGGCGTGAAAACACCAATAAATTTTACTTAAAATTGAATTTATGCGATGTCATGATTTCAAGGATGGGATAACTTGAACTTACATTTACAGAGAAAACGCCCGATTTATTAAAGACGATAATAGTATTTTTTTATGAAGTCCATTTCCTTATTTTTTAGTAGGAAGTTTTTACGGTTTTCAAAAAAAAAATATTTTTGCACATAGGGTCGCAACGAATTGTTGAAAAAGATACAATAACGCCTATTGAAAACGTCAACCCGTATTTTATGTCAATGCAATTACTTAAATCAGTCGTTTTATACTTATTCAGTCTGATATGTCTTATCTGACGTTGAAAAAAAAAGACTTTATTATACAAACCATAGAGTTAAGGGGTAGACTTAATGCTTAAAGCATTCACGCCAGTCAAACCCTTACGTCATGTAATTAAAAAGTAATTGCAGGAAGTTCTAAATTGATAGTTTACGTCAAAATTCAAATAGAATAGGACTTTATCGCTGTGAGATAAAAAAAACTAAAGAAAGTAAGTATTATGTTCTCTATAGTGGCACAGTCAATATTTCATCAACACAATTCATTATAAAATAACTATGTATTCATTTATTTAATACCAAAAATTCTTAAGCCCTGTAACATCCTCAAACGCTTCATTTCGACTGTCAACACTTTCCCAATGAAAATGCCAACAAAATGGATTCCAATCGCGCTAAAAGCAAGATGGCGGCGGTTTGCTAAACAAACAGCAATCTTTTAGTATGATTGAGTTTGTAAGGGCGGTTAAAGGAAATTATAACGTCTTCTAAAGAGGTCAGATGGTTATTTATTGAGTAGGTAATTCAAAGGGATATCCTTGTAAGGTAAAAGTAGAGGAAATTAACTTGTAAGGAGGTAGATAAAAAACAAGAAGATATACCTACCTATATGTGATTCTAAGGGATCTCAGTTACGGAAGTCTTGACAGTTCCCTGTGGTTGTCTTAACCTGGTGGCGCTCGAAAAACGCCGAGACAATATTGGTGTTTTCGTGTATTTATTGATTGAGAAGTTTTTTTTATTAAGCTTATAAAATAACAAATATATTTTAGGGATTTATTAAAAATATGACTTCCGAAAGTTAAAAAGATATTTGATGCAGCAGAGAATCAGAAAATTTTAATACCACAAAAAATCCTTCACAGTTCGGCCGCAGGGGTCTTGTTATCCAGTAAGAAATTTAAGCCTAACAATTCCTTTTTACTTACAAATAGTTCCAATTAAGGAATTTTCTACACATATTAGTAGATACCTATTAAAGTTTAACTAGGTACTAATCCTATCCTACTAAAATTACCAATGCGAAAGTTTTTAAGAATGGATGTTTGCTCCTCCTTAATGCAAAATCTACTGGATGGATTTTGATGAAACTTTACAATTATATCTCTCATACATCGCAAAAGCACAGGCTTTAATTTTTTGTGATATATTTTGAGATCTGACATTACTGCGGGTGAACTAAGTGATTCATATTAATACTCAGACAAGCCATTCAATTTTTTTAAACATGTAACCCGTCTATGAAAAACAAAGCAATTTTAGGCACTCAATTTTGTCTTCTTTCATTTGAACCCCTCTCATTATCTGTCTCAGAAACCAAACCTTTTTTTTCTTCAAATTACTGTAGCTTTCGTGACGTTCCTTTTTTTAGTAAAGGTAGCATTTGTACGCGGTAGCTCGAGTAAAATAAGTCCGAATAAGACAGGGAGCAGGGGCACAAAGGAGGAGGAGCATTTGTGTGCCTGTCTGTTGTATTTATATAAGTTTTTTTTACATATTTCTAAAGGTATGCCTGTTTTTTTTTGCTTTTCTTTGTGTCCGAGCGTTGGTTTGTTTGTGTGTGTGTGTGTGTGTGTGTGTGTGTGTGTGTGTGTGTGTGTGTGTGTGTGTGTGTGTGTGTGTGTGTGTGTGTGTATGTGTGTGTGTGTGTGTGTGTGTGTGTTTGTGATGTCCCTAATCAATAAAAACTTTTCTTTTTTTCCTTTAATATGCAAGGAACACAAAGGAAAACTTACAAAATGATTGAACTAGGCAAGTAAAGTACCTATTATATTCAATTTATTGAATTTCATATTTTACCGCCAAAATACCCTCCTTTTCTTTTGCTAAGGGCTTGTTGCGATCTTACTTAATCCGTTAAGTTCCAGGCTGTAAAATTTTTACTCCTATCTTTGGTTAACACTGAGTGGAAATTTAACAGCAAATCAATTTAATAATACTACAAATAAAGCTGAAGTGGGATTTGGCAGGGCACGTTTGCAGAATGCATCCAGATAGATGAGCCCAAGTTGTCACGCGATGGATACCACGAGACGGCTTCCGACGAAGAGGTAGACCTAAAAAGAGGTGGTGTGACGACTTGACCAGCTTTGCGGAAAATTGTGTGTCATTGGCTGCTGACAGAGACCAATGGAACGAGTTGGGAGAGACCTTTGCCGAGCAGTGGGATGAAATAGGTTAATTAAAAAAAAAATACAATAAAAATAAATAATAATGTTACAATTTATTTATTTAATTTATTTAAATACTTTATTGCACAAATTTAGTGTACAAAGGTGGACTTAATGCTAAAAGCATTCTCTGCCAGTCAAACCTTTAGGTCATGCAGAAAGATAGCAACGGGTGCAGTGAAAAAAAAAAACACAAATTAAAATAGGAAAATAGTAACAAGAATCTAATAAATATATTATTGAATTAAATAAACTAAATAAATAACTATATCGATAAATAAATAAACTACAAAATATTTATAAGTATAAACATAAACACAAATAAAGCATAAATACATACATATAATAATAATATTATGCAATTATTCACTCTTTCAGAAATGTACGAACTTTATTCTTGAAAGACAACTTTGCATCGGTTCTCTTTATATCCACGGGAAGAGAATTCCACAGTCGTGTTGCCGTCACTGTGAAAGACTTGGAAACGTACGAGGAACGGTGGGCCAGCGTGCCTAGCCGGAGATTGTCAGATGAACGGAGAGACCGATCATGGGTTTGACACAGATATGGAAACATATCTTGAAGATAAGAAGGAGAATAGGGGTTATAAAGAATAGCGTGTAGAATGCAAAGAACTCGAGAGTCTCTACGTTGACGGATGGTAAGCCAATTCAGTTGTGCTCTGTAACTGGAGACATGATCGTATTTACGGAGGCCGAAAATGAATCTGATACAACTGTTGAGAAGACGTTCGAGTTTATCGATGAAGGCTTCAGTGAGATTAGTACAGCACGAATCAGCATAATCAATGATAGGTATTACAAGAGTTTGCATAAGCAGAAGTTTTGTCTTAAATGGGAGAAAGAATTTTAAGCGGTAGAGACTTCTCAAACAAGTAACAACCTTACGGCTGACCTCTGCCATGTGATCAGTCCATCCCAGCGTAGTGTCAATGATTAGACCCAAATTCTTGACACTAGAACAGAAAGGAATTGTCGTGCCTTCATATGTTATCGGGTCAAGATCAACGGAACTAAGCCTAGAGATCAGTCCTGGACTGCCTACGATGATAGCCTGACACTTGGTAGGGTTAACTGAGATTCCAAAATTATGCGACCAAGATGAAATATATTCTAAGGTGTCGTTCATTAACTGTATTGCAGTGGATATGTCAGCAATTTCAGATTGCACATACAATTGAAGATCATCGGCATACAAATGATACGAGCAGCGAAGGTTGAGGGTGATTATATTTATAAATATTGAAAAAAGAAGGGGCGATATTATCCCACCCTGTGGAACACCAGAAGTCAGCTTGTGCCAGTCAGAACATGAATTCGAAGTTTTGATTGACTGCTGGCGACCACGCAGGTAGGATGAAAACCAATCTAGAGCTGAGGGAGACACCTTTAAGTGAGATAGGACAGCCAGAAGGAGATCATAATCAACAGCATTAAATGCGTTAGAAAAATCGATTAAAACAAGGAGTGTAACCTTAGAGGAATCCATCCCATCTCTTATGTCTTCAGTTACCTTCAGCAGAGCAGTGGTAGTGCTATGGCCTGCGCGAAACCCAGACTGAAAAGGATTCAAGAGATTGTTCTTAAAAAGGTGGGAAGATAACTGTTTAAGAGCACATGACTCTGTTATTTTGGAAAGAAATGGCAAAATAGAAATCGGCCGGTATTGGCTCGGTGAAGTGGGATTGGCAACTTTGGGGAGTGGTACGACGAGAGCTTTACGCCAAACATCTGGGTACGTGCCAGTGACTAAAGACCAATTGACTATATGTGTGATGACAGGTAATATAATTTTCAGCAATGGCACTATCATCAAACGGCTGACGCCATCCACCCCTGTCGCTTTAGATGTTATTGCGAAGATGGCCTTGCTTATATCAGTTTCAGTGACAGGGGAAAATGAGAACGGGTCTACATCAGGAGCAGGGAGAGAATGTAAATATGCTAAAGAATTAGATTTAATGAGGACATCAAGAGTCGGGAGGTTCGTAAAATGCCGGTTTATGTCATTAAGGTCAAAAGGTATATGGTTGTCATCAGGCTTTGATTTTCCAACCCCAAGCGATTTTAGAAAATTCCAGGCGTTTGAAGAAGAACTCCTTTTGATTTCAGCATGTATGTGACGACGTTTAGCTGCTCGTATCATTTGGTTGCAACGATTTCGCGCAGTTTTGTACTTAGCCCAGTTCACATCAGACCTATCCCCTTTAAAAGTACGGAACGCCTTATTTCGTTTAGACATAGCCATTTGAATATCCTTTGTTAACCAAGGAGCCGGTGATCGTTTAATGCGGACTGTATGTACGGGTGCGTGTTTGTCAAATAGGCTAAGAATGTTGCTGCACAATAATTCCACTTTAAGATCAATGTTGGCTGCAACGACTACGGTATTCCAATCAATCGAAGCAGCATCTTTCAAGAGGTCATCATGATTGATACGCGTATAGCTACGCAGCTGAACCGTCTTGGGCTTATTCCGAGGAGGTCTAATACGGTAAGCTAAAAATAACAAATCGTGTCTAGAGAAACCTGGAGCCAACATTTGACCATGACCAAGCACAGACTGTTCAGATGAGGTCAGCACGTGATCGAGCCAGGTATCATGAGTACCAATGTTGTGATGAGTGGGAAGAAATGGAAGATGCTGCAGGCCAGTGGACTTCAGCATATGTTGAAATTTCTCAGATCGAGGAGGATCTCCGGCAGGTTCGGTATTGAAGTCACCCATGATTATGTGATGAGAGTAGTCCGTACAAAGTGGTTCAAGGGTAACTTCAAGCTGGCTGAAGTAATCAATTCCTGGAGGGCAATACACCACCCCAAGTAAAGCTTTGGTACCACTTAAACTGATTTCAATGAATAAATATTCTGCTGACGCAGAATAGATAGCTGGAGATGATGCGACTATTGCAAATGGGATATCCGATCTCAGGTAAATTGCTACTCCACCGCCAACCTTACTAACTCTGTCATTTCTAATAAGCACATAACCAGGTAGACTGTATGCGACTGAAAGCATGGAAGGTTTGAGCCATGACTCGGAAACTAAAACGGCGTGGATTACATCAGACGAAAAGCTATCCAACAGCTCACTATGATGTTTAGGGATGCTCTGAGCGTTTATGTGGCATATGTTCAGTGATTTTTGGAAACCTCCAAAACAGTTTTTGAGCTGAATACCAAGTGTTTCAATATCAGACGTCACAGAATTGAATGAGTCATCATTACAAGAACAAAATGAAACGGAAGAATTTGACGAGTTAAGAGTCATAATTGCAAATAAATGAATATAATAATAATAAAATAATAATAATATTCAAACTAAGTAATAATTTAAGAGAAAGCTACTAGTTTAAGGATAATGAAGGGCAAGCAACCCCTAAATACTTACTCCCTGCATTACCCACCAGCTTTGCTAAGCAAAAGAACTAAAACTAACATCACACATGATAAAATAATATAAAACACAAATGTTGTAACATAAAAGATAAAACAAAAAGTGATTTCAACATAATAACATTGATATTATCGAGCACTGTTCGGAACGTAACTAGTTAAAAATAACATTATTTGTCCAAGAAAAAATCATGGTCCAGATCGATTACAAAGAGGAAAGAAAAGAACGAAAAAAAAAAAATACATTGACAGTATTGACACTGACAGTGACAGTCCGTCTCGACTCGAATACAATTTAGGTTATGTTGCCGTGTTTTCAAATTGTGTTATAGCGAAAATACCTTCATTTAAATATAACAAAATCATTCACATAAAAGATATAGCTAGATATATCGTTAGTAGATCACTAAAATTACTTATTTTTCGCTGCGGATACTTGTTTACGAGTTGCCACCTTAGACGACGAACTCGTAGTAGCCTGAGGAGGAGGTCGTGTTGTTACCTGCTGCACCGGCGCCGTTGATGCTTGTGAACTGACGGTGTTTCCGGGCTTCGGGAACCTGGAGATCAGCTCTTGTAGCTCCTCCAGTGTGTTTACTTTCCGCCTTGTACCATCAGATACCTTGACCATGATGACACCGTCAAAGGTCCAGCATTCACGCATACCGAAGTGCGAGCGGGCCTTTACAAATGCTGTCTGCCTGTTCCTGGTCAAGAATTCACACACTGATATCGCCGAACCCTTGAGCTGAGTCTTCCGCCTCCAGATTGAAGACTTGGTAGCATACGTCGTGAAACGAACAAGCACAGGTCTGCAACGCTTTCCTGTCTTATCACCTAGTCGATGACACACTGCTATCTGTGAGGCATTAAAGTCATCCAGCCCCAGCTTAGACCTGATGGTATCAACAACTGCATCAAGTACATTTTCCACATTCTCCGGAATGCCACTGAAGAGGAGAGCCTCGCGACGATTGCGCATTTCCAATGCATCAACAGTGTTCACACAGTCTGTAATTTGTTGCCGCATACTCTTCAGAAGGCCCCACACAAGATCACGGAAGGCGTAGAAGTCGCTTGCAAGCTTCGACAATGACTCTGGAGCAGAGGAAGCCGCCTTCAGTTGCACTTCAAACTCTGCCATACGCCCCGATAACATTGCCTCCATTTCCGCCTGGGATGACTGTATATCAGCAAGTTGTGCCATTGCAGTGTTCAAAATAAAAAGTTGATATGTGTGATGTGATTTTATGTGCGATAGTACAGCTGGTAGATAAGAGCAGGTTAGTGCTATTTCATTAGAAATAAAGCCACTTTAAACTAATTAAAATATTAAAATAAAGGAGAGACAAAATTTTTGATGTTACTTATTTGACATCTACCCGCAAAAAAAGCACATATACAATAATATTATTAATATAATGTAATCTCGCAATAGAATTGCTAGTCCGTTCAAAAGCTGCGATAATAAGAAAGGAATCGATTAATACTCCTACTTATCATATTCATTCAAATCGTCTCAGTAGTTAGTTGCGAATGTGGAACCCACATGTTCCCAACTCTCAAAAACATTTACCCCTAACCCTAAGTCAAAACCCCCTAAAATTGCTTCAATTATTTGAAAATCCCCCTAAACTCTTTACCGCAGCGCAGCAGAATAAAGAATGAAATAAAGTAAACCTCGAAAACTCCTGTCACAGACTAAAGTTTTTTTTTATCACAATCTAATAAGGCATACTGTAGTAATTACAGAGCAATTAAGTATAATTATACTAGATATCACCCAATCTGGAGTCACTGGTCAGATGAAAATTTACTTTTATTTGATTGGATAGTTCGGTTATATTTAGAATATTCTATATTCAGAATAACCCTATAATACCCCTAAACAAATTAAACCCCTAAAAAAATCCCATCCACTTATTTACCCCCTTAATTTAGGGGGAAAACCCCTAAGTTGGTATCCGTGACATGCATAGATAACATAGACGGCTACTGTTAAAAACAAACCTTAATTTTGACTTTACGGTAGATAGTTGGTTAACAAAAATGCAAAGGCATTTCCGCCCTTATTTTCGACACAAGTAATCCGCCCCTAACGTAGCAACTATTCATTAATCTGTGCTTTAACCTTCAAGTGATTATCGCATGTATTTTTTAAAGAAGCGCCCTACTAACCTTTGGGCGTTGATTCTCGATCGTTGGCTATCTGTTGGGTGTAATTTGCTCACACGGTTGCATGCTTGTAATTGAAGTAGAGTTTTTGTTGTGGGGTCTTAGTAATGGCGGAATATTATTAATTACTGATCTGCATCCGTATCCCGAAGAAACATGTATTTTTTCTCTTGCGAATACCCATCATAATAGTTCAAAGGACTCAGGGTGCACATCTATACTAATGTTATAAAGCTGAAAAGTTTATTTAGTTGAACGCGCTATCTCAGGATTTACTGGTCCGATTTGAAAAAAAAAAGTTGGATTCGATACATTATTTACCGAGCAAGGCTTTAGGCTTAAGTACAGTCGCCAGCACTTACTTACCCATTTTGTTGCGAACTAGCTCTTATCACAACTTTACACAATTCCAGCTCAGGAACGAAACGAAATTCGCTGTGGCTGCTAGCAAGTTCTTATAAAGTTTCAGAGCGGTGATGTTGGAACATATATGTACAATGCACAAAAGAAACAACTTGACAATGGTTCACACCTGTGCGATATACTATGCAGCACAAAAAATACTATCCCCTACTTACCTACTCCTCATCATCATAACTTTTAAGTCAAAAACGTCATCTGCTGAACAAAGGCCTCCCCCACGGCTTTCCACAGCGACCGATCACTAGCGGTCTGCGTCCAGTTTGATCCTGCGATTTTTATAAGGACAGTTACCAACTGACATTGCTCAATCCATAACTCATTTCAAATACGCTTACAGTGAGACCCCACTCTAGCATTATTATATCATTTATTTTCTAAGACAGAAAGCTTTACTTGCACTTTTGCACTTTAAATGTGCTTTTTGATACAATAAAAAAATGTAAACTGCATATTTTAAATTTAAGAGCTAGGACGACATTTAATTTACATGATTAAATGATAATTGTGTTATTTAACTCTCATAATCAAAAGTACTAAGCTGATTTTGTTTGACAGTTGGATTGCAGCACTTATAATAGACATAAAACTAGTACGTTTTTCTTGTTGAGCAAAGTATTAAGTAGGTACTAGTCCAGCAAATTGGTTGCTAACGCGCTGGAACCTTGTCAAATTAATAACTACTCTTTGCATCTAAAAAACTAATTAATGAAAATTTATTTGTTCAATATTTTCAATACGATAGAGTTAATAACATACAAAATAATATATCGAAAAAAATTACATCGATATTACAACGTGATACCTACAAAACCGGCCAAGTGTAAGTCGGACTCGCAGATAAAGGGTTCCGTGCCAACTTAAACTGAATTAGAGATCCACTTCTATCCAATGGAAGTATGTATCCACACATCCATATACATGCTTCCATTTAGCCAAAATACCACAATATTTTGTTGACAGCAAATTAAACTTTGTTTTTCATAGATAGATAGATAACTCTTTATTGCACATAACATACATTGATTTACAAATTTGTTTTAAGGAAATGTACAATATAGGCAGTCTTATCGCTATAAGCGATCTCTTCCAGACAACCTTTGGGTAAAGAAATCATGAGTTTTATAGGAAGGGGTATTTTGTGCATAAATAGAAAAGAAAAAGAAGAGCGGAATAAGTGAAATAGTTATATAAAAATAAATAATAATAATAATAAATAATAAACATGTTTATAAAATATAACAGATTAATATATATAAATACCAACATATTAATAATCATACATAATAATATATACACAAACCAATATGAAATGAAAGGAAATTAACTGAGACATAAGAGTAGATAGAATTATTTTGAGGAGCACCAGCACCCATTTTACCACTTTGGAAGCGTCTATCTCTCAAACGTTAGACTTTTAGAAAATAGTTTTAGAAACCTCGATGTCATTTAAAAATACCTATCCATAGATACGAAATCCTATTCACATAGGTTTGACATAAAAAAAAAGTTTTAGTTTCATTTATGGGAGTTACCCAGTTAGTTCATGTTAGGACCCTTAATATCATATTTTTTTTATTTATTGTATGAGAATCGTACAACGGTCAACAGGATACATCTACCTTCTAAGTTTCAATTGTGTAATACTAATAGTTTCAGAATAAAGTGGCTGACATACGGACGGATAGACAGACAGACAGACAGACTGGACGAGACTATAAGGGTTCCGTTTTTTTTGGCACTCGGCTATGGATCCCTAAAAATGGCCGCCAGGTGACAACATTACTATTTTTGAACTACATAGTAATCAGTTGATTATTCTTTATCTTTTACACAGTTGAAATGTTGCGTTGTCCTTTAAAGTAACAAGATACGGTTAATCCAATATCTTTGATAGGACTGAATAATAACGGGCCCAAAACTCCTCCTTGCATCAAGGATTACTACGACCTTAACGTGTGAACAAAGTTATACCTATAAATAGTAACGTATTATAATGTGAGGCGGCTTCCCCCTAATATTATACATGTATATAGGGTGTCTCAGAAAGCGCGATATCACATTTCTTTTAGCGAGCGGTAGCGCCTTTGCCAAAGCCACGTTGTTTTAGGATGGGTGACCGATCAAATCGAACCTGTACCGATACCATGAGTTGACTCGCTAGCGAGGATGGTTTTACTCGCTAGCGACGATGGTTTTACTCGCTAGCGACGACGTAACTTTTTGTATGGAAATTTTTAGTTCTGTCAGTGACCGCTAGAGGCGCTGCGCAATTTTCCATAGATTTTTTTTTGCGTCGTCGCTAGCGAGAAAAACCGTCGTAAACTTATGGTAACAGTACTGGTAGTAATGCATCATTATCATTATAATTATCATATACGCATCATTATAACTCCACCTGACAATAAATTCCGTAGTTAAGGAACTTAATATAAGTTATCACTGCCTCGGTGGCGCAGCAGTTAGAGGGTCCCACTTTAAAGTGACGGCTGCGCCAGAGGTCCTGGATTTGATCCCCGTACCGGGCCAAAAATATGTACTCTGGGTTTTTCTGTTCTGAAATTCTCAGGGTATCCCGGAGTTTGGAAGTTGGCGCTGTTTTACCCCCGTGCCTCGGAAAGCATGTAAAGCCGTTGGTCCTGCGCCTGAACTCTCGCCGGTCGTGTCAGATTGCTGTTCCATCGGGCTATGAGAGTGAGAGGAATAAAGAGTGCACCTGTGTTTGCGCACACACTTGTGCACTATCATATGTCCCGCGGTGTCGGTTAGTCGTTGTGACTGGCCACCGCAGTCGAAATCGGCTAGGGGACTATTATTATTATTATATATATTTTTATTGTTGTACCTAAGCTTGATATCTTAAGCTTATTTTCCTTACAAACAAACTCACCTCTTTGAAACCGAACTCATCAAGTTAATAAAATACTTATATGTACCATAAATTGCACTAATAAAAATCAACTGTGTCAGACAAGGAATCGAACCCTGTGTCTTACGTATATCCGGGCTCATGCCTAAACCACTCGGCTACCGATAGGCAAAACCTGTTGAATTTGCAAGTGTTTTTTTTAACGCGTATGCTGCGTGACTGCTCTCTCAATCGTTAAATCAATATACAGTTGTATTTATGTTATAAAATTTGTAAATTACAACACACTTTATGAACTTTATAACTTACTAATTATTTAATTTGAATCAAATTATCTTTGAAACCAGCAAAAACGAACATTTAAAGCAGTGAGTTGTTACTACTACGTATATAGAAGATATTAAAAGCAAAAAATTTGCAAATACGACGTTTTCCTTGAAATTTGAATTTCGAATTGTGAATCTGCACTATGAGTTGATGACTGTGCCGAAATGTGTTCCTGGTGTCATTCCATACGCTATAAGTTCATTGCTTTAAACACTGCGTTCGTCTTCAGAAAAAGGTTTCACCGCAAAGGTCGTATATTTTATCACATCCTGTGAACCAAGAAAGTGGCCTTGCCACCACGAACCTCGCTTTCTAGTACCGCGATAACCGTCGACCCAGCAACACGCAGCAGCAACTGTAACTAATTTATATTACCACTGGTGTGAATAAAAACAGAACTAAAATAAAAACTAAATCCCATCGCCCGTCTGAATAGACCTTAAATGCGAAAATTAAAAAGAAAACTAACGCGCGCACCGCTTCCGCACTTGTCTATGCTTGGTGTTCCTTTCTTGAAAATCACGGTGTTGTTTTCTTTGTCTTTTTTGACAGTGTTTTTTTTTAATGTGCTCTTTTGTGGTGACATGCAATGGCGTTAATGTTATTCAGCATAAAGAAAACAACAGTGTGATTTATTTTTGTGTTTCAAAGTCAATCCACTATATTGTTATAATAAAGTTTGTGCGTAGTACTGGGTCAAATCAGTGACATATCTTTATCTAAGTTCAAGTGAAAACCAAAGATACGTTTGCATGTTTACAATTACGATTTGACTCATTTCTCATTAAAATATTGTACGTAGTGATGTCTCCACAAACAGAAATATCGCTACTTAATTAAAAAATAATTAAAGCTTATATTAATAAACTACTTTTAAATAACTTCTTTTGAAAATGAAACACTATAGATAAATACAGAAGTATTCAGTTTTATTGAAACTATTTTGCACTGGCCCCACGCTGCTTTAAATACTTACGTAAGTTGCACTTTACATAGTATTTTTATACTAATTATAATTACAGGTTGTTCTTTTGGTCAGCGACGCCCGACTCAAGGGTTGTAAGATGAGATGTGCTGGCGACATCAGGTTACCCACTTTTGTTGCAAACCAGCCCTTATTACAACTGCATAAGATACCGCAGTGTTTACCTTGACGTGTTGTTGTCCGTACAACCGATACTGATGCCAATAAAAACATATTTTTTTTAAATTGAATATCACAAAATCAATTCATTGTGGCGATACTAGCAAGCGAGTCAAAACTACCAGTGCCAGAGACTCTATTTTTGATTGACTCGCTTGAAAATGACGTGTGAATTTTGTCGGAAAAATAATTAAAAATCAATGAAAATCACGCCAAATATAGACGTTAGTACTCACAAAATTCAGTCATCTTTTTTCCAATGACTCCCGAGTGGAATTATACTAATTTTCATTGGAAAATCGGACAATAATCAATGAATATCACACGCCATCTTGACGCGTTTTATGAATGTTTTGAAGAGGTTTTCTTTACTAAAACTTGCATATAATTAAAAAAAAATGTTTTTTTGAATAAGCATAACTCATACCATCATCCGTGAGTTGGATGTCACTGACCAAAACAACAGCCTGTACAAGAACTACTATATTTTATTAATTCTACATTCCTAAAGTTTCAAAGAGCCACTTGCGCTATTCTCAGTGAAGAGAAAATTTGCAATTGTAACCAGAGTTAATCTGGTTACAATTGCAAATTTTCTATCTGTCTGTGTCAACATGAATGATACCTACTGACAGCAACAGAACGATCATTTAAACCGGAGCGTAACAGCTAACTTAGAATCGTGCGATCGTACCTAAACGGTTAACAATCAAGTTGCTTGGCAGTAGTCCAAAATATTTGTAGGAGCCTATTTTAAGCTCATGCATCAATAATAATTGGAGCCCATTTGAAAACGAATAATAACATGAGCGTATAGTAACAAAAGTGATTAAAATAAAAATAAATCGGACAGTCTCGCTTCATCGTCGTCTCAGTTCATGCCATGTCTGGACTAGTCCAGAGACAAGAGCAAAACCATTTTTTTTAAAATTAAATAGACATTTTGACCATAATTGCACCAGATGTCATGTGTGTCAATGCGGCATAGGATGGACCATGTCTACCTAGTAACAGCCCATACACTCTCTTCTATAAAAAATGAAATGTTAAAAAAAAAGTTTTTTTTAGGAAAAAAATAAATGCTTATATTATATATTTATTTGTAAAGGATATTTATTTATTATGCTCATAATGTATGTATTGTAAAGTCCTCGAGCTATATCGGCAAAAAGAGCACTGTAATAACAGGAATACGGGTTTTTAATCATTTACATTTTCACTTGGCATTTAATCCCTGGAAAATCCTCTTTTCAAGTGAAAACTAAAAAAAGTGTTACTTCTTAAACGTTTTTATACACTGGACGACTATTATAATAATTCATAAATTGACTATTCGATACAATTTTTCTTCCTCACTAAAATTATGTAATTATTTTATTTTTTTACATTTAGACTGCATCTTTATTATTATTGTATGCCCGAAATGGGTAAACTGTTGAAACATTATTTTATTTTTAACAACGATTGTACAGTTTTGGGCGTTCATAAAAAAGAAATGTAAAGCTGGATCAAAGTTCGTACGGAAAATAAATGATTGAAACGCCAGACAAACCGATTGTCGTGGTTTCGAAGGAATTTTCTTCCTTGTGTTACGTAAACCAGACATTATTTATGACGGGAATGTCTCCCATAAAGACTTAAATCCATATAAATATCCATGATTTAGGATGTTCGTGTGCTCATCACACTAACATTTGCCCCTTGTGGTATTCGAACCCGCGACGGCCGGCGTAGTAATCAGGAGTGCTAACCACTACACCAAACCAAACGCGTCGAAAAACTTTTTAAGCCCGATAATACGGAAAAATTATGCCTGAGAAACATAAGGTCTTATGACAAAATAGGAACAAGACTTGTTCATTAAAAATAGTTATTACTTTATAATTTTTTTTTAATGACGTAAATATCAGTTTCAGGTACAAAAAGTATATATTTTTTACTAATTTGCATATAAAAATTATGTGAACTAATAAATAGTAAATTACTTTAAAACACTTCATGTCTTTTCTTATAACTTAGGTGTCCTTATTAACGACAATAGTATAAACTGGGTGCGTGTCAAATCACAGGCAATTATTAGCTCCAACATTTGTGCAATAAATAACGGGGCAACGCTGCTGGTTTGAAATACAATTATTAAGAACTGTTGGCAACCCCAAACATAATATATTTATGTTGGCGCCTTGCGCAGTTATTATTTTTGTAAGGAAGTTAGAACTCGCGCGTCCTCGCGCACTTCAATTGTTTTTTGCTCTATAAAAATGTATGTTTCTTATATACTCTAAAATATTTTAATATATAGTTGGTGTGTGATTGGGCCGTTTTATTTATTTGAACCTAAAGAAGCGTTCAAGAACAATGCAATGACATGGGTTATTACATAATGAAACCATTAAAATTGCTAAAAGCTTTACTTTACCGATAAAATTTAACTACAACTTAATTTAAGCCACCCTAATTCTTTTTACGTAAATTTATGGAATTCCCTCGAGCAGGGCCACGAATGTCATAAAAGTAAAACGTAATAAAATAATATAAGCCTTTCAAGTTGCTAGCTAAAGTGATGGGACCTTGTCAAATTAATAACCTCAATATTTAACGCAACATTCTTTTTTTTCTTCTATTTTACTACATTCTACAACACCCACTAAAATCTTTCTGCATGCCCTAAAGGTATGACTGGGAGGCAATGCTTTTAGCATTAAGTGGACCTTTTTCCAATGTTATTTGTGCAATAAAGTTTTTAATGGAGAGGAGCGTGTTGGGTATTAACAGGATGGATAAGGTCCGTAATACCACAATTCGCTTGAAAACTGGTATAGTGGATGTAGGCGAAAGGACAGCGAGGCTAAAGTGGGAGTGGGCGGGACACATATGTAGGATGCACCCGGATAGATGGACCCAAATCGTCACGCGATGGATACCAGCAGATGGTTATCGCCGCAGGGGTAGACCCAAATAGCGCTGGTGTGACCATTTGGTCAGTTTTGCTAAGGATTGGGAGTCGCTGGCCAAGGATAGAGATAGATGGCGGAGCGTAAAGCATAACAAAAGACAGTTGATAAACACATCAGTGAGGAAAAGAAAAGAAACATCACACTTATTTAATAGGTTGTTTTTATTGATTTAAGTGTTTTTGTCGTTATGATAGAGGAGTACCCTAAAAAACAAGATTGAAAAAAATAAAAAAGGAATCGTCAAAAAATGGCCGCCACGCGCTTTAGCCATTTGCGAACTCGTAGGATGTTTTAATTAAATTGTTCGTTGCATCATAGATATTTTATTTTGACTACTGCCAAGCAAAATAACAGTGCAAATACATTTTAATATGATTTTCAATTCTGTTTTATAGTAGTTAAATTGATTAATATCACTTAAGTTATGAATGAGACATACCTATTAACAAAGCATAAAACGAATTCGCACTAATGCATATTACGTCCGTAGGAACATTTTGAAATAAAAAAAATAATCGCTTTTTGCTAGAATAGAATAAAAATTGTCGCGGCTCGACTCTATACCTACTATTACAGATCAATATAGATCAAAAATATTTAATACAATGCTTTGTTAATATGTACAACATTCTGTAAATAAAAGCAAAATACATATATTTAAACATTTCACATTAATTAAGCACAAGTGGTGACTGCAAAATCAAAAATGTGTGATCTATTTAATAAAGTAAAAATGAGTTAGACCACTTTTTGACTTTGCAGTGTTAGTAACCATTATTTTGCACTTCTATACATATAAATAAAATGTCTTATTATTATAATTATGAATTTTATCTCTATGTGCATTTGTGCAATCGAATATTTAATTTTTTCTATACCTAGATTTTTATCACTTACGAAAAACTGCAGGAATGGAAATTGAAAGCAAAGAAACTTTTCAATTTTGATTCTGCCTTTTCTTCAAGGTTCACGTCAAATCGCCATTCTAAATTTGAATTGTGACAGTCATTCATAGACACGAACATAGAACGTAACAACAAAATTATGCGTTTCGACTTTTTGTGCATTTTCTACACGTCGTCACCAAAATTATTTCTCACTATTTTAATCTCACTTTTTCATTTTTATTTCCTATCTCAAATGATACTCAAAAATGTGTGACTCAAATTTGTCAAACTCAAAATTGAGTCATGTCACAAGGCAAAATGTGTTATTTATACATTAATTATTACAAATCAAATTTAGAATTTTACATGTAAATTTATTGCATATGTTTTTATTGTTTCTACGATCTGTAGTCACATATTTATTCGCCGCTATAAATAATATTTAAAGTACCTACTACCTATTTATATTTTTTCCTTCAACTTCGGTCTGTAACTACCTTCTACCCTATGCAAGGTATACGTATGATATTGTGTATTGTTATTTTTTCCTAAAAGCCAACATTTGCCGTGTGCCATGACAGCGACAGCTATAGTAGTGTAATTAATCCAGGGTAGTAAAAAAGTATATTAAAAAAATGTTTCGCGTTTTTGAGATGAGCCGCAAGGAAGCCGCCGCTCTGATCCTGCCTCTCCTCTTGGCCTGGCTTACTGGTGACTCCTCAGAGGCCCTCAGCACTTTCGGAGTGTCCAACACCAAGCCTCCTTCGGCCGTCCCTACGACGCCCCCCGGTAAAGATTTTCTATATAATGGGACATCTTCACATAGAACGCACTACACACGAATGACACCTGAAATGACACCAAAATTTAAAATTTACACGGACTCTCACAAATTTGGCAAATATTTTAAATTTTTCAGGTTTTTGACGTTGGATTCGGATTACTGTCCCATTATGTAAAAAATGTTTACTTGCCAGAGATGTTTACTTATTTTTTGTAAATAGATATGTACATATTTCTTTCGGTATTTGCTAAATTGAATACTAAAAATTAAATAAATTTTTCAGCGCGAAATACGAGAAATATGAATATGTTGAGAAAAATGGCATGCATTTTTCTTTTTCTATTATTTTCATTGGTGACAACCGAAGGTGCGTTCAGTCCAGTTTTTGGGGTCAGTAAGACTGATTCCCCTCTTAGGACCGTGACACCTAGAACCATGGCTGGTAAGGATTTTATATAATGGGACGAGTATCTATTTTTATTCCAACTCTTGATGTTTTTAATGGCAATAATTATCTAAATTAATTAATTGGCCTGTATATTTATGCTTTTTTCTAAATTTATAAAGTATTTTGATATTTATTATGGAAATTCAACCAGGTAACGTACTTGCGTACATTTTTTCAGGGTTTTTTTAAATAAAACAATTATCACACAAAACTTAACTACTCGACACTTTATTTTATAACTTTGTTCCAATATATAAAAACCTTTACAGAAACAGGAAACATTGCGGCGTCTTCGTTGCTTTTGACCTACTCTCACATTTTTACACTATTTCACAAAAATATCGTGAAGACATGTTAAATAAACATTTCAATAGCCAAAATACTCGATTACACAGAAAGAGAACAAAGTGAAAACAGTGTTAGAAAATGAGATTACAAATTTGGACCTGAAAAAAAACCGTACATTAATATTTACCAGTGAATTATAAATATTACCTACTGGTTTATTATAACTATTTTATTCAGACTAGATTTGCGTGGCAGAGTCATTGTTGATCAAAACAGAAAGTTAAGAAAACTGTAATTTGTTACTACCTATCATTCAATGTTTTGCCGTCACAATATATTTAATCTTCTGACTACGGTCAAGCAAATATAAAACTTATTCGCTATCAATTGTATAGCTCCGCCTTTTGACCAATGATATAACCGGAAATACGGATCCATTCTCTTCATTGGACAGAAGGCGGAAACTAGAGACAGTCGTTAAATATCTTTTAATATTTTAATTGGGTCGATTAACAAGTTTTACCTAACAGCAAAGCAAGACAGTGTTTTTAAAGCTCAAAAACTGTTGGTATTGAATCTAGATATTTATGAATATATTTTAACTAGCAATTATAAAAGTTTCGTAGTTTGCTAATCCAGCTGATGACTACGATCAATCCACATATAACTTTTTTTTTAAATTATGAGCGTGATGGCTACCGTTCTTAAATAAAACTATTTATTATAACTTGTTTAGTTTGGTCTTGGTTTAGATCATAGAAAATGAATAAAATTAAAAATACTATCAATTGATCGACTTTGGCTCTGCCTGCAAAAGAGGGACAAATAAAATCATCTCGTTCAAACACAAGAGATCAAAATGTGGTCGCAAAAAGCAAGAGTACAATCCACCATACTACTCTCGGTCTATATAACATGGATGTACGTACAGTCAGCCGAAGGGTTCGGTATCTCGTCGTTCGGACGCGCTAACACCGAACCACCGAAACCTGCGACGACGACTGTATCACCGGGTAAGATTTTTTATATAAAGGGACGGGCTTGCGCTTTGGTTCATTGCGACACACATAGACGCTTGTGATAGCAGTAACTCATTTATTCAGGGACCTTAAACATAATTATTATTTAGAATAATGATCACTTAAGTCCCTTGAACTTTTAAATCTTAAATATGTTGATTTACTTCCTAAGTATAAAAAAATTGAACATAGTAATTAGTATATTAGTAATAGTCATAAATCACACAAGAGTCACTTTAGACGTCCCAGCATATATATTTACTCTGCCGCAGTTTAGGGACAATGTTTTTAACAACTAAGCAAAACACTGAAAATAACTCAGCTACTTTTATAAAAGATAGAAGCCCTCTATAAAAGATATTATATCTGGATACTCATCGACCTATTTAACAGAAAATTCATTAAAACTTTAACGTTGCTGAATAAAACTTGTTGTGCCGTATTAACTAACCATTTTACGTAAATTGCATACGCAGTATAGTGTAGCGACGTTACTTAAAGAAAGCCACTTTCCATACGATAGTACCTACTCAGTAAAAGAGAACTTCTTTGAACAAGTAATTACATACGTTAGTTTTAATAGCTGTTGCTAGCGCGACTATTAGCAGCATTTTTAAGTTAATTACCTTTGTACAATCTTTTCTTGACAACTTACGGTAATAAAGTTTATGTTTTTGGAATTAAAATCCTTAAGTTAGAACTCTGAATTGTGTTATTTCTGTCTCCAAAATCTAAAAAAGACTAGCAGTTTTAGTTCTGTGGCCTCCATCATAAGCACCGCAAAATGATGACTCCCAGACGCAAAAATTTGAAATATGAAGATTCCTCTTGGTTTATCCAAAGATCCTATTATCGAATAATTATCGAACTATTTAAAATGATAAATTACGTTGTTACGGATAAAATAATAATAATAATAGGCACAATGCCTTTAAGTACCTTGACTTTGAGTCATGGTCAAAAATGGGTTACTGCTTCATACAACTGTGGCCATACACACATACATACACAATCATACATTTACATGCTACTCATGCGGCATGCTGTGGTCTTATTTTAAGGGCCATTAAAATAATGGCTTTAACACAAATGTCTGTCTATGTTTTATATTTGAGCAGCCATTTTAGATGTGCAAAACTCAAGATGGCACTGAAAAACACATCAACATAGTTTTTCTTTCATGTAACAATTTTTTGCATATGTTTTTCAGCCCTGGAAAAAGGTACTTTTTCAGGTTTTTATGGTAAATGATTATTAAAAGTGTTATTTTTATAAACTTACCTATCAAATTGCTTTGGTACTACAAAACACTTTTTTATTTTGGGTGACAAAATAACGAAAACACAATATCCAGCATTTATTTTACATCCGAGACCACGACAGCTCCAAGTAAGTGTACAACAAAATTAAAAAAACAACTGAAAACAACTTGTCCTATTATATAAAAAATCTTTATTAATAAAAACAAAAAAAAAACACTACACCACATCTTGATCCGACATAAAAAAAGTCGAAAGCAAAACGCACCGCGTTACATTCTATGTCCAACGAAAATTACGAAAGGCGATTTGAATCTTTAGATTAGAACTTCATATTTTTACAATACTCACTGTTAGCAAATAAATACTTACACTTAGAAACACTGCTAGCAAAATATCAAAAAAATCTATCTCATTTTTAGAACTTTTTCTAAATTGAAGAAAACAATTCGAAAAAGCAGTGAGTTTTAAACGTTACCGCAACTGTCAGTATAAACGTCAAAGTATTCCCGCCTTTTGTGGGCTTGAAAGAGTCTATAGAAAAAAAGGTTTTACACCATGCGTGTGTTTTGGCGGGTCGAGATGTGGTGCAGAAGGCAGGCAGCGGCGGCTATGCTGCCACTTCTTCTCGTTGGCTGGCTGACCGGTGAATCTTCGGAAGCACTCACCACCTTTGGCAAGAGCAACACGCAACCGCCAAAAGAAGTAGCGCCTACAGCGCCACCTGGTGAGTAAATGCATGACTGTCAAAAGTATTTTTTATCTATGCACATTTTTTTTCGAAAATAGCGGCAAGGTCGCTTTTAAAAAGTTTTGTGGTGTTTTCAATGATTTCTTTTGAGAGTGTATCTTGTATTTTAGAATTAAGTTAACAATCATCTTGAAGAAATACTTCTTACAATCATTATTTTAAAACAGATGTCCTATTATTGAAATGTACATATCCTTAATGTTTATTCCAGAAATCAGCTCCGTCCATCAATTAAATACAATCTAGTTATATTTAACTCACAAAATACCGATACAGAGTCCTAAAAGGTCATTTTATATCAATCCATCATTACGTCAGGGGTGACCTGACATTTTGATTAACGAATCGGCCGTTTGCCTTTTAATAATTTATAGAACTGAGAATCGTGTGATATGGGTTCATTTCATACTAAATTATTGTTAGTGAAATTAGATTGCCATTCAATATACAGTTATATTCTGACAGCTTTATTAATTCAGGGCCGATTTCACAGTCAGATAAGACGTATCTGACTGAATAAGTATAAAACGACCGATTTTAAAACACAATCACATAAATTATAATTGCAGACAAATATATGACTTTTATAATTAACGGCTATTCCTCGAATACAATACAATACGCCTGATTTGAGAATATAATCTATTTGTCAGCAATCATTTATGTAAAATCGGTCGTTTTATACCTAATCAGTCGAATAAGTCTTATCTGAACGTTGGTATAATCGACACTTAGACGTACCTATTGTGTTTTAATCGACAAATATTCCTTATCTGACTTTGGAAAAATCAGGCCTAACTAAAGTAGATTGCTGAACTTCAACTTATCCAGAAAACATATAACCTAGCTATAACTCTACTTACCTGTAACTTAATTACATATACAACTTAACTGTCACTTATAGCAGTAATTCACAGTGACAGAAGTCAAAGTCAAAAATCCTTTATTCTATTTAGGACACAAAATGCCACAGAACGTTAATAATTAGTTAATATCCGTCAATTAGGGCCCATATGGAAACAGAACATGTTTCCTTATCTTTGAGCCCTAATAGCGCTTCCAGACAAGACACAGACAATCCGGCAAAAGGCAAGTACTGAGAAGAAACGCCGGAACAAACTCAGTCACCACTAGCTGCCACAAAAATGATACAAATCAAAATAAACAGGTACATACATCACTTTGGTGCAGGCTGGACTGTCCAACCATTCTCGTAATTAAGATAGTCTTGAATTTTTTAGTACCTCTTTGACATTAGGGTAGTTTTGACATGTTCATTAAATTTATCAATAGGTAGTTCGATAACATTCAAGAAATCTAGTAAGACTCGGTAGATACAAGCAGAGCGCGGCTTCAGCTGGAATTAAATAAAAAAATATCATCTTGCCATGACTTCTAATTTTCGAGAAATCCGTGGAAAAACATACATTTACGCAATTTGGCACTCGTGTTTGGAAGCCTTACTACGAGTATCAACATACTCAGATATTATAAAATTCCAACGATAGCATATACATTGAAATGCCTTTTTTTTGCAGTCGGTAAAAGGAGATAAACAATTCAGTGTGTTGTCTTCTTATTTTACAGAAACAAAAAATATGAGTAAAGGTAAGTGATATGAACATTGGCATGTAAAACCTTACTAACCTTTGGTGAAATCGCGTACCACCCCTCATAGTAACCTTGAAACTTTTTATGTGATATTGACTTATTGTTATTTCGTATTTGGGTTACGACTCCGATATCATCTGTAAGGTAAAAGTTACTGCTGTTATATAATCCTTTGATTTATTCGTAGGTACAGATTTTGCTAAGCCTGACTTTATCTGAATAAAGGTAATCGCAAACCGTATGCCTACCCAGTTATTACGGAAATATTATGCCTCAAAAACATAAGGTCCTATGTACAAAATTGGAACAAAATTTGTTTATTATATTTATTACTTTATATAAATATATTTTTTAAATTTAAATGTAATTATAAATATGTTAATATGAGTTTCAGGTACACAGTCAAGTATAGTTTTTACTAATTTGGATTTGAAAAATAATAATTAAAGTGATAACTTGTAAGCTACTTGATAAAACTACATGTCCTTTCTTATAACTCAGGTGATCTTTATAAAGATCAGTAGTAATAACTGGGTTAAATTTAACTAGTTTAATGCCGAGCAGTCAGGCCCGAGTACAAGAACCATTCCAGCGGTGCCGCCTACTTTCGGACCCGAGTGTTTGCGGTGACGTTATTTTGTGACGTCATTTTATACTAGTACGCAGCTAGTGCTGGGCTACTAGTACGCAGTTGCCGACCACTCTGACCGAAGTGTCTAAGTTTAAAAAAATTGCACAAATTTTTTACTACTTTTATTAAAATACGCGTAAAAATTGCAGTTTTCTAGGCTTTTCTTCGTATTTTTTTAAAGCCTCAAATTGTTAAATCTTCTCATAGATTTTCATGAAAGTCGAAAAGTTTTAAACTTTGAAAAGGATAGCAAACGAAATAAAGTAAAAGTAAGCTTTCCGTCCCACCTTTCAAAACTACGTTTAATCACAAAAAGAACTAAACAAAACTACTTTTCCAAGTCAAAAATGTATAAATACAATTGCAACGAAAACCGATATTACTATAATTATCTTTTCAACACACTTGCTCAAAATGACGTTTTTATTCCACCGATTTTTGGCACATAATCATAGATATTAAACACGCGTGCTTTTTCTGTACATTATTGCACTAGTGCCTTTTGTTTATTAACCCAACCAATTTACATTTGTACCCTAGTACCAAGTAGTAAGTACGAAGATGAAGCGATATAATTTAGTCGGGTTATAACTTTTATTTTAGGAACAAAATGTACATATATTCGAAAAATTACAGTATGTATATATTTATTTCAAGAAATGGTAAATACAGCTTTATTACTAAAAGTAACTCAAATTCATTTAAAATTTTCTGTAATTTGTGTTTTAAACACAAATTGTTACATTTTTAATCTTGGCTGTTGGCCGATCTAGTTCGCGCCTTAGCCTTGCGCGCGCATCTGTTTCGCGGCAAGAAAAAAAGCAACGCGCCATTTTTCCATAGATTAGTAAGTGCATTTTTCGTTAATTGACGGCTGTGGTGTGATGAAGTTTTGATTAATGGCAAGTGTGTTGAAAAACGTCGTATGAAACACGTGTGCCGTGACCTATTATATACGCGGCTTCTTATGGCGCACTCGCTTTCGCTCGTGCGCACACAATATCGCCTCGTATATAATGGTCAACTTAGCACACTTGTATCATAATGTACTATTGCGCATTCGTAGAAGGACTGCGGGTGTGTTTTTAAAATTATATTTCTTTTTCACATGTCATAAGCGTTTCTCCGTAATTGGTATTTGCAAGTGCTAGAATTTAAGACATGAGTATGAAATGCAGCCAGATTTTTGTGGCTTTGCAACACGCAATTTTGTTTTTAAAAGTATAATATTGTGTTTTATAGTCGTATGCAAATCCGACTATTTCGTATCTTTTTGAATTTTAAACATAGGTGCCTAGCAGGCGAGGTCTTTGATGACTCCACATTCAAACGAAACTCGACGGCACACACGACACTAAAAAGGCGTCATTTGTAACAAAGTGGTTAAGAGCCTGAAGTCATAAAACACTACACCCCCCACTTTTACAAGTCCCAATATAAACCCTACCACAGCTTCGAGAAAATTGTGGGCTAGTGCTGAGAAGAAGCTGCGCAACAAAGTCAGTCAGTATTGTCAATGCCTCTTTTAAAAAGGTTTACAATATTTGTACCTAGTGATCATGCAAGTCCATACATTATTATCTTTAAATAATTATCTACTTTATAATACCCTTTCGTCATAAGGGTTTCTTTAATAACAGTTTAAAATTTACTAACCGGTAAGTTTACAATGTGTTTACTTTTTTCTGTAGATAGGTTCTGAAATTTTAGTAGCTTTCAGTTAAGACCAATTTCACAAATGAGTAGTTAAATCATAAGCTTCCTTTAACAAATAACCACAAAAATCTGTGAAAGTTTAGCCAATAATTTCTATTATTGTCTTGTCTTGTCGGTTAAACGATCTTCTTTATAAAATGTTTGGTCCTGAACGACTAACTGATGGATGCACAGACTAAACCGCTGATCGTAGAGACTTGAAACCTGGACGGTGTGATCTTTGTATGGCGTAGGAATCCTATAAGAAAGGATTTTCCAAAATTCTGTAAAGAAGGACAGCTAAGTTTGTATGGGACATCTACCTAGGTCCATTCAACTTAAAATTTTGCATAAATATTCTAATCTAAGCACGATGGTTTCAAGGCGTCGCCGCTCCGAGGTTCCGGGTTTGATTCCTGGTCGGGTCAATATAGAAATCAAAATGGTCTATATTGTCTCGGGTCTGGGTGTTTTGGTACCACCGTTGTGTCTGATTTCCATAACACAAGTGCAATCAGCTACTTACTTTGGGATCAGGGCAATGTATGTGATTGGTTGCCAATATTTATTTATTTAGTCCTGTTTCGTATTTTATTGAAATTAATCTTTTATCGGGGTTAAAAAAGGGAAGAAAGTTAATTTGGGGATGATTTGAGTAGCGATAAAACATTACACATTCAATAAGGGAACGGAGTCAAACCAAAACGCGTGCACGATATCGCGGTCGCCGCTAGTAGGTAAATAAATAAACAAATCACGTAAAACCAGAACACCAGATATACTAGAAACAGGGTTGTCAGCTCGCTAATTCCCGTTTAAACGACCAGCGTATCAGAAGGGGTGTGATAGCATCTGGAATGATTTGAGTCGTGAAATCTACCAGACGCGAATGCTAGTAACCCTTTTATTAATATTTTGTAGGGCTAATGTATCTGCCTCGGTAACGCTGAGGTAACAACTGCACTTTTAAGCGACAGCTGCGCCAGAAGTACGCGGTACGATCCCGTAGTCGCACAGTGGTCGATTTGAATTAAGAATTAATAAATACTGTCATCGTAAAAAAATCATATCTGATACGATATCGTTATATCCTGACTTTTGGTAACTGATATGTATACTATAATGTTAAACCTAACACGTGTATGTACTACATACGATTTAAACAAATTTAAAAAGAAGGGGTTCTCAATTGAAATGTGAAGAAATTCAAAGATTTATTTCATTGATATTTAATGTTCAGTTTAATATATAATTATTTTTAATCATCATCGCACGAAACTAATGAACCAGGCTCGCTTTTCGTGTATTGCCATCAACGAATGATGATAGGGCTCCTTCAGGTGTATACTTAATAGGCAATGAGTTAGGTGATACTAATACCTTCTATATTTCTGTGGCATTATGGCATGATTTAATTTCTTAAACTTATTTGGCAGCGTCTTTCTTACCTGATGCTTCAAGGCTTTACATAAGTGCAAATGCTAGCTCTTGGGTGGAGTAGTTTTCGATTAATGGCAATAGCTTTTTTAGTTTAGTTAGTAACATCACTAAATGATTTCAGTGGTCGGCCACGATTTGTACCTGTTTTCTTACACTCAGTAATGTTCTCACCCATACTACTGCCAGCAACATCAACGGTGTTACCACAAGAAAAAGTTTCATCCAGCCACTGATGTTGTTTTTCTTCAAAAACTTTAAATATTCGCCTAGATTTCTGCCATAATTGAGCAAGTTTACTGTTAAAATTTTGATTTTCTTTTTAAAATAACTTGATAATTTTGTTCCCCAATATCTTCATCTCTTAAACTATTAGTCACTTATGATAAAACTGCCGAATTCTTCTCCTTAATTGTTTTTCCTAGTAGCCAAACCTCGTACAAGTCTCTTTTTGTCAGTGACATAATACCTAAAAAAAAATTACTAAGTAGTTAGCACGTTTTAGCAGCTAAAAATTTGTGTCTGAATATATATACTATGAAGTATTTATTAAAAAATGTTTCACTAAGAATAAACCAGAATCCAGGTATTGCAGATCGATTTTCTAAATAATAGTTCAAATATTCGGAACGGCAGCATATAAAACCAAAATACGTCTAATTGCAACTCGTAACTTCGTAAAAGATACTGTTAAAATATAGTACGTACCATTGAGAAACAATAATCACAACTTATAACAATCAACACGTAATACTTTTATCACACGATTATTTTTATTAAGTCGCGGTAAATGTAACAAATTCACTGAATGCACCGTTAACGTTGATTCACTTTGTGCTAGAAGATAAACGCGTGAGGGGAAGGTAAAATTATTTCTGTTACGAACTACCCACATCATTATCATTATTTAAAAACCCTACAGGTCGTGATCGGATACTTGTAAAAAAAATATTTATTGATTCCTAGAAAATTCAAATCGACCACTGTAAGTCGGACCAAAAATAGGTCTGGGTTTTTCTGTTCAGTAACTCTTAGGATAGTCCGAAGTTTGGAACTTAAAACCTTAAAACCGTTGGTCCTGCGCCTGATCTCTCTCCGGTCGTGTCAGATTGCTGTCCCACCGGGCTGTGAGAGTGAAAGGAATAGAGAGTGCACTCGTGTTTGTGCGCACACTTGAGCACTGTTATATCTGTCTATCTTGCCGGTAGAGTGTTGTAATATCTTCTTTGCCGGTGAACGTCTCATATGCTCTCCTGAGCGAAGGATCTCTAATCTAGAACTTTTCTGCCCCAATTACTATAGGTTCCTTAAGCTGAGCCCTCCCGCCCATTGCTGCTACTAAGCTTACTGAAATGCTAAGTTAGGCCTAACCTGTATAGTACCTCTGTAGTGCTATATTTGGATCTTTAAGCCTCAATTAAACCAGAAATATGTTTGTTGAGAATTGATGTTTGAACTAAAATTAATAAAATTGCATACTTGAGTTTATCAATCTCCTAGAAGTCAGTCAGTATTTAGTTTTTAAGAAAGTCAATTCTGCACAAAGCACATACGGTACATATCGCATTGCTATGTACGAACAGAATAAACATTAAAAAAAAACTTTTAAGCCCGACCAGACCAAAGAAACTAACTCTTTAGCTTAATAATTAATGACTTAGGTTTTTACGTTGCGACAAACCCATTTTTAGTACTAGTATGCATACTAATGCGAGGATCCAGAATATTCAATTGATCGTTCTATTCTTAGCCTATAAATAACATTTTTCTCTACTCCAGTGCGTACAAACTATTACATCGCATACTTTACCTCACCTCTTAACCTACTTCCAAAGATCACGCTGTCAGATTACTTTCGGAAGCTAAGATTTACACCCCACAATCACCAGTCCCACTGACCTCTTATACTTAGTTAATTTAAACACAGCAAGGGTCATGATTGACTGGACTGGTCGAGTTCCTATAGCGTGCCACCGTAACTTTATCTTAGAATTTAAAGTGGCCACATTTGCAAGGGGCCTTGGTGTACTGTGGTTGATGTCTTTCGTGGTATAACTATTTTAGTGACAAATAAATACATTGTCATGGTAGTCATAGTTTCTGGCTGCGTTTTTATCGATTTCTTTGTTATTTTGTCCAAAAAATATTAAAATTTTCCTGTGAATTGGTTTGGGATCTTTAGAAAGCTTTTGACAATGTAATTACCACTTTTATTACGTTTAGATGCTCTGATACTTAAATTCTTTACAGTAATTGGATTTGTGGAGTAGATTATATAATTAACACTTACAATGTAGCCATTAAAACAAACTTAACTATTCGTGCATCTTATCTCTACTACGGCGTGCCGCAAGGTTCATTACTGAGACCTTTGCTTCTTATTCTGTTGATAAATAACTGTGTTATTGAAACTATTTTATTGCTAAAGATTACATTGATAAAATCGAAAACCTTATAATTTATTTGCTAAAATGGCAAATATTTGTGTGATGATGTATTTTGGCTGATTGATTAGTTATAAAAAGTGATGTCCATCCATATCTTAGTTATTATAGCTTAAACCGACGCTTTATTCGTGGCTAATATACTACTAATGTAACGTACTATAAATGATCTAGCCGTTAGATAATTTATGTGAATATGGAATTCATTTTTCAAATCGGACCAAAGTGTTTAAGATTCGAGCTTTTAGACGAACAAAATCTTCATCTTTTTGTATTAGTACCATTGGTCCCTAATATAATTGTTAGTTATTGTGTTTTACAATATAATAAAACGCAGTTACCAATTCTCCAATGTCAGTATATGAAAACCGAGGTTGTTACCATAAACCTAACCTACGCAGCAAATTCAAAGGAACCTTGCTTTATTTTTATTAGCTTTAACCTTTACTGGTATCATTTATTTAGTTGTGGCCAACTCTTTAGCATATGGTGGCACGCAAGTGCTGACATTGAAAAGTAACCTTTAAGATATATTGTCGCGGTATTTTGCGCATTTAAGTAGTGGATGGACGATCATTTTTACCGACTTCAAAGGAGGTTATCAATTCAATGTGTGTATGTGATATTGTTGGAATTTGATAATATTTGAGTATGTAAATCTTTCTAGATTCCTTCTGAAAGTTCTGAAAGTTTAAAAGCCCTTCTGGGCTTCCAAACACGTGTGTAATATTTCGTAATTGTATGTATTTTTGTATATTTGTATGTTTGTCCACGGATTAGCAGTAGTTCCTGAGATTGGCGTGTTCAAACTTACAAACTCTTCAGCAGATAATTCGTAGTCACATTTCGTAGTATGCCCGTAGATGCTGCAGCATTCCGTAGTCCATTTTCGTAGCATCATAATGTCGCTACGGCTTCTGTCGTAGTCGTCTACGGCTACGATTTCGTAGTTTGCTGTACTACGAAATATGATAATCTAGCGGTGCCAGCGAACTTCGTTTTACTCCCCCCCTCTCCCCTGGCCCCGTTTTAGAGTTTACTTTTTGCATAAAATATAGGTACCTTATTGCAAAACCATAATTTGGACAAAAGATGGACTTAACGCCATATGTCATTCTCTACCTTAGGGATAGGCCGAAATTATTGTGGGCGCTGAGACAAAAAAATGAAATGAATTAGTACAAAAAGAAGGTTAATTTTACACATACGAAATACACAAAACAATCTATGATATATAATAAAACAACTTGAATACTAATTATAATAAATACAAATAATATTTTATCCTTTTCGAGGCCAAGATAAATCGAACAAAGTAAAAATCGTGAAAATCGGTCCACCCGCTCTGGTGGTGTGGTGGTGGTCAAAATGGTGTTACTAAAAAGAAGTTACTATAAGTTTATCAACAAAATATATTAATTCCCGTGCTTTACTGTGTATATTTTTTTATTTGTTCTATCTTTAATGCTTTTGGTATAATTACTTTAGGTTTAATTACTATTAGTAGATAGGCACTCGTTTACAAAATATTATGAATGCTAATATATAAATGAATAGGTATAGCTATTCTAAATGTTTTTCACCTTGTATTGTCCATTATACAATGGATTCCAATAACTTAAACCTGTCTGAAACATTGGTTTTTGGTTATTGTCTGATAGCTGTCAATGAACTCATTTCTTTAAAAAAATAGAATAAATAAAAACAAAACATATTGAAGCTAACATAAATAGAAACTATAAAAGTTTTGACAAATAATTCAACCATGTGTTTCGTTGTTATTGCTATTTGCGTAGTTAAGTTAAAACCAATATTTTTACAGAAAAAGGAAGCGTGTTTTATAAAAAGCATCTATCAATAAACCTCTATTATACCTTATCATTATATAAACTTCATGGCACGTTTTAAATTACCTTTATCAATTAAACTCCATGAAAGACCTTTTAGTAAAAAATATGTCTATTAAATTACTTAAATCAAACAATAATGTCTACAAAGATCCTCTAAATATTAATAATCTCTATAAAATGACCTTTACTAAAAATTTTAATTGTTAGGTATTTGATTCTTTAATTTAATGAGGTTGATTTAATGGAAATTATGATAAAAATCTCCATTAAATGAACCTCATTAAATACTCTCTATGAATGACATCTATCAAAAGACCATCTAACAGAATCAATAATCCCCTACCAGTAGGCCTATATCATGATTACCTCTTCCTAATTATCTCTATCAAGAGTACCTCCGTCAATAGACCCCTATCAGCAAACATCTATCAAGATGTTCAGATGTCAGATGTTATCAAGCCGCCCATAAGGCCTCTGACTAGGCTTAACGACTAATATCAACCGATATCGTGCCTTCCGAAGCACGGAGATGCTCGTGATATACGTCACTTATATGTTTGGAATAGTCACCTATCCAAACACGACCCACGCTGTAGGTTGCTTCACTTCGGTATTATTACCAAAGCGCTGCTACCACTGCGCTACGAGTGCTTCGGAAGGCACGTTAAGCCGTTGGTCCCGGCTAATATCGGTTGATATTAGTCGTTAAGCCTAGTCAGAGGCCTAATGGGCGGCTTGAGAACATCTGACAGCAGGGTTAGTCGCTTGTCTTGCAAATACCCCTCCACCAACCCGCACTGAGCCCGTGTGGTGGAGTATGGCTCAAACTGCCTCATAGTTGAGGTAAAGCCTTTGCCCAGCAGTGGGATGTTACAGGCTAACTTTACTAAATAATAATAAAACTAACCAACTCCTCATCTTCCAGCTCGCGCGTGCAACAAGCCAGCGGACTGTGCTGGCATCAGCAGCAGCTCTTGTGTGCGCACGCACTATGATTCAACAACCAGATGTCTTTGCGGGGACAACTCACCACCTGTGAATGGGCAGTGCGAGGCGCAGACCAAGTGTAAGTGACTCTATTAGTAGAGAATATAAGATTTATAATCGAATGGTGTGGTGGCTGAGCACGCTTAGTTTCAAGATGTCGCCGCTCCGAGGTCCCGGGTTGGATTCCCGGTCGGGTCAATGTAGGAAACATGATTTTCTATATTGTCTTGGGTCTGGATGATGTGGTATCACCGTTGTGATGTGAATAATATCCATAACACTAGTGCATTAGCTTACTTACTTTGGGATCAGAGCAATGTATGTGATAGGTGACCAATATTTATTTATTTAAATTAAAATTTGAATGGTTCGACCGCATGGCACATAAAACGGACTCGAGACGGGCTCGAGAGCGGAACTTGTATGAATTAACCACTGGATATGAAACGCAAGAGCGAATGTATGAAAACATCATTAGGTAGCCAATTTCTGCGGGGCGGGGGGAGCTTGTCGTGTCAATTTTTGACATTTAGTGCATGAAAGTGTTGATATTTTTTATAGATATGTACGGAACGAATGAATGAACGAATCTTTTGTAAAAAGACATATAATTTTTATCACTAAAATAATAAATAACATTATGGACATGTTTAATGCACAAATCATCGAATGAACAACTGAAACATAGAACGTGTATATGAACGGTCTGGCAAGTAACACTAACTAGAACTTCCTAAGACATAGTGAAACCGCCCATAAGTACATACAGCCCAGCACCATTTAAATCCTCCTATGGGATAATTAAGCAGTAGATTTTTGCGTTGGCATTAAATCACACTGGTGTTAAATGGATACCACAATACATATTCGGTGATGTTTTGTGGGGATCCATTTTGTCTCCCTTCGACCCACTTTATATTAATTAATGGATCCACAAGAAATCTGAAATTATATTTTAAAGACGTATTGTCATAAATATGAGGTTTAAAATTTTTAAGCAAACTGTTGTATTTTTAAGATTACCTTAATCTACTCTCGAGTGAAACTTTTTACAGATTTATCATTTTATTTTAAAAGATTTATATTAAAAATTATATAAATATTTATCGATACGATTTATCGACAATTGTCAAGCACAGTTAAAATTAAACTGACAAGAGAACGAATGATAAACATACGACAATCCTACCGTACAAAGTATACGTTATCTTGTTGATTTTGTAGTAACTGACCACCACTTTTTTAAATGGCAATGTTACTTTTCTCTTGGAAAACACATTTCACTATTTTCATGAAAAATATCAGCTTTTTTGGGATAAAACGTTACTCACGGATAAAAATGAATATTTTTGTCTTGCCGCTATAATTTTTATACAAAAATAAGCCACATTTACCCATTTTTTCCGACAATGTTTCTCACTGAGCTCTATCACCGTACTGACAAGACGTCACCTGTAAGTAAGAGTATGTAAGAGGCCAAAAAGCCCGCTCCGTGGCTAAGGGGGCACAAGCGAAATTGCACGTCATTGCGCGTCCAGTGGTTTATTCGTCCAAGGAGCGGAACCACACTTGAACCGGCAGCTGTAGAGACTCATTCATTTATCAACATTCATTTACTCCCGTGCTTTTCAGGTCTTCATTCGTTCATCATAATCTTTCATTCATGCAATCAATCCTTCGTTCATTAATTCATTACTTGCCTTCATTTGTTCCTCTTATTCGTTTTTTCACCCGTCATTTCTTGGTTCACTTACTCTCGTGACTCATTCGCTCCATCAGTCAGTTCATTCGTTTGCAAAGCCCCGATCATTCATTTATCTTATAAAAGCAATACCGTCTAAAGTCATCTGAAACAAGCCAGCGGACTGACAAATAAATTCATGCATTCATTTGACATTCAGTAATTCGCTCCGTCCATTCTTTGACAATCTCATTTCACTCATTCATTCAGGCCACTCATTTGTTCACTGTTTTCTTTAATTCATTAAATTCATTCACTAGTTCCCTCACTCCATTGATTTGCTCACACTCTCCCGATTCAGTCACTCCCTCAATCGTTTCATTCATTCGCAATGTTCCAGCCAAATAGAACTTCTTGATTTTTATCAAGTTTTCTTTGTCTCTGATCGAAACTCACGGAGTAAAAACTCTTGCCAGAAACTGGAAGCAATTAATGTAATAACATCAGTCGTACCTAGTGTTGTAAAATGACTGAATCTGACCGAACACAATGAGGGTTTTTGATATTTTTTCTGCCACCAGACGGCGCCACGTAAGCGCCAGGTCCAAACAACTTGCACATAGTATTGATTTCTACCGAATTTCGGTAAATTCTACGTATTTGTGAATTCAATGTGCTTTTATAATGGTTTAGAGACAGAAAAAGGTTGCCGAAATAAATAATGATCTAAAAAACAGAGGCGCCAAAGAAACTGGCACTAAAGGAAAATATGAATAATAGGAGATACTATAATAACTAATGAAGAATAGGATTGTGTGGAATTTTGGACAGTGCTACCATGCAATATGTGATACATGACCATGACTATCTGCCTTTTTCTTTACATCATCAACTTATACATAATAAAATATTTGTAAGCCTATTCCAGGTGCATATTAATCACTATAGTAGCTATGACTTGTAATAACACTGAACTGATAAAAATTGTAGTAACTTTTTTTTATTCAGTATGTATATTATGTAATAATCAATAATAGGTGATCGTATTTGCATAGGGATAGTAGATAGTAGGAGTAAATTTATCTCTGTGAATAGCTACAAGCCACTGTTTCAATCAGCTTTTATCAGTTATAGGGAACATATGCCCTCCTGTTTTATTTGCACACATAGGCACTGTACAACACTGTAGTATTTTAGAAAACAGTACTCTTTTTGCAACTATTGTATGAATAAATAAATAATAAAAAATATCAGAAAATACAACATATTATGTATGTATTTTGACAAGTGGTTGGACCTGACGCCTAGGTGCTGCCACCTGGTGGGCGTCATTTTTGACAACCCTCATTGACACAAACCTTGAATGACCGACCAAATGCCTTCTGTAAAATTCATCCAACTTGACCTTATACGAGGAACCATGAATCTACTTTTCCTGATTCAGTTTTCGCAAATAATAACTAAATCATTACTAGTTATTATTAAGACCAATTACTGAATTTACAGGTAAAAATCGTCATCTAACACTCAGAAATGAGAAATTTCCGGACTTGATTTCGCTATAGTTATGATATTTAACTTTCGTGAAGTCAGTTTCGTCATCGTGTTGCTTCTCGTGCCTGATACGTTCCTAGCACAGTCATGGTACGGTGCAATGAGAAAAAACCTTAAGCACTATACAGAAACTATATTGCTCCTATAATTTTCGTCCACATAGCGTGAAAATAAGTCCTAAAGAAAGCACTCATTCTTACAATTAAAGGCTAAGCACAAAATGTTTCGTGTTAGTTTCAAATTAGCTTAAATTTTTCTGAGGTTTTCTTATCAGCGTTCTTAATAAAGGGTTGTGACATGCATGTTCGAATAATTGTGTTTTGGGTACTGAGATTGGATCGCTTGAAATTATTTTGTGCACACAAACAAGCCTTGAGCGTAAAAAAGGACACACATGTAGGTACATGTAGCTGAAGTATTTATTCATGGTTGACTTAAAAACAAGGCGATATTAACGCCTTAAACATTGTCTCAGGTCATACTTTAAAGTCCGTTCCATATTGCTTGTCGAATATTGTAAATAATCTTGACTTTCTTTCTAAAATCACTGACTACATAGGTCAATCATCGTT
Organism: Pyrausta purpuralis; assembly: GCA_963924145.1. Lineage (NCBI taxonomy): Eukaryota > Metazoa > Arthropoda > Insecta > Lepidoptera > Crambidae > Pyrausta > Pyrausta purpuralis. The sequence continues at coordinate 5,207,711 of OZ001670.1, read as the reverse complement.
TAACACTGAAATCTTTTAAATCAAATAGTAAATGAATTTAATTAACAAGTATTATTTGAAAAGTTATAAAAAGATAGTTTATATTATTCGACTAGCAAAGAAAAACAGACTTTAAATTCAATTCAGGAGTTATTGTAGAACTCTGAGGTAATAAATGTTGTCTATGGATTTGATTGAAAGGGACTTAGTCCTTTAGCTGATAATAATGATGACTATGATGAAATACAATAACAGTCATAAAAAGTAATCACAACTAATTTACACAACAACACAAAATGTGTTTTTTTTTTTGCGAAAACTGTCATATACAGTCAAATTGACTGAATATGACAGTATTCGACCGGTCATAATATGGTTTATGACAAATATATAGACTGGTCAGATATAGTCATTTTACAACACGAGATGTTTAATAGTTTCACTGAGCGTGGTGTTAAAATAAAAAGATTATTTTTCGAAGCGTAAAGGTGGACGTCCTATACTGCGATTTAAGACTGCGCATAACGCGACATGGTCGCATTCAACATGATGAGTGGAGAAAAGCCATCTACGAGGGCTGTGAGACCCATGATAAAGCCTGGTTTCAAATTCTGGCCCAAAAACGGGAAAAACGACATGCTCGTGCAGAGGGTTCCGTCACAACGAACTCTCAGTTCGCGTGCCGCAAGTGCGGAAGTCTCGAGCGACGATGCTCCTCTCACGTAGGCGCTGTTTAAATCATCTGTCAAGATGAAGAGGCCTTTTGACTGGTATTAAAATACTACCTTTCATTTTCCAGCCCTGTACCACACTTGCTCAAACAGCGACGAATGCAACGATGGCCTCGTTTGCGGCGCGCCTAACATCACCGGCACGCCGCCGCCACATCTGCGCATGCACTCTGCGCAGGACAAGATCTGCCTGTGCGATGTGGAGAACGGGTTCCGAGAGCGGGAACACACTTGCAGTGGTCGGTATTTATTCGCTACTCATTCATGACGACCTCCGTGGTCGAGTGGCTAGCACGCTGGTTTCGAGCGTCGCCATCCCGTGAGGTTCCGGGTTCGATTCCCGGTCGGGTCAATGTAGAAAAACGATCTTTTCTATATTGTCTCCAGAGGCGGTATTGTGTGTGTATTGTGTATTATATTCATTTGAACTTTTGACTGTGAAAAGTTCTTATTTATTAAAATCAATTTAACCCTTATACTTGTTTCTGAAGTTTACAGGAATATTACTCATCGAAATAAAACACTTTTTTATGGATTAACTTTTCACGAGTAGTCTAAGTCTACCCGTGACCACGAACGCTGTAAAGTGTTCGTAACGTCAGGATAAAATTTATAAACTCGCGAAAAGTTAATCCGTAAAAAAGTGTTTTATTTCGAAAATAAACCCTTATAGTTTCGTCAAGTGCGTCTGTCTGTCTGTCCGTCCGTATGTCACAGCCACTTTCTTCTGAAACTATTAACATTACACAGTTGAAACTCGGTAGGAAGATGTATCATGTTAACTGCTTTACAATTCTCATACAAAAAATAAAAAGTTGTGATATTAAAGGGGGACCCCCGTACTTGAAACTATTTTTTTTTTACTCCAATCTATGCGTGTGTATTTATTGAAATGACGTTAAGGTTCCTGGAACCATTTTTTCTTAAAGTCTTACATTTAATAGATATACGTTTTTAACATAATAACTTTTACTTATAAACTAAAAAAGCTAAAAAAAATACGTCATGTAGATTTTATCAAATACTTTCATCGAAAATTGGTTTGAACGAGATGGCAGTTTTTATATTCATAAAGATGAAATAAGAAACCAAAAATTTTGCGCACGGGCGGGACCTGAACCAGCAACCCTTTGGCAAACCGGGCCAAACGCTCTTACCAATCGAGCCACCGTGCTGTCAGTCCGACTCTGCGAAATTTGTGGCTTCTTATGAAAACGTCAATTGCGTGACGCTTAGCGTCATCCAGCCGTCCGCTTATGAAACAGATGGCCCAAGCAGTCATTCTTTACAGAATAAATTCAACTCGGAAATTGATGTCACTTCGCTATTGAACGCTTTCGAATGTTTTTAACACCCACAGTGTCATATTTTATATTCATAAAGATGAAATAAGAAACCAAAAATTTTGCGCACGGGCGGGACCTGAACCAGCAACCCTTTAGCAAACCGGGCCAAACGCTCTTACCAATCGAGCCACCGTGCTGTCAGTCCGACCCTGCGAAATTTGTGGCTTCTTATGAAAACGTCAATTGCGTGACGCTTAGCGTCATCCAGCGGGTTTGCCAAAGGGTTGCTGGTTCAGGTCCCGCCCGTGCGCAAAATTTTTGGTTTCTTATTTCATCTTTATGAATATAAAATATGACACTGTGAGTGTTAAAACATTCTAAAGAGATGGCAGTTTTTGAGATATAGCACATTTTCAACAACCGCAATTAAAAACAAAGATATTTTTGCGTTCAACAAAATATTGTGGTATTTGGGCTAAGTGGAAGTAAGCGGCCTTTGTAAGTGGTACTTGGCCGGTTATAGTAGAACTTGTTTGTGTCATACCTTCGATTTGTTATGTGTAGTATGGAAAGTACCCAATATTTTTTAAAATATTATAAACAGATTATAATACTTCAGGCCTACTTAACAGGTCAGGCTCAGGCCCTAGTAGAGATAGAGATATCAGGAGAAAATGGGAATGTGGTTCAGCAAAACGCAAAAAAAACTAAAAGAGCTGTAGCAAATTAGGTTTCAAGTACAAGATTGATGGAAATTCACAAAAAAACTCCAGAATCAAATCAGTATCATCATTTTTACCGTCTGACATATAAAAAAATGCATATCGAAAAGTATACTTCATAGCGCAAAAATATATATGCAGTTCGTTTCGAAATTCCCCTTAAGTAATAACAAAAATCTCATTAACATCATGATATTATTTTTGTTGTGCGCGTAAGACTATTCAGAAGGGCTAAAAGCAGTAATTTTCTGTTTCTTTGATTGTTGAATTTACTGTAGTTGATAATGTACAATAATTACAATAAACAAGTTTGCATTTTTATATATAAAAAATGAGTATGAAAAAAATCCGTCCTCTTGCGTCATCCATCAGGGGGCCTCGCAAAATATATCTTGCCCACATAAAATTTAGGTCTTGCCCCGCCACTGCCTCAAATTAAATTTAACGACAGCAGTGAAAGGACTGCTGTCGTTAAATATCTTTATCATATACAGGGTGTTGTTTTGGTCAGCGACGAGCGACTCAGAGGTGGCTGTACAAACGATCCTGATGTAAAATATTTAAAAAATAATTTTGAAATGGGAAATACCCACAAAATCATTTTTTTATCCGGTACAGCGATGGAGTCAATACTACCAACACCAGGTAGCCTCTTCGTAGCTTAAAACTACGGCGTAATATTTCGTAGATAAGCGCTAGCTACGCGCTAGGGTGCGAGTTTTCCCATTCGTTTTGTAATTTTATTGAATGTTGTGAAGAGGTTTTCGTGTATAAAACTTGTTAAGAATTTAAAGAAAACATTTTTTTAGAATAAGCATAACTCATAATATCATCACTGAGTTGGATGTCACTGACCAAAATAACACCCTGTATAAAGATATTCGCTCTCATTAATATCTTTACGTTCATTAATTTTATTAAATAAAGCTGTTTCTCACGGAGTTGTAAAATAGTCCCCCTAGCCGAGTTCGACTACGGTAGCCAGTGTCACAGACACAAAGACTGTGTGCGAGACACAGGTGTACTCCCTTTTCCTTTCACTCTCTTAATCCGATGGATCGGTCCAGTAGATTAACGCGTTTAAACAATCAACCTCTTCAGTTTTATAAAATTAGTAGGTATAGTTAAGACTGTATTCCATGTACATTAAGCATGGCGCATTTAAGGCGCTACCCGGATTTTCAACGCGCACACTAGCGCCACTTTAGTAGAAAAATCATAACTCGTTAAATAAAAGACCAATCAAAAATCTGGTAAACACGATTGTTTACTAAATAAACTATAGAACCTGTACTAGGTTCTATAGTTTATTTAGTACGTTTAAATTGTTTCTAAAGTAGTTTACAGTAGTTAGAGTTAGAAAAACTGCTAAATATGGCCACTTTTGCCAATTTTTCTAGCTGTAACTGCAGATAACTTTAGAAACTTTAGAAACAATTTAAACGTACTAAATAAACTATAGAACCTGTACTACAATCTTGTTTACCAGATTTTTGATTGGTCTTTTATTTAACAAGTAATGATTTTTCTACTAAAGTGGCGCTAGTGTGCGCGTGAAAAATCCGGGTAGCCCCTTAACTAGTTTTTTTTTTCAGATGCTGACATAGTGAAGACATCGGTCTTCGCTGTGATCATCGTGTCCTGCCTCCGGAAAGTTCTCGTCTATTAATTCAGCCATTGGAATGTTTTTTTATTTATGTCCAATGCTCATTTTTTGGCAAAAGTTATGTAATTTTAGACAACAGTACCTATGCACTATTGTTATTTTGTCAGCTGATATTTTTGGTACATGTATGTATTTTTTTTTACTATTATGTAGATCAGCAAAACGCACAAGAAAATAAACAACGCTCCCTTCACACTATTATAAAAGTGATCAGTGTATGCGGATCACATCACCTTTAAATGGTCGTCCTACGACAGCTGGTGGACGTCCTACCTGCACACTTGTCAGTGTTTGAAAAAAAAGGGTTTTTGCTTAAATACATATGCGTATTTAGAGGTTTTGCATGTTGTGATATAAATGGATAAAGATAAATTATAGATCACACCTACCAGTTTTACATACGTAGTTTTATGTCATTGATTAGTATTAGAATTACGATTAATGTACCTATTATAATACACTAATCATTATTGTATTTAAAAACTTTAAGGAAACTTAATACCGTCATTAATTATTACTTACCTCAAGCTAAATATTTAAAAGTTCATAATGATAATTATCATATCAGAAATTGCACTTTATAATTACATTAAATACCTAATTTAAAATTCTGTTCTGTTTATTCATTCAATTGATACTTATTGTCAAAGTTTTTAAATAGCTATAAAATACCAACTAAATATAAGTTTGCTATAAGGATTATTTAAGTCAAGTTTAAATAATAATACACAGTAATAATAGCTGTGCACACCATATTTTGCATCCCGATTCTGAAAGGGTTTAAAAACTACGAACCAAGGTTGTTTTATTCAGCTTTTAAATTTTCTTAAAAATTGATCGTGTTAGAATTTGAGTCTAGTAAATAAGCAAAATATTTGTATAAACTATTATAGTCTACAGAAAAACACAATTTTTATTAGGATTAGCTAAAGTGCCTGCATGTAACAAATTTCGTCCACTATTAATGTGTATGTAAATATTTAACATGAATAGAGCACTATTTGCAAAATACATGAATAAAAAATATATATGTGGTCTTCTCATTTAACCTTATTTACGATATTCCCTTTGATTAGTGGACGTCCTACTTTGGTTTTAATAAGACCTATATAAGGTGTTGCTTTATAATCGAATGGTGTAAAGTAGTATTATATTATCTGGGGTGTAAAGGTTCCCTTTGTCTTAGACACTAGGTAGCATGGTTCTAAGACCTTAGCCTGTTCCTTATGAAACGAACATACAAAAAAAACTGCAATGTCACTGCCAAAATCAGTTGTCACTGTCAAAAACTGTCCCATTAGGGGTGGGTCGTTGACGGTTTTTGTGTTAACGAAATGAAACTGTTAATTACAATCAAATAACCTGTTAAAAAAGCAGTTAACGTTATTAACTGGTTTGCAGTAATGTCAACAGATTTGGACGTAGCAGTTTATTAATCGAAACAGTTAATATTTAAAAAAGGAGTTGACGTTAATACACAACTGAAACAACTTTTCCGTTTAAAACATACCTGTCTTTTAGTTAGCCTGTTTGAGTGAGTTAACATACCAAGAACTAAATATTACAACTTAAAACTAGAAAACAAACAGTCACTACGAAATCAATAAACTTTCGCGAAGAAACAAAAAAGCGTTGACCTCAACGTGTCACTCAAACAGACTAATTCGATTGTTTCCAAAACAAATGCACGTCAAAAACCTGTTCATATTGGTAAGTCGGCTCGGTGCGCCGAGCCATGGAACGAGCAAACATACATAGATCTCTCTCACTCTCGTATAACTTTGAGCTATTGGCGTCTCGCTCGCTCGTATAGGCGCCTCGCATCCGCTCGGTTATTCCGTTTGTAAGTCGTTGAGAGAAACAGCTAATAAATTCAACTGGTTTTACGTTAAGAAAAAGCAGCTTCGGATAATGTTTTTAAGCGACTGCGCATTGAATGTTCGTTGAGTTAATCCACGCGTTGCGTTCGGAAACCGTTGAATAAAACAGTTGATAATTTTAACTGGTTTTGCAGCAGACGAAAAGCAGTTAATTCGTTAACATTACAAAAGCAGTTTAAAAAAACAGTTTGTTGAATTAACGCCCACTCCTATGTCCCATACACATCCCATGGTTCTACACAGTTCCACATGTTTTTTGGATTTCTTTTGAAATAATTTGAAAAACAAAACAATGGAAAAAGACCCGCTTACTGAAATTGTACAATTCCTCAAGCCGGACTCTCGGATAGACTTGAAACACATTTCCATTGATCATTTGGTCGGTTTATCGGCTACCGAAAAGGGCGTATCTACTTTGCTCAAAAACGAAGATGTTATCCTGTGCATCATTGAATTAACTGGTGACAAGATCGAAGAAATATCCAAAAATGCTCTTCTAGTGCTTGTAAACGTGTCAGCAAGTGTGACAGGAGCAACAGAGCTCTTAAAATACCGACCTAGTAGCCACAATAACATATTGGAGTTACTCGTAAGTTATGTATTAGATCCGCAGAAGAGAGACGCAGACGCGGCCTGCATGATCTTATCCAACATAACCAGACTGGAAGATGAATTAGAAGTATGCCTAAACTCGTTTATACCGCATTTAAACGATATTTTGAACGCGTTTGTGAATATTGATTTCAACAAAAAAGGTTCAAACCTTCACTATCTCGCACCAATGTTCAGTAACCTGAGCTGCAGTTATCGAATACGCAAATGGTTGACTGAAGAAAATCCTCATGTGCCGTTGATAAAATTACTACCGTTTTGCAATTACGAACTATCAAACATCCGTAGAGGAGGTGCTATTGGGACTGTAAGGAATTTGTCATTTGATACTGAATACCACGATTTTTTACTCAACTCTAACATAGATTTACTTTCGTACCTCTTGAGTCCACTGATGGGCAATGAAGATTATCCAGATGAAGAGATGGACAAGTTACCGATATCATTGCAATATTTACCTAAAGAGAAACGCAGGGAAAGCGATGTTGACATCAGAAAGATGATATTAGAAACATTAAATAAGTTATGTACTAAAAGTACAGGTAGAGAACTGTTAAGAGAAAATGGTGTTTATTATGTTTTACGAGAATATCATAAATGGGAAAAAGACCCGCATGCTCTTCTAGCGTGTGAAAATGTTGTAGATATACTAATTCAGAAGGAAGACGAAGTGGGTGCTGATGATTTATCAAAAATAGAAGTACCAGATGACATGAAGGAGAAGTTTGTACAAATGGATCAAGATTATTTGAAGAGTGTATAAAAATTGTTACTACAAATCTACTGTGTAGCCAATATTTTGTATTTATAAAAATCTATGTTCTTTACTTTTGTATTTTTGAATACCCCTAGATGTAAGGTGTAACCAAAAAAAAATTGTCCTCAGTTATGGATAAAGAATCAAACAACAGGATATTTTGTCCACTTTATTTATTTGGTTTGTTCAGAAACATCAGTACTGATGAATGCTTGTTTAATCAATAAAGTCACGTATATTTCCGACATTATAAAATGCTAACTAGTTTGAATCACATCAGTTGAGTTAGCATTCTAGGTACATAAACCTACAACATCATTTGGAATAAAAGTGGACTCAAAACAGTACCCTGAGAAAGACTTCTGCCAATTTCCCACAAATCCCTTGTGCCTACTTGTCACCGGATAGCCAAGTCAGCAGAGCATATGTTACTCTAGAAATTTAAAATTAACCTCTAAACATTAAAAAAATATACCAAATCTTCACAAATAAAATATAGATAACAATTGACAGACACAAAGCGACTTTTAGGAATTACATACATCCATAGTATTTTTTATTTACCATAAGATCACTTACACACTGAGAATTTTAGCATCGATGCAGTCTCGCGTTATAAAAATACGTTTCAGCATCGAGACTCACGCAATGATTATATTGAATTTAGGATCGATGCAGAAGTGCGACTGTTTAGATGCTAACACGCTTTAGTATCGCGACTGCATCGATGCTAAGTAGCGACCTGTGTTAAGGTTGACATTTTGCGACTGCATCGCTGCTAAAAATCGCAGTGTAAGGGGTCCTAAGACTTGGACTTACCCAAGGAGGAAATGTGTAACCAACCAGCAGGATGAAAATTATTTATGGAAGTTATGATTATATTATGATGAAATCTCATAAATTATTTAGAACATAATATTTCTTCTAGTATATTCATTTGACACTAGTAACAATCCAAAATTGTAACAAAACTTTCTGTAGTTAACAAATGATTTAAAATAAAGCTCATACTTTATTTTAATAAATCAACAAAACAAATGTTTTCTAAACATTAATATGGACTTATTATGTACTTTTACAATGTACAGCTTATATGAAAATATATATGATATACATTTACATATAATTACACAATATTTACATATAATATTTACAAGAAAAAATACAGTACTATAAAGCCATTCAGTTATTCATTTGGTTGGACACTTTCGATAATTTTGGTTGGTCAATCTAATTTTGTATGAGTTAAAACATTGAAAATATCAGATCTAGAAATATGCTTACAAAATTATAAAATTAGGAATAAGCATTTCTATAACAATACTTAGCATAATTTGAACATCTTTTTAGAGTTTAAAGATTAAGGCTAGGACGGCCATTTAAAATGTTTTTAAATAGCTGTAATTTAGGCCAAGGTACACAAAAATGCGAATATGATAACAGATATGTATCAAAATAGATGATACATGTAACAACGTATTGAAAAAAAAACATAAAGTCAGTTTTTCTTTGCTAGTCAAATAAACTTTTTATAACTTTTAAAATAATATCAGTGAATAAAATTAATTTACAACTCAGTGCTTAAAATGAGTTTTTCTATGTAGTCGGTGAGTTAAGTGTTTTTCTTACTTTCAAATGAATTATTTTGGTTAAAAGAATGTCACGATTGTTTGCAATACTCGAAGAGCAACGAGAAATGGACTTTATATGCGATTAGTAATAGAAAATCCGTCATCTGATAATGAATTGACTTAATGTTACTTATTGTTTTAATCAATTAGGCGATATAATTTTCTCATTAATTAAATGATGTGATAGAAGGTCATAGTTTGTCACGGAAAATATAGTTACATATTATTTTTATCATAATTACTAAAGGACTTTTTATATTTTGAGAAAATACACAAAAAATGTATGTTCTTGATACAGTTACAAAAAAAAAGGTTTATGCTGGTGATCGGAAACTATTTATGTGTGGAAATCTCGTCTTTTATTGATACATAAATCTATGAATTATTATTATGTAGCATATCAATAGAAAACCAGTGTTTGAGTTCGGCGCGAAATGTTTGGTTACTTATTTCATTTTTAAGAACACTAAGGCTTTTCAAACCTTCCGCACGGTTGTGGTCTCCCACGCCTGACCACTATTGAACGAAAATCGCTTGAACACTCGCCACAAAAACTGTGTCACTCCAAACAAAAGATTCGGCAGCAAAGCGATATTGGCTATTAAGCTGCTATAACAATAACTTTTGTGCGCCATTATCTGACACAAACATAATATCTTAGACCCCATACACACTGCGACCTACAGCATCGATGCTGTCGCGAACTGTCAACTTTTAGATACTGCGGTACTTTAAGCATCGATGCAGTCACGTTTCTGCATTGATGTTACGCGCGTTAGTATCGATGCAGTCACCAAAATACAGTACATAATTCGTCAACTTCCAGCATCTGCATCGCGACTTCATCGATGCTAAAAATAGCGCAGTTTATAAAAGTTGACAGTTTGCGACTGCATCTATGCTGCACCGCGACTGCATCGATGCTAAAAGCTGCACAGTGTGTAAAAGTTGACAGTTTGCGACTGCATCGATGCTAAAAGTAGCGCAGTGTGTGACGGTTACCAGTTTTCGACTGCGTCGATGCTAAAAGTGGCGCAGCGTGTAAAGCTTGACAGTTTACGACAGCATCGATGCTGCATCGCGACTGCATCGATGCTAAAACTCGCAGTGTGTAAAGATTGACAGTTTGCGACTGCATCGATGCTCAAAGTCTCAGTGTGTAAAGGTTGACAGTTTGCACCTGCGTAGATGCTAAATGTAACTAAGTTTTTAACGGTTGACAGATTGCGACTGCATCAATGCTAAAAGTCGCAGTGTGCAAGGGGTCTAGCAGTACCATTGAACATCTACTGCGCGTCCGGCGGCTTGTAATTCTTGACACCCTCCATTCGTGCTTTCCTGCGCTCCGACGGCGTGGCGCCCTTCACCTTGGTAATAATGTGGGCACCCTTCTTGGAAAGGTCCGGCTTGTATCCGGTGGTCAGCTCCTGGTAGAGTAAATACAAATTAGTATTTAAGACAGTAACGAACCTGGAGTGATATTTTTTTTATTATCTACAACTAGCGGTCCCCCGCGACTTCGTCCGCGCGTTTTGAGTTTTCTCCCTCCCCTCCCGTCGCAGCGTCATGTTTTATATCCTAAAGCGTTTCTCGATAAATAAGCTATCCAACACAGAAATATTTTTTCAAATCGGTCCAGCAGTTCCTGAGATAAGCGCGTTCAAACAAACAAACTCTTCAGCTTTATAATATACTAGCGGTCCCCCGCGACTTCGTCCGCGCGTTTTGAGTTTGCTCCCTCCCTTCCCGTCGCAGCGTGATGTTTTATATTCTAAAACCTTTCTCAATAAATAAGCTATCTATCACAGAAATATTTTTTCAAATCGGTTCAGCAGTTCCTAAGATAAGCGCGTTCAAACCAACAAACTCTTCAGCTTTATAATATAACTAGCGGTCCCCCGCGACTTCGTCCGCGCGTTTTGAGTTTGCTCCCTCCCCTCCCTTCACAGCGTCATGTTTTATATCCTAAAGCCTTTCTCGATAAATAAGCTATCCAACACAGAAATATGTTTTCAAATCGGTCCAGCAGTTCCTGAGATAAGCGCGTTCAAACGAACAAACTCATCAGCTTTATAATATTAGTATAGATTAGCGCAAGCGCACGTTGTACTTAAGCTGCGAACATTATTTTGGTGCGGAGTAATGTTAAAACTGTGATAGCTCCTAAGATATTTATTCAAATCAAATGATATAAAGGGCAACTTGGTTCTAAATGAAATGCTCGTGATGATGAATGTATTTATATTGATAAGAATAAATACCTGTGTGTATAATACACCTCTAAAAATGATGCATTATTTTTTTTACAAATTTATGAACATAAAAAAGGTTGTAGTAAGTCAACCATAAAAGATAGACTTATGCTGTCGCGGACTTTATTGTAGAACTCCTCATGCTGAACAATCTTGTCATACATGATTTTTGTATAACTTTAGCGGTTTTCGCAGCGTACGCAGCGGAAGCTCTCGAAAGGAATATCTTTCTCCCGTTTTCGCAACATTTTTCATTGCTGCTGTGGTCTTGTGAGTCGTATCTTTATGTTATATAGCCTAAAGCCTTCCTCGATAGATGGACTATCCAACGTAAAAATAATTTTTCAAATCGGGCCAGTAGTTTTTGAGATTAGCGCGTTCAAACAAACAAACAAACAAACTCTTCAGCTTTATAATATTAGTATAGATTAGCGCAAGCGCACGTTGTACTTAAGCTGCGAACATTATTTTGTTGCGGAGTTATGTTAAAACTGTGATAGCTCCTAAGATATTTATTGGAATCAAATGATATAAAGGGCAACTTTGTTCTAAATGAAATGCTCGTGATGGTGAATGTATTTATTTTGGTAAGAATAAATACCTGTGTGTATAATACACCTCTAAAAATGATGCATTATTTTTTTACAAAATTATTAACATAAAAAAGGATGTAGTAAGTCAACCATAAAAGATAGACTTATGCTGTCGCGGACTTTATTATAGAACTCTTGATGCTGAACGATCCTGTCATACATGATTTTTGTGTAACTTAAGCGGTTTCCGCAGCGTACGCAGCGGAAGCTCTCAAAAGGAATATCATTCTCCCGTTTTCGCAACATTTTTATTGCTGCTGTGGTCTTGTGAGTCGTATCTTTATGTTATATAGCTTAAAGCCTTCCTCGATAAATGGACTATCCAAGATAAAAATATTTTTTCAAATCGGGCCAGTAGTTTCTGAGATTAGCGCGTTCAAACAAACAAACAAACAAACTCTTCAGCTTTATAATATTAGTATAGATGTTAGTATATTAGTAGTTTAAAATTAATTTGTTGCTTTTATGTGTAATTTAACGCCGCCTCAATCGTTTCTGCTTCACCCAATGGTTGACTGGTAGAGAATGCTTTAAGCATTAAGTCCGCCATTTGTACTTTAGTTTTGTCAGTGCAATGAAGAATTTAAAAAAACAGCAATTCAACATGTTTGTATTCGTTCAATTGCCAACGAGTTTATTTAGAAAGTTATAAGTGCTCACATCATCCCAATTATCTAGTCAGTGGAATAAAGAATTTAAAAAAAAAATTGGTTGCCTGTAAAGTCGGTATACGGGCGAAAGTTTTACGTGACAACGACTTTTTATGTCTGTCTCTCTCGTTCTTACGCGTGCCTCTCACTCGCTCTCAGTGCTGCGCGCGCGGGCCTCTCTCTCGTTCGGTGACTCATCGTAACGTTACCGAGCGTTACACTTTTTCTTAAGTGACTCCCAGCCGCAACCTAATTTAAGACGTTGTCACGTCAAAAGCAAATCAACAAGTTTGTATTCGTTCAATGGCCAACGAGTTTAATTACAAAGTTGTAAGTGCTCACATCATCCCAATTATCGTCCAACGCAGACGGTGCAGGCAGAGGAGCGGTCTGCACCTCGACTGCTGGCCGGTAGTCATCATCTACTACGTACATCTGAGAGTCGAGCAGGATCCTCTTCGGACAGACAGATACGTGGAACTGGAAAGATAACAAATATTTATTTATTTCGACACCTCTTCAACACCCGAGCGGTCGCATGAGACCGCGTAACAATAGGATTTCTATTGTCTCGTTCACATACGCTTGAGGGATTATCTGGCTTATATTACAGGTTTGCCAACCTGTAATATAAGCATCACAATGCTAGACTTAAAATCAAGACGCTTACAATTGGAAGCAATGCTGTATTGGTTATATGTATATGATTGTATTGAAGTAAAGAGTGCCAATCAAGGTGCATATGCGATCAGCTCGTCAACACGAAACTTTTCTAACAGCAAAATGTCGAACTAATGCTGGTAAGAGATGTCCAATGAATAGAATCCAACTCTCTCTGTAAGACACATAAATACGGTTTAAGCTTACACTCTTATGATGAAATAAACATACAACTTTCGTAAACACCCAACACACACACACACACACACACAACTTTCGTAAACACACACACGCACGCACGCACACACACACACACACACACACACACACACACACACACACACACACACACACACACACAAACAAACATATTTCATGCACGTTTCTCTTTTTGCACATTTTGAGTTTGCTCCCTCATTTTATATCCTAAAGCCTTCCTCAATAAATAAGCTATGCAACACATAAAATATTTTTTTCAATTTGGTCCAGTAGTTTCTGAGATTACTGTTTTCAAGCAAACTTTCAGCTTTAAAATATTATAATAGACTCAGCCCCTTATTCATAAAAACGCAAACAGTCTTATAAACCTGTTTTAACTAATACACTGTTTTGTCTCGTTCTTTCTTGGAGCTGTCATCATTTGACAGAAAGTGACAAAACAGTGTAATAGCTAAAATAGGTTAATTAAACTGTTTGAGTTATTATGAATAACGGATTTAGGCGCATTAGGGCTAATTCTCATTTTGGCAACCGACTCGCTAATAATGGACTAGTTCTCATTATGGCCACTTCTCATTTTGGCAACTTCTGCTTTGGGCTACTTCTGATTAGGGCTACTTCTCACTTGGGCTACTTCTCATTAGGGATACTTTTCATTAAGGCTACTTATCATTAGGGCTATTTCTCATTAGGGCTTCTTCTCTAAATTTGGGTATGTTTATTGAAATAAGTACTGTCTGTATGTATATAAAGATGTTTATTTATTCATTCATAAGAGAACAATGACATAATTTCAAGAATAAATCAACATCAATTGAACCAATGTAATAGGTAAGTATTCAATATACACAAATAAACAGATAAAGGATAGGTAAACATTACTAGTTGTCACTTCTTTCAATTACTTTAATTTCAATAAAATCAACAAAAATCCAGACAATAATCAACAAACAATAATAATTAGGTATATCTTTATATAAGCATAAATCAACACAATAATTAACAATCAGTATTAATTAGAGATCTTTATAAAAGAAGTAGGTAATAAGTCATTTTTATAAAATGTTATAACTGTTATTTAACTATATTTAGTTTCGTAAGTACTTTTTTGTACTTTTTGTTGATAAACATGTACTTATCACCGTTTTTTTCTTGTCTGAAATTGACTGTTCTTGAGTTTGGAGTTATAATTTATGTTGATTTTATTGGAATTAAAGTAATTCAAAGAAGAGACAACTAGTAATGATTACCTATCCTTTATCTGTTGATTTGTGTATGTTATAAATAAATAAATGTTAGTTTCAAACCAAACTGAAGTAATTACAAGAGATAATACTTATAATATTGAATACTTACTTATTACATTGGTTCAATTAATGTTGATTTATTCTTAAAATTATGTCATTGTTCTCTTATGAATGAATCTATACTAATATTATAAAGCTGAAGAGTTTGTTTGTTTGTTTGTTTGTTTGTTTGAACGCGCTAATCTCAGAAACTACTGGCCCGATTTGAAAAAATATTTTTACGTTAGATAGTCCATTTATCGAGGAAGGCTTTAAGCTATATAACATAAAGATACGACTCACAAGACCACAGCAGTAATGAAAAATGTTGCGAAAACGGGAGAAAGATATTCCTTTTGAGAGCTTCCGCTGCGTACGCTGCGGAAACCGCTAAAGATACACAAAAATCATGTATGACAAGATTGTTCAGCATTAAGAGTTCTATAATAAAGTCCGCAACAGCATAAGTCTATCTTTTATGGTTGACTTACTACAACCTTTTTTATGTGAAGAAATTTGTAAAAAAAAATGCATCATTTTTAGAGGTGTATTATACACACAGGTATTTATATTTATCAAAATAAATAAATTCATTATCATGAGCATTTCATTTAGAACAAAGTTGCCCTTTATATCATTTGATTCCAATAAATATCTTAGGAGCTATCACAGTTTTAACATAACTCCGCACCAAAATAATGTTCGCAGCTTAAGTACAACGTGCGCTTGCGCTAATTTTTTATATTATAAAGCTGTAGAGTTTGTTGGTTTGAACGCGCTTATCTCAGGAACTGCTGAACCGATTTGAAAAAATATTTCTGTGTTAGATAGCTTATTTATTGAAAAAGGGTTTAGGATATAAAACATCACGCTGCGACGGGAGGCGAGGGAGCAAACTCAAAACGCGCGGACTAAGTCGCGGGGGACCGCTAGTTAGTGAATAAACGTCTTTATATACATACAGAAAGTGCTTATTTCAATAAACATACCCAAATTTTGAGAAGGAGCCCTAATGAGAAATAGCCCTAATGATAAGTAGCCTTAATGAGAAGTAGCCCTAATCAGAAGTAGCCCAAGTGAGAAGTAGCCCTAATCAGAAGTAGCCCTAAGCAGAAGTAGCCAAAATGAGAAGTGGCCATAATGAGAACTAGTCCATTAGCGAGTCGGTTGCCAAAATGAGAATTAGCCCTAATGCGCCGGAATAGAGGAATAGAGTCAGTATATTAACACTTCAGCTTAATCCCTCAAGCGTATGTGAACGAGACACAATAGATATTCTATTGTTATGCGGTCTTATGCAACCGCTCGGGTGTTGAAGCATTAAGAAAACAAACGATTATTGGCAAACAATAAAATGAGGACTTACAAAACATATGAAGCATCTCATGCAGCCCAATTAAAAATATAGCTTGTTATGAAATAAATGACCAATGACGTCAACATTTTTTTTATTCTTCCCTCCTAGGGGTACCCAATAATACCCCATGTATGTTCCCCGATTTATTTTAGTTTTCGAGATACGATTTTTTTTATGCTTTCATCGAAAATTTCGTTGGTGTTTACATAAAAAAAACTGATCGGTTTTTTTATGCTTTTTTTTTAAACCTAATTCTCGTGAAGTGTTCTTTCACATGCATAAGAATTAACTGCCTAACATTACTGCATGTTGTTACAATTTTGATCCAAATTTAATAAATTACGTTTCTGCGAGCTAGAGTTAAATTTTCAAATTCAAATTTATAAAAAAAAGCAAGAAGGTTGCAAAGATTCTAATAAATTTTAAAAACTTCTCTAGTCTCTAAAGTAGGCTTTCCAAAAAGTACAAAAAAGTGGTAGGTAAAGGGGCCATTATTTCCTGTAATCGGGCTTCAAACGTAGCGGGGTGAAAATTTGGCCAATAAGTTCAATTGAGGAACTTGAATTTCATGAAAATAAATTCTAACGCCTTAAAACATTTAAAAAAATCTCCTTAGAGATTTTTAAAATTGTAATATTTATTATTTATTTTTCAACACACTTGCTCTAAAACGACGTTTTTATTCCACCGATTTTTGGCTCATAATCCTAGATATTAAATACGCGTCCTTTTTCAGTATATTATTGCATTAGTGCCTTTAGTTTATTAACCCGACCAATTTACATTTGTACCCTAGTACCAAGTAGTAAGTACGAAGATGAAGCGATATAATTTAGTCGGGTTATAACTTTTATTTTAGCAACAAACAGTATTTAGGTATGCGAAAAATAACAGTTTGTACATATTTATTTCAATAAATGGTAGATCCAGCTTAGTTACTAAAATTAACTCAAATTCATTTCAAATGTTCTGTAATTTGTGTTTTAAACACGAATTATTACATTTTTAATCTTGGCTGTTGGCCGATCTAGTTCGCGCCTTAGCCTTGCGCGCGCATCGGTCATCGCGACATTTTTCCACAGATTAGTAAGTGCATTTTTCGTAAATAATTGTCGGTTTTGGTGTGATGAAGTTTGGATTAATGGCAAGTGTGTTGAAAAACGTCGTATGAAACACGTGTGCCTGTGACCACAATATACGCGGCTTTTTTATGGCGCACTCGCTTTCGCTCGGGCGCACACAATATCGCCTTGTATATAATGGTCAACTTAGCACACTTGTATCATAATGTACTATTATTACATTATTGCTTAGTTTTAGGATCACTGTCAGCGATCCAAACGAAGCTAAAACAGAAGTGCGTTTCTTAGATTAAGGCAAAAAAAATTGAGGCGCTGTAGATTATGTATTGAAGTGGGAGGGAGGCACTTTGAAAATTTGTTGTAAATTTAATATTATCAATAAATACTTTGATTTGATTTGTATTGTTTCATTATGAACCTCAAAAAATGATACACCAGTCATAAAATAGTACATTATGATACAAGTGTGCTAAGTTGACCATTATATACAAGGCGATATTGTGTGCGCACGAGCGAAAGCGAGTGCGCCATAAGAAAGCCGCGTATATAATGGTCACAAGCACACGTGTTTCATACGACGTTTTTCAACACACTTGCGAGGAAAAAACAAGACTCTTCATTTACTAAATTTTTAATTAATAAAACAGTTAGTAAAAATATATTTCACTCGATTTTGATGGCAAAGACTTTCGCACGCGTTTTTCGCCTCGTTCGTTACGTATGTCCGGCGGAGTTAATAATAGGTTTTCTTCATTTTCTTCACTTGAGGTAGACATTTTCATTATTATTAAACTTCATAATTAATCTATACTTCGTCACAGCCGGCAATTATTATTTACGAAAAATGGCGCGTTGTTTTTTTTTCTTGCTGCGATACCGATGCGCACGCAAGGCTTAGGCGCGAACTAGATCGGCCAAAAGCCAAGATTAAAAATGTAATAATTCGTGTTTAAAACACAAATCACAGAAAATGTTAAATGAATTTGAGCTTTTTTTTAGTAATAAATTTGGATTTACCATTTATTGAAATAAATATGTAGATACTGTTATTTTTCGCATAAATACTGTTTGTTGCTAAAACAAAAGTATTGTATAACCCGACTAAATTATATCGCTTCTTCTTATTACTTACGACTTGGTACTAGGGTACCTATGTAAATTGGTCGGGTTAATAAACTAAAGGCACTAGTGCAATAATATACTGAAAAAGCACGCGTGTTTAATATCTAGGATTATGAGCCAAAAATCGGTGTAATAAAGACATCGTTATGAGCAAGTGTGTTGAAAATAATTATTATTACCACCAAAATGGGTTTTCAGTAATTTGGAGCAATCACCTATTTGAAATTATGAAATTAAAGTTACTTGATTGGCCAAATTTTCACCCCACTATGTTTGAAGCCCGATTACAGGAAATAATGGCCCCTTTACCTACCACTGTTTTTGTACTTTTTGGAAAGCCTACTTTAGAGACTAGAGAAGTTTTTAAAATTTATTAGAATATTTGCAACCTTCTTGCTTTTTTTTTATAAATTTGAATTTGAAAATTTAACTCTTGCTTGCAGAAACGTAATTTATTAAATTTGGATCAAAATTGTTACAACATGCAGCAATGTTAGCCAGCTAATTCTTATGCATGATGTGAAAAAACACTTCACGAGAATTAGGTTTAAAAAAAAGCATAAAAAAACGATCGTTTTTTATGTAGTGTAGTTTTTTATGTATTTTTTTTATGTAAACACCAACGAAATTTTCGATGAAAGCATAAAAAAAATCGTAGCTCGAAAACTAAAAAAAATCGGGGAACATGCATGGGGTATTTTTGGGTACCCCTAGGAGGGACGAATTTAAAAAAAAACTTGACGTCATTGGATGGACCACCCTGTATGTCAGATTGCAGGCAAGCCGGGTAGTCAGAGATAGATACAAATAGAGAATACTAGATAGAGGCCATTGCTGAGGGGCAACCGAACTTGCAACAGAAAATCAGACCAATTTAATAGAGTGCTAATCAATGTTGAAACGACTGTGCTGTTCGAAATAAGGCTAATAATAAATCAATAAATAAAAGTGCTGTTTAAAAAAATCTTAGTTGTTAGATATCAAACAATATGACCAACATGATAAATATTAATGACACAAATTTGTAAAAATCGCTTTTGCATCATAGAATCACTTATTTAAGATATTATAAGTATTGATAAGCTTTATTCAGTCATTTGTATCACCATTAAATCATTTTAGTTATTAAACTCTCATGTAAGTGTTCTTTTGAGAAATAAAGATTTTTTAAACCTAGTTAAATAAAATTTTAAAATATCAAGCAATGTTTTTCAAAATCATAACCCGTGTAGATTCATAGTTTTATTCATACACAAAGTATCAAACGGCTATGCAGACAGAATGTCACTATGCAAACACTCGAGATAGGGGGTCCACCCATGCTCATGTAAATTTTCATGATTTTTACTTTGCAGGATTTGTCTTGGCCAGGAATAGGATAATAACAAAAAAGGGGGCAGGGGCCTTAACTGTACATAAATTAAGTACCTATACAGTAAGTTTCAAATTTACAAACTCAGCATACAAACAGTGAACTTGCAAAGCAAAAGAGGCAATTATATTTTTCAATGGGATTAAGCTAAAGTTATTAGAGGTGGAATTGTGTAAGGCAATCGTATTCATTTGACAATTATAAACGTACTGTATGATTTGTAAAACGCGTTGTTTTTTACCGTTTGAAAGATCATACCATACGTTTTGAACTGTCAAATGAATATGATTGCTTTACACAATTCCACGTCAGGTTGTACATGTTGATATCTTAAATTCTTAATGAATACAAATTTGATATTTCTTCAACGGTCCTTCCTACCTACAAATCTTAAGTAGGTTATATGAAACATAATCTATGAGGTTTAAAAGTTATCTACAAGCATCATTTACATTTGTTTCGGTGACTACAAAACATGTAACAAACATTCTTTATAGCTTTCCCTTCAATAAACTTCTTTGTTACAAATACATAAATAAACACCATCATCATCAACTGAAACCATAGGCATAGTAGTCAGGAGCTCTAACCACTACACCAAATCAGTCAGCTACATTGAAAATATTGTATGGGGCACCTGAAATTTTATTTAAGATTTCGACCATGACCCCAAAGTAAAAGTTGTTCATATTGATGGTCTCATTCACCTCCAAAATTTTGGCAACCTTGCAAAGTTCCACCTTATTATATTTTATACAAAACGTGGAAAAAGAAAGAGAGACATATAAATTTACAAATAAATCCTTACTTACAACTCCCAAGGCGAATTTATATACTTACATCCATCTCAACGTCATTGATGATATGCGTCGAGTCAAACGGGCAAATGAGCTTGTTGCAGCCAGGATGCTGCTTGCGGCACTTCTGCAGGTGATAGTGCATGCGGTAATGCTCGACCTGGTGCGCTTTGTTGTATGGACAGCTCATCATCTGGTTTGGTTGTGGTTCTGCCATTCTGTGGATATTTTTTGAGGGAAATAAGTAATTATAAGAAAAAAAATAGTGACAAAGAGGAGCTCTCTTCTGACTAGACATTGAAAGTATGTAGGTTGTGTTGATAATATTTTAAAATAAAATAGTTTGTTAAAAAGAAACCATAAAATTCTTTACAATAGTCGACAAGCAGAGAAAAACTAACATTAGGTAAAACACAGGCATAACAACGGTTGAAAAATAGGTACCCACTAATATCAAAATAAAAATCACAAGTGTACTAACATTTTCAAGGTGTGAGTTAGCTTTCGTAGTAAGTAACAGTAAAATAACAAAATCAAGTATCTATGGAAATTACTTTGAAAGGAGGAGAAAATGGCATAAATTATGGTGAAAAATAATTTGCTTGTGCACAAAAGATTTTATAAACTTGTTTTTGTGTGAACTTCCGTTAAAATTGTTTGAACAATTTTAACGGAATTTATGTTATTCCAAATTTCCAAGAAAATCCATTGAGACTTACGTGACTTAATATTAGACTTGTTTCTGAGCTGATGACGGTAATTATTTCAATGAATTATACCACAAAAAAGCGTTTTCAATAACAGAAAATTGAAGAAATGAAGAATCTATGACGAAATAAGTAACTAGTTTTTTTTTCTTGTGTATCACAGACTTAGTAGAGATGCGTTGTGTATGTATGGCATGCACGCCACAGATTATGTATCATACTCTTACTAATCTGTGGTATGTATGCGTGTGCAACATTTGCACGTCAGGGGAATTTATAATAAACTGGATAAATTATGGAATTGCCGGTGGCATATGTCAATTAACTGTTCAATACTATGAAAATAGCCGCTGGCGGCATCTGTATCAGCCGAAGCTTTGCGATTAGAAGTGCGACATGGATCTTTTGGACTGTCCTGTCGTGGTCTCGTGTCTTGTCGCGGTCCCTGGCCGCTACATTTACATAAATAACGTAAATCACATTAATTAAAACAAGGCTGCTCTTCGCTAATGAAAGCATTCGCATTCGCATCGCAAAAGGAAAAAAAACCGGCTAAGTGCGAGTCGGACTCGCCCACTGAGGGTATTATTATTATTATTATTTTTATAAAATATGGTACACCAACAGCACATATAGACAACATTATTAAGAAATAATTAGGTAGGTATCATTCTTCTACATATGCCAATTATAGGTATACATATCATTGGCAGGAAAACCACAAAGTTACACTAGTGCAAAAACAAACAATAAAATAGTTACAGTTAGGAAATAATTATACTGAACAGACAAAGATTAAAGAAAATAAAAAATAGTGAAAGCTGCTGATTTGTCAGGTTTTTGTCTCTGCTCTGAAAGTCTCTAAAAGCGACAAATGCTCTCGAATCTTTTTTCCTGAATCCATTGAGTTGATCGAAAAACACGTCCAAGTCCGGTAAGGAACTGTTGATGCTATTATACTCCTCGCTCATTCTCACAAATGGAGAGTGTCTGCCCACATTTGTTCTGCAAAGTGGAAGCTGGAATGTTTTTGTAATAGGATGTCTGGGTATGCGATAGGGAGTATGCAAAGAGACATGATTCAAGACCTGTTCACACCTCCGTGAACCATTGACAGTTCTATGCAAAAACGTTAGATCGTGCAATAGGCGACGATCGCGCAAGGATGTCATTTGAAAAAAAGATAAACGTTGGTCATATGGACACCTGTGAGAGATACCGCTTGATTTGAAAGCCAACTATTTAGTGAATTTTCTTTGGACGTTCTCTAGACGCTCCGAGTGCACGACGTATTGAGGATTCCATACAACGCTGCAGTACTCTAGAGAAGACCGAACAAGTGCGTTGTAAGTACGTATGATCGTGGAAGAAGAGAAGGGTTTCAGATTCCTCATTACAAAACCAAGCATCGGAACGACTTTTTGGCAATGCTATCTATATGTGATTTGAATTTAAGTTTGGAATCGATGATTACCCCCAGATCCCGGATCTCTGTAACCTCTTGTAATGTATCCCCGTTGATGTTGTAAGAAGACGGGAATGGGTTCGTTTTCCTGGTGTAGCTAATAAAGGAACATTTTTTTGCGTTGAGTGTCATGCAGTTTTTAGCACACCAAAAATTAACCCTATTTACATCACTCTGCAGCAGTTCAACATCGTTGCGACATTCAATTTTTCTGAATATTTTAAGGTCGTCAGCGAAAAACTCATAACTTGAGTTTAGTATTTGCGATGTTAAGTCATTGACATAGAGGACAAAGAGAAGTGGACCCAGATGTGACCCTTGTGGGACACCGGATTTTGCGTAGAAAGTGTAGGATCGATAACCTTTAATAACCACCGACTGGGGCCTGCATTCAAGATAAGACTTGAACCACGCAAATAGAGAACCATTTTTGCCATATGACTCTAGTTTATTCAGTAGAAGCATATGGCTTACCTTGTCAAACGCACTGCTGAAGTCAGTATACACAGCTTCGATCTGGGAGCCACAGTCTACACTGCGCGATAAATCTGATACAAAGCAGATAAGATTGGTTTGGACTGAATATCCTTTTCTGAAGCCGTGTTGATGAGGCGAGATGAATTTATCTAAGAAACGGTTAATGACTGGGTACACCAAGGATTCGAAAAGCTTAGACACACAGGATAGGATAGCTATGGGTCTATAGTTTTCGACATCACCTCAATCGCTTTTTTTGAAAATTGGTGTGACATTGGCTTTTTTCCATTCCCTCGGAAAAACACCACTGGCAAGAGAATGGTTGAATAATGTGGTCAGCGGAAAAGAGAGAGCAGCTGCGCTACGCTTAAAGAAAATCGGGTGCACGCCATCCGGTCCAGCGCCCTTGGCAGCGTTGAGATTCTTGAGCTTCTCGAAGACGTCTGTTTCGTCCAGACGCAAATAAGACAAACTATCGAAGACTGAGAAATTGGAGCGCTGAGCATCAATCAACCCATCAGAGTAGACTGAAGAGAAATGAGCTGCAAATAGATTCGCGATGTCTGGACCTTGATCTGCGATCAGACTATCCAAGTGCATTTCAGCAGGTAGGATGCCGGTATTACATCCGCGCTTGCTGTTCACAAACTGCCAGAAGGCTTTCGAGTTATTGGAGATTGCGTTTTCCATTTTGCCAATATATAGTCTATAACAGCAGTGTAAACATGACCTGCAGCGTTCGCGGAGAAGGTCGAATTCGATTTTGTCTCTGGGATTTTGATACTTACGGAATCTGATGCGAACCTTATTCTTTTCAGCTATCAACTTGATGAGCGAGGGGGTAAACCAAGCCGGGCCCGTTTTGTTTTTGGATTTGTGTTTTTCTATTACAGCTCTGATTTCCTGATAGAAAGCAGAAACCATTTGGTCAGTATCCGTACAATTAGAAAAAAGTTAATTCCAATCAATAGCCTTCAGTTCAATTGAAATGGATTCATATTCAGATTTAAAGTAGTTGCGTTTTGTGATATCAGATTCCTTTAGCTTTCGTTCCTTCCGCTTTCGTTCCGTGCCAACTGTTACTGAATTAGGGATCCGCTTGCATCCACCAAACTAAAATACAACAATATTTTATTCACAGCAAACATAACTTTACTTTCATATTGTTTGTATGAAGAACAAAGTTATGTTTGCGGGTGTGGAAAAGTGTGTTATATCTCAAAAACTACTGGGGTGCAATTGTGTAAAGCAATCGTATACATTTGAAAGTTTAAAACGTACGGTATGATCTGTCAAACGGCAAAGAACAAAGCGTTTGACAGATCATACCGTACGTTATGAACTGTCAAATGAATACGAATGCTTTACACAATTCCACCATTTGTTCGATCGCGTTCAAACCTATATTGTTGAAAGTATTTGTTACGGTCTACATTATTATATTGAATTCCAAATTTACACTCGCTTAGTTTAAGTTAGAGGGAGGGGGGGGGGGGGTTACAGGATATATCTCCCTACCAAATTTCATAGTGGCTGTGACATACGGACGGATTGACAGACAGACAGACTTGACGAATAGGGCTTCGTTTTTTGCATTTGGCTACGGAACCCTAAAAACATAATATAGGTACCTACCACCACTTCCCCGAATTTTTATGTGTTATTATTTGTAAATCCAATATAAATTAAGCTAAGATTTATCAGTTTTAAATTTTTGAGTAAGGTAATATAAAATCTGGGGGACGGCAGTGCCCCCACCAAGTCGAGCAAAAAAGCGTCACGGCCGTACCATCCTTTTCTCGAAGCAATTCAGACCATTTTCGACCCCCTGTAACTTCGTTGTGGATAAAACTAGAAGACTGAAATTTTCAGTAACCATGCAGCATTGTAAAGACACGGTATATTTCAAATTTGATTCAATTTGAACCCGTATTTTAAGAATTATAACGGGTCTGATTTCTTAATTTTGTCACTCACTGACTCACCAATCATCAAAACTCTAAGGCACTTCTAACAGACCCAGAAGCTTCAAATTTGGAATATAAATAGTGTTTGGTGTATGAATCAAGGGAAAACTAAAAAAACTAGAAAAAAACGCAAAGAAAATTAAGCCCATACAGCCAAGTCTTCAGTAATTTTTTTCAATATTGGCTTTATTCGTAACGATGTTTTACGGCAGTTATTATTATTGCGTGCGAAGCCGCGGGTTTAAGCTAGTCCCATATAAATATAGGCGCATGGTAGTGCCCCTGCCAAATCGAGCAAAAAATGGGTATTCCCGTCATGAAAACACGTGTAAATTAAATTATTTAATGCAAAAAACGTACCTACGTGCGTATTCGTACTTATTACTAGTGCGTAAGGTTGTAAATTAATTATTATTCCACGCGCTGCGTGGTCCTAGAGACTGGACGTATTAAGACAGAAAGTCGCTAAAGTAGAGACTGAATAAATTAATAACCGACTTGGTATGACATGGATCTCACAACTTTTTACCGCAGAACAACTGAGTTGCGAGACTTGGTTTTTTTGACAAGTATTGTTTTTGATGGGATAGAATCTTCTGCTTTTGTCTTATCCAAAGCCTATGGGAAAAAGAGAATGTCAAAATATTTAAATGTCAAATCGGATAAAAAACTTTGTTGGCTTTGTCTTTCTTTTTTGTGGTTTCTCTTAGAAATTTGAAATTGAAATCGTGTAAAATTACATATACTGTATCTAAAAACAAGCAAAATGGATGAAGTATTTCAAGATCCTGTACATTTCTCTAAAGGAATTAACCTTAAGTAAGTATGCAACGTTTTATCAACTCTATGAACTTTTTGTTCAAAATAATAACATTATTTTTACTTTTTTAGGGAACTCATGACTTCTGCTACTGAGTTTCACATTGATATGGACTTCAAGAAGAAGGAAAACCCGCTGACTGATGGTGATCCATTCCCAGACATGGATGATGATGAGGACAGGTATTTCTCAGTTCTAAGTAAGGCCTTACACAATTTCGCTTTTCCACTAGTCCTTCACCTTCACAAGCTGACGATTTCTAATTTAACAAGCTAGATTCTGACTACAAGTCTCATATATTTTTTTTTAAAGTTTTGAATGTTATTACTTTATTGTGAAGTGGTTAGCAAGCCAATGTAATTGGTGCCGCCATCTCTAGAGGTCTCGAGTTTGATTCCTGGTTGGGTCAATAGAGAAATCATAACTTTGTCTGATTCATGATTATCTAGGTGTTGTGGTTACATGCTTTAGCTCCATGATAGCAATGTTATATTGTGTTGTAATTTATGTATTTATTTTTACAGTGACATAGAAGATGTACTAAAGAACATAGAAGAATCAACGGACAAACTAATGCTATCTTCTCCAGAGTATTTATCATTCAAAGAACTAGAGTCTAAAATGGTGGACTGTGTTCCTAGTGGAGATGTCAAGATTCTTATCATTGAGGAAGGTAAGTCTTTTAGCCCTATATGTTGTTAATTTTATTTCTGTAAATAAATTTATTAGATGTAATAAAATTGCCAAAAAATGCAAGGAACGGAAAAAACTCCACTGACAATATTTTTTCCTTATAAATACTTTTTTTTTGGTGTAATTATAATCAGTGCTAGTCCTTAATCAGAGCATAGAGTCTATATCCTAGTTCTTAAAATCTTAACATTTCTAAGATTTGCAAGGCAATTGTCTCCATACAGCTCAGCTAAAATGTTATTAGGATAACTGAATTCAAGTTTAAAGATATTTATTCCCATTAAGAATTAACATAAACCACTTATTATGAGAACACAAAGTTTCTAATAACATATAAGTTAAAACAAACAATAAAAATATGCACAAAACGTCTACTATGCTGTCCCATCGGGGTATGAGAGTGCACCTGTGTATGCTCACAGACTTGCAAGCAATAATATGTCCTGCGTAGTCGGTTAATCGTGACTGGACACCATTCTCCACAACAGCTGCGGGGACTATTATTAGTATAAAAACTATTCACTATATTGCAGGTACCGGTCCTCTAGTACCGGTAGATGCTCAAGTAACAATCCACTATGCAGCATACTGGGAGAAAGCAAAGATCCCCTTCGATTCCACGCTTACAATGAACTCTGGCTCTCCTGTGGTAAGTTAATGTGGTTAATTTTCTTAATACTATTAAATTTAAAATCTACAAGACAGATAGTCGTATCATCTACACTATTTATAACACAATAACGGCTGAACAGATTTGGCTGAAAATTTGTGGGGAGGTAGCTTAAAACCAGGAAAAGGACAAAGGATACTTTATATCCCGTTTGCTGGGGCCGGGGCTAAGCAATGTTCGCTGGGACAAATTAACTTTTAGAAAGACGAGAAACGAAGGATGTTGGGACCGCTAGTAACCAATAAAAGTTATTAGATTTAGGTACGGTCGAGGACAGCGCCGTCTTACCACTTACAAACTACAATCGCTTGTATACATTACCCAGAAAAGTGCGTCACTCCGTACAAAAGACGATGCGAGCTGCAAGCTATTTTGGGTTTTAAACTGGTAAGGCATCGATGTCCTCTATAGTATTAGTACATACTACATTATGTATTACATTAGTAGTAATATTTTTATTTTTTTGTAACTGATTTTATTTCACATAAAATCATACCACTGCCTCGGTGGCGCAGCGGTTAGAGGGTTGCATTTTAAAGCTAAGGCTGTGCCAGGCTATAAGAGTGAAAGGAATAGGGAGTGCACCTGTATGAGCGCACACAATTTGGGGACTATAATATGTCCCGCGCAGTCGGTTAGTCGTTGTGACTGGCCACCGTAATCGAAATCGGCTAGGGGGACTATTATTTCCCATATTGATGATATTAATTTATGTTTAAAATTATATTTCAGTCTGATTTTCAGTCTCCTACATTTGCGGTCGAAAAGTCATCAAGTCTGTCTGTCTGTCTGTCTGTCCGTTCGTATGTCACAGCCATTTTATTCTGTAACTATAAGCATTACACAATTGAAATTTGGTAGGAAGATGTGTCTTGTTAACCGCTTACCGATTCTCATACAAAAAATGAAAAATATTGACAGTTAAGGGCTCACATACATGAAACTAAAACCAAAATTTTTTTTTTTTTTAGTCAAACCTATGCGTGTGGGGTGTCTATGGATAGGTATTCTAAAATGACGTATAGGTTCCTAAAACCATTTTCTTTTAAAGTCTAACGTTTCATAGCTAGACTCTTCCAAAGTGGTAAAATGGGCGTCCCCCCATCTAACTTCTAAACTAAGCAATGGTTAATTTTGGAAAAATATGCAATGTAGATCTTACCAAATACTTTCAACGAAAATTGGTTTGGACGGAATCGAACTAAAAGTTTTTGATATATAGCACAATTTCAACAACCGCAAACATAAATTTGTTCTGCTTTAGAATGTTTTTTAACACTCACAGTGTCATATTTTATATACTTAAAGATGAAAATAAGAAACCAAAAATTTGCACACGGGCGGGACTTGAACCAGCAACCTTTGGCATACCGGGCCAAACGCTCTTACCAATTGAGCTACCGTGCTGTTAGGCCGACCCTGCGAAATTTGTGGTTTCTTATGAAAACGTCAATTGCGTGACGCTTAGCGCCATCTAGCCGTCTGTTTATGAAACAGATGGCCCAAGCAGTTATACTTTACAGAATAAATTCAACTTGGAAATTGATGTCGCTTCGCTATCTAATGCTTTAGAATGTTTTTTAACACTCACAGTGTCATATTTTATATTCATAAAAATGAAAATAAGAAACCAAAAATTTGCGCACGGGCGGGACTTTAACCAGCAACCTTTTGGCAAACCGGGCCAAACGCTCTTACCAATTGAGCTACCGTGCTGTTAGTCCGACCCTGCGAAATTTGTGGTTTCTTATGAAAACGTCAATTGCGTGACGCTTAGCGCCATCTAGCCGTCTGTTTATGAAATGACCCTGCGAAATTTGTGGTTTCTTATTTTCATCTTTATGAATATAAATTTGTTCTTCATACAGACACTATGAAAAACAAAGATATAATTGCTGTCAACAAAACATTGTGGTATTTTACTAAGTGGAAGTTAGTGGATACCCTAATTTAGTTAAAGTTTTCACGGAACCCTTAGTGCGCGAGTCCGACTCGCACTTGGCCAGTTTTTTTTTTTCATATTTCTGCGCTAATTCAATAAATTTTCTCTACGCAGAATATCCGTCTCGGCTCCGGCCGTTGTCTGCCCGGTATAGAAATAGGCCTCACGACAGTCCGGGGGCCCACAGCCCGTTTCCACTTGCTAGTACAGCCGCGACTGGCTTGGGGCCCACATGGTGCCCCGCCACGGATTAGGCCTGAGCCGGCCCTGTTTGTCATTTCGATGTACAGTGTGAGAGATGTGCACGCTGCTGCCAGGTTAGTGTTTGAATGACAATGCTATATTATTTTATCTTAAAAGATGAAATAAGGAGAAAGAAAAAAAGAATTTTCAAGTTCCGCCCGAGTGGGATTTGAACCCACGACCTCTGGCGAACCGAGCCACCAATCCCCTCGGGCATTTTTAAAAAAAATTCATATTTTATCTTATCAGATTGAAAATATTAAAAACCATTTAATAGCGCAAGAAGCGTCATCGCTTCAAAGTTGAATTTATTCTGTAATTAATAACTACTTGGCCCACTGTTGCATAAACAGACGGGTAGATGGCGCTGACGTCAGGCGTATTGAGATCCGTAGTTCGCTGGTCACCCTAGAGGTCCCGAGTTCGAATCCCGAGTCGAGCCGCAGTTTCGGAGTATTTCTTTCTTGTAAAACTCTGAAACAGCTCGGAGTTAGGAATGTGGTGGTGATGACAACCCCGTGCCTCGGAAAGCACGTTAAGACAGTCCTCCTGATCTGACCTATCTTTTAAAAGGTGTTAGTTCCGAAAATCGGTTGGAGAATTTTATTATTACAAAGGTTAGAATCAGTGGCGTACCTAATAAAAGGGCTTTAGAGCATTTAAATTGATAATGATACAAATAAGAAAATATAATTTTTAAAAATAAAACCGTCTTAAAAAGTGACTAAAAAGCTCTAAATTTTGCGATAAAAGGATTAACTGATATTTTTTTTAAAGTTTTTTTTCTATTTCATGATTTTAAGTTATTATCTATATCTCAAATACTACTGGACTGATTTTGACAAAACTCACACTGTACACTAAGTTGAAATATGCCTGATTGAACGAAAAAATAACCATCTCGCACACGTGTTTGGAAGCCTTAATAGATAAACATGCTCAAATATTACCAAATTGTAACTATATCACATATGTACCTGTTGAATTAATTGCCTCCTTTATTTGTTGAAGTTGGTAAAAAAGCTTTATAGTGCCTTTTTTTTAGACCAAACAGATGTCAGAGTAATGTCTTAATCAGACTTTCTTAAAAAACGTTTTTTACATATTACAGATTCAACGATCTCCCGATGGAGCAGCAAACAAAATTCGAAATTACCTTCAAAACAGTGACATCCTTACACTCTCAAGCAAAAGAGTTCTTTGCGAAAAAACGTTACAAAGATGCTATAAAAAACTATCAACAATCAATGTCAGTGCTTGGCCTTTCAAGGCCTAAAGATGAATCAGAAAAAGAAGAAATAAAAAAGTTAAAAATCATTGTTTACACCAACTTATGTGTTTGTTATTATAAAATTAAAAAACCGAAATACGTTTTCATTATGTGCGATAACTTAGATAGAATAAGCAATCTAGATAACCATTGCAAAGCATTATTTTACTGCGGCAAAGCGCACGAATTGTTAAACAAACACGAATTAGCACTAAAATACTACAAAAAAGCATTAAAACTGGAACCGAAAAACAAAGAAATAGGCAAGGCACTGGCCGAAATTGATGAGTACATAAAAAAATCAGCGGCAAAAGAAAAAGAAATCTGGCAGAATGCCTTCAACGCAGGGCCGAAAAAAGAAAAAGTCACGTTTAACGTGGATGAAGATTTTCAAAATGGCGTCCGTGAGATGTGTCAAGATTTGGCGGGAAGGGCAGAGTATGCGAAGCTAGATCTACCCACAGGTTTGACGAAGGACGAGGTTGATTGTATTCAGAGTTTAGCCAAAGAATTTGAGGGTTTGCTAGTGGATATTGACGGGGAAGGCAAGAAGAAAAAAGTTTCTATTATAAAGAAGATAGTTTATTGAAGAAATTGATCTCATTGTTTTTAAGAATATGCTTTTTAACTTTATGTTATGAATTTTTTGTATAGTTGCCAGAACACCAGGTATATTGTTTGTTGAAAACAAACTCTTATTGAAACTATAATACATACAAATTGCAGAAACCTCAGTGTTAAGATTGACACATGGATTTAATTTTATCGGCTCCTTTTGGTTACCTTATGTTTTTTTATTGAACCCAACTTTTTAAATAGTCCAGATAATCATAGATACTATTCATTTTTTTTTCCATATCACCTAATCCAGTTAGCGCCGGATTTCGATGGATATTTGGGCGCATACTACCATATACCTAACCAACAAATAATTCAAATATAGATCATTAATTTGTATGAAGTATCTGACAGATAGCACTAACTGGAACTTATGACACTGTGTAACAGGCTCTAAGTAAACTACTATCCGTTTTTTTCAGCTGTATCAACGTAACAGTACCGTTACGTTGCTACAGTCAAAAGTCAAAAATAATTTATTCAATTTAAGACCAATTTTTCAATGGTCAGATAACACTTATCAGACTGATAAATTATAAAACGACAGCTTTAAAAAAATGACAGTTACGTATGATTGCTGACAAATAGGTGACGTTTTCAAATTATCCATATTGTATTTTGTTCGACGAATATTTCTTATCTGACTATTGAAAAATCTGCTCTTAGGACACAAAATGCCACTTATGAACGTCAATTAGTGTAATATCAATAAATTGATATTACACTAATTATTGACCGAATCGAATAAAACAGTACCTACTAAAATTTTCCATAAAAAAAGTTATGACGTGGCTAGCGAGTAAACTCATGTTAACAAGGTACTTCTAGGCAATATATTGTTGACCTATACTAATAGTATAAAGCTGAAGAATTTGTTTGTTTGTTTAAACGCGCTAATCTCAGGAACTACTGGACCGATTTGTAACAATCTGTTTGTGTTGGATAGCTATTTATCGAGGAAGGCTTTAAAACAACACGCTGCGACGGGAGGGCGGGAGCAAACTCAAAACGCGCGGACGAAGTCGCGGGAAACAGCTAGTTGTAATATAGTTTAACTCCTTACTATTGATATGTATCGTTTTCCTATTCTTTAATTTTATATAAATTTTAAGCTATGTTTAAAGTTAAAAGTATCAACTATTTTCATAGAAATTTATTGAACATTGTTGTCTAGAATCTGTCCTAACTTTTAAGTGTACATCTAAATCTCAACTACTTAAATAAATATAGTATTGACTATTTTCTTATAATTGTAATGAATGTTATTGCCTAGTTATTTATGTGCCATATTTGTTTTATAAAACATTTGTACAGTGTATGTTATAAGATTAAATGACAATAACTTTCATGATTGTATTTTTGCTTCAACTTTTATAATTAATCCACTGACTGCATTAGTAATCAAATAAGAAGTACTGTTTGCACGTTGTTGGTAAAAAACGGTTTTCGTCAACGTTTCTTTACACTACAAAACTATAGGATTTAAGTACATTATAAATTATTCTTGTGAAAAACGGAACTTTGAATGCGTTTCGTTTGTGTCCGTTACTCTAGCAGGAAAGTGTCTCGTAGGGCACATTGAAGTATGCCGTTGGATAGTGCTAAGTATGCTCAAATAGTGCGCCGAATAATAAATTTGTGGGGGCCACAGTTTTCGCATAAAACAGAAAATACGTTTTTTTTTCTAGAGTAACGGACACGTTTCGTTTTACAAAAAAGGATCCCAGTTTTGACTTGAGGTACTGCTAATTTAAAATATAACTTCCGTAAACTTCCCGTGTATCTTATTTCATGACATTCAAGAGAAAAAAACTTAGGCATAAAGTCGATTTTTATTGACAACAAACCAAAAACAATTCATGCAACTGATGCAGATGATGCATGCAACTAAAATAAACTTAAAATAGACCTATTAATAAAAAAAAACGGAACCATTTCCTTGCGGCAAGATGGCCAGACGCTGGTTGCGTTGCAGTAGAAGTTATTTTTTTTTGCGATTTTTAATATAATTCTGCTAAGTGCTAACACGTGGCATTTGCATCTTCGTTGTAAAAACGAAACGTCGTTGTCAATGTCAAATTCTTCTGACGTGTTTCATTTTCGTTTCCGAGCACTTTTTTCGAAAACGCAGCGAAAAGATCCCTCTAATAATAGGTATTATCGGCTAAATTTGCGATAAGTTAACGCATTAGTCCACGTATTCAGTTTACTTTCCAGGTAATAATCGATTTTCCATACTTTTCCGTCATAGTGTGAAAGCAAAACATAAGTTGTTAAAAAGTGGTTATAACATCTTTGCCACGGCGAATTTGCATGTAAAAGCATTTTTTATTAAATCTGTAAGTCATAGTCGACGTGTTCAAGGTGTGTTAGTGTCATACGAAGTTGAACATCACTTGCTTTTCAGGTTAAAATGTTACGACTATTTTTCTTGGCTGCGGTGCTTCAATGCACGATTTCACAGCAATATCAACAAAAAGTAGCTCCTGGAGTCCCGCCACAGAACTATCAGGTATTTATTTCTACGATAAAACTCTCCAAACAATATTAATATGGGTGAATACATTGTTGTATACTAAAACATAACTGAAGTACTTTTATTTGAAACTAGCCTAACATGTTGCTGTGATATCATTGTGTTTTAAAAGTATTGCAAAATGAATGAAGAATGTGTTTTGTGTTGGATAAACTTTAGTAGGTACATTGTCTGCTGATTTTTTTAAAGAATGGTCTCAGGCTAAATAGTCAAACTACAAAATTTTAGCATTAACAAACCCATACTTTTAACAAAAAGAGGAGGATAGAGCGGGTTTCAAATGCAAAGCCCCCACCTTACAACAAATTGTATAACCCAAATTCCAATTGATAAGGTTAGGTTAGACCTTTGAAAAACTCATTAAAAAAAGACCCCAGTCAAAAAGTTTAATGCTCAATACCGCTGGGGCAGAGCTCCTCCTTTCTCCCCTCTCCTAATTTGATGGTAAAGAAAGCAATACAAGTCCAGTATAGGTAAATGACGTAAAAATACCTCTTTGCAGGAGAAGCCCATACAAATATCAATATTATAATTTTTTTTTGTAAAAAACCCATGTACTTTATGATGCTGAAATTATGCAGATAGACTATTTTACCATAAGACCTTTTGTCAAAAAATTTTGGTAACTGAAATCAGTGGACAACATACTAAAGTTTTAAGGGTGTTTACTAATTATTAGGTCTATGAATTTTGTATTGTGTAATAAAAATAATGTCTTCCTTCAGAACTATCAACAAGCGCCACCACCACCTCCACCACAGCAGGTAATTGAAATTATGTTTAAAGTTGCACAATTAGTTACACATTTAACTTAAGTATAGAAAATATAACTTAAGTGGGCATAGTACAACCACCGAAAAAGGTGGACAAAAGATCTTGTAAAGATTGCAGGATCATACTGGATACAGAATGCTTGTGATCGGTTTCTGTGCAAAACCATGAAAGGCCTCTGTTCAGCAGTGGACATTCTTTAGCTTTAAATGATGATGAATGATGAAGAAAATATTAAGATCATATAAAAACAAAATTGGTCAGTAATAATAACCAAATAGTTTAAACCCCCATGGATGTATTTATCAACACTTTTGTATGTAGAGCTGCTGGCAGCCTATGATATGAGAATTGGCTAATATCTATATTTCATGCCCCTAAGTGATAAGGGTTGTTCACCCTTACTTTTTTTTTAAAATTTTGTGACGAAATCTTTTTGTTTTTATTTTTTTACCACACTATTATTAGCTTGGGTTGTATGTATGTAATGGAATCTTTGAGCATAAATTTGACCGATTTCTAGAAGTTTTATTAATTTGAAACTTAGCAAACATATCAAGGACCGATGCCAATGCAATAATTTAAAAACAGTTTCTCAATATCCTTATAAGGAACGCCAGGATTAATAAATTCTTTCGTGGATCCTCTGTAAGGGAGTAAGAAAGATAGAGCTATCGCGTGTCGCATGTCCGCAAATAATTAATTGAAACATGGAAGTAAAAAATGAAAAATAAATTATAGTTTAAAAAAACTAAAAAAACACGCATTTATAGCTACCCGAACTAAAAGTAGAAAATATTTTTTAATTACAAAGAGAGAATAATTCAATTCAGAGTTACAAGCGTGGGGTGCTTGATATATTAAATGTTACAATTATTCTACATGTGCGGAGAGTTATGAAAAAAACATAGTAAAAAGTTATGAAAATATAGTAAAATGCACCCCACGCTTTTTACTCTGAATTGAATTATTCTCTAACTCTTTGTAATTAAAAATTATTTTCTACCTTTTAGTTCGGTTAGCTATAAAATCGTGGTTTTTTAGTTTTTTAAACCATTATTTTATAATGTGGCAATAAAAATACATACAACCCTAATTTTTTTCTTTTTTTATAGCCATTTTTGTAATTTGATCATTTTACATCCCGCGCGATATCTGATCAATCATAGTGTTTTTCTTAACTTTTAAAATAACGAGGCTGAGCGAGACGGGGCCGGGGCGGGACAGTGCTAGGGGCGAAGAAAAGTTCGCTGGGTCCGCTAGTATAATATAGGATTCCCTTTGCGCTATCGTTCACGGTGAAATTGACTAGCCCGGCTCGCCCTGTTGTCTGCAAAGCAGCTGAACGGCTATAGCCATAAAACAATAAAAAATAACTTTAAAAAAAGTAAAAACCGACTTCAAAACCAAAATGCACTAAAAAGTCTTTAATAAACTCTTGACTATTGAAAGGATAGGAACCCATTTTAGGCAAACAATTTCTTTTTGGAGTCGGTGCTGTGATAGTTAATGCTTGATGGTCAAAGTGATGGCACCGACTCCAAAAAGAAATTGTTTGCCTAAAATGGGTTCCTTTCCTTTCAATAGTCAAGAGTTTATTAAAGACTTTTTAGTGCATTTTGGTTCTGAAGTCGGTTTTTACTTTTTTTAAAGTTAATTTTATTTCTTCATTTTTAGAGATTACAAGAGAATGGGGGGGGGGCACCTTATGATTCTGTTTTTTAAGAAGCTACAAACTACCTATTATAAGTTCTTTCATTATAATTACTGAACTCCTAAGCGTTAAGGAGTTCCACCATCAGCTCAGCCCCACAAAATGTTGACTATTAGACGTAACAACATGTCAACATTAAGATTCAAGTAAAGAAACACTATACGTGACTTTAAAATTTGAGGGTTTCCCTCGATTACACCAAGATCCCATCATCAGATCCCAAATTGAAAAAAATGGGACCAACTAGAAGGTATACCCTGTAAGTAAGCGAAAAAATTTTTCGAATCGGTCGACAAACGACTGAGATATGAGGTAACAAACATACAAAAGAAAAACATACAGTCGAATTGATAACCTCCTCCTTTTTGAAGTCGGTTAAAAATTACTATTAGTACAGTGTCTGGGATACTGCCTTGTAAAGTGTTGTGCCAAATTGAGATTTGTGTCGCGACTATACATCTGAAAAAACTCGGTGCCTCGGTGGCGCAGCGGTTAGAGGGTCGTACTTTAAAGCGACGGCTGCGCCAGAGGTCCCCGGTTCAATTTCCCGGTCGGGCCAAAAAAAAAAACTGAGGTTTTCTGTTCAGAAATTCTTATGGTAGCCCAGAGTTTGAAAGTTGGCGGTGTTTCACCCTCGTGCCTCGAAAAAGCACGTGAAGCCGCTGATCTCTCTCCGGTCGTGTCAGATTGCTGTCCCATCGGGCTATGTAAGTGGAAGGAATAGAGAGTGCATCTGTGTTGGCGCACACACTTGTGCACTATTATATGTCCCGCGCACTCGGTTAGTCGTTGTGACTGGCCACCGTAGGCGAAATCGGCTAGGGGGACTACTACTATACATCATAATTATATTTGCACTTCAGCAACAACAACAGTACCAGCAACAGCAGTACCAGCCTCCACCGCAGCAGCAGTACCAACCACCTCCACAACAGGTGCCGGTACAACAAGTGCCGGTACAACAACAAGTGCCGGTACAACAACAAGTGCCGGTACAACAGCAACAACACGGCCATGGGCACGAGCATGGAGGTATGTATATTCTTCAGTTTGTATAACCTGAAAATAGGTTGATTAGAATAATGGAGATAGGTTGATTGGAATAAGATCAATTGAACCACTTTTTAATATGGGTCATATTTTTAAAAAAACCTTCATTGAAATATTGCCCTGTCTATTTATTAATAAGACAAGCCCACACTTGCGCAAACACGCCAAAATACGTAAACAATAGCGCCGATGAGCATATAGATAGTAATAATAATAATGTGAGCGCGGCGCAGCGGCCGGTGACACGGTAATGTTATCTAAACAGTATTCCAACTCCATACAAACGGACGAAACGCGAGCTATACCTACGCGCCTCGACTTCGGCACGCGTTCGGCATGCAGACAGTCGCGACTGTGCCACAATGACGAACGGACGGTGCGTTGTTTTTTTAACAATAGTCGCGCGATTTCTTTTTCGAAAGATAAGTTTAAGTACATTTTATTAAGACGAATAGGATATATTGTGCTGATTTGATTTTTAATAAAACTTTATATAAGAATGCGGATTTTTTATACTTTAAAATTTAATAATTGAGCATTGCATACGTCTAAGTCGTTGCGCAATTATTTTTCGGTAGCAAATTTATAAGATCGATTTGTCATTTAAACATAAAAAAAACAACACCTATTTTTATTAAATACTTCCTAAAGATGAAATAAGAAACCAAAAATTTGCGCACGGGCGGGACTTGAACCAGCAACCTTTTGGCAAACCGGGCCAAACGCTCTTACCAATTGAGCTACCGTGCTGTTAGTTACTTCCTATTTAATCCCCAAAATATATTATTTGTTTATATAAAAAAAGTATATTTACGATGCTTTTAGAATGTTTTTAACACTAACAGTGTCATATTTTATATTCATAAAGATGAAATAAGAAACCAAAAATTTGCGCACGGGTGGGACTTGAACCAGCAACCTTTTGGCAAACCGGGCCAAACGCTCTTACCAATTGAGCTACCGTGCTGTTAGTCCGACCCTGCGAAATTTGTGGTTTCCTATGAAAACGTCAATTGCGTGACGCTTAGCGCCATCTAGCCGTCTGTTTATGAAACAGATGGCCCAAGCAGTTATTCTTTACAGAATAAATTCAACTTGGAAATTGATGTCGCTTCGCTATCTAATGCTTTTAGAATGTTTTTAACACTAACAGTGTCATATTTTATATTCATAAAGATGAAATAAGAAACCAAAAATTTGCGCACGGGCGGGACTTGAACCAGCAACCTTTTGGCAAACCGGGCCAAACGCTCTTACCAATTGAGCTACCGTGCTGTTAGTCCGACCCTGCGAAATTTGTGGTTTCCTATGAAAACGTCAATTGCGTGACGCTTAGCGCCATCTAGCCGTCTGTTTATGAAACAGATGGCCCAAGCAGTTATTCTTTACAGAATAAATTCAACTTGGAAATTGATGTCGCTTCGCTATCTAATGCTTTTAGAATGTTTTTAA
The DNA here is from genome assembly GCA_963924145.1 of Pyrausta purpuralis. Classification (NCBI taxonomy): domain Eukaryota; kingdom Metazoa; phylum Arthropoda; class Insecta; order Lepidoptera; family Crambidae; genus Pyrausta; species Pyrausta purpuralis. The sequence goes on along the minus strand of OZ001670.1, from coordinate 5,168,662 downwards.
CACTAACAGTGTCATATTTTATATTCATAAAGATGAAATAAGAAACCAAAAATTTGCGCACGGGCGGGACTTGAACCAGCAACCTTTTGGCAAACCGGGCCAAACGCTCTTACCAATTGAGCTACCGTGCTGTTAGTCCGACCCTGCGAAATTTGTGGTTTCCTATGAAAACGTCAATTGCGTGACGCTTAGCGCCATCTAGCCGTCTGTTTATGAAACAGATGGCCCAAGCAGTTATTCTTTACAGAATAAATTCAACTTGGAAATTGATGTCGCTTCGCTATCTAATGCTTTCAGAATGTTTTTAACACTAACAGTGTCATATTTTATATTCATAAAGATGAAATAAGAAACCAAAAATTTGCGCACGGGTGAACCAGCAACCTTTTGGCAAACCCCGCCCCCGCCGAACTTTTGGTTCAAGTCCCGCCCGTGCTCAAATTTTTGGTTTCTTATTTCATCTTTATGAATATATTTACGATCACAAAACTAAATGGAAACACAAAGTAGGCAATTGTAATTGAAATGCTGGAGGCGGGCAGGCAGCCCTATCGCACGTTTAGGTACCGCGCGGCTGTAGGTATTTATTTTAAAGAGTCGGCCGAGTTACAATACTGTATAGATAACATTACCATGCCGGTGAATACCTACCGACTCCTCTCTCGACAGAGCGGTCGTCCATAGAGCAAGAAATGATCAGAAGTGCCAGTAAAACACCATATAATACTTTTTTTTTAAATTATTATTTGTTTTAGAATTAGGTAAATTGAATTAAAAATCATTTGGGGTGTCTGAGGATTTGCGCATTTAACAATACAAATTGTATAAGGCACTTGCGTTATGAAAATCGGACACAACGGTGTTACAATCCCAGCACTCACCAAAGACAACATTATAGTTATTATTTTTATATTGATCTGACTGGGAATCGAGCCCAGGACGACGGAGATGGCAACATCTTTAAAAAACAGTCTTCTAGTTAGTCACACAATCACAGAGGTGCTCAACACTCAAGATTTATTATTAGTGTTTAAAGTTGCTATTAAAAAATGTATGCCTATTTTAGCTACTGGTTTTTATGATTGTTACATGTAATAAATGTTTATATTTATTACAACATTATAAACGTTGATAGTTCCATATATGTTTTTAATAGTGCTGTTCATTGCGTAGTATTAAGCAAGCCTTAGTTGTTTTATTATATTTGTATACTTTAACTCTTTATTTTGTTTTCAGATCCGCAGCTTTTGAACCCCGCCAACATAGCCCATGAGAGAGAGTAAGTTATTGTTTCATAATTAATTATTGTAGGTTTTTTTACTTTTATAAATGAAATTGGAGCCCACTGAAAACAAGGTCAAAACACACACACACACACAAACACGCACACAAACACACAAACACACGCACATACACACACACTTCAAAGTCCAAAGTCTAAAAATGTCTCTCATAGTCCAAAAATGGGTTCAATTTTTGGACTAAAGAAGATGTTTAGACTTAGTTCTGTCTACTTTAAAAATAAATTATTAAACATGTCTCAAAAACTACCGGACCGATATTTTTTAAACTAACACTGTGCCCTATGTTTAAATATGACCTGATTGAACTAAAAAATAATCACCTCTCTATGACTTCTCTTTTTTATAGAAATCCTGAGACAAAGATAATGCCTACGAAATTTAGCACACGTGTTTGGAATTTTGTATTTGGCCATAAATCATCATCATCATCATATTTTTTTTCCAAACGACGTCCACTTCTGAACATAGGCCTCCCCCAAGGTTTTCCACAGCGACCGATCACAAGCGGTCCGCATCCAGTTTGACAATCTTGTCGGTGGACGTCCTACGCTGCGTCTTTGGCCTTAATAGATCAACTTATTCAAATAAGTATTATCAAATTCAAACGAAATTACTTACGTTAGGCAACATAACATAACATGAAATGCAGATGAAATTTCATAATATGAGATGAAATTCATTATTCACACCTGCTACTTTTTTTCATATAGGCTGCTACAAATTGCACTCTGCGAAATCATAATATCATACGGATTTCGGGGGTAGCGGGCGAAATCCTTGATACGAGTGAGCGAGTAGGAATGAGTATGCTCTATCTATGTAGTCGTAGTATGTGACTTACGACGCTCAGCAGTCAAAAATTTAATTTTAATCTTATAGTCGTAAAGTTGAGATCATTTTGTAATGAGTTTGTAGCGGATCGGTATGAAAATCCTATTATTTGTGTACAGTGAAATCCATATGAAATGCATTAGTCGCGTTCACACGTCACAATTAACACTGATAAAGAAATATCGCTTGTGATTTCATATGAAGAAAAAAAACATCAGTAAAAAGTAGCAATCGTTTCCATGCCTAACCTACATAAACATTGAATTGACTACCACCTTTTCCTTAAAGTCGTAAAAAGATTCAAAATTCTTACCACTAATTTCTCCTTCTCCAGACACATCCAAGAACACATGGATGTGCCAATTGACACGTCGAAGATGTCTGAACAAGAGCTACAATTTCACTATTTCAAAATGCACGACGCTGACAATAATAACAAGCTAGACGGGTGTGAACTGATCAAGTCCTTGATACACTGGCACGGTGAGTTATGATAATTATTTTTTTCATTTTTGTACATATTTTTTTGTTTGTTTTGTCGTTTTTTTACATGTTTGGATATCTTTTTATTAGAAAATTGTAAATTTCTTGTACTTTTTTTCATATTTTTTATTCATTTACGTAATTTTTTACCTGTTTTGTCTTTATTCTGTCGGTATTAATCCACGATTTGGGTTTTTTATTCGTTTTTATATTATTTTTACACCATTGAACTCTTTAAAAAATTTACTACAGCACTTCAATAACTTAAAAAATATGTTATTTCTTGGCATTTTAAACTTTTTTTCATCCTTTTTAAGCCAGATAAAAACAACTTATTAACATATAAGTATAGGTAAAAGTGGGGTGCTAAATAAAAACGTCAAAATCAGCTTTATTTGTATTTTGAAAGTATGATAAAATTAAAGTGTTACTGTAAATATTTGTGTTACATTTTCCGCTTATAAGTCATAGGTGATATATTAATATATTTATTCATATGGGGATGTGTGTTTTTAATGTCTTTTATTCCAACATTATTACATCTTGGTATTGAAATTGCAAAGAACTTCAATCGAACGTTTAAGAAACAATGTTTTGGCCCTTAAAATGAGATTACTAGTCAAAGTTTTGCGCAATTTCATTAACTAAAAGAATGCTATGATATACAGCGTGTAACAAAAAGCTTAACAAATCATTAAATCTAGTATTCCGTAAATCAAACCTTATCGAAAAGCCTCTTGTTACACCTGATATGTACTGTCGAAGACACAGCCGCTTAACCACATTAAGAGTCAAAATAACTTGCGCCTCGTGTCATTTTTAGGGTTCCGTAGCCGAATGGCAAGAAACGAAACCCTTAAAGTTTCGTCAAGTCTGTCTGTCTGTCCGTCCGTATGTAACAGCCAATTTATTCTGTAACTATTAGCATCACACTGTTGGAAGAATCCTGTTAACTGGTATAAGATTCTTATACAAAAAATAAAAAATAATGATATTTACTAAAACCGTATTTTTTTTTAGTCAAACCTATGCACGTGGGGTGTCTATGAATAGGTCTTTTATAATAACATAGAGGTTCCTAAACCCATTTTCTTTTAAAGTCTAACGTTTGATAGATAGACGCTTCCAAAGTGGTAAAATGGGCGTCCCCCCGCTCCCCCCTCTTACTTCTAAACTGAGCAAGTTTTGAAAAAAAAAATATAGTGTAGATCTCAACAAACACTTTCAACGATTTTGGTTTGGACGGGATCGAACTACGAGTAGTAGTTTTTGAGATAAAGCACATTTTCAACAACCGCAAACATAACTTTGTTCTTCATACAAACACTATGATAATATTAACTGTCAACAAAATATTGTGGTATTTTAGCTAAATGGAAGTAAGTGGATTTCCCATAATTCACTTAAAATTGGCACGGAACCCTCAGTGCGCGAGTCCGATTTGCACTTGGCCGTTTTTTTTTAAAGTGATGCGTTTTTTTCTGGGCAGCAAGGGATTAGTTGGAAAGTAGTTAAGTGGCAGTGACCTTTGACCAAATTGACCAAATTTAAGTTTTTTTTTGTTTTTGACCGTTTTTTGTCTTTTTTTGTGTGTAACCGTGTGTTTGTCTTGTTATATGTCTCGCTTGGATACACAGAACAGGGCCACAAACAGCAGGCACAACCTGGGACGCCTCCCGTTGAAGAAAAGATATTTAACGACGACGAATTGATAAAATTAATAGATCCCATACTAAATATGGACGATCATAACCGAGATGGTTATATAGACTATCCTGAGTTTGTTAGGGCGCAGCAGAAAAGTCAGAATAAACAAAATTAGGTAGAGACAGTCCGCCCTACCAAAAAGATAGTACCAGGTTGGTTTATTAAACCAAGACTTAAGTTATCCGACCAATTTAAAGAGCATACATTTGATCATTATTGAACGTGACTATGATTATTTGAAATAAATAACTGCCTTGGTGTCGAAGCGGTAAGAGGGTCACACTAAGCGACGGCAGCGCCAGAGGCCCCAAGTTCGATCCCCGGGTCGGGCAAAAAACATTTTTCTCATGGCTGTGGGTGTTTCACGCCCGTGGCTCGGAAAGCATGTTGCACCGTTGATCCTGCGCCTGATCTCTCTCCGGTCGTGTCAGATTGCTGTCCCTAAGGGCTATGAGAGTGGAAAGAATAGAGAGTGCACCTGTGTTTGCGCACACACTTGTGCACTATAATATCTCCTGCGGAGTCGGCTAGTCGTTAAGAGTGACTACCGTAGTTCGGTCCGTATAATATTGACCGAATGCGGGCAATTTAGGATTCCTATTATTTGAAATTGATCGGGTAATAATTTTAGGATTATACCAAGCCTGGTACAATGCTTTTCGAATAAGGTCGAGTCCATTTTTCGGTGATTGAGTAAATGTTTCGTTTTTTAGTACATCAAAGACCTTGAGATTAGGGCGTTCAAACAAACTCTTCAGCTTTATATCATTTGTTATAAAGAAATAAAATTGAAACATTTACTCAATTATGACAGGAACAATCAAAATTATAAATTTTATAAAATAACCTGATAATTAGGCAGATTTTTAGACATGTGATATAAGATAGCAAAATTTTTCATTATTATTTCTTTTTGCTATCTTATTACTAATAACTCTTGTACAAAATCAACAGGGCCACAATACACACTTGTACAGCCATTTTTATTATACAGGGTGTTTCCTTTAAAGTCGAATGAAAAAATATTATAATCTTTAAAAAAAAACTTTTAGAAGATCATGGTCAAATGCCTTAATATTCTTAAATATATAAAAAAACATTTTTTTTTTCATAAAACTTGTGGTACGAAATTTTCATTTGCGGCTAAAAAAGCGATGTTATTTGAATTGAAACGAAACACCTTTGTATGGCACTGCCATTATTAACTTGAATTTATTTTTAAGTAGTATTTCAATTGCATTCCTATTTTATAAGGCGCACAATTTTCAAAAGTATTTTTTTCTTATTTTCTCAATACTCTACTTTTTCCTTGAGATTTCATATCTATTTCAGTTTATACTAAGCAATTAATTTATATTATACTTACATAAAAATGGCGCTTCTCAAGTCTAATATTTTACTTTTTTTTAAATACGACTCATCATTTCTCCCGTATTAATTTCTGGTCTCCTTTAGTTTGTTTAACTAAAACATAATTATATAAAATTTAAAATAGTTTTGGACGGCGAGTCGTTAGTTTCCTATTTATATGATGGTTTCGGTGCTCAGATGAAGTCTTCCATTTTTTCCATAGCATTTATTTATTTATTTAATTTATGTACTTATTTATCTACTTGCTTTAATTTTAAATATAAAAAACTAAACTATTTTAAATACTACTACTTAATTATATTTGTGTTTTTTGCTTTTAAATCCAGTATTTTGAAAAAAAAAACTATTCTCGTACTCAATCAATTTTAACATTACAAGGTCACATTTATATTTGATTAAAATATACAGGGTGAAATTTTAATCCGTGACCAAAGCTTGTGTAAAGACTCCACTGATAAATATAAGCAACATTTACTATGGGGGCAATAGTGAAATCGAAAAAAAAACAGCTGTTCCATAAATTTTCACAGCGAACCAATTGAACTTTTTTATGGAACTGTAGATTTTTTCACGATTCACTATTGCCCTCAAAAGTTTTTCATATTCAACAGTGGTGTCCTTACACAAACTTTGGTCGCTGATTAAAATTTCAACCTGTTTTTATGTAACAATCGTCCTCATAATTTATACATATTTCATGAAAACTCATTTTACATTCATTTAAACTCGAATATTTTGTGCCAGTCTGGACATATCTGTATATTTTGCATATTTTTAAATTGTACAGCACAGTTTTCGTGTATTATTATGATTTTTCAAAAAATATTTAGTACTTTTTTACGCCTTAGATAATAATTGTCACATCAATGTATATTTTTTTTCTATTTTTTTCTGAAAACATTCCAAATATTTTGAAAAATCATAACTGTAATTGCTGGTTTTGTACTGATGTCCTATATTTGTTTTTGTATTATAAGTGGTTGTGTGTAAGTAACGCGGCAAAATGACTGTTGAAGATGTGAATAAAATTTATATTGAATATGTTGGGCTTTTATTTATTTTGGATTATTCCTAGAATCCCCCACCGGCATAGTCCCCACTGGGGGCAACTGGGAATTCGTAAAAAATAACCCAGTTGCTACCAGTGCCTCACTTCGATAGAGCAACGGGGCAAGGAGACACGGTGGCAACTGAGACTTTTTTTAAATTCCCATTTGCCTCCAGTGGGGGGATATCAGTAGGGGAAACTAGGAATAATCCCTTATTTTTGTGTTAAAATGTTTGTTTATTTCATTTGTATGTGCATGCTATAATATTTCGAGTGATTATATTCATTGTAAAAATAATTTGGGTTCGTTTTCTCTCGCCTAAAAATTGAACCGCCTTCAAAAACAAACACTAAAAGGACTTAAATAACGCCAATAGGAGAAACAAACTCATTTAAAGTCGGTGCATGATGTGAATACGTAGACTGCTGCTGTCGGTTAAGGTTGACATCATGCACCGACTTCAAATGAGTTTGTTTCTCTTCTGTTAGCGTTATTTTAGTCCTTATAGTCTTTGTTTTTGAATGCGGTTAAATTTTTATGCAAACATTTTTCGTCGTTTTTAGTTACATTTAAGTTTCAATGCACTCAATTGAACTAAAATAACTTCTCCTTAGTGTAACAAATACTTGAGTGGAAACTGCATCAAAATTGGTCAATCAAAACGTCTAACGCGATAACTTCGCGGAGAAAAATACAAACATGTAGGACGAACTGAGAACCTCCTTTTTTAAATTCGTTTAGTAAATAATCAATCCATGATAACCTTATTTGACACTCGGTAATGTTGGCTTATTTTGACGACCTTGTAAAGATCGCAGGATGACAATGCCAACAGCAGCTTGCGATCGATTGCTGTGGAAAACCGTGGAGGGTCAACGTTCAGCAGGAGACGTCTGGCTGTTGATGATGATAGTATGTTTGACAAAAAAATCAAAAATTTCAGATGGCACTGAAGAAAAAGAAAGACTTATAATGGAAGAAGAAGCTGCTCATGTTCTTGATTTATTTCTAAAAAGAACTGATACAGACGACGATGGATACGTATCGTACATCGAATATAAATCGAGATCCGACGGTGATGATCAAACAATGAAGATTGAAATGTATAATGGCGTTGTCGCTTACGTATGAAATATTGATATATCGGGTTGAAACTATTTTATTTATTTTTTAGTTCTCCAATTTTTTTATTTCGAAAAAATGATACTTGATACTGCGGCCCCGTAATTTAATAGTTATTATTATGGTTTAGATAGAATGTTTTTAACACTCACAGTGTCATATGTCAAAAATACGCACGGGCGGGACTCGAATCAGCAACTTTCTGGTTAACCGGGCCAAACGCTCTTCCAATTGAGCCATCGTGCTGTCGGTCCGACCGGACGAAATTTCTGGTCTCGGATACAGAACTTTGGATACGTCGTTACGCGAGACGTCTGCGCTATCTACCCCAACTGTTTTACAACAGCAGTTGGCCAAGTAGTTATTCATTCATGAAAATCTAATGGTTTAGAATGCTTTTAACACTCACAGTGTCATATTTTATAGACGTCGCGCGTAATGACGTAGGTATTCATAAGAGACCAGAAATTTCGCCCGGTCGGACCGACGGCACGGTGGCTCAATTGGAAGAGCGTTTGGCCCGGTTAGCCAGTAAGTTGCTGGTTCGAGTCCCGCCCGTATAAAATTTTTCGTTTCTTATTTCATCTTTATAATCATGAAAATCGCTCAATTACCTTATTTTATTCTTTCATAAGAATCTTTCCTGACCCGAATAAACACAACAACAAAAAAATTGAGAAATCGGTCCAGCCGTTCACGCGTGATGTCTTGACCAAGGGTAACAAGTATTCATCTTTTGAGATAAAAAAGTAAAAATTGAGGGTTGTATGTATTTTTAATGCCACATTATAAAAAAAAAGTTCAAAAATTTAAAAAAAAAATAAGGGTGAACTTAGGGGTATGAAAAATAGATAGTAGCCGATTCTCAGACCTACTAAATACGCTTAAAATTTGGTAAGAATCGGTAAAGCCGTTTCGGAGGAGTACGGGAACGAATATTGTGACACGAGAATTTTATATATAATAATAACGGATGTGTTTATCAACATTATTTTGTTTACACGACTCGCGGCGTCCTATCGATCGAGCGTTTACAGTTTCTACGCAGGGAGAAAGAGAAGTCATCTATGGCTTCTTATATTTTGTAGAGCACTGTCTCTTCCCCTCTGCGTGCTTTTGCACTATGTCACCCATATTATGTAGTACTATTATATTTTCTGTGATTATGTTTCGCTTTTATAATGTCTTCATTGTTTCGAGTGATTGTAGGTTTATTATTGTCAAGGTTATTTTTGTGGTCAGTGTTCGTCATAAATGTGGTGTGAGTACGTATATTCTATAAGGTACTCGCGGTTCCAGGGAACATTGTTTCGCCCCGGCCCCGTTCCGCCCCAGCCCCGGCCCGTCCCACCCCAGCCCCGGCCCGTCCCACCCATAAAAATTATTATCCCTTGGAATAGAACGACAAAAGCGGGAGGTCACTAGCAGCAAACTGTGTGATAAAAAGAGATGGGTAGCAGAACCATTTTTGTCAGATGTCAAACAGTTGACCGCCCTGCAGAAGCTCGCTGAAAATTACGTGCATTTGATTTTTTATATTTAAAAGTGAAATTGTGTATATTTTGGAGAAATAATGCATCTGAAACATGGTGACTTGATCGGTGATTGATTGTTATGCATTACAGCGGCATAACCCCAACAAATAATCTATTGACTACAGGCAGGCTGAGTCAATTTTCCGATGATCTTTCCTTCGATGTGTAGACTGTAGATTCCAAATAAAACTCTTCTTTTTGAGATCGGTGACCGTGAGAGCGCGTACGATCTGGCCCGCTCACGGCCCTTTATTTAACCAAAAATACATGTCTGACTTATCGACTAATACAGATTTGTTACAAACAAGGACGGACACATAACATTATCTGCGTATTCCTTCTAACGTTTTTGTAACCTACCTACATTAATCGTGATAAAATTCCCATTCGCAACAATCCACTCTATGGGTTTCCTACCTACCCTCAGAAAGTGCGATATGGAGGACAGGAAATTGGAAGGCTTTACCGGCCTCGCTCCACCTGAGCGAGACAGCCTACTAGGGTCTCCCTCGCCCCTGTACCAAACTACCTACATATTTCTTAATATTTCCTAGCTAGTTAATTGTTACCCTACCTGCCTAACTAACAGGTTTCTTATTATTGAAATAAAACGAGCCCTAAGCTAATTACAATGCTTACTCGCTATGGCCCTAACAGAAAATTATATTTATTATCATCAAAAATCCTTACAAATAAATATAACTAAACTTATTACTAAACATGATTGGGTGTCCGTAACAGTCTCCCCCCGGTGAAGCGCTGCGAAGTGCGAACCTCTTCTTATTCCACCGGCAGGACAGCCAATCTCGACGCCGGTCGACGAAACACGCCGCCCTTGGTCCGAATCTCGACGTTCCTCACTGCTCCGTCAGGTCCAGGATGTACTTCTGTGACGACGCCTCGTGGCCACACGTTTCTAGGCAGTGTGTGGTCCACCACGACGACTAGATCACCGGGCTTGATAGCAACCTCGGCGACGTCTCGGGCTCCTCTTCTCGGCACCAGGTCCGGTAGGTATTCTTTAAGCCAGCGGCGCCAATACTCGTCGGCTAACGCTTGCGCCGCCCTCCACGTCTTCCTCGACGCTGGTTCGCACGGCCCGATGATGGGTAGGCCGCGCGGTCCCCCTAGTAGGAAGTGGTTCGGGGTGAGCGCCTCCGGGTCGTCAGCGCTGACCGGCACGTGTGTGAGTGGTCGCGCGTTCATGGTGTGCTCGACCTCCGCCAGTAGAGTTTGCAGTACCTCTTCTCTCGGTGCCTTTTCATGTAGAGTGACTCGTAGAGCGTTCTTGACAGAGCGAATGAGACGCTCCCACGCTCCCCCCTGATGCGGTGCCCCTGGTGCTATGTAGCGCCAGTCGATGCGCTGGGTGAGCGCATAGTCTCGTAGAGCTGGCTCCCATTCTTCATTCGCTGCTCGTAGCTCCTTGTCTGCGCCCTTGAAGTTCGTCGCGTTGTCTGAGTACAGTTTCTGTGGCCACCCTCGTCGCGCTCCCATACGCCGCAACGCCATGATAGCCGAGTCAGTCGACAGGCTCGCTACCAACTCTATATGCACGGCTCTCGTAGTGAGGCATGTGAATAACGCTCCCCACCGTTTTTCGTGACGACGGCCCACAGTTATGATCATGGGACCAAAGAAATCTAGACCACAGTTAGAGAATGGTCTGGTGAAAGCCTCTACTCGAGCGCGTGGCAAGTCCCCCAGCACAGGTGTCACAGGTCTCGCCTTTCTCATACGACAAAAGGCGAACTTATAGGCCACGGCACGAACAGTAGGTCGCAATTGCAGTATCCAGTATCTCTGTCGTACATCGTTGACGACGCGTTCGTTGTGCGAGTGATGGGCGCGACGGTGTTCCCGATTGCACAACAACCGCGCGTACGGGTGGCTGCCGTCCAATATTACGGGCGTAGTATCGGGGGCAGACACACCCGCTGCCCTCGTCCTTCCTCTCGCCCGCAACACGCCCTCCTCGTCGATGAATGGATCAAGTCTTCGGATGCGACTCCCCGCCTTCAAGTTCTGACCTCTTTCTAGGCGCTCTATGTCTTCTCGAAATGAGTCTGCCTGCGCTCGCCTCATCAGCCATCTTTCCGCTCTATCTATGTGTTCCTTGGTAAAAACAGTTGCGCGCTTGCGACATTTATCTATAAATAGAAGCACATACGCCATCGCCCTCACTAAGCGCTCGTAGTTCGAGAAGCGCCCGGCGTCTGGCACGCTCCATTTGTCCTCTGTCGCGACGCTATATACAGTCTCCTCGCTGCTCTCTGTGCAGCCTGCTTGAGACGGCCATGTATTCTCCGGTTCGTATAAAAACGATGGCCCAGTAAACCATCTGTCTTCATTTGATTTCATCTCTGTGACGACTCTAGTCGCGTCGTCCGCCACGTTGTCTTGCGTTGGCACCCACCGCCACTGATCGGGTCTTGAAAACTCACATATCTCTCTCAAGCGGTGCGCTACGTATGGCGTGTAACGCACTCTATCGTTCCCAATCCAGTGCAGAACGGTCGTAGAGTCTGTCCAATACGTAACTCTATCGGGCTGCCATCTGTGCTCCTCCATTACTGTCGACGCAAGTCTCGTTCCGATAAGACACGCTTGTAACTCTAGACGTCGTATCGTCTGCGTCTTCATCGGGGCTACTCTTGCCTTTGCTGCCGCTAATACCACACGACGTGATCCATCCTCGTACTCTACAAGCCAATAGACTGCTGTCGCGTAAGCAGACTCGCTAGCGTCGCAGAACACGTGCAGCTGCTTTCCAGTCACTCCCCCCGTCAAAGTGTAGAGGCGGGGTAGACGCAGACTGCTAAGTGTCTCTACGTTCCGCAGCCAAACGCTGAATTCCTTCGCTATTTCTTCAGGTAGAATCTCGTCCCAGCCGGTTTGTAGGCGCCACACTTCTTGCATAAGAATCTTCGCTCTTATCGTGTAGTAACTGAGCAGTCCCAGCGGATCAAATATTGACATAACCGCGCTCAATGCCTCTCGCTTGGTCGGCGCTTGCTCTAGCGTTTTCACTTTACGCGGCACTCTAACTAAGTCAGTGTTAAAACCCAATTCATCTGTACTGGCATTCCACACGAGGCCTAGGGTACGCCCCTGCTGTTCTCCACTTGAGCAGAGCTGTTTCGACGCGTCCGCAGCACGGCATTCTAGTGGCAGCTTACGCATGACTTGCGCTCCATTGGAGTTGAACGCTGCGAGCGTAAATCCCGCCTGCGCGTGTACGTGCGTGACGTCTCTGACGGCGTCGCTTGCTTCTTCTTGTGTATCGAAACAATCTACCCAATCGTCCATGTAGTGGTTCTTCGTGATAGCTTCGTATGCCTTCGGGTACTCTGCTGCATGTTGCTTCGCGTTGTGGTCTCTAACACTGTGTGCCAGAAACGGTGAGCTCTTTGCGCCAAAAATCATTGATGTCATCTTATACTTTTTAGGCTGCGCTGCTCTGTCCTCGCCTCTCCATAAAAACATTTGCGCCGGTTGGTCCTCTTGAGCAATCTTAATTTGCAGAAACATCTCCCTGATGTCCGCTGTTACGGCGATAGCTCGCTCTCGAAATCTAAACAGGATTCCAGCCAAGTCCCTCAGCAGATCGGGGCCTTCTAGTAGCGCGTCGTTTAAGCACACTCCGTTGCTTTTGGCCGCGGCGTCAAAAACTAGTCTAATCTTCTGTGGCTTGTTAACATTTACCACGGCAAAGTGTGGTAAATACCAGAGACGCGGGCTCTGTGTGTCGGCTTCTCGGCATTCCTCTGCGTAGCCTTTTCTAAACATACTCTCGATCTGGGCTGTGTACTTTGCTTTGAAGTCTTCAGATGCGTCCATCTTCCTTTCTGTTGACGTGAGCCTCCGCCTCGCAGCCTCGTAGCTCGGCGGCATAACTGTGTTAACCTTGCGCCACGGCAATCCAACTTCATATCGCTGATTGACACATCTCACTGTTGACTCAAAGGCTTCTAAGGCGCGCGCGTCATCAGGGTTCTCGCGTTCCTTCTTCTGAATGCCCAGCGAATCGATGTCGAAGTATGACTTCACCATGTTGTGTGATTCTTCGTCAGGTTGCGTAGACCTAGCTCTCCCATGGTCGTCGACGAACAACACCGTATCTCTCTCCCTTATGACTCGGGACGGCGCTCGACCATGTATCACCCACCCCAGTCTAGTGAGCGATGCTGCTGGCTCGTGGCGTTTGCCTGTCAACAGCTTCCTGCTTACTATCAGATGCCAATTGTCCGCGCCTATGAGGACACGCGGCTTGGCGTTCACATAACACACGTCAATCTCGTTCAGGTTACGCATGTGTCCATACTCTAAACAGCTCCGACCCACCGTTTGAGTATTCAAGCGGAGATTCTTCATTGTTCTCGCTTTCACCAAATGTTTCTCGTTGTTACTGGCGATCATTTGAAGCTCCACCTCTCTGCTCGTGTGTGGTACGCTCTGTGTATTCACACTGCATATGTGTAAGTCTCGAAGCGGGCCTTCTGCACCGACGTATTCCGCCACGTCCTGATCGATCAACGTAACCGTAGACCCTTCGTCAAGTAGAGCGTGTGTGTTTACTCTACCCCGTGGCCCCTCAATGACGATCGGACATACCTTCAACAACACCTTGGATGCCCCCACAGTATGGCTAACTGAGGCTACCACTTCTTGGTTGTGTTGACTTTCGCTGTTTTCACGCTCTGTGTGTAACAGCCTGTGGTGACGTCGGTTACAGCCATTCTCATTACACATCGGTGCTTTACATTTGATTCGCCTGTGCTTATTGTTCAAGCATAGAAAGCATATCTTTTCTTCTTTCAACCATCCCATCTTTGCTTTACTGTCATGGTTTTAAACTTTGTGCACTTTGACACTTCGTGGTCCCCGCCGCAACATAAACACGTCTTATCTTGTGCCGTCGTAGCCTTTTCCTCGGCTGTGGCGTACACACCAGTGTTTCGCTTCTTTGAGTTAGCCTTCTGCTTAGCTTGCACTTCTTTCTTCGCTGCACTGTTGCTAGGTTGCGACACGTATGCGAATCGAATCGCCTTATTCGCTTCCTCCATCAAAAACTGCGATAATGTCACGATCTCTGGCTCCGAGTAGCTTGCGTACCGCGCTGCGTAGTCGCACCATCTTGTTTTCAAGTGTGGGCTCAGCTTATCGACCACCTCTCGGGTCATCATCGGATTTCTGAGGTAGCTTTTATTATCTATGGAATCCAGTGTATACGCGATGTTCTGTACCTTAATCGCGAACGAATTCAGTTCACTGGCTGTCGTTTCAACTCGCGGCAGGTTCTTGAGGTCGTCCAGTGCCCGATCAATGATCACTTCTGGCCTTCCATAGCATTGTTCTAGCGTTCGCATGATCTTGTCCGGATCGGTGGCACGGTATAACAACGCCGCTACTGCCTCCTTGGCTTCTCCTTTTAGACAATTCCTCAATCTAGCCAGGTTCTCGGATTTACTGTAGTTGCATGATCGCGTTGAATCTTCCATTGCAGCTTTAAATGGTAACCAGTCGTTCGTGTTTCCATTAAAAATCGGTAACTCAATAGCTTGACGTGGGGCCGATCGCTTCGACATAATCCTCTCCAATGTGTAAGCAAGTCGTTCCGCCCCGTCCGTATACTCTTGGGGTCTCGCTGTACAATCATTGTTTGACTCGACCTGTCGCTGCACATCTTGTTGAATGTTGTTTACATCTTCATTTAATTCTATGCTCGGCGAATTCAAATGTCGGTTTCTATCCACTTCTATATTACGCGCATCTTTTTCCTTGCGTCGCGTAAACAAATGTCTATTTCTTTCATTCCTCTCTTCACGGAGGGTAGGAACGCTACAAGACATCTCGGTTGTGGGTAGTTGCGTGTTTACATCTTGACGCCGGGACTGGGCTTGATCCAACCAGTCATCCACCCTCGCTAGGGTCTCACCGGCGGGTAGGCTCTCACGGTCATCTTCATCTGTTGTATCCATTATCGTAGCGATCTCAAATTCTAATCTCTTCTGAATTAGATTCTTTTCAATAGCCGCCAACTGCTCGGCTGCTCTCAACTCGGCTTGCTTTAAACGAGCGGCGACGCTTGACCTAGTTGACGACGGCGGCGGCCTTATCCTAGGCGCGTCGGCGTTAGCGTCGTGACGTTTCTCTGCTGCCGTTTCCATTCGTCCGCCTTCTGCGGGTAGTTCAGTCTGTCGTAACGTACTCGCGGTGGCTTGCACAGACGGTGATGCGGGTGGCTCTTCAAAGTTGCGTAGTCTTGAGTCTTCGGCTTCCATTTTCCCAGCTTGGCTGCGCGTAGTCGGCATCTTCTTACTTGCTGCCCCTACTCCTATCAATCCCAAACAGGTACACTACCAAGGGGAGCCTGTCTGGGGATGGATGGTCGTGCAGGATCGGAAGGGAGGTACCGCCCGGCAGAGAGTGTACGCATCCGTGGGGTGCTCAGTTCTGGCTGGAATGTCCAGAACCCTCCGCAGTGCCTACAGTCCGGCCCCCACGCTTACGCACACCGTACCGGCGCCGGTCGGACTTGTTCACAATCGCTGGCGCGATATGTGGCAGCTCGCCCGAAAACTGCACCGCCTGGGAATCGGCGTTAAACCCGAGACAGACACCGTTTGGCACCGTTAGGTGGTGAATGCCCGAGCCACGGAACACCCGTGTAAATGTGATCGTCTCTCCACAGGAGTATAGGCCGATTCGCGGCTCCTGGTTACACTGTGCTTCGGCGTAGATCCCTCGGCGTATGTGCTAACCAAAGCGCAAGTCGATGCCGCGTTGCTGATTTCTTCTTATATCCGGATCGCAACGGACCAGACGATATTGACTACAGGCAGGGTGAGTCAATTTTCCGACGATCTTTCCTTCGATGTGTAGACTGTAGATTCCAAATAAAACTCTTCTTTTTGAGATCGGTGACCGTGCGAGCGCGTACGATCTGGCCCGCTCACGGCCCTTTATTTAACCAAAAATACATGTCTGACTTATCGACTAATACAGATTAGTTACAAACAAGGACGGACACATAACATTATCTGCGTATTCCTTCTAACGTTTTTGTAACCTACCTACATTAATCGTGATAAAATTCCCATTCGCAACAATCCACTCTATGGGTTTCCTACCTACCCTCAGAAAGTGCGATATGGGGGACAGGAAATTGGAAGGCTTTACCGGCCTCGCTCCACCTGAGCGAGACAGCCTACTAGGGTCTCCCTCGCCCCTGTACCAAACTACCTACATATTTCTTAATATTTCCTAGCTAGTTAATTGTTACCCTACCTGCCTAACTAACAGGTTTCTTATTATTGAAATAAAACGAGCCCTAAGCTAATTACAATGCTTACTCGCTATGGCCCTAACAGAAAATTATATTTATTATCATCAAAAATCCTTACAAATAAATATAACTAAACTTATTACTAAACATGATTGGGTGTCCGTAACATAATCATTTAACAGGTAGATTAGTCCAAATCGAAGCCTCTTAATATACGACTTATATTTACCAATGCGCTTCAAATTTAAAGTACGCAGTTTGGTTATTCTATTCTACAAACGTTAATTTACGTAAAAAATAAAGACAGAATAACACAGGGAATGTTTATCGACGAATAATTTGTATAATGAAATAACATTTAGTTTTATACTAGAGCTGCATGTTAAATATTTTGTGTCGACTGTTTATTATGCAGTAAACTACTATATTTAACTTAGGAACATTGTTATAAATCACCTGATCGAAAGGTTATCTCATTTAAAGCTACAAATATTACTTACTTATGTTAGTTACTGACATCTTAAATCGGTTACGTTTGACAGCTTTTACTTGTCCTTCTATTCCGATAGGAATATTAATTTTATGGTCCCACCCCAGCCCCGGCCCCGTCAAACGGGATAAATAGTATTCTATGTCCTTCTCCTGGTTCTATGCTACCTCCCCACCAACTTTCGGCCAAATCGGTTCAGCCGTTCTTGAGTTAGTAATATGTAGTGTACCTAACTAACACGACTTTCTGTTATACACATGTATAGATTTTATTATTTGTATTATTTACATAAGGAGCGATTTTTTATACGTTAGTTAAAACATACCTTACTGATAAAATAAACACTCTCGTCCTAAAAACAACCACTTTCGTGTTATGAATATTGGAAACAAGTAAAGACCACAATTTCTGAAAATGCATGTCCTTTTTTTTTATTATTCTTTTTTCCTTTATATTGTTTATTTATGGCATGATAATAATATTGGTGAAGTGATGAAACCCTACTACTATGTGTAGGAAAGCAAACCGTAATTGACTACGGAAGAAATGTTTTTGTGAATGTATCGACTTTGGACACCCTATATATGGCTGGGGTAAGTATTTTCTTTTGATGTTTTCTTACGTTATGATGTGCATATTTAGAATAAATCAGTAAGTATCATTTTATTTTATTTAATATGGCAATGACTAGGCATTGTCTTATTTTTTACGTAGTTAGGTAAACTTTTAAAAAAAATATTGTAGTCTGTTCAAAACCCTGATTTTATGATTATGGTAAGAGTAAGATAATATTGCATGCAACTCATTCATGAATATGTAGGCACTAAAGTCCTAGCAGTCCTACGCAGTGTAGGACGTCCACGGAAGTTCTTTGGCTGAAAGTGATGACCATGAGAGTCGTAGCTAGACCCTCTTTTTGTCGTTATTAGCTATTTCTATAATTCTAGTTATACAGGGTGTTAATGAACCGGTCCCCATAACTTTGATATTAGTTATTTACCGATAGATAAGTTATAATTTAAAATCATTTTTTTCTGAATTTTAAATCAGTTTCCTGTTTTTTTTTTTCTATTATTTAAATAGGTTCCGACTACAGTTGACAATTAGGTTACTTTCAAGGTTTCGGTTAGTATAAATGTTACAGGAAATGTATGAATTGTATACAACTCTTAGAAAATTTATACTCGTAACTACCTTCAATTCCGATGCTATTCAGAGGTTATTTAATACGCACATTAGTAAATGTATACATATAATAACAATTATAAGTATAAAATACAATACAATTATACAATTCCAAGGAATGACGGATATCGTACATTTTCTGTACCATAAACAATACATGATAATAAAATTGCAACAAGTGTGTCACAGGAAAACTTGCAGGACTATTGTTAAATTAATATTTATTATTTCAAAATTATAATAAGGTAAAATCGTTTAAAGTATTTATTTCTTGCAGCGCGTCCCTAGGATGCAGATTTTTTTATCAATTTTTAACCGATTCCTACGTCATCGGCTCAGTTACTTTTATTCCAATGCCCTATTGTTTTTTTTCTCGAATCCTCAAAAAATCACATCACGTCACACAAATATTAAAAAGGCGAAATTTTGTGAGTGTGCATTTAATACTTCTTCATGTAAAAACTACGCAATAGATTATCGTGAAACTTTAGAATTATAGATAATACATCAGATTAACACATAAGCTATAATTCATTACAATATTTTAGATTCGACATTTCTCTAGTAATAATAATAAAAATAACAGACTGACTAATAAAAGGTGGCTCCCATAAAGAGCGGTAATTAAAAAAAATGTCTTTTGGCATTTTTTTTAAAGAATCAAGTTTTTTCTAGGATAACAGTGTCTGCAGCCTTATTTTTTTAAATAACCGCTCTTTTTGGTGCCACATTCCATTAGTCAGACGATTTTCTTAATCTCAAACTTTCTCTGAAACTAGCGATAAACAAAACTTTTTTCTACAAAATTCGTAGGACGTCCACCGACAAGATGGACAGACGACCTTGTAAAGATTGCAGGATCAAACTGAATGCAGAACGCTAGTGATCGGTCGCTGTGGAAAGCCTTTGGGGAGGCCTATGTTCAGCAGTGGTCGTCCTTTGGCTGATAATGATGACGATGATGATGACAAAATTTGTAACATTTATTTTGATAAATCGGTCCTTTCAATATCATCGGTGTTTTTTCTTTCAGGACAAGTCGATAAAGACCACTCTGCCTATTCCGATGAGCAGATAGAACAAGTTATGGAACACGCACTCACGCACGCTGATTTAGACAAGGACGGGTATATCGACTATTTGGAGTACAGAATCAATCATTACAAGGGGCAGAAGGCAAAGGCGAAAGCGGCAGCGGAGGCGGAGGCGGTTGAGAGCATGGCTCGTTGAATTTAAAACATAAACTTAGTTTTCTATAACATGAGAAGCATTAAACTGTAATAAAGCATGATTTTTACTATTTTGTATAAGACGTCCCTTAGAAATATATACTGAAATAATTATTCTTTTATTTCGACAGATTATAAGATGGTTTGTAAAACAGTTATTGTTAATCATTGAAGCGATTAATATTATCTGTATGATGCGTTATACTATTATTATTATTTTTAAATTCATATTGTTATATATTTTTGGTTACAAACAATATAGTAAAGTAAATAGCTGTTGTAATATTATTAATCCCCTATCATTTTCAGCGTGAAAAAGGTAAAGTTTTTTCATTTTTAACTTTCAGATTACAATGTTTTCTATATAATTTACCTATCATATGTTACAACAACTAAACTAATCACTGTTTAAACATATTTTTTTTCAATTTGTCTACTTTGTAGTTTCATTTTGACGTTTTTTTTTTCATTTTCATCGAGTTTCTTAAGCACTGGCTAAGGTTTAGGTACTGACCTATTATTATTATTTCATTTTAAATTTATTACGCCTATTTATATTTCTTTTACACCAAGTGTTTATTTCGCAGATGAGCACCATGCATTTCATACAAATCCCATCAAATATACAGACAAGGATTTGGAAGAGATCGTTGAAGGCGCTTTGGCTCAGGCAGACAAGAATAAAGATGGTTTCATTGACTATTCTGAGTATCGATCTATAAATGCTTAAAAAGAGGGCTTTGACGACGACTTATGTATACAGGATGTGTTCTGTAATGGGAGCAAAAGTTTTTTATATAGGCTCTTTAAGTTAGCAGTAATAGATCCTAAATGGTTTTAATTAATTAAAATGTATATTTATATTTTTATATTTGCATTACAAAATCCACAGCTCTTAATGATAATAACATAAAATACAGATGTGAAAATAAATTGGAAAATAATGTGATCGTTATTTTCTGACAAAATAAATCGATATTTATTTAAAAAAAAAGAACCAGCAATGTATTGCAAATGTGTCCAGCAGTCGTAGAACTTGACATTGCCATATTTTGATATGAATTGAATAGGGGCTATAACTTTTTACTATATCTCTGAGTTAAATCATTACAGAGCACTATGACCAGGTCGAGGATAATACGTAGGTTTACTCAGTAGAATCATTGATTAAAATTTGTGCTTCTATTACTGACCACACTTGTATTGTATACTAAACGCAAAAACTCGCGGCAGTGGAAGCAATAACTCACTTTTAAAAAGGGATGCGCCCGCGTAAATTGTATCAATTATGAAAACCTCGTAAAAGATGCTGCTATGATTGATTGGAGCCTCGTAGTCGATGCAGCTACCGTCGACCTTAAAGTGGAACTATTTTGCAGCAACATCCTTCACTTGTTTGACTACCACGCACCCGTACATACAGTGCGCATCATGCGACCGCCGGCCCCTTGGCTAACAAAAGATGTTCATATGGCTATGTCCAAACGTAATAAGGCGTTCCGTACTTTTAAAAGGGATAGATCTGACGAGAACTGGGCTAAGTACAAAGCTTCGCGGAATCGCTGCAATCAGATGATACGGGCAGCTAAACGTCGTCACATACATGCTGAGATCAATAAGTGTTCTTCCTTAAACGTCCGGAATTTTCTCAATTCGCTTGGGGTTGGCAGATCAAAGTCCGACGACACTCTTATTCCTTTGGATCTCAATGACATTAATAAGCATTTTACGAACTTGCCGACTCTTGACGCTCTAGTTAAAGCCAATACTCTAGCATACTTGCGTTCTCTCCCTGCTCCTGAAGTCAATCCCTTCTCATTTACCCCTGTCTCTGAATCTGATATCAGCAAGGCCATTTTTGCAATAACCTCCAAAGCGACTGGAGTGGATGGCGTAAGCCGCTTGATGATAGTGCCTTTGCTAAAATTTATTTTACCTGTTATCACACATATTATCAATTTTTCCTTAGTCACTGGCACTTATCCAGATGTGTGGCGTAAAGCTATCGTCTATCCCACTTCACCAAGCCAATTCCGGCCAATTTCTATTTTGCCATTTCTTTCGAAAATTTTAGAGTCATGTGTTCATAAACAATTGTCCTCGCACCTATTTAAAAACAATATATTAACTCCTTTTCAGTCTGGGTTTCGAGCGGGTCATAGTACTACCACCGCTCTGCTGAAGGTCACTGAAGATATTAGGGAAGGGATGGACTCCTCCAAAGTAACACTTCTTGTTTTAATAGACTTCTCTAACGCATTTAATGCTGTTGATTATGACCTCCTTCTGGCTGCATTATCCCACTTAAAAGTTTCTCCTTCTGCTTTGGAATGGTTTTCATCCTACCTGCGTGGTCGCCAGCAGTCAATCAAAACTCCGAACTCAATGTCTGACTGGTACATGCTGACGTCTGGTGTACCGCAAGGTGGAATAATATCCCCTCTACTATTTTCAATTTTTATTAATATTGTCACTTACAACCTTCGCTGCCTGTATCATCTATATGCCGATGACCTTCAATTATATGTTGAAACTGAAATTTCTGAAATATCTGCTGCAATAAACCTAATGAACGAGACTTTAGAATATATATCTTCCTAGTCGCACAACTTTGGTATTTCAGTTAACCCTACCAAGTGTCAAGCTATCATCGTGGGTAGTCCGGGACTGATCTCTAGGCTTAATACCGTTGATCTGGATCTGATAGCGTATAAAGGTACGACAATTCCTTACTCTTCCAGTGTAAAGAACTTTGGTCTTATCATTGACTCTACGCTGGGATGGACTGATCACATATCAGTAAGTCGTAAGGTTATCACATGTCTGAGAAGTCTCTACCGCCTTAAATTCTTTCTCCCATTTAAAACGAAACTTCTGCTTATGCAAAGTTTAGTCATTCCTATCATAGACTATGCTGATTCGTGCTGTACTAACCTCACTGAAGCCTTCACTGATAAACTTGAACGTCTCCTAAATAGTTGTATTAGATTCATCTTCGGCCTCCGTAAATACGACCATGTCTCCAGTTACAGAGCACAACTGAATTGGCTTACCATCCGTCAACGTAGAGACTCTCGAATTCTTTGCATCCTTCACACTAATCTGTATTACCCCTCTCCCCTTCTTACCTTCGAAATATGTTCCCTTTTTTAAGTCAGACTCATGATCGTTCTCTCCGTTCCTCTGACAACCTTCGGCTAGGTACGCAGGCTCACCGCTCCTCGTATGTTTCAAAGTCATTTACAGTGACAGCTACACGACTCTGGAACTCTCTTCCCCTAGATATAAGGAAGACTGATTCGAGGTTATCCTTCAAGAATAAAGTTCGCATATTTCTGAAAGAGTGAATAATTTCATAGTAATATTATTATTATATGTATGTATTATTGCTTTATTTATGCTTATGTACGTATAATTATATATATATATATATAATATGTTTATAGTTAAAGTTACTATTTAAATGTAGGTTTATCTATTTATATAATATATTATATTATGAATATTTTTCATTATAGGATAAAAGGATTATTGTTACTATGTTCCTTTTTTCTTTAGAAGCCTTTCACTGCACCTGTTGACACCTTTCTGCATGACCTAAAGGTTTGACTGGTAGAGAATGCTTTTAGCATTAAGTCCACCTTTGTACACTAAATTTGTGCAATAAAGTCTTTAAAAAAAAATGGGCTATCGATAATACAAAGGCATGCAAAACCCCACTTTCAAACGTATTGCTATCGATAAACGCACGTTACAAACAACGCGCATCGCTGTGTCTGTGTGACGTTATCCATAATCAGTGCAATTATTTTTTGGTTCTCTTCTTTCTGTTTGGATTTGAAAAGGCAAAGGTTTAAACCATACAGCCTGGATATCAGTAATTTATTTTCTGTAGTTTAAACAGTGCAAGTGCAAAAGAGAAAATGATGTGCGCGGTCTCTTTTGTACGTTTCATTGCTCTGCCTGTCGCGAGTCCTTGCGTTTACCAGCTATCGGACGGCCGAAGCCTGAGGCTTATTTGCGCTAATTGCTACAACCGTTAATATTTTTATAAAAAAAATAATAGTTCGAAAGTTTTTGTAAGTTTTTTATTATTTTCGTAACAGCTCAATGTTTTCCTGATTTAGGAATGTTATCTTTTGCTTTATTAAAGTTGCCAGTATCACAAAGACATCGCCTAACCTCAGAAAAAAAATATCGACACCCTGGGTCTGATTTTCCAATGTCGGATACGGAATATTCATCATATAAAATGCAAAACGCCTAATTTGAAAACGTCACCTATTTGTCAGGAATCATTTATATAAATGTCATTTTTAAATCAGTCGGTTTATACTTATTTAGCCGGATAAGTCTAATCTGACGTTGGAAAATCGACCCTAAATGATTAATGATTATAATTACTCATATATTTGTATTTTATAATGTTTGTATTTTTTATATTTTTGTAATAAATTCCTATAATTGCTAAATTACTTTTCATTCGCACACGTAGGTCTGTATGCCAGGCTTCGATTATGGAAATTAAGTATTTCCATTTTTTCAATGATTCTTTTATAACAATTTCATGTTATTATGGTATTTTTTTAGGGTTATGTTATCCATTTGTGGTGTCAGTATCACAAAATAATTAAAAAAGTATCTAAAGAGCCTACACTCAGCTGGATAAAGGCCTTACCTCAAGTATAAGGTAGTTTCAGCGGTAGTTTGATCCATACTCCACCACGCGGAATTCTTCAGCCTCCAGCCATACTCCAGTATTAAATATTTAAGTCTAAAAACTTCAATTATTTCAAGATAACGGCATCCCACTAGTCGATCCAGCCATAGAAAAGAGCTATAACTAAAACCTCAGTGTATTTACAGTCGACATCACATCAGGTTACCCACTTTTGTTGCAAACTAGCCCTAATTACAACGGCATAAGACACCGCAGTGTTTACCTTGACGTGTTGTCTGTACGTCGGCTACACATACACCTACGTAGCTAACATGATAACCTATCAATTATCATGGGTCAATGACCTTTATTTTAGACAGGTACAGTGCCAGCACATCAGGTTACCTATTTTTGTTGCAAACCAGCCCTTATTACAACTGCATAAGACACTGCAGTGTTTAACTTGAAGTGCTGTTGTCTGAACAAAAAATTCAGGCGAGCAGATGGAGCACCTTTCAAAGCGTTGCCGTGGTAATACCATAAAATTAATATTCCTATCGGAACAGACGGGTACGTATTACAATACCGAATTTCAAAATACCGAAATTCATAAGCCCTACGAACGGAAGGCCGAATTTTAGAATGCCGAATGTTTATATGATCGAAAGTTCTAAATACCGAAAGTTTGGAATCCCGAAAATTCAAAATACCGAATCTTATAAGACCTATGATTGGAATGCCGAATACTAAAATGCCGAATTTTAAAATACCGACTGTTCATATGACCGAAGTTCAATATACCGACTGTTTATATGACCGAAAGTTTAATATACCGAAAAATTTAAAACCCGAAGATTAAAAATACTGAATTTACAAGACCTATGAACGAAACGCCAAACAAATTGTATACCATTAAGATTGAGGTTCATTAAGAAAAACAAATTTTGATTGACCCCGAATCGCCGTGGTCCTTCGCCGTGGTACTAGTCTGCTCGATACTAGAGTGTAATTCAAAAGCCGGAGGCGCGGAGGGAGAGCAGCCCTCGCCCGCTGTAGCAAATCTCAGGCTCCCGTGCGAGCTGGAGCGGCTGAGGCTGGTCGCCGAAGGCGACCAGCAAGCCGATGCTGCGGAGGCGAGCGTGGGTGCCTGAGATTCGCTACGCTAGGGCGAAAGGGCTGCACTTCCCGCAGCGCCGGAGAAGAGCAAAACCTATGCTTGCTGCTACATGCATGCCTGTTTGATTGCTTGCATGCTGCATGTCTGCTTGCTACATGCATGCATGCCTGCCTGCTTGATTGCTTGCATGCTGCATGCCTGCTTGATTGCTTGCATGCTGCATGCCTGCTTGCTACATGTATGCCTGTTTGATTACTTGCATGCTGCATGCTGCATGCCTACCGCAAAGTTAATCATACTTTCGGGATTTTGAACTTCGGTATACTAACTGCAGGTATATTAATCTTCGGGATTTTAAACATTCGGGATATGAACCTTCGGTATTTCAAACTTTCGGGATTTCGAACTTTCGGGATTTTGAACTTTCGGTTATTTGAAATTCGGCATATTGAGCTTCGGTATATCGGCCATAGGTATTTCATTCGTTCGGTATTTTGATTTTCGACGTTTCAAGCGTAGGTATTTCATTTGTAGGTATTATGAACTTTCGGTATTATAATACGTACCCGAACAGACGGACAAGTAAAAGCTGTCAAACGAAACCGATTTAAGATGTCAGTAACTAACTTAAGTAACATAATAATAGTAGCTTTAAATGAGATAACCTTTCGATCAGGTGATTTAAAAAATGTTCCTTAGTTAAATATAGTAGTTTACTGCATGATAAACAGTCGACACAAAATATTGAACATGCAGCTCTAGTGTAAAACTAAATATTATTTCATTATACAAAATATTCGTCGATATACATTCCCTGTGTTATTCTGTCTTTATTTTTTACGTAAATTAACGTTTGTAGAATACAATAATCAAACTGCGTACTATAAATTTGAAGCGCATTGGTAAATATAAGTCGTATATTAAGATGCTTCGATTTGGACTAATTTACCTGTTAAATGATTATTTGTTGGGGTTATGCCGCTGTAATGAATAACAATCAATCACCGATCAAGTCACTATGTTTCAGACGCATTATTTCTTCAAAATATACACAATTTCACTTTTAAATATAAAAAATCAAATGCACGTAATTTTCAGCAAGCTTCTGCGGGGCGGTCAACTGTTTGTCATCTGCCAAAAATGGTTCTGCTACTTCGTATATCCCATCTCTTTTTATCACACAGTTTGCTGCTAGTGACATCTCGCTTTTGTCGTTCTATTCCAAAGGGATAATAATTTTATGGGTAATACCGTGTATGTGCATACCTATTTTGTCATTGGAAAATGTGACACAAAAGAATAAGACCCACATCCCATAGAAAATTGCCCTTCGTCCTACAGAGATTAAAACGTATCTTTTAAAAAATCAAAACATTAGTAAAAAAATATGGCTTACGCTCAATATCAGCATTTTTGTCGAAATTCATATCATTTTAGGGTTCCGTAGCCGAATGGCAAAAAAGGTACCCTTATAGTTTCATCAAGTCTGTCTGTTTGTCTGTCTGTCCGTACGTATGTCACAGCCACTTTGTTCTGAAACTATTAGTATTACACATTTGAAACTTAGTAGGTAGATGTATCCTGTTAATCGCTTTACGATTCTCATGCAAAAATAATTATATTTGAGGAGGGGCTCCCAGAAAAACCTAAGATTTTTTTGTCAAACCTATGCGTGTAGGGTGTCTATGGATACGTATTTTAAAATGACATCGAAGTTTCTTAAACCATTTTCTCTTAAAGTCTAACGTTAGAGAGATAGACGCTTCCAAAGTGGTAAAATATGCGTCACCCCTATCTAACTTGTTAACTAAGTTAGTATAAATTAAAAAAAAAAACATGATGTAGATCTTGACAAACTTTCAATGAAAATTAGTTTAAACGAGATCGAACCAGTAGTTTTTAGGATAGAGCACATTTTTAGTAACCGTAAACATAACTTTGGTTTTCTATTCATACGAATACTATGGAAAACAAAGTTATATACAGGGTGTTGTTTTGGTCAGCGACGAGCGACTCAGGGGTGGCTGTACAAACGATACTGATATATATATATATATATATATATATATATATATTTATATATATATATGTTTATATATATATATATATATATATATTTGGAATGGAAAAATCCTAAAAAAATATGCAGTACAGCAATCAAGTTAAAACTACCAACACCAGGTAGCTTCTTCGTAGCTTACTAGCTACGAAATACTCGTAGATAAGCGCAAGCTACGCGTTAGAGTGCGAGTTTTCCCATTAATTTTGTATTTTTTTAATGTTATGAAGAGGTTTTCTTGTATAAAACTTGCTCAGAATTAAAAGCAAACATTTTTTTTAGAATAAGCATAACTCATATTATCATCCCTGACCTGGATGTTACTGACCAAAACAACATCCTGTATATACCTAAATCTCTAATTCAATTAAAGTTGGCACGGAACTCAAAGTGTGCTAGTCCGACTCGCACTTGGCCGGGTTTTTTTTATTGTCAGACCGTAAAAAATATGGTATTGAGATGGCAGATTTTTCAAGATGTCAAGTTTATTTTTTGACATACGTTTGATCTCTGTAGGACATGGGGCATATTTGGACCTCCCTCTTTGTTCTGAACACAGTTTCTAGCATAAATGTTATGGATATGAACCTCACCCTGGCGCCATTTTGGTGCGTTGTTTTGGAATACTACTTAGGTATTACTTCTTTTTAACTAAGTGTCCTGAATTCCTGATAGAGTAAGACACAGGGTTCGATTCCTTGTCTGACACTGTTGCTTTTTACAAGTACAATTTACGTTAGTAAGTTTTAGTGACAAAACACTATACAGGGTGAAATTTTAATCAGTGACCAAATTTTAAGTGAAGACTCCACTGATGAATATGAACAACTTTTACTATGGGAGCAATATTGAAATCGAGAAAAAAAAATTTGCTGTTCCATACATTTTGACCGCTGATTTTTTTTTCTCGATTTCACTATTGCTCCCGTAGTAAAAGTTGTTTATATTCATCAGTGGAGTCTTCACACAAAATTTGGTCAGTGATTAAAATTTCACCCTGTATAAACAAAATGAAATTATAAATTAGCTTACTTCATCTTAACCGATAGTTAAATATTTGTAAAAATATTTGTCGCTCGTCGCTGACCAAAACAACACCCTGTAATCCCTGTATATACCTACGCGTACATTGTATGTTACTTTGTTACACAGTTCGGTGAGACGCCTCTGTCGAGATCAGTAACGTTAGATACCATGAGTTAACGACGGTTTTACTCGCTAGCGACGACGTACAAAAAGTCTATGGAAAATTGCACAGCGCCTCTAGCGGTTACTAACAACACTAAAATTTTCCGTACAAAAAGTTTCGTCGTCGCTAGCGAGTAAACTGGGAACGGTACAGGCGAAGGATTAACCGCATATTTTGCGATGCACTCATTTTATATTGAAGGATAGCTAATCAATCAATTTATCTTAATCCCCTTATTATCACCTAGCTTTGTTCGAGATTAAAAGACAAGGCCCATAATACACCGTTATATTTTAAAGTCTGTTTTTCTTAGCTTGTCGAATATAGTAAACACTCTTGAGATTCCTGTTTAACAAAATGATTCATTTTGACGACCTCCGTGGTGTAGTGGCTAAGCACGCTGGTTACAAGGCGTCGCCGCTCCGAGGTCCCGGGTTCGATTCCCGGTCGGGTCAATATAGAGATCAATATTTTCTATATTGTCTCGGGTCTGGGTGTTGTGGTACCACCGTTGTGTCTGAATTCCATAACGCAAGTGCATTGGCTACTTACTCTGGGATCAGAGCAATGTATGTGATTGGTGTTCAATATTACAATTTAAAAAAAAGATAATTACAAAACTAGCATCCTACATAGGTAATTTATTGTTGAACACTGAGATCCTCTTAAATCTAATAGTTAATTGATTTTATTCACTGATATAATTTTAAAAGATGTAAAAAGATTGATTACAATTTGCGACTAGCAAAGAAAAACTGACTTTAATTGTAGTGTACTTAGTAGGCCACGTGATAAAAGTAAAATTTAAAAAAACCTACATGTCATGTCATATTATTGGACACGTATGTTGGTTGGTGACCCAACCCACGGTTGCATGACCTTGAGTCATGAAGATCATTTTTTTTCAATAGGTTTGTACGGATAACAGCACTCAAGGTAACTGCAGTATCTTATGCAATTGTAATAAGGGCTAGTTTGCAACAAAAATGGGTAACCTTTTATATGCTGGCGACTGTACATAAATTAAAATTGTCTCTGACCCATTCCATTCATTTTGACTCGCACTTTTAAAATCCTGTATTTTACTTATTTTTTTTGTAATTAATGCCTTTTTTATTTTTACAGAAAACAATTTTTAATACATAGATATAAATAAGTTAAACTCTCACGATTAAGATAACTTGGAATTAAAGAATTTCAACTGTCTGATAAATATTTTCTTGATTGATATCCCGTATTTTAGATTTCTTAGTACAATTATAAAGGACTCGTGCTACCAATTTATTAATCCCTCAAGCGTATGTGAACGAGACACAATGCAAATTCTATTGTTATGCGGTTGCCTGCAACCGCTCGGGTGTTGAAGCATTAATAGATCTTATTCGATAGAAATTTATTTAGCTTTTCTTTCTTTCTCTTATTTATACAAAACTAGATTCTTTTTAATTTTTAATTTTGTTTTCTCTTTTCGTTAAAAAAATGTTAATTTTTCTTTTAATTTTTTTTTCAGAAGAAAATGGCGTTACAACGCAACAAATGTTATATGCAGACAAGGATCTCGAAGATATTGTGGATGCTGCGTTGTCTCAGACAGACAAAAATAAGGACGGGTTCATAGATTATACTGAATTCAGGGCAATTAGTTCATAAATAATATAAAGTCCCGCAAATTCCGTTCCAGGTTCTGTTGTCCAACAACGAACCCTTATAGTTACGTCATGTCCGTTTTTCAGTCTGTAATTTAGCTGAAAAACTGTAATTTAGCATGGGTGCAGATACATAGATGTTCCCGCCAAAGTGGTAAAATAAAAGTTTTTTTTTTTTTGCATCAGCACCTTCGGGGCTTTAAATCTAATGAGAGGTAACCATACAGTATAGACAGATAGAGGTAGATTTACCGGGATTAGGAAATAAATACTTTTATATTACATGCAGAGTGACTCTTAGGATTTATTAAATTTATTTCGTTCTCTGATTTAACAAAAAAAAATAAGTCAACTTTTAATTAAACTTACTACTATAGATAAGGATATTTAACTTTTGCTAACCATATTTTTTATACTTAGTAATTCAGGACAATATTTTAATTATTTAGAGAACAGATTCTGACATAAAAGACAAAAAACTAGTCAATTTTTCAAACCATTTGTATTCAAAATAATTAAAATAAAAACTTAAGATATAAAAATATTTGTTTCCGACTTAATATTATATAGAAAATAACTTATTAAAAGTGATCTTATAATTATTATAAAAATGTTTAACATACACTCTAAAACATAAGGTTAGTATTGCAAATTACTGATAGGTATACAATCTTATCTCATGTGATCTACCATCGCATTAAGCAAAATATTAAGTTCTTACTAATCAGGTTTAAAAAGTCTTAAAAAATAAGTTTTCATTTCATTCTAATACTAATATTTGTACGTGAATCATCCACCCATCCACTCTGAGCCCGCATGGTGGAGTATAATATTTCAGTACCGTTACCATGAGTTTACTCGCTAGCGACGACGGTTTAACTCGCTAGCGACGACGTAACTTTAAGTATGGAAAATTTTAGTACTGTCAGTGACCGCTAGAGGCGCTGTGCAATTTTCCATAGACTTTTTTACGTCGTCGCTAGCGAGTAAGTGCGCTTTCACATTAGAGCGACAGCAGCGCCGTCGCTCTAATGTGAAAGGCTTACTGCTGTCATTTATGTATGAATTAATCAGCAGCGCGGCAGTTGCGCGACCGTCGCGCTGCTAAAGTCACCTAGAGGGTGATAGCGTTCTAAAACCGCCGTAAACTCAGATGTTACTATTACTATGTCTTTGCTATGGGACCGCGCGCGACGACTCTGCCACAAACGTCGTTAAAATGACAAATCGCTGGTTTTCATAACGTAAGTAAAGTAATTAGACCAAAGTTATTTTAATGAAATATTGTCTTATCTATTCATTCTGTATAATTACTAATGTAATACTTATTGCTAAAATATATTGAACAGATACGTAAATTTTGAACTAAAATTGCTAGGAAAATGGAGACAGAGGTCCGCCAAAGTTGTTTTTTTTTGTCACTGCGAGCGCTGCTATCGTTTTTGGGATCGTCCATCACCTGCCCCCTTACTCTGGACACAAAACCCGATGCAATGAATATACCCATCCCTGTCACTCATAGCAGGCCGTGTACGCGTGTGACAGGGATGGGTATATTCATTGCATCGGGTTTTGTATCCAGAGTAAGGGGGCTGCTTTGCAAACAGCGATAACTTAACTTAAAATTTATAACTGCGGGTCTATACGGGACGCATATTATGTAGTAGTATTGTTACTACATAGGGTTTAAATTGCCATCGGCCTGGAATCCAGTGATTAATAAGTGCAAACCGTGTGTGTCGCCTTTATCAATAAACATTAACCCGGATACTGTGAGTGTTGTGTGTCGCACTGAACCTACTGACTCTAATTCACGTGCACAACACATATCGGATAGTTGGAGGGTAGCAGAAGAACCGGCCGCCCTATGCAGACGAAGACGCCGAGCGCCAGTCTTCTCGTGACCACGACGGTTGCAACACCGTCGAAACGTCGAGTGTTGAAGTAGTAACAATACTACTACATAATATGCGTCGCGTATAAACCCGCAGTTATAAGTTTTAAGTTATAATGCAAGTTTAAAAAAATTAAAAAAATGCGATAACTTAAGATCCTAATTCCTTATAGAACTAAGCTTGGCACCTTTAAAGAAATAAGTAGCACCTACACAACTATTTACAACATTTATAGTTAATTTGAAAACGTGATCTAATTGTCAGCAATCATAGGTACTTGTCACTTTTTAAAATCTGTCGCTTTATAATTTATCAGTCCGATAAGTTTTATCTGACCGTTGAAAAATCGGTCCTAAATAACGTTAATCTATAGTGCCTATTTTTACTTTTCAATAAAATATAATGCACGTATCATAAATTTTGTACTAAAATTGCTAGAGAAATGGTGACAGAGGTCCGCCAAAGTTGTTTTTTTTGGTCACCACGAGCGCTGCACGCTGCCATCGATTCGGTTTCCTCCACCAACTACTTCACAGTGAATATAGCAGTGGACGTCCTGCGGCTGATTATAGTAATCATATACGATTTTTCTTGTTAAAATATTTCCTCGTAACTTTATTCGTCACCAATCTAAAGGATGCTGCATAGCGTCTTTGAAACTCTTGCTCTTTTCGCAATAGAACTGTGAGTACCAGGTTCTGAAGGCACGTATGGTTTTATCTGTCTTAACGTAAGCTGGCGCACCCACGAAGACCTTGTTGTTCCAAATGGCTACGTCTCGTTCGAACTGAAAACAATAATTATGTTAGGTAAGTATTCAAAATACAGGATCATAGTAATACATCGCGTTTTGAGGTTGCTCCCTCTCCTCAGCTATATAAATATAGCTAAGCTATATAAATATAAAATAAGCTATTCAACACAAAAATAATTTTCCAGTTCGGTCCAAAAGTTTCTGAGATTAGCGCGTTCAAACAAACAAAGTCGACCCGTCTGGTGTAGTGGTCGAGAAATCGCCTACTACGCAGTGGGTTGCGGGTTCGATCCCCGCACAATACAAACATTTGTGTGCATGAATATGTCTGTTTGTATTGGTCTGGGTGTTTTCTAGGTATATCATGTATGTATTTACAAATAAAAAGTATTTAAGTGTTATATCCGTTGTCTGGCACCCATAACACAAGCTTTGAGTAGCTTACTTTGTGAGTAGATGGCGATGTGTGGGAATGTCCAAAAGATATTTATTATTAAAAAAACAAACATTATCTTCAGCTTTGTAATATCTGTAGAGATAAAATAATTTAGAGTTGAGTACCGCTTACTTAAAGCGTCTATATTTCAAATTTTTTCCCCGATTATTGGCTTTAAGATTCCTCTTACCATATAAGCCTCGTTAAACACCATCAAAGCGGCCAACGGGGCGTTATAGCTTGGCGAGAAGATTCTATGCACCACCTTCTGAAGCAATGGTCCCAAAGGCGTCACGGATTGCGACACAAGTATCGGGCCCACTGGCGTCTTGAGAAGCAGACGGACGTAGCCTGGGCCTATCTGGAATAGACATATTGGGATTTAGGACGGATTCGACCAAACATAGGCTAGCTGTAACTAAACGAAGAATTTTATTCCTCGTCATGCTATTTGAGTTTGTCTCTCTTCTCCCGTCACAGCGCTATATTTTATAGCCTTAAGACTTTCTCGATAAAAAAGCTATCCAACACATTAATATTTTTTCAAATCAGATTAGTAGTTCCTGAGACTCGTTCGAGACGCGTTCAAACAAATAAACTCTTCACCTTTATAATATTAGTATCGATTTTATACTCGAGTATCTCAAGGTGATATTTCGGCGTGAAATTGTAGTACTTGAAACAACTTAACTCGTTTAACAGAATTATTTAACTATATTACTATCCGGCAAATCAATGCACCAAAGCACTATGGTGTTGAAGTTGAAATGTCAACTAAACATTGCCAGCGTGGTTAAACATAACATTGATTACAAACAACGATAGACAAACATTAAACGTCGATAGCGAGGGAAAATTTGGAGATAAAATTTCTTTTGAATTTTGCATTTTATATGGCGAGCAGACGTCATTATCTACATTATAAATACTTGGATCAGCTGTCCGAGCGAAACGGCAGGTATAACAATTACTATCTTATAAACGTGATATTCTAGAACAGTAGATGGTAAAAGTAACGTTAGGCGGTAACGTCCCATTGCTGGGCAAAGGCCTTACCTCAACTATGAGGTAGTTTGAGCCATACTCCACCACGCGGGCTCAGTGCGGGTTGGTGGAGGGGTATTTGCAAGGCAAGCGACTAACCCTGCAGTCAGATGTTATCAAGCCGCCCATAAGGCCTCTGACTAGGCTTAACGACTAATATCAACTGATATTAGCCGGAACCTACGACGATTTTTCTAGCTAGCGACGGCGTAACTTTTTGTATGGAAAATTTTAGTTTTTAAATTTTAAATTTTAGTTCTGTCAGTGACCGCTAGAGGCACTGTGCAATTTTCCATAGTCTTTTTTACGTCGTCGCTAGCGATTAAAACCGTCGTAAACTCATTGTACGAGGTACGAGTAACGGTACTGGACATAGGTCTCCCTCACGGTTTTCCACAGCGACCGATAAGACATTGAGATATTTTAAACAAAAAAATGTGTTCTATAAATGCTTACTAATTATCATGAATTCTTCTTATATCAGCCATATTCTGAGTAGCCGCATATTAATGCTAATCACCCGTACCGTTACCATGAGTTTACTCGCTAGCGACGACGGTTTTCTCGCTAGCGACGACGTAACTTTTTGTATGGACAATTTTAGTTCTTTCAGTGACCGCTACAGGCGCTAGGCAATTTTCCATAGACTTTTTTTTACGTCGTGGCTAGCGAATAAAACCGTCGTAAAATCATTACAGTACGGATAAAAGAAAAGTACGGATATATTAAGGACGTACTGTGGACGTACGTTGATTGTTGGCGTGTTGTCAAATTAAATTTCGTCGTCATATATCCGAATTTACCTATTAAAAGTGTTTTTTATTCCTAACACAAGATGTCCGGATTGAAATTTGATATTAGTAGTTGGAAAGCGTAGGAAGATAATGCTGTGAGCCTTTACGTACTTCCTTTACATTTTCATTTTCAACCTAAACACAAACTTCTAAAATTATCATTAACTAACCTGTTGCACAGTAACGTCGATATGAAACAGATTGTACTTCATAATCTTGTAGTCATGAGTGAGGGAGAGATCAGCGATGTGTGTGTGCGTCTCGCTCTTCTTCCAGCTCGCTGTCCAGACGTGGCATCCTGGAATGACCATTGCGACCATATTACTTATTTAAGAGTTATGTCACTACTCGGTTATCATAAGATAAATTCCTGCATTTGTCGACCTCCGTGGTGTAGCTAAGCACGCTAGTTTCAAGGCGTCGCCGCTCTGAGGTCCCGGGTTCGATTCCCGGTCGGGTCAATGTAGAAATCAAAATTGTCTATATTGTTTCGGGTCTGGGTGTTGTGGTACCACCGTTGAGTCTGATTTCCATAACACAAGTGCATTAGCTTTGGGATCAGACCTATGTATGTGATTGGTTTCCATATCATAAAAAATATATACAGTCGTGGTCAACTAATTAGGGACACTATCACAAAAAGAGCAAGAGCTTCCTTCGACATCAATAAATGTTTCTAATCACGAAGCTTTGAAGTTTTATCATTATAAACAAGTTAAGGGATATTAATTTTAAATATTTAGTATCCAAAAAAAGAAAAAGCTACTTGCCGCCACAAGTTTTTCTACCTAAACTACACTGTTACTTTCTCATACTGATTAATGACTGGCCAACTAATTAGGGACAGGAGGAAATTTGACTATTAATTTAAAAATAACGAGAAAATGTTAAGTTTTAATAATACAAAAAGTAAGCAAACAAAATTTTAATAACAAAGAAAATAAAAAACATAGTTTTAATAACCAGTATGGTTGCCATTATTGGTAATCACCATTTGACAACGGCGAGGCATTGATGTAATTAAATTGTTGCATGTTTCTTTTGAAATATTATTCCACACCTCTGTAAATCTCTCGTAGAGCTGATTTTGAGTGCCGGTACGTTGAGCCGCAACTTTTTTTTTAACTTCGTACCACAAATGCTCGATTGGGTTTAAATCTGGGCTGTTTGCAGGCCAATCTAGTACCGTCACAAACTGCTGTGCCAGGAAATATTTCACTGATTGAGCTGTATGTTTTGGGTCATTATCGTGTTGGAACGTCCAGGTCACCGGTAAAACTTCTTCAGCATATGGTATTGTTATGATTTTAGAATTTATATCGATATATTTACACATCTCGGAACATTTCTGGATAATTTAAGTTTTAATATTACTTTAAAGACACCGTAATACTAGGTATTAAATTCCATCATATCCGCCTACGCATTTAGTAAACACCTGTAGAAATAAAAGCATAATAAATCTTTTGATCGTATGATTTATTTTTAATATTTTGTTTTCACTGTAATTCATTTTTAAATAATTAGAGATAATTATGTTACATATTACAATTTTAAAATGCATTAATAAATAATTGTCATAAGAAGTACATCAGTTGGCTTCTACCGGCTGATAAAAATAGAAACGGAAGTTGTGTATAGCATCTTTGTTTAATTTATTTGGAGTATTTCATATTATTTGTTATTATCCTAAAATATATTTAGATAGCTTGGTTAAGTCCTGTATTTTAAAGATAGGCAGTAAAATAATTGTCAATTTAAAATACTTACTGGCCATTTCCGGCAGCGTGCCGCCCATAACGGTCGTTAAAATGGCGGGAGATTTTGGCGGGAATTATTGGCGGGAAATCGTGAATATAAAATGGCGGCACGCGGTTGGAAGGGCAGTCTTTTTCGATCGCTTGAATGGGCAAGTGGTAACTCTGTGCGTGCGACTACAAGTGTAAACTAGTATAATAAAAGTGTAATCTCTAGTTTAATTGTATTGTAATAAACAGTTATAAGTGAATTGTTGGAGTTTTTATCATCTCAGAAGAGGGAGTCACCAAAAATAAAAGGTACGTAATGAGTGATTTATTGTTTTATTCGGAATGTGATTATTCATGTTTTATGAGTAACTGTACCTTTTGAACACGCCCACGTGTTTTTCCTTTTTTTGAAATTTACTGCTTATCACAGCCCATTCGTTTAATTAAACTTTGATGAAGAGATAAGTAGGGGGCGTTCTAGGTGTGCTTGCTGACTTGCTGGCAGGACCTTGCTGGCTTGTTAGGTGAGCCACCTAGGCGTCGGAGGACTATGTATGTCCACACGTAAGGGGCGTTCTAGGTGTGCTTGCTGACTTGCTGGCAGGACCTTGCTGGCTTGTTAGGTGAGACACCTAGGCGTCGGAGGACTATGTATGTCCACACGTAGGGGGCGTTCTAGGTGTGCTTGCTGACTTGCTGGCAGGACCTTGCTGGCTTGTTAGGTGAGACACCTAGGCGTCGGAGGACTATGTATGTCCACACGTAAGGGGCGTTTTAGGTGTGCTTGCTGACTTGCTGGCAGGACCTTGCTGGCTTGTTAGGTGAGCCACCTAGGCGTCGGAGGACTATGTATGTCCACACGTAAGGGGCGTTCTAGGTGTGCTTGCTGACTTGCTGGCAGGACCTTGCTGGCTTGTTAGGTGAGCCACCTAGGCGTCGGAGGACTATGTATGTCCACACGTAAGGGGCGTTCTAGGTGTGCTTGCTGACTTGCTGGCAGGACCTTGCTGGCTTGTTAAGTGAGCCACCTAGGCGTCGGAGGACTATGTATGTCCACACGTAGGAGGCGCTCTAGGTGTGCTTGTCGACTTGCTGGCGAGACGTTGCTGGCTTGTAAGATGAGCCACCTAGGCGTCGGAGGACCATGTATGTCCAAACGTAGGGGGCGTTCTGGGTGTGCGTGTTGACTTGATGGCGAGATCTTGCTGGCTTGTTAGATGAGCCACCTAGGCGTCTGAGGACTATGAATGTCCACAAGTAGAGGGCGCACTAGGCGTGCTTACTGACTTTCTAGCGAGGCCTAGCTGGTTTGTTAGGTGAGCCGCCTAGGCGTCTGAGGACTATGAATGTCCACACGTAGAGGGCGTGCTAGGCGTGCTTACTGACTTGCTGGCGAGACCTTGCTGGCTTGTTAGGTGAGCCGCCTAGCGCCGGAGGACTATGTATGTCCACACTTGGGGGTCGCTATAGACGTGCTTGCCAACATACTGGCGGGACCTTGCTGGTTTGTTGGGTAAGGCGTCTAGGCATAGGAGCACTATGTATGCCCACGAAAAAAGCTTATCACAAGAATGAATTCATTATCTTAAAGGACTTGATTCAGTTTAAATTATTTTACTTGCTTGAAATGTATTTGGTTTAGGAGATCTCTTCAAGCGAACTAGCAGGACTTTATAAAAAAAAAAACCTTGTGAGTGCATTCTATTGTGTGTATGATGTCATTTTAGATATTGAAACCTAAGACATTGTTAAAATTGAGATTGATACTTGATTTCGATTGAAGGTTTGAATATCCAGAAACATTCTGACCCCTAGTATTTCGCTGTTAGGATGTCTTAGATTTTTTTTTATTAATATTTAGTAAATTGTAATAAATATACATCTGTTATTGAAATTCATAATGCTTAAGAATATGCTACATTTATGCTAGTATATGATTAACATAGATGAAACTTTTGATCTGACGGTTACATGTGTGGACACTTTATGTCGATGATGTTGTGGATTACAGGAGACTTTACGATGACGTCTGATGAAGATGAAGCTGGTACTCCACCGGCTACACCTCCCAGGCGACGACTCAAGAGGACTGAACGAAAGAGCCGTCCGCCGTCGGTAAAAAGCAATGCTGAGCAACAGCATCGACCCAAGAAACGAAAACGGAGGCGATCACCTTCATCCTCATCATCCACAAGTGAGGAAGCGGTGCCACGGAAATTTCGCAAAACCGCAAGTAGATTATCAACTAAGGATGTTCTGCAATTAGTTAAGACATTAACGGGAGAATCTTCTCGTACTTCCTTTAATAATTTAAACAATGTTGTCCCCGATTTCGACCCGTCAAATAGGGCTCAAACCATCGAGAATTGGCTACGAAAAGTCAACGAATGCGCCATTATATATGGCTGGGATGAAAAGCAAGTAGTTCATTTTTCCCTACAAAAATTAGTAGGATTGGCTAAGAGATGGTTTGAGGCCTTGCCGACCGTTGTTTATACTTGGAATGAATGGCAAGAGAAGCTCCGTAAGGCTTTTCCTAGTGAAGAGAATTACGGAAAATTGCTCGAAGAAATGTTGAATCGCACATCTCGTAACGACGAAAGTCTCCGTGACTATTTTTATGACAAATTAGGTTTACTAAATAGATGCGAAATAACTGGTAAAAAGGCCATTGACTGTATAGTTTACGGGATAAGTGATAGGGCAATTAGGAACGGAGCACAGGCACTAAATAGCTCGGAACCCGAAGACTTGCTTAGTTTTCTTTCCTCTCAAAAACCTTCCCCCTTCAACAATAGTAGGGTGCGTGAACGAGTAACTTCAAGATTTAATGAATCAAATACCACAAACGCAAGTAACAGTTCTAAAGCTATTGTGTGCTTCAACTGTCACGCAAAGGGTCACCCCTATTTCAAATGCTCTAAACCTATTACCAAGTGCAGAAAATGCAATCGAGTTGGACACGATCTTGATTCTTGTAAATTATCACCTCTTGCTTCATTTAGTACTAGTCGTAATGAGAACGAGTCCGAGAAAAAGACATTGAAAATAGATTCATACAGTAACAAAAATGACAAATTCTTCAAAAACGTATTGGCAAATGATGAACCCCTTACCGCTTACATAGATTTCGGTAGCGAATGTACCCTCATACGTAAAAGTGACGCGGAATCGTTAAAATTACCACAGAATTTTGAGAAAGTACCAGTAGTTAAGGGATTTGGTCAATCATCAGTTGTACCAATTTATAAGTCAACAATTCACATTAATATTGATGATGTTGGAGCTGATATTGAAGTATTAGTTGTCGATGACAAATACATGCAAACCTCACTGATAATTGGCCAAAACTTTACCGAGCTACCCTTCATCACTGTCTTGAAAAACAGTTCTAAGCTAATATTTTATAATAGCCCAAGTAACGATTTCTTAGAAAACAATGAACATATTTTAAAACTTTATGTTACTAATACAATAGAAATTAACAAAACCTGCATCGTTCCGGTCCATGCTAATCACTCTTTCAATGGTGACGTCATTATCGATGGGTATAATACGGCTCAACCGGGGGTAGAGTATCGCGTACTATCTGGGGCCTTTAGTATTAGTAACGGTAAAGGCCAAGTTGTTGTCACCAACCTGTCGCCTAAATCAATAACCCTAAAAGAGAATATGTTAATAGCTAGGTCTATACCTTTCACAGAACGACCAGTATGTCATGTTAATCGCATAGTCAAAGAAGTAGCAAGTTTAGATCCTTTGGATAAAACGGAGATTAAAACAGGGCCGGGACTAGAATCTGACCAGTTAAATAGACTTTATTCTTTATTGCAAAACTATCGTGACTGTTTCGCTACCAATCTGGGAGAAATAGGTCAAGCGGTTGATGTCGAAATGAAAATAGAGCTAGTAGATAATAAGCCTATAGTTTACCGTCCTTATCGCCTGTCACATTATGAGCGTGAACAAGTGCGAGAGACAATAGATGAATTGATGCAAAATGACATTATTCAGGAATCAAAATCAGACTATTCGAGTCCTATCTTAATGGTTAAAAAAAAAACGGGCGAACACAGACTGTGTGTAGATTTCCGAGCCCTAAATAATAAAACCATTAAAGATAGATTCCCTTTACCACTTATAGATGACCAAATATCTAATCTTAGTGGCAACCAATTCTTCACTACCCTAGATCTTGCGTCAGGGTACTATCAGATCCCTATGGCCAAAGAAAGTATGCATCTCACAGGATTCGTGACGCCCGATGGGCATTACGAATTCAAAAGGATGCCTTTTGGTCTCGCCAACGCACCAGCTGTGTTTCAAAGAATGATCAACAAAATTCTTGGTAACAGAAGATTTGAATATGCCCTGGCCTATCTAGATGACATACTTATTCCTGCAAAAAGTATTGACGAGATGTTTGAACGATTAGGAGATATATTAAAGCTTCTCAGAGAATACGGGTTGACTTTAAAACTGGCAAAGTGTCGTTTTTTTGAAACAACTGTAAGTTATCTCGGGTACGATATATCTTCTGTAGGTATCACACCTGGTGAAGCAAAAGTGTTGGCAGTCAAGGAATTTCCCCAGCCACAAAACGTTCATGAAATCCGTCAATTTCTAGGTTTAACAGGATATTTTAGAAAATTTGTTCAAGGATACGGGGAAATTGCTCGACCACTAACTGCACTGCTCAGAAAAGAGGCTAAATGGCAGTGGGCTGAAACTGAAAATCGTGCCTTCACACTCTTAAAGGATAGACTTATTTCCCGGCCCGTTCTCGCATTGTATGACCCCACTCTTGAAACAGAGCTACACACTGATGCCAGTTCGTTGGGCATAGGAGGCATCCTGATGCAGTGGCAAAAAGATGCAAGGGTGTTGAAGCCTGTTGCATATTTTAGCCGCCAGACAAGCCCAGAGGAAAAACATCTACACTCCTATGAATTAGAGACGCTGGCTGTCGTGTGTGCCTTAAAAAAGTTTAGAGTGTACTTGTTAGGGCTTCAGTTTAAGGTATTCACCGACTGTGCTGCCCTACGAACAACTTTGACTAAAAGAGACCTTGTTCCTCGGATAGCTCGTTGGTGGTTGCAAATAGGTGAATACTCATTTGATATTGAATATCGACCTGGAGTTCAGATGTCTCATGTAGATGCTTTGAGCAGAAACACAACACTGACAGGACAAACCGAAGATAACCCTTCCGTTAGCATTTACAGTATTGAAAAAGATAACTGGTTTTTGTCCCTCCAAATCGCTGACCCAGACATATCACGTATCATTAAAATTTTAAAACCAGACGATGATAGTGAATGTCGAGATATCCGCAAAAATTATACAATAAAAAATCATTCAGTTTATAGGAAATGTGAAGATGACAAATTGCGGTTAGTAGTTCCACGAAGTGCTAGGTGGCAAATATGTCGCGCTAATCACGATGAGATCGGTCATCACGGGTACGCTAAAACGCTTGAAAGAATACAAGAACAATTTTGGTTCCCAAAACTCAGGAAATTCGTAAAGAAATATGTAGGAGCTTGCTTGGAATGTGCTTACAATAAAGACAATGCCTCAAAACAAAAGT
The DNA here is from genome assembly GCA_963924145.1 of Pyrausta purpuralis. Lineage (NCBI taxonomy): Eukaryota > Metazoa > Arthropoda > Insecta > Lepidoptera > Crambidae > Pyrausta > Pyrausta purpuralis. The sequence goes on along the minus strand of OZ001670.1, from coordinate 5,126,136 downwards.
CTGGGTACTTATATCCAATAGAAAAGGTAAATATACCTTTTCACACTATTCACATCGACCATTTAGGACCGTTTGTCAAAAGTAAAGATAATAATACGCACATCCTTACTATTGTAGATGCCTTTACAAAATACGTTTTTGTGAAACCTGTAAAAGACTTAAAAACCAAGACCACAGTAAAGACCCTTGAAAAGATATTTTATGACTTCGGAGTTCCAGCTAGAATAGTGTCTGACCGTGGGACTAGTTTTACTTCTGCAGCTTTTAAGATTTTTTGTGATTCTCAGGGAATAAAACACGTTTTAAACGCAGTCGCTTGTCCTAGGGCTAATGGTCAAGCCGAAAGGTATAACCAAACTATCTTGAACGCATTGGCAACACAAAATGCTTTTTGCCACGAGCGGGACTGGGACAAGTGCCTGGGTAAGATTCAGTGGGGCATTAACAACACAGTTAATGCTTCTACACAAAAATCTGCGACAGAAGCTTTGTTCGGAGTAAAAATGCGCGATACTTTAACAAATAAACTTGGCGTCGAGCCTCCAACCAGTTGCAGTAATTCAAATTTACAAGAGATCAGAGAAAATGTCACTGATAATATTCATAAACAGCAAGCTAAAACTAAAGAACGATATGATGCACACCGGGTTCCAGCTGTTAAATATCAAATGGGTGATCTAGTAAAAATTTCGAGAAATAATTTTGATAACAATAACAAAAGCACAAAGCTTCTGTCAAGGTTTGTTGGGCCATATAGAATCACTGAGATATTGGGTAACGATAGGTACAGAATAGCTGATGTTCCGGGATTCATAAAGAAGGGTAAACCATATAAAACTGTTATTGCAGCCGATAGAATGCGTCCTTGGATTCACATTAAGCCTCTTGAAATGGATAAAAGTGAAATGAGTAGTTCTAGTAGCTCAGAGAGTGATTAAATATATATAACATTTAGTTTTATATGGTCTTGATATCTATAAGTTCTGCTTTAGTGAATTATGAATTAATCATTAACATTAATAAAATCACTTCAATTTAGCCTATGATATATTAAATTGATGATTTTAGAATTAAATTATTTAGGATGATTATGTTTGTGTGATGCCAGGAGGCACCACAAGGTCGGATGGCCGAATGTTATGATTTTAGAATTTATATCGATATATTTACACATCTCGGAACATTTCTGGATAATTTAAGTTTTAATATTACTTTAAAGACACCGTAATACTAGGTATTAAATTCCATCATATCCGCCTACGCATTTAGTAAACACCTGTAGAAATAAAAGCATAATAAATCTTTTGATCGTATGATTTATTTTTAATATTTTGTTTTCACTGTAATTCATTTTTAAATAATTAGAGATAATTATGTTACATATTACAATTTTAAAATGCATTAATAAATAATTGTCATAAGAAGTACATCAGTTGGCTTCTACCGGCTGATAAAAATAGAAACGGAAGTTGTGTATAGCATCTTTGTTTAATTTATTTGGAGTATTTCATATTATTTGTTATTATCCTAAAATATATTTAGATAGCTTGGTTAAGTCCTGTATTTTAAAGATAGGCAGTAAAATAATTGTCAATTTAAAATACTTACTGGCCATTTCCGGCAGCGTGCCGCCCATAACGGTCGTTAAAATGGCGGGAGATTTTGGCGGGAATTATTGGCGGGAAATCGTGAATATAAAATGGCGGCACGCGGTTGGAAGGGCAGTCTTTTTCGATCGCTTGAATGGGCAAGTGGTAACTCTGTGCGTGCGACTACAAGTGTAAACTAGTATAATAAAAGTGTAATCTCTAGTTTAATTGTATTGTAATAAACAGTTATAAGTGAATTGTTGGAGTTTTTATCAGTATCATATTTTCTTCTAAGATTTGCTTATACTGATACTGATCCAGTTTGCCTTCAATTTTTTTTTACGGGCCCTACTCCATGTCCAGAAAAACAGCCCCAGACTTGAATATTTCCGCCCCCATGTTTTACTTGTTTCTTGGTGTATTTAGGATTCATTTCTGTTTTTATAGGACGTCGCACGTATTGTCGGCCATCTGATGAAATTAAATTTATCTTAGTTTCATCTGAAAATAATACATTTTTCCACTGAGCTGGAGTCCAATGTCCATACTTTCGAGCAAACGCCAGCCTTGCTTGTTTGTGTTCCTTCTTCAGCAACGGAACTTTTCGTGCAACTCGTCCAAAAAGCTTTGCTTCAACTAGACGCCTTCTAACGGTTCTTGCTGATACGCCGACATTCAGTTCAGGTCCAAAAACTTCAGCCTTAATAACTGCAGAACCTTTAAAGGGGTCTTTCTTGGCTAGAATGACCATCCTGCGGTCATCTTGTGGGGTAGTTTTTTTTGGCCTCTTCTTTCTAGGAACACTTTCAGTTGTATTGTGGGTTTTAAAATGGCTCACTGCATTGCATATCATATTTTTGGAACAGTTCAGATGATCAGCTATTTTCCTGTAAGGCCATCCACGTTGATAAAAATTAATTATCACTTTTCTCATTGTTGCGTCACAACTCTTGTTTCGACCCATATTTTAAAAATTACTGTTATTGTATTGTACGTACGAAACTAATGTTACGATTCAGAATGGCGCCAAAATCAATTTTACGCAGAAAAAAGTTTTTTATTTTTATTTTTTTAAATTTAGAACACGGAAATTTTACTGTCCCTAATTAGGTGGCCAGGACGTAAATACCATAAATATCGATCCAAGTGATTTGATTTCAGTATTTATTAGTTTAGTCATGTATTATTTTTGTTTATTTTGTGTAATTTGGTAAGGTTTCATAATAGTTATTATCACTATAGTGTAATAGGTAGAAGTATTAATATTAATGAGTAATACAGAGGTATGAATATTTAATATTGTTTAGTGTTATATTTGTCCCTAATTAGTTGACCACGACTGTATATTATTCCTCCCTTTCCCTGATTCGTTTTCCCGGTTTCGTGTCAATACAGTTCATTTTTGCACACTTTTCTCAGCACTAATCAATGACAGTGACAGGTCAGTTCTTGCGATATCCAGTACAGTTACCATAAGTTTACGGCGGTTTCACTCGCTAGCGTACACGTAATAAAAGTGTATGGATAATTTTAGTTCTGCAAGTGATCAACCACACACTTATCGCACTCCCTATACCAAACAACAGTTTCGATAAAGGAGTAAACCCTTAGCTCCTTGAGCCCAGCAAAAACCACTACGTCAGACACTATTAAAAAAACAGGTGACCGCTAAGGGCGCTGTGCAAAATAGACTTTTTTATACCGTCGCTAGCGAGTGAAACCGCCGAAAACTCAAAGTAACGGTTTTTTTTTAATGAGATCTGTACCGTTACCATGATTAACGACGGTTTTACTCGCTAGCGACGACGTAAAAAAAGTCTATGGAAAATTATACAGCGCCTCGAATCTAGCGGTCACTGACAGAACTAAAAAAAATCATACAGAAAGTGACGTCGTCGCTAGCGAGTAAAACCGTCGTCGCTAGCGAGTAAACTCATGGTAACGGTACAGAAATGGTTGCCGTTAAGCCCACGGTGCTTTCGGTTTACTCCGCAACAACTGGTGTGTTTGAAAGTATGTGCTATATAATGTGGAAAGCTAAGATAATTGTTTATTGTACATCACATAGGTTAATTAAAAATTCGATTGGAAAGGAAATGAACAATTTTGGTGGTTTTATCACTCTAATCGATCTCTTCCTGATTCTGACAACTGTTGTGTAGGTTGTATGTAGGTAAAGACAAACAATATCTACGAGTATGTGTCAATTTAAAATGAAAAAAAAATGTCACATTGTATGGCGGGCAACCAAATATTATAAAGGTTTTTCTTACATAAATGATCATAATAAACATGCTTTTGATTTGATTTGTTTTAATCTTAAAAATAAGGAAAGCTCTATTATTTTAATAATATAATGTGACTCTATTATCTTATCTCTATGTCTTATCGCAGCTATTAAAAGTAAATTACGCTCGACTCTAGGGATGGAAAAGCCATTTTCCGAACAGAAGAGATGAAAAATAATTATTGAGTTCATAGGAAGAGGCATTTTGGAAGATGATCATAAATCCAAACACTGTTTAAATATAATTTGGCTAGGAATAAAATGTATGACACCCTTTTATGATGTCGTTGATTTGAAATAAGAAGTCTTATACAGGAGCTCTATTTTTGAATCACTCGCTTCAAGATGGCGAGTGATTTTCGTTCGAAAATGATTTAAAAGTCATAGAAAAAAACTCGTTTTCGAATGAAAATCACTCGACATTTCGAAGCGAGTGATTCAAGAATAGGGCCCCAGGTTGTAAAAAGCTTATAATAACGCTTATAATAATTTGAGGACTGTAGAAATACGAGCCATATTGAAGAAAGTGATACTTTTGTTTCAATAGATTTTCACATAACAATTTTATTTTATTTAAATGGTGATTAAGATTGGTAAAGACCCATAAAAAATTGACATGAGATCTCACCAATAAGATTAACCAAGAATGGGTATTTCTCCGCCAGCCCTGTGACGACTGAAGATGCATGCACAGCATTCAAATGCGCTACGTCAGCACCGTTTTCTGGTATCTCCTGAAACAAAGCAATAACATTATTTTTAGAGATTACACTAGCGGACCCAGCGAACTTTGTTTCGCGCCCATCCTCGTCTTGCCCGGCCTCGTCCCGCCCAGCCACGTAATTAAAGAAAAATGTTAAGGGTGGACTACCCTTATTTTTAAGGTGTATGAAAAATAGATGTTGGCCAATTTTCAGACCTACTCAATATGCTCACAAAATTTCATGAGAATCGGTCAAGCCCTTTCAGAGGAGTACGGGAACGAACATTGTGTCACAAGAATTTTATATATAAGATGACATAACCTTTCTCTCTCTTTATTTATTTATTTATTTAATTAAAAACTTTATTGCACAAATAAAAGTGTACAAAAGGTGGACTTAAAGCTAATAGCATTCTCTCCCAGTCATACCTTCAGATCATGCAGAGAGATTGTTATGGGTGCAGGAGAATATTGTAAATAGATATTAAAATTGCAACAAATACTATTGTGTAAAATTATAATATTATATACATACCATAATACACATAAACTAAATATACAGTATAAAAGAGTTTAGATACATAACTACCAAACGCATACATAACTAAAAATATACATACATACATATTTTACATATTTCGCAATCATTGAAACAGAAACCTTCGCAGTTTGTTTTTGAAACACAGTTTCGTCTCTGACTTCCTGATCTCAAGAGGGAGCGTATTCCACAGCCGCGTAGCCGTCACTGTAAACGACTTGGATTGATAGGATTTGATAGGATTCACGATATTGCGCAACTCTATTGACTCTGAAACTGTAATACCTACTAAAGACCGTTACACTATTAAATATAAGTCTTATATTATTTTTGTGACGTAAGCACTTGAAAATTCATTCTATTAATGTATTTGTGGTTGAAGCCTCTTTTTAAGGCTTTAAGCGTGACAATGCCCATGCCAGAAGACATCGCTCTTCTTAGTGTTCCGTAGCTGAATGGCGAAAAATCGGAACCCTTAAAGTTTCGTAAAGTCTGTCTGTTTGTCAGTCCGTCCATATGTCACAGCCACTTTATTCTGTAACTATAAGCATAACAATGTTAAATTTAGTGGGAAGTTGTATCCTGCTAGCCGCTTTACGATTCTTTTACAAATTTTAAAATATAATCATATTTAACGGGGGCTCCCAAACATGAAACTAAAACCGAAAAACATTTTTTTAGTCAGACCTATGTGGGTGGGGTGTCTATGGATAGGTATTTTAAAAAGACATAGAGGTTTCTTTAAACCATTTTCTTTTAAAGTCTAACCTTTGTTAGACTGACGCTTTCAAAGTGGTAAAAGGGGCGTCCCCCACATCTAACATTTAAACTTAGCGAGTGTAAATTTTGAAAAAAAAAATGTAATGTTGATCTTAAAAAATACTTTCAACGAAAATTTGGTTTGGATGGGATTAAACTAGTAGTTTGTGAGATGGCCGGTTTTTTATTCTAACCACCCCAAGCTTTCCCTATTATGGCACTCCAAAATAAGGACGGATGTGATACTATTATTTTGTAGGGCCTGTAGCACCGATGCACTGCATAAATTTTAGATATAACATGACATAACCTCTCTCTCTCTCTTTCAAGATATTGCGCAACTCTATTCCAACTCTGAAACTATAATACATATTATCTGGAATAATACTAACGGCCGCTTCACTATTAAACAGAAATCTTACATGTGTATTGTGATGCAAGCACTTAAAAATTCATTCTCTTAATATTTATTATACGTATGTACCATAAAAATAACAGTGGTTGAAGCCTAATTTTAAGGCTTTAAGCATGACAATACCTGTGCCTGAAGACATAACTCTTTTTTAGATAATTTATGTACCCACAATGATATACACACACATGTGTGCGTGCGCCTGTAGGTACGTGTGCGCGCGCGCGTGTTTGTGTGTGTTCGTGTGCACATGATTGTGTGTAAGGTTAAAATAACCCTGGACTCCACAAACTCTCACCTGTATATGAGCACTGAGCACAAACTCGTTCCGACCCCTGTATGTCCAGGTCCCAGGAGTATAGGCCATGTTCCACTGCGGTTCTCTCCCGGACGCGTCATGCCAGATCCAAATGGCGCCATCAGCTTCTGTGGTCTGCCAGGACTTGATGGATACCCCTCGAGGAGCTAAAAGTGAAGATAAAACTTAAGATTTCTCCAGCTCCTATTTCTCCTAGGCCCTGAGATTTTGTCCGCTATTCTTTTTTTTTTGAAATATTGGACACCCATCACCTACATTGCTTTGATCCCAAAGTAAGTAGCTTGTTATGGAAATCAGACTCAACGGTGGTACCACAACACCCAGACCCGAGACAATTTTTTTTTTAAATTTCTATATTGACCCGACCGGGAATCGAACCCGGGACCTGGGAGCGGCGAGGCATTGAAACCAGCGTGCTTAGCCACTACACCACGGAGGTCTTGTCTCTGGCTCACTGATGCAGCGAGCGGTACGTGCAGGGGGACAGAGGTCGCCCTTGCTATAGAATTAACAACCTACCATGCTCCAAGCCCGGTACACTGGTGCAAACTCCATCAGGACCGAACGTCCACTTGTGGAACGGACACTGGATACAGTTTCCAGCCACAGCACCACCTATAGCCAGATTTGCGCCGAGATGTGGGCAGTATGCGTCTACGCAGCGAGCGATGCCGTCTTTGCCGCGGAAAACGCATAGATTCTGACCTGGAAAGGAGTGAAGGTAAAATTAAAAAGGTTGTGCTATCGGAGTCACTGCCATTTTAAGACCTTTTTAAAAAAAAAAATTGGACACCAATCACATACATTGCTCTGATCCCAAAGTAAGTAGCTTATGCACTTGTGTTATGGAAATCAGACACAACGGTTGTACCACAACACCCAGACCCGAGACAATGTAGAAAATATTACCTTCTATATTGACCCGACCAGGAATCGAACCCGGAACCTCGGAGCGGCGACGCCTTGAAACCCAGCGTGCTTATCCACTACACCACGGAGGTCGTCAAAGAGCTATACTTGCTGTTCTTTACGTCCTTTGTTTGAAGTGCCGTTTACGTTTTTGTGTTATGTGTGCAGGCGCATATTCGCATGGTAAGGCAGTAGACACGTCGACGGTATTTTGTAACTATTATATTAAAGGTTTTTGTCCACTAAACCGTAGCATACCATGACCGTGCTAAGAATGTATCAGGCATTTTTTTATCTGTATTGAAAACTATGACACCTTGCCGACTGGACCATTCCGTCACCGACCAACACAGTCACGTGCCAGATGGAACATGTTAGTACCGTTACCAGGAGTTTACGACGGTTTTACTCGCTAGCGACGTGGTCAATCCGTTCAGCAGCCAAGATAGAGCGTATCGTGTTGCCTTTCGTGCCTGACACGTTCCTAGCACGGTCATGGTAATAAGGTATAGTACGGCGCGGAGAAAAAAACCTGCTTTCGCTATAACCGATGTCTAATTTTCCTATACTGCTTCTATCTTCACAAAACTTAAGCGTCAGTTTTTAAGTTAAATACATAAGACACACTACAATACACCTCCAAGTTTGAAATCTCCTCTCAGCCATAGCAAACCTTCCTTTATAGGGTACGACGACGGTGGTATTTTGTGTCCAATCTCTGGAAGATTTGTGGACATTGTTGTGCTGATGTGAGCTTTAAGGCTTCCGGGTTAAGACTCATAGTTGCACACTTACCTAACACATCCACAGCCAGCACCCTTCCAACCTTCATGTCCCGACTTTCAGCTACAGCAAACCACGCCTTCGGAAACTGCAGTTTTAGCTTATGTCCTATCTTCCTGGCTTGTTGTACTGATGTGAGCTTTATAACTTCTGTATTAAGGGTTATATTTAAATACTTACCTAAGGCATCCACAGCCAGCACCCCTCCAACCTTCAGGTCCCGACTTTCAGCTACAGCAAACCACCCATTTGGATACGGTGGTGGTATCCTATTTCCTATCTTCCTGGCTTGCTGTGAGCGGGTGATGCGAGCTGCACGGTGAGGTCCTTTGGGAATATGGTCGTAGCCTATGTCTGTTAGTTCCTGAAATAATGTTTAAATAAATATGCGTCACATAACCCACCATAAGTATTAGACATGACAGGTCTAAACGCGAGTAAAAACTCATAAGCTCGTTTCAGCTGTGTTGCAACTGCCGAGGTGACGAGCCAATAGCATTAGTCATAAGTATAGATGTGATTTACGGAGCTCGTAGCGTAGTGGTAGTGTTTAGATGGGTCACCATTCCCACCATAATAAGTGACGTATATCACGAGCATCTCCGTGCTTCGGAAGGCACTTTAAGCCGTTGGTCTCGGCTATTATTGTTTGATATTAGTTGGTAAGCCTAGTCAGAGGCTTTATGGGCGGCTTGATAACATCTGACAGCAGGGTTAGTCGCTTGCCTTGCAAACACTCCTCCACGTTGAGGTAAGGCCTTTGCCCAGCAGTGGGACGTTACAGGCTAACTTTACTATAGATGTGATGTGCCGCAAGGCAATATTGCCGGCAATATTCCTGTGAAATTATGGAAGCTTTGCAAGGAAACATAAAAAAATATATCATTGATTGATTGAAATGTGAATAAGTAAAAGTAAAGTTAGCCTGTAACATCACACTGCTGGGCAAAGGCCTTACCTCAATTATGAGGTAGTTTGAGCCATACTCCACCACGCAGACTCAGTGCGGGTTGGTGGAGGGGTGTTTGCAAGGCAAGCGACTAACCCTGCTGTCAGATGTTATCAAGCTGCGTGTAAGGCCTCTGACTAGGCTTAATGCCGATATTAGCCGGGACCAACGGTTTAACGTGCCTTCCGAAGCACGGTGATGCTCGTGATGTACGTCACTTATATGGTCGGAATGGTCACCCATCCAAACACGACCGCGCCGTAGGTTGCTTGACTTCGGTAACTCTACCAAAGCGCTGCTACCACTGCGCTACGAGCACCAAGTATAGATTTGCCGAACGGGAATGTTCCCGGCAAATTTCCCGTGAAAGAAGAAAACATTTCAATTTTTATCATTGATTGATTGAAATGTGAATATTTATGATTAATATTTTATAATGCAAAGATGATAAACTTTGTTATGTTCCCTCACATTGCCAAATTTGCCGGCTGGTAAACTCGTTTAGTGTCGCGGCGGACTTAGGCTTAGGAATGCGTGAAAACCATTCCGGCGGTGCTGCCCATTCGTGCCCGAGTGTTTACTTACGGCAATTTCTTTTTCTGACGTAATTTTATACAATGTGTAATGTTAAATGCACAAAACCTTAGACACATCGAATATTTTTTTAATTTAATTGATTGACTAAACTGAAAAGAAAAAAATAAAACCGGCTAAGTGCGAGTCGGACTCGCGCACTGAGGGTTCCGTGCCACCAATTAAAATACCACAATATTTTGTCGACTGCAAATATAACTTTGTTTTTTATAGTGCTTGTATGAAGTACAAAGTTATGTTTGCGGTTGTAGAAAATGTGCTATATCTCAAAAACTACTCGTTCGATCCCGTCCGAACCTTTTCATTGAAAGTATTTATTAAGATCTACATCACATATTTTTTTCAAAATTTACACTTGCTTGGTTTAGAAGTTAGATGGGGGGGGGGACACCCATTTTACCACTTTGGAAGCGTCTAGCTATGAAACGTTAGACTTAAAAAGAAAATGGTTTTAGGAACCTCAATATCATTTTAAAAGACCTATCTATTGACACCCCACACGCATAGGTTTGACAAAAAGTTTTTTTTTGGTTTTAGTTTCATGTATGGGAGCCCCCCCCTTATATGTCATTATTTTTTATTTTTTGTATGAGAATCGGTAAGCGGTTAACAGGATACATCTTCCTACCAAATTTCAACAGTGTAATGCTTATAGTTACAGAATAAAATGGCTGTGACATACGGACGGACGGACAGACAGACAGACAGACAGACTTGATGAAACTATAAGGGTTCCTTTTTTGCCATTCGGCTACGGACCCGTAAAAAAGGCTTTATGAGATGTTTTAGTTTTACCTACCACTCGGTCTTATTCTCAAATCGATAGGAATGGATAAAAACTGGTAGGTTTTTATTACTATATAGTACGGATAGAATATAATGTTTGACTGGCAGAGAATGCTTTAAAGAATTAAGTCTTAAATTTGTACTTTCTTTCATTTGTACTAGTCGGAAAAAAAATAGTCAACATCCCAAATAAATAAATAAGATAACAAATAACTCACCTTGGTATACAGCACTGGGCTCCAATAACTTATATAACACACATACAAAACTACCACTAATATCACAGCTAGGAATATATTCGTACTATTTTCATGAAAAAATCCAATAGTAGACCGCACAACACTGAATGTCAAGTTCGCGTAAAAAAATAAAATGTCACTTTTATTCAAGACGGCGTCGTGAAAATTGTAGGGAAACAGATGGCTCACAGTTTTGTTTGTACACGCCATTTTAAAGAGGGAAGACTCTGACATGGTTCTGTAACAAAAGGAAAGTGAATTAGATAAGTTTGCTATTATTTTTGTTCTGGTTATTATTTATGTAGGCATTTAAGTACGTAGACACTTACGGATCAAAAGGCCGCCGGCGGTCGCCTTACAAAATACTGAAGATAGACATATCCGTGAGGATTTAATTTATTTATTTACTTTAGCAGTTTCGATTAAGCAGTTTCCAACGACGTCCTACAATATCTTTACAACGCGAAATAATATGAAGAAAACATGTATTGATATAGTATTTAACATATTTAATGCAAACACCAATAGTTTTATGTATCATGTGGACTTCCGCAATGGTTAGTAGGTAATATCATTAAAACTAGCGGTCCCCCGCAACTGCGTTCGCGCTTTTTGAGTTTGCTCCTTCTTCTCCCGCCACAGCGTCATGTTTTAGCCAAAAGCCTTCCTCGATAAATAAGCTATCCAACACAAAGAAAACAGTCCAATAGTTCCTGATATTAGCGCGTTCAAACATACAAACAAACAAACTCTACACCTTTATAATATAAATAAAGATAGCTATAGTTACGGCTTGTTTCACAATGTCCTAATAAGTTCTGGTTATTGTGAGCTTTCCAATACTTCATACAAAATGACGTTTTAAGTGTATTGTTATTTTTCGTTGGTTAATGCTTATTTGTCGATTGTAAAACAGGCCTTTTGTAATTTCAGTTGGTAATAATATTTCCATTTACACTGTACACATGACTGCTGAATAGAACTCGGGAGCTCATAGAATTTGATACTATAAAAAACCGCATACGCAATCAACTCGATCACGAAAAACCGGCCAAGTGCGAGTCGGATTCGCGCACTGAGGGTTCCGTGCCAACTTTAACTGAATTTGGGAATCCACTTACTTCTACTTAGTAAAATACCACAATATTTTGTTGACTGCAAATATAACTATGTTTTTCATAGAGTTTGTATAAAGTACAAAGTTATGTTTGCGGTTGTTGAAAATGTGCTATATCTCAAAAACTACTGGTTCGATCCCATCCGATCCAATTTTTGTTGAAAGTATTTGTTAAGATCTACATTCCATATTTTTTTCAAAATTTACACTTGCTTGGTGTAGAAGTTTGATGGGGGGGGGGGGGGGACACACGGGACGCCTATTTTACCAATTTGGAAGCGTCTAGCTATGAAACGTTAGACTTTAAAAGAAAATGGTTTTAGGAACCTCTATGTCATTTTAAAAGACCTATCCATAGAGTAGGTTAGGCACGCATAGGTTTGACTAAAAAAAAATTTTTGGTTTTAGTTTCATGTATGGCCCCCCCTTAAATGTCATTATTTTTTATTTTTTGTAAGAGAATCGGTTAGGTTAGGATACATCTTCCTACCAAATTTCAATTCTGTGACGCTTATAGTTACAGAATAAAATGGCTGTGACATACGAACGAACAGACAGACAGACAGACAGACTTGACGAAACTATAAGGGTTCCGTTTTTTGCCATTCGGCTACGGAACCCTAAAAATATTGGGGCGTTTCGCACAGCAACATTTTCAGACCGCGATGGAATAGCCCAAGTGCTGTCTTAAGATTGAAGCAAATCTACCCACCCGGCACGGGAACAGCACCAACCATTATTTTGGTTTTAGTTTCATGTATTGGAGTGTATGGTTTAAATATTATTATTTTTGTATAAGAATCGTAAAGCGGTTAAAACAGTATACATCTTACCAAATTTCAACAGTGTGATGCTTATATTTTCCACAGCGACCGATCACTAGCGGTCACGGCTCGGTGTTTCTCTATGAGATCGAATCAGAAACGAGGAGATACGTAAATAACTAAGGTAACGGACATAGCCCTGAGATACAGTAAGCTAAAGTGGCAGTGGGTAGGGCACAGAGCGCGAAGAACTGATGGCCGTTGGGGGAGAAAATTCTAGATTCTCCAATCTAAAGAAAGGATTTTTTTAAATATTGGACACCAATCACATACTCTTGCTCTGATCCCAAAGTAAGTAGCCAATGCACTTTATAGAAATCAGGCACAACTGTGGTACCACACGAAACATGGTCTCTTACTATGGGCCTTATAATGAAGCTCAAAATCACACAACGAGCGATGGAAAGGGCTATGCTGGGTGTTTCTCTACGGGATCGAATCAGAAATGAGGAGATACGTAGAAGAACTAAGGTAACGGACATAGCCTTGAGAATCAGTAAGCTCAAGTGGCAATGGGCAGGGCACATAGCGCGAAGAACTGATGGCCGTTGGGGCAGGAAAGTTCTAGATTGGAGACCCTTCGACCAGAGACGCAGCGTGAGACGTCCACTGACAATATGGACGGACGACCTTGTTATTTATCAATATTAAATACTCCTACTAACCTATTTCAAAGAATAAGATCTTATAAGTTTATGTCATTGAAAATTAACTACTTTGACATATCGTAAAAAAAATAATGACGATTTGCGTACACGTACGTATAGTTGTTATTGTAGATGAAAGTAATTTTCAGCACATCAAAATACGTATGATTTGAACTTTGTACTTATTTTTTTCATATCATACTATGCGTGTAATCAAATACTGTGCAGTAGGTTCGCTGTTTTTGATTTTATTTTTGATAAAGACTTTTAAGCCTATTTGTATATTTACCGACTTCAAAGCAGGACTTCAGTTCGACCTGTATAATTAAATAAATTAATATTTGACAACATCACATACATTGCTCCGATCCCAAACTAAGTAACTAAAGCACTTGTGTTATGGACATCGAAAACAACGGCGGTACCACAACACCCAGACCCAAGACAATATACATAGAAAAGACAGGGCTTGAAACCGGTTCAAGATTCACCGGTATTATACCGGTTAAACCGGTTTTAATTTAAAATTCCGTTCCGGAGCGGAACCAAATAAGTCGATACTGTGAACCTAAATTAACCGGTTTATTCGTAGCCGCTCGCGACGATCGCAACGCGACTTGTTTTTTGGACCGATTATTCTTCAAATGATGATAAACTAAGTATTAGATTCTTCAGAATTATTTATTTTGCCATTGTATTGTTTAATATTATAATTAATATGTACAAAAATATTTTGAACAAATACCACTGTACGTATCTGATAGGATATATCAACAAAATACGTTTAATTAATTTATTAATTAAATAAAAACAAACGTCAGATGCGCTCACCGCTCGCAGAACTTAACGATGTTCAGGGTGGTTGTCCTGCCTGAACGAGAAGTTGAACCGGTTAATGCAAAATACCCTTTATTTTTCCAAACCGGTTCAAAAACCGGTTTAAAGGAACATAACCTTCATCAAAAAGTTCCATCTGTATTTTCGTCAAACCGGTTCAAAAAAAATACCAGTTTCTAAGCCCTGAGAAAAGTTCGTTTTCTACATTGACCCGACCGGGAATCGAACCCGGAACCTCACGAGATGGCTACGCTTGAAACCAGCGTGCTAGCTACTCGACCACGGAGGCCGTCAATCGTATGTATATGATATCGTCAGATTTCTACAAAATTTTAATATTGATCTATTAATTCTTCCTAACATATGTGAAAAGTTTTGTAAGAGTATGTATGTTTTTTTTTCAAGATATCTCAGAAACGAGAAGTCATAGCGAGATGATTCTTTTTTAGTTTCATCAGGTGTAGTTCAACTAAGGGTACAGTGTAAGTTTAATAAATATCGGTCCAATAGTTTATGAGTTATGAGTAGTTTTATTAACCTTATTGTGACACTCATGATAAGGGAGTATAAATCTGTTACTGAACCTGAAATGACGTCTCTGAGTGAGGCCATTTGGTTTTCATCGGGGCTGGACAATTTGAAGGATTAAAAATAAACATAAAGCTTGGGTTCACCATCTAATCACAAACTACTGGGGGACGTTGAAATGACAAATGGCTGGCTGTCATTAAGCAAAGTAATTAAACCAAAGTTATTTTGATGAAATATTGTATAATGCATCTATTTAATTTAATTACGTTGATCTATAGTATCGGTTTTGACGTATTAATATTATATAATTCACAGTCGTCACCAACGTTGTTTTTTTTGTCACAGCGAGCGCTGTCATCGATTCCGGTATGTTTTAAAAGTTCGATTTGAAACAAAAGCAGTCAGTTAGTTGCTCAGATAATGTAAAATCTTGCCAAAATAATTCGTAGTATGTTAAAGGTATGAACGCACCTTTATCCAAACCGAACCCTAAGAACGAATCGAAGTCAAGCAGGCCTCGCGCACATATCCGCATCGAACGAATCGACCGCGTCGAAGAAATCATGAGATAGCGCTATGAGCGACAGCTAAAGGTGGGAGGGAGTATGAAGATTTCATCCGGCGAGTCGTCCGAATCGTCCGAGTCGACCGCATTAGCCGCGCCGAATCTGATGACGTCATCCGAATTTATCAGGGATTTCTAGGGTTCTTCCAGATTAGGACGATTCGACGCGGATAAGTGTGCGAGGTTTCATTAGATTTCATATAAAGAATTCTAAAATTCGTTTCGTTCGTGTGCTTTCACATTTATGCGCCTACTGTCTCTGTTTCCACTGCAACTATGCGATTATTGATTCAGGTAAACCAATTATAGTATTACACAATACATTAAATGAGTCCAATTTTCTTACACTTAAGCAAGGTCGTAATGAAAGGAAGTGTAATTTGACACTGTTTGTGTCGAGAAAATACTTTGTTCAAGCCATATATGCGTGGCAAAGTGCGTAAGTAAATCTATGCATTAGAAATAACATCGTTATACCTAATACTAATTATAAAGCTGAAGAGTTTGTTTTTTGAAACAGTAGAACTAATCTATACTATTATTATTAAGCTGAAGAGTTAAATTGTTTGAACGCGTTAATCTCAGGTACTAAAAAACCGGCCAAGTGCGAGTCGGACTCGGGCACTGAGGGTTCCGTGCCAACGTTAACTGAATTAGGGAGTTCACTTACTTTCACTTAGTAAAATACCTCAACATTTTGTTCACAGCAAATATAACTTTGTTTTTCATAGTGTTTGTATGAAGAACAAAGTTATGGTTGCGGTTGTTGAAAATGTGCTATATCTCAAAAACTGCTCGTTCGATCTCGTCCAAACCAATTTTCTTTGAAAGTATTTGTTAACTATAGAAGTTAAATGGGGAGGGGGGGGGGACGCCTTTTACCACCAAAGTGGTAGCGTCTAGCTATGAAACGTTAGACTTTAAAAGAAAATAGTTTTAGGAACCTCTATGTTAGTTTAGTTTAGTTTCATGTATGGGAGCCCCCCCTTAAATGACATATTTTTTTGTATAAGAATCGTAAAGCGGTTAACAGTATACATCTTCCTACCAAATTTCAACAGTGTGCTCCTCATATTTACAGAATAAAGTATAAATACGGACGGACAGACGGACAGACAGACAGAATTGACGAAACTATAAGGGTTCCGTTTTTTGCCAATCGGCTACGGAACCCTAAAAAGTTATAAAAGTCATTTATTTATGCAAATAGGCCAACTGGGCTGGCCTGGCTACTGTTAACACGTCCTAATATAAACCCTACCACAGCTTCGGAACGATTGCGGGCTAGTGCTGAGAAGAAGCTGCGCAACAAACTCAGTCACTATTGTCAGTGCCCCTTTTCAAAAGGTTTACAATGTTTGTTGTGATCATGCAAGTCCATACATTATAGTCTTTCTACTTCTGGACCGATTTGAAAAAATGTTTGTGTTGGATATAACCTTATTTATCGAAGAAGGCTTTCGGCTGTAGAACATCACGCTGCGACGGGAGGGGAGGGAACAAACTCCAAACGCGGTCGAGAAATCGCCTACTACGCAGCGGGTGCGAGTTCGATCCCCGCACAATACAAACATTTGTGTGCATGAGTATGTCTGTTTGTATTGGTCTGGGTGTTTTCTATGTATATCATGTATGTATTTACAAACAAAAAGTATTTAAGTATTATATCTGTTGTCGGTCACCCATAACACAAGCTTTGAGTAGCTTACTTTGGGACTAGATGGCGATGTGTGGGAATGTCTAAAGGATATTTATATTTAAAGGATATCTAAAACCACGATCAAATCTCAAGCGCTATGAATTGACGCGGCTTGACATCAACTCAAACAAATGGTTTCATAATTCGAAATTCAAATTCAAGGAATACGCCATCTTGCTGTCGTGTTTGCTTGGCATAGCTTCTCTATACGTAGTAATATCAACACGCTTAAACGCTCTTTTCACAGAAGCTTTTAGACGAGTATGTAAAATTATCTGAGTTAGATAGCATATAAACATGTTACGACTTACGATTTAAGTAAGCGGCGGAATAAAATCAAAACGCGTAAACGAAGTCGCAGAGGACCGCTATAGTTAGTTAGATATTATAACGGATATAAATCCGTCATCGACGACACGTTAGCGCAGTGGTAAGCGCTTCCTACTGAACCAGCGGTCGCGGGTTCGATTCTCGTAAGAGGCAAATGTTTGTGTGATGAGCACGAACATTGGTGCCTAAGTCATAGATGTTTGTATTTAAGTATTTATGGGAGACGCCCCCGTCAGAATCGTTGTCTGGTAATTCGAAACACAAGGAAGAAAACTCTATACTTCGAAATCAGACAATTGGTGTGCTGTCTGGCGCATATTTGTTTAAAAAAGAACTAAGGAAAACGAAGAAAACGGTTCAACAATTTGTTCGATAGTACAGGAATCGGATTCATAATAAGAACGTTCGAGAGCAAAGCTCAAATAGCTGGCCAACTTATTTTTATTTGTAAACATAAAGTAAATAATCAAACTATACCTACTTCTAGCAGAGAACCTTAAAGTTTGTGATTCTAAAAAGGCGAGTTTTAATTTTTTTGTAGACTGAGACTGATTTCAAGAAAATACGCCTCAATAAAAATAAAAAATAAACAAAAAAACTTACGCATTCACACAATCCCAACCTCCTTCCTGGATTCGCGCCAAAATATTTTTTTCTAAATTTTCGCGCCAAATTGTTTAAAAAGTTAAATCCATGGACACAGCACCGATTCTGATATGATACTGGTAATCCAATATCAATCTCCCACTTTATATGGGTCGACATGCAACGAAGGCGAGCCATTTTTTTTCGAATCATTACAATTTTTAATCGAAATGAATATTTCATGACCTTCCCGTGATCTCAGGAGGGATAAATAATTAGTAATTTGGTGCGTTTAGAAATGTTAAATCAAAGATGTAACTGCGGGTTATTAATTATTATTTTTTATGTAAAACCTTTATTGCATAAATAACAGTTTACAAAAGTTTGACTTCATGCTAAAAGCATTCTCTTCCAGTCGTCCCTTTAGGTCATGCAGAAAGATTTAAAAGGGTGCAGGATAATGTAGTTGTTAGAACTTAAAAAACCCAACAAAATATTTTGATGTACTAAAATATATAAAAATTATGTAAAATATACCATTAATAACACATTGAGCGCCATGGTGGTCACCGGTGACCCCCAAACAATATTTTTCTATTGTGTCTAGTTTCGTGGCAGTCAAAGCCTTAAAATTAAGGATTATTAATTAAATAAACATAAGTATATTAAATATTATATATATATATGTGTCGCAGGGATTTAGTCAAAGACGTTATATTACAATTTCACTAGTGAAATTTTAATTACACTGATTATTGTCAATAACGAAAGATTCGCATAATTTCACGGGCTTATTTCAGTGATATTGTAATGTCACTGGACCGCATAAGTGATATTATAATAAACCTAGGTTTATTATGAGTTATGTTTGTGGTGGGAGTCCCGCGTGATCTGATTGGTCCATAGAAGTAATCAGTCGCCATTTGCAAATTTATTGTTGTAAACATTGGAGCGTACTTTTTTTGATGTCAGTTTATTAAATATTTTTGGTGTTTTTGAGGTATTTACTTTATAATTCCAGTCAATATCTTCAAAATGAGTGATCGTGAGCATTTGGAAGTGTTACAATCGTCAGATTTACCACATTCAAGTGGAAATAAGTGTGAAGTTGTGGAGCGAAAAGATTTTGACACAGAGTTAAGAAAGTACTACAGTGGTCAATCTGATAAAACGAAAAAACCGGAATGGAGTGCGGATAGAATAGAACAGGTAATAAAGGCAATTGAAGAATTTAAAGCAAGAAAAATACAAAAGCTTTCTACCACTAATCAGCAGTACCATTACGCAACAAAATATGATGTACTAGATGTGGGGAAGAAAAGAGTTTTAATAACAAAACGAAAAAGTGTTTCTTCACCTGTCACACAAATAATTCCAAGTGAAAATTATTATGACACTTTACTCGAAACGCATTTAGCAACGGGCCATGGTGGGCGAGATAAAATGATTCATGCCCTCAAAGACAAAAAAATTGTCCCGCAATTTGCAATTAAAATTTTTGCAAGTTTGTGTAAAACCTGTATGACGAAGAAGAGTTTCCCTAAATCGGGTATAGTTATCCGTCCATTGGTGACAAACGATTTTAACAAGAGAGGGCAAATGGACCTCATTGACCTCCAATCTGCGCCAGATGGTGATTTCAAATGGATTTTAAATTACCAGGACCATTTGACCAAGTTTTGTTTTCTTCGTCCTTTAAAATCCAAACATGCGCATCAAGTGGCTCTTGAATTACTGAAAATATTTTTAGAAGTAGGTTGTCCCCAAATCTTGCAAAGCGACAATGGTCGTGAGTTTACTGCAGCTGTTATCAAAGAATTGTTGAGTTTGTGGCCTACTTGCAAGATACTAAATGGACGACCGCGCCATCCACAAAGTCAAGGAAGCGTGGAACGCTGCAACCAAGATGTTGAAAACATGTTGCGTGCGTGGATGAAAGACAATAGTTCTACAAATTGGTCCGTCGGGTGCTACTTTGTGCAGTTCCAAAAAAACACATCCTTACATCGTACTATTGGTAGAACACCCTATAAAGCGTTGTTTGGAAATGAACCTATAGTTGGCTTGTCTTCCACGTATTTGCCAAACAGTATAATCCAGAAGCTAGAGAACGAAGAAGATTTAGTAAGAGTTTGTGGACATGAGGATGACGCTACGGAGAAAGGCAATGGTAATGCTGATTTTTGATCAAGTTTGTAGATGTTTATCAATGATGTCATACCCACTGTTGTTTTTTAAACTCTTTTTGTAGATGCAGAGAAAGAGCTCACGGTAACTTCATATCAAGATATCGCAGACGGGGAGAAAGAGAACATACCTTTGGGTCAAGAAGTTCTACAATTAGGCAATGTGAATAACAATAATGAAAGTGGTGGTAAGTAATAGTTTTTTTAGTTTTTCATTTTATTCATCTAGTGTTTTTCAATTAAAAAAAAAATGTTTGTTGATTATTTAATGCAATATAATTAATGCAAATTGTTTTCTCAGGTGCTAAGATTAATAACAAAACTTTGGGTCTAGAAGGTAAACAGTCAGACAATGAGATCGACAATAATGAAAGTGGTGGTAAGTTCTAGTTTTTTTGTATTTCATTTTATTTACTTAGGGTGTTTTCAAATGAAACATTTTTTGTTGGTTGGGTTTAATATTTGATGTCATATTATAAATGCAAATTGTTTTCACAGATGCTAAGATGAATTACGAAATTTCGGGTCTACAAGTTATCCAGCCAGGCAATGAGAACAACAATAATAAAAATAGTGGTAAGCTTCAATGTTTTTATTTTATTCAGGTATTTTCAAATGAAACTTTTTTGTTGGTTGGGTTTAATATTTGATGTTATATTATAAATGCAAATTGTTTTCACAGATGCTAACATGAATAACGAAAAACATCAGGAACAAGAAAATTATGCTGTTGAAGTTATTCAGACTTCAAAGAATGTCGATTTGAAACAAGATCAACTTATACAAATAAACTTAACTCAAGACCAAATGCAAAGTTTGAATTCTGGTCTTATATTGGAAGGAACACTGGTTTCACCTACGAACATCGCTGAAATTTACATTCCACTTGAAAACACAATGCCCTTGACGGGTATTACTAATGAGAACAATCTTCAAGTTGAAAATCTTGAGACATCTGGCAATAATATTATTTTTCAGGGTGACAGTTCTAATTCTATTGCTATTGTGAATGAGTGTATTCCATCATCCACTACAACAGAAGCATCCAACATTATATGCCATATTTGTAATGAAGAAACTTCTGGGGCTCATACATGCTACCTATGCAAGAAAAATGTACACGTCATATGCGGTACTTCAGACAAGGAAGAAGGTTATGGCTCTCAGATATTGTGTAATTTATGTGGAAAAGAAAAAAAAATTATTGAGCAAAGAATAAAATCTCATGATAATCTGAAAAGAGCAGCAGAAAAAATGACTGAGACTTCATCTAAAAAATTTAAAGAAATTGACATTAATTCCACTGTATTAGTTGAGGTCCCTAAAGTTGACCGTGGGCCATTAGACAGCAAGAATATTGTGGCAAAAGTCATAGAGAAGCGTAATGGTCTTTATCGCGTCGGTACTTCAGCTGGAGTTATTAAAGACTGGTTGCCAAGAAATGCTTTACAAATTTCCCCAGGACCAAAATTAAATGATGACATTCCTGACAAAATTTTATCATTGAGAGGTGCATCGTCTGAATCTTCACCATTCGGTGGCCAGGGATTTAAAATGTGCAACTGCAGTAAGTCTAAAGTTCAATGTAAAAGTAATAGATGTGCATGTAAAAAAAGCAACCTTTTATGCACCTCTAAGTGCCACAAGGCATCAAATTGCAAAAATAAATAATATGAAAAATTATTAAGAAATTAAGATTAATTATGTTAGTACGTGAAGCTCTCATGTGTTAATTGAAAATGACATTTCAAGTGTTTTACCAGAACTGAGTTTGACTGTACAGATAGAGTACAAAATAGACCATTTCGGTGAATTTAATTATTGTTTTAAGAGCCATTGTCATTAAAATCATACGGGATTTTTTGTTTGAATTAATACCTAAGTATTGATGTTTGGAAAAGTGCGCTATCTAATTCCCAAACATTTGCTACCTAAAATTGTACATGTTTAATTCGTTATTATTATCATTGCTATATTTTAATATTAATACCTAAGTATAAAGTATGACAAGTGCTCATGTACCTTACTAGTTTCATAACATTGACTACCTAACATTATTAATGTTTAATTTGTTATTATGTTTTTGTTGTGTCATTTTAGTTACTTAATTATATATGTATGTTTAAGTAACATATTATTTTGATTATTAGTACATTTTAATTCTTTATTATTATGTAAGCTTTAGGCCATAAATTGAGGCTAGTTACCAATTTGTTATGACCAGTATTATCTACTATTATTAAGATTTTATAATTATTCAACTTAATGATTAGTAAGTGTTATAACATGTTCAGTATATTTTGATTCTTATACTTTACAGTTTAAGTAGTAACTATAAAAAAGTTACGAATAAAATTTAAAAAGAAATAATTTTCAAAACAATGTCTTTTATTTCCTAACTCTATGCTTAATATTTGTAGCTCAGTTGCTAACGAAAGCGGACCAATCAGCGATCGGTCTGACAATATCACGGTTTTCTCAAACCAGTGCTATTGTCAATTTATCACAGTCTTACAATTTCACTGTATCGGTCTAGTGAAATCATAATGTCACTGAAACTAGCCCGTTAAATTGTGAGAAATGCAAACGATTGACAATAATCAGTGTAATTAAAATTTCACTAGTGAAATTATAATATAACGTCTTTGACTAAATCCCTGCGACATATGCATAACTAATAAAAACATAAATAACAAAAAAATATACATACGTATATATTTTACAAGTTTCACAATTTTTCAGCCAAAAACTTACGCAGTTTGTTCTTGAAAGACAATTTCGTCTCTGACCTCCTGTGATCTCCAGAGGTCTGAGGTAGTGTATTCCACAACCGTGAAGCCGTTACTGTGAACGACTTAGACTGGTATGAAGAGCGATGTGTCGGAATGCCTAGCCGGAGATTTTCAGAAGATCGTGAGACTGACTTGATTATGAATGATGTATTGATTATGAAGTCCACGAAAAAAGAGCGTTGATGTTGGTTATGTGTTGTTTTCATAGTAATAAGTGAGCGTGATAAGATTTGGTATTTCACTTGTACAAATACAGCGCTTGATAATGAGAATCGAAAGACGCCCAAAAAATTCGACCACCCAGACGCATTGAACTAAAAAAATCGTGCCAAATGAATTGACGCCACTTGTCATCAACTCATACAAAAGGTTTCTTATTCGAAATTCAAATTTCAACGACTGTCACAAAATTGTTATCGTATTTGCGACACATTATTTGCTTGGCATAGCTTCTCTATACGTTGTTATAAAATCTCACTTATACGTCTATAGAGCCTTTTGGCCTTATTTTTAACCGACTTCAAAAAAGGAGGAGGTTAAATCAATTCGACTGTGTGTTTTGTATCTATGTTACCTCATATCTCAGTTGTTTGTCGACCGATTCGTATTTTTCGTACCGTATTTTTTTTTCGCTTACCTAGAGGGTATCTGGGATCTGATGATGGGATCTTGCTGTAATCGAGGGAAACCCTCAAATTTTAAAGGCACGTATACTGTTTTTCAACTAGAATCTTAATGTTGACGTGTTGTTACGTCTGATAGTCAACATCTTGTGGAGCTGAGCTGAGGGTGGATATCCTCAACGCTTAGGACTTCAGTAATTATAATGTGCTAAACTAAACTAAACTAAACTAAACTGTAAAAAAAGTGAAAACTGACTTCAAAAACAAAATGCACTAAAAAGTCTAAAATAAAATCTAGATCCTTTAAGGGAAAGGGATCCATTTAAGGCAAACAGTTTTTTTTTGGAGTCGTGCCTTCACTTTGACCATCCAGCAACGAGTATCACAGCACCTTTTCTTTAAAGTTTATTCACTTAGCAACACTCAGAAGGTGAACACGTGTGTGACTTACTTTTAAACGCTTAATTAAGTATGAGTTTCCTAATACCTTTCCCTAAAGAGAAGATAGGTTTTACAGATCTAATACATATTTTAAAAACCTAATTTATTTTCTGACGAACTGTACGTATGTCTGTTACCTTAGCTTTTTACGTATCTCCTCATTTCCAATCTCGCAGATAAACACTTTTCTTATAAAAGCACGTGCATAAATTACTTTACCTAAAATTTTCCGTTCTTTATAACTGTTTTATTTACGCATAATACCATCCTTACCTGCATATATTGTCTATTACGTAACAATTTATTCGAATTTAAAAACTATGTCTATGGTTTTAAATGTCAGATTCGTTTGGTATCACGTTTCTTAAATCTGAAATTCATATTACCTACAGTAGTGCTATTTTCAATGGATCCTTATATCTACATAATAAGAATCATTATTTAAATAGTGTCGATTTGTTGTTGTATTTCAGAGCGTATCTGAATAAAGTTTAGTTTGTAAGTACGTAAGTCTTTAAGAAAAATAGTGTAGTGTGTAGTTATATCTCAATTTCTATTAAATCTTTTCAATGTAAATTAATAACTTTAACATACGATTTCGAGAAATTAGTTACGTAATTTTAGTGTAAATGTTTTGCCACTAAGCTTTCTGACTCCCTAGCGGTTGACTGGTAGATAGACTTAATTATAGCTTAAGCCCGCCAATTAAACAAATTACAGTGCAATCAAAGTATGAATAAATTAAAAATATTCACTGTTATGAGCATTTAAAAAAAAATATGCTACATTTTTTTTAAATTGCATTAATAACTGTAAATAATTAATAAACAAATGATCTATTAATACATAACTTAAATAACTATAAATATAGGCTAGTCAAATAGGAATTAAACCTTATAGATAGCATTTCAAGGAACTCGATTTTTGACTTAGTATCTTTGATCGGCGTGTGTTTGAAGGTTATTTTTTTTAAAATAAAGGATGTCCCGTAAATAGTGGCTCAAATAAAAACCGTAAAAAGTTTAGATCGTTATCTACCAGAATAGGCCAACATGGTTAAAAAAATATTTAATAATTTATGTTTTTTTTCTTCAAATTCGACCTACATAGGTACGTCATATTTGTTAGTACCATTATTTAAATACTGCAAAAAATATATTTTTAAAATAATTTTATATTGATTCTTGAACAACTGTACGATGTATCCATAACTTATTCTCATCAATAACTTTAATTGTATAATCACAATATAGCAATATTTCTTATTTTTTTTGCTGATAAAATTTCACTTTAAAGTTTTCAGGCCTGTGTTGAAATAAAACCGGCCAACTTTAACTGAATTAGGGAATCCACTTAGTAAAATACCACAATATTTTGTTGACAGCAAATACAACTTTGGTTTTCATAGTATTTGTATAAATAGCAAAGTTATGTTTGCGGGTATTGAAAATGTGCTCTATCTTAAAAACTACTAGCTCCATATCGTTCAAATCAATTTTCGTTGAAAGTCTATGTCAAGATCAACATCATGTTTTTTTTTTTTAATTTACACTCGCTTAGTTTAAAAGTTAGATGGGGTGGACACGCATTTTACCACTTTGGAAGCGTCTATCTCTCAAACGTTAGACTTTTAGATGGTGGTGATGGAATCTCGTTGTCATTTTGAGACCTATCCATAAACTCCATAAACGCATAGGTTTGACAAAAAAAAAAGGGTTTAGTTTCATTTAATCGTAAAGCGGTTAACAGGATACGTCTTACTACTAAGTTAAAACTGTGTAATACTAATAGTTTCAGAATAAAGTGACTATGACATACGGACGGACGGACAGTCTTGACGAAACTATAAGGGTTCCCGTTTTTTGCCATTCGGTACGGAACCCTAAAAATACAGGGCGAATTGAAACCTTAGTTTTTGAAGTCGATTCAAAACTTAACCGAGTGAAACTTGCAGCAAATCATATTAGCTTTGAGCTTTTTGAACATCTCATGTCGCTCTCTCGCTCTGCCGCATAAGATAACTCTTTATTGCACAACAGGAAGGTCAGTAACAAATTCATTTCAGACAACCTTTGGGTAAAGAAATAAAGCTTATAGGAATAGTTCAGCATAGTTTCCGATATGCTAAAAACCCAAATCATTTTACCTTTAAACCCTCCCCTTCCTCCCGGCTCAAGAGGTACGGACTGGGACTTTTGGTATGTACCTCCTAACGAGTCCAAACATAGTTACGACGTCAAAAATTGTGTTGAGAATTGAACTGTCTGGAACTCGAACGGATTAGGTAAGATCGCTAAAAGCCATGGGCCCTGATAGGTAAGTGGCTCAGCTTTACTGCCAAATCAGCAATCCATATTTCAATTTCGCATGATATTTTTAATATTTTTATATGAAAACTACATAAATAATAAAAAACTAATTAAACTCTCTGCATTACCAGGTGGTTGACTGGTAGAGAATGCCATAAGGCAGACCGCCAATTGTACATTTTACAGTGCAATAAAGTTTAAATAAATAAATAAATTTTATTATTCGTAAAATTTTAGTATATTAAAATATTATTATATTCTCTGTGTGACTGTGGTATTGTCTTCCCATGGATATAAAGAGAATGCAAAGTTGTTTTTCAAGAAGAAAGTTTGTAGATTTCTTAAAGAGTGAATAATTGCATAATATTTTTATTATATGTATATATTTATGCTTCATTTATAGTAATGTATATACATATATATGTATATTTTGTTGTTTATTTATTTATCGGTATAGTTATTTACTTAGTTTATTTATTTTAGTAATAAATTTATTAGATTCTTTATTTTCATTTGTTTTTTTGTTCACTGCACTCGTTGCCATCTTTCTGCATGACATAAAGGTTTGACTGGCAGAGAATACTTTTAGCATTAAGTCCACCTTTGTACACTACATTTGTGCCATAAATAAAAAAATATTGATAATATTCGTTTCCACTGAGTCGGAATTGAGCTGCCTGGAAATTGAACGGCTAAAGTTGGATCGCAATACGCCCTGGATTGCGTTGCAGTGTTGATAGGTTAGCGGGGCTACCCGGATTTTTAGCGCACTTACTAGCGCCACTTTAGCAAAAAAAACATAACTCGTTAAATAAAAGACCAATCAAAAATCTGGTAGATGCGATTGTAGTACAGATTCTATAGTTTATTTAGTACGTTTAAATTGTTTCTAAAGTAGTTAACTGTAGTTAGAGTTAGAAAAACTGCTAAATATGGCCACTTTTAGCATTTTTGCTAACTGTAACTGCAGATAACTGTGTTTAATTGAACTTAAACATTGCGTCTAAACCACATAATCAGAGCTACAATCGTATCTACCAGATTTTTGATTGGTCTTTTATTTAACGAGTTATGATTTTTCTAGTAAAGTGGCGCTAGTGTGCGCGGTAAAAATCCAGGTAGCGCCTTAAGGCGCTACCCGGATTTTTAACGCACACACTAGCGCCACTTTAGTAGGACAATCGTAACTCGTTAAATAAAAGACAGATCGAAAATCCGATTGATGCGATTGTAGCTCTGGTTATGTAGTGTAATCTTTAAATTGAGAATAAAGAGTTAGAAAAAATGCCAAAAGTGGCCATATTTAGCAGTTTTTCTAACTATAACTACAGTAACCTGACTTTAGAAACAATTTAAACGTACTAAATAAACTATAGAACCTGTACTACAATCGTGTCTACCAGATTTTTGATTGCTCTTCTATTTAACGAGTTATTAACCGACTTCAAAAAAGGAGGAGGTTATCAATTCGACTGTATGTTTTTTTTTATTATTATTATTTTGTATGTATGTTACCTCATATCTCAGTCGTTTGTCGACCGAATCGAATTTTTTTTTCACCTACTTAGAGGGTGTACTTTCTAGTTGGTCCCATTTTTCCATTTTGGGATCTGATGATGGGGTCTTGGTGTAATCGAGGAAAACCCTCAAATTTTAAAGGCAAGTATAGTGTTTCTTTACTAGAATCTTAATGTTGACGTATTGTTACGTCTGATAGTCAACATCTTGTGGGGCTGAGCTGATGGTGGAACTCCTTAACGCTTAGGAGTTCAGTAATTATAATGACGGAACTTATGATAGGTAGTTTGTAGTTTCTTACAAAATAGAATCATAAGGTGCAACTCCCCCCCCCTCTTAAGTAATCACTAAAAATGAAGAAATAAAATAAACTAAAAAAAAAAGTAAAAACCGACTTCAAAACCAAAATGCACTAAAAACTCTGAAATAAACTCTTCACCATTGAATCCGTTTTAGGCAAACAATTTCTTTTTGGAGTCGGTACCATCACTTTGACCATCAAGCATCAACTATCACAGCACCGACTCCAAAAAGAAATTGTTTGCCTAAAAAGGATTCCTTTCCTTTCAATTGTGAAGAGTTTATTTCAGAGTTTTTAGTGCATTTTGGTTTTGAAGTCGGTTTTTACTTTTTTTTTTCTACTAAAGTGGCGCTAGTGTGCGCGTTAAAAATCCGGGTAGCCCCATAACTGTCAAATTAGCAATTCGTATCACGTTTTAGCATTTTATTTGTAATATTATTGTACGGATAATATTTGTTTACACTGAGTCGAATTGAGCTGCAATAGAATGGCTTAAGTCGGATCGTACCTAATACGCCCTGTAATCGTATCATTTTAATGATCCAATCAAGTCTATGTTACAAGTTTTATAGTTGAAATTACTTTGAGTAAAATTGACTCTGAAACTGAATACTCTACCTACAGACCTACTTAATAATAGGCTATTAGCCTGTAATATGAATCAGCAATCTTTTAGGTATGTGGTTAACTAAGTATGGAAAACTTATTTTTTTAAATGTACTAGCGCCCCGCCCCGGTTTCGCACGGTGCATTGTTTGAGTTCAGAAGGTAAACGCAATTTTTTTTTAGTTTACGAATGCACTGGAAACTTCAAATAATGTCAGTGTTTCACTACTATATAATGTAAGTGGTGTACAAATAAACCTTCCTCTTGAATCACTATCTATTTGAAAACGCATTAAAATTCGTTGCGTTGTTTTAAATAATAATAATACAAATCTTTATATACGTAAACAAGTACATTTTAATGGTTACTAATTGATGTACTCTCCTATTAGGCATTACAGAATGCCTGTGCCAGGACGTGGCCTCCTGACTGACACTACTCTTCCATAACTGACACTACTTACATAAAACTTATAAATTATATTACTAATAATAATACTAATTGATCATGTGTGTGTGTGTCCAGCAGCCAGACACTTTTTAACCACTTAGTAAGTACTATTTTACATCATTTTGATGTAAGTGCGTATATTTAAGGAGTTTTGTTCACTTTATTGCCGATTTGTGCAGACAGATGCGAAAACTGATATCGGGCGAAGCAAGTATGAACGTTAGGTATTGGGGCTAATTTATCTGCTCTTCTTCTTCTTTCTTTGTCATGATTGTATCCAATTGAACGGTGTCCTTTCAAAACGGCATGCAGTATGTATAGCTTTCTAACCGAAAGTAGATCAGCGTCAAGATACAGTGCCTGAGTAGGGAAAATCCTTTTCTTAAACAACATAACTTTAGGCAATACCTTTGTCAACGCTCGTCATCCATAAACTATAAACTTTGTCTTTAAAGCACATTAAAGATTTTATAGTATTCTCAAATCTTTAAACAATGTCTCTTTCCGGATATCCTTCCTATCCTTTAAGGATAATAAGGATACAAGGATTGACAAAATCAAAACTATGCAGTGAAGAGTCCCCTCCTCCCCGACTTCGGTAGCGGTTAGATTTTTCCAGTGTGTTCTATATCTATAGGCCTTATATGGAAGCTCAAAATCACACACCGAGCATACCTACCCCTCTCCATCGGGAGAGGGCTATGCTCGGTGTTTCTCTACGAGATCGAATCAGAAATGAGGAGATACGTAGAAGAACTAAGGTAACGGACATAGCCTTGAGAATCAGTAAGCTCAAGTGGCAATGGGCACGGCACATAGCGCGAAGAACTGATGGCCGTTGGGGCAGAAAAGAGGTAAGTAGAAATCCGACCCCACTAAAAAAGTTTGGTATTTCTAGATAAAAATAATTAGGTCAAAGCGTATTTTAACCGACTTCAAAAAGTGATCTCTTCAGATTTTGATAAAATTTTTGCACGTTGATCTATTAAGGCTTCCTAACACGTGTACAAAAGGATATTGACCAAAGCCGGGCCCAGATTGCGTCTTTGTAGTTTATATTTCAAAAATCTTGTTCGAATTATAATTGCACTGGTATTATAAGGGTAACTAAGTAAGTAAGTATTGAATTACTTTAGTAAAATATAACAATTACCTTCTGAATGTATCAAAATTAATGTAGGTAAGCTGCATTAACTCTGCAATCACAAAAATAACCTCAAAATATCTAATCTGCATTTGAATTCCTCGTAAACCCCTAATTATTTTTCAAAAATATTTTTTGCCTGTATTCTTAAAAATATTTATATATTTTATCCGACCATTTTGTAAAGACGCATGCAGACGCAAAGTGGGCCAAGTTTCTATAGATTTCTCGAAAACGTTTCTTTAATTTAATCAGGTAGGTAAACTTAGTTGAACTTAGGGTACAGTGTGAGTTTCATCAAAATCGGATCAGTCGTTTTTGAGTACATAATAACTAAAAAGTATGAAATAATCTTTTAACTACTATTACTAGCGGATGGAAATGACACCACGAACAAATTTTGTGCTCCATGAATTGACGGCACAGACTAATAATACAGATTTATAATACGAAATTAAAATTTCGAGGAAAACGTCACAATTTTACCGTCGTATTTGCGACACATTTTTTGCTTCTCATAGCTTCTCTATACGGAACAGTAACAACTCACTGGAAATAATAATAATAAAACTCACTAAAAAGCTTTAAATAAGTAACGCATTTGTCTTCTTTTTATTCTTTTGGACTCGTTACATGATGTGTGTAGACTGACAAATGTGTTATTTTAAGCCAGTTTTTAGGGTTCCGTAGCCGAATGGCAAAAAACGGAACCCTTATAGTTTCGTCAAGTCTTTCTGTCTCTCTGTCTGTCCGTCCGTATGACACAACCACTTTATTCTTATCTTAAACTATTAGTAATGCACAGTGGAAACTTAGTAGGTAGATGTATCCTGATAACCGCTTTACGATTCTCATACAAAAATAATGATATTTAAGGGGGGGACTTCCATACATGAAACTGAAACTTTAAAAAAAAATGTTAACCTATGCGTGTAGGGATATGATATCGAGGTTCCTACAACCACTTTCTCTAAAAGTCTAACGCTTGAGAGATAGACGCTTCCAAAGTGGTAAAATTTGTTCCGTTTTGAATTACTTACCACTCCTCTCGTTGCAGCGTAATGTTTTATAGCTTAAAGCCCTCCTCGATAATTAAGATATCCACCAAAAAATGTTTTTTCATATCGGTCCAGTAGTTTCTGAGATCGCGTTAAAACTAACAAACAAATACACTCATCAGGTTTAAAATATAAGCATAGACCACAAGAGACCACAAATTTCGCAAGGTCGGACTGACAGCACGGTAGCTCAATTGGTAGAGCGTTTGGCCCGAATAGCCAGAAAGTTGCTAGTTCGAGTTCCGCCCGTGCGCAAATTTTTGGTTTCTTATTTCAGCTTTATGAATATAAAATATGACACTGTGAGTGTTAAAAAAACTCTAAACCATTATATAAGCATATATTAGAACAAATTCTAAAACATGCTTCCAGTTATTTGCCGTATGCAGCTAAACGATATACGGAAAATAATTAAATCATTGTAAAACATTTAAGAAACGACTGCTTTCAAATTTCATATTAACTGCCTGTTTTGTCGTTTCAATATTTTTTAAAATGTATCAATCAATCAATCAATCAATCAAATCATTTATTTACTTTGAGACACGGTACATAAGATGGATACATTATGAGAATAAATAATCGACATGTCTCGCCATTGTATGGCATGTAAAAATTATAAGTAGATAGATAACATTATTAATTATATTATTTTATAGATTATTATTATATTATTTTGAATTGCATCATTAAAGTCACATTATTCAGTCAATTCCTTAACACTATAAAAATTACATTCTAAAAGCCATTCAAACAATTTCTTTTTAAATAATATTGGGCCCAGTGTTTTAATATTTTCTGGTATTTTATTGTAGATTTTTATACACATATTTAAACAATTTTTCGTATAAAGTGCAGTTCTGGGAGAAAAATGCAACACAAGTCGATCGGGATTTCTCTTATTTCGAGGATAGACATCTCGAGCTTTACAAAATAAACCAAGATTATTTTGAACAAATTTACAAATTTCAAATATGTAAAGACCTGGCAATGTTAAAAGCTTAAGCTCTTTAAAGAGAGGTCTACATGTTTGGTATGGTGGTATACCAAATATTGCTCGAACACATTTTTTTTGTGTCACAAATGCTTTATGTACATCTACACTATTTCCCCAGAGTATCAACCCATAGCGCAAAATAGAAGTGACATAAGCATGATAAGCTGTAAGGATTGTACTCCGATCTGTTATGTGGCGTAGACTTTTTAGGACGTACACGAAGCGATTAATTTTGTTACATACCGATTCAACCTGTAATTTCCAATTTATACTCATATCTACATGTATCCCTAGAAATTTAACAAAGTCAGCTTGATTTATGCAAGTATCCCTATATGAAATATTTAAATTACATTGCCTTAAATTATTAAATTGTATAAAAATTGTCTTAGTTAAATTAATTTTAAGATTATTATCATCAAGCCATTCAATAATGTCAATTAGTGTATTATTAATTTCCGCTTCGTGCTTCGTCATACCGTCTTTTAAGTCATTTGTAACAATAATAGAAATGTCATCTGCAAATAGTATAGTCCTATGTCGTGTAACGTTTACTATGTCATTAATATCAATAATGAATAAAAGAGGCCCAAGCACACTTCCCTGTGGCACTCCGAATTTATTTGTAAGATATTTTGAATTATATGATTTCTTTAAATTGTTTTTGTTTGTTTTCGTTATTTTAACAGACTGCTGCCTATTTTTGAGGTATGATTCAAACCACTGGAGAGGTAGGCCTTTACTCCTATTCCTTCCAGTTTCTGGAGCATGATGCTGTGATTTACCAAATCAAATGCCTTTGACATATCCAAAAACAAAACTGTTGTCAACTTTTTTAAGTCAACACTTGTTATAACTTCTTGAAACAAGGCGTACATAGCAAGTGTTGTTGATTTTTGCTTTTGGAATCCGTATTGGTCTTTATTAATTATGTTAAAATCTCTACAATAACTCATCAGTCTGTCAAACACACACTTTTCAAATAATTTTGAAACAATAGGAATCAGAGTTATTGGTCTGTAATTGGCCATGTCGTTCTTGCAAATTTTTTTTTGGAATTGGTCTAACGATAGAATATTTAAGTCGTTGAGGAAACTCACCTCTTTCAAAAGACAAGTTTACCAGGTAAGTTAAGATAGGAGTTAGCTCGTCTATACATTGTTTTAAAACATTAGTACAAATCTCATCAGGTCCTTCAGACTTAGTGTTATTTAAAGTAAGTATTTGTTTCCTTATCTCATCCTTAGACACAGGTTTTAGATACATAGATCCACCCAAAGCATTAACACTAGTTGTTAGTCTAAAGTTTGAATGTTTTGTTGGTAAATTTGATTGTTTAATCGTTGTTTCACTAAAATGCCTATTAAATGCTTCAGCTATAAGCATCAGGTGATTAATTTGTAAATTATTAAGAGAAATACTATCAATACTATCTTTATTAGAGTCATGGTTCTCTTTGTCTTTGATAACTTGCCAGGCAGCTCTAGTTTTATTTTTACTGCTATTTATGAAATTCCCATTTTTATTTTTTTGAGCTTGAGAAATACATTTCTTAAGTAATTTAGAGTACCTAATATAATCGTGCTTGTGTTTAGTATTTTTTGATTTGTAGTACCTAATTCTAAGCGTCCGTTTAGTTTTACAACTTAATCGAAGTCCTGTTGTTATCCATTTGTTTCTAGTTTTATTATTTTTTATTTTTACTTTAACTTTAGGAAAGCAAAGCTTGTAGAAAAGTAGTATCAAGTCGTGAAATGCATCAAATCCCTTGTTTAGATTATTTTCCAGCCATACTTCACTAAAAGAGAGCCTTTTAAGACAAGATTTAAATATTTTAATGTTATCTGGGCTATAATCTCTTTTTATTATATAAGTAACTTTTGGATTATGCTTTTTGTTCTCTACTGGAAAGTTAAGCACCTGAGCAGTTTCATGGTCTGATAATCCCAAACGCAGCACGTATGCTGAAGCGTTGCCAATATTACTCAGGATATGATCTATACAAGAGAATCTTCGTGTAGGTTCGTTTATGTGTATAGTCAGATTGTATTTTTTTGTTAAATCATGCAGGGCTTTATTTTCTTTGTCCGCTTTGAGTGTATTAATGTTGATGTCACCCAAGACAACAATTTTCTTTTTTCTATTACTGTTTAATTCATGTAGCAAATAGTCCAGATTATTCAAAAAAACATTTACGTTAGATGTTGGAGTTCTGTAAAGACAGACAATTATTAGATTATTGTGGGGAATTTCTATGGCGCAACATTCGAAAACATTGGGTTTAGCATGTCTGGCTACGCTTACATTTTTTTTGTA
This sequence comes from Pyrausta purpuralis, assembly GCA_963924145.1. Classification (NCBI taxonomy): domain Eukaryota; kingdom Metazoa; phylum Arthropoda; class Insecta; order Lepidoptera; family Crambidae; genus Pyrausta; species Pyrausta purpuralis. The sequence continues at coordinate 5,091,392 of OZ001670.1, read as the reverse complement.
GATAAGTCCTTTTAGAACGAGTATACAAACACCCCCTCTTTTTTTAAATTTTTTTTTTATTGTATTATTTAATGCAAGACATACACAATACATAGACAATTTAATTATAAAATTACATCGCTCGCTACATGTGCACACCCAGTAGGTTTTTAGTTTTCTGTAGCGAACATTAGTTTTCTGCATCATTGAAACAATTGTTCTGCTCATTGGATGGAAGTAGTAGAACAATTATTAACTTCCAAATAAACGTTAAACCGATAATAATAGTCCCACATATTATAGTGCACAAGTGTGTGCGCAAACACAGGTGCACTCTCTATTCCTTTTACTCTCATAACCCGATGGGACAGCAATCTGACACGACCGGAGAGAGATCAGGCGCAGGACCAACGGCTTTACGTGCTTTTCCGAGGCGCGCGGTTGAAACACCGCCAACTTCCAAACTCCGGGCTACTCTGAGAATTTCTGAACAGAAAATTCCAGGTATATATTTTTGGCCCGACCCGGGGATCGAACCTAAGACCTCTGGCGCAGCCGTCGCTCTAACCGCTGCGCCACTTACAGTTAGACCCATCTCTGTCGTTAAACCCATACGATTATTTTAAAACAGTTGCTGGTTTCTATGTATTCATAATGCAAAATGATTGGAACCCAAAACTTGATTAACATATAATTTAAAAAAACCGGCCAAGTGCGAATCGGACTCGCGCACTGAGGGTTCCGTGCCAACTAAAACTGAATTTGGGAATCCACTTACTGCCACTCAGTAAAATACCTATCACAATATTTTGTTGACAACAAATATAACTTCGTTTTTCATAGTGTTTGTATGAAGAACAAAGTTATGTTTGCAGTTGTTGAAAATGTGCTCTATCTCAAAAACTTCTCGTTCGTTCCCGTCAAAACCAATTTTCGTTGAAAATGTTTGTTGAGATCTACATGATACATTTTTTCAAAATTAACACTCGTTTAGTTTAGAAGTTAGATAGGGAGGGCGAGAGTCCTCTATCTCATTTTAAAAGACCTATCTATAGACACTCCACACGCATAGGTTTGAAAATAAAAACGGTTTTAGTTTCATGTATGGGAGCCCCCCTTAAATATCATTATTTTTATTTTGTGTATAAGAACCGTAAAGCGGTTAACAGGACACATCTTTCTACCAAATTTCAACAGTGTGATGGTCGTAGTTACAGAATAAAGTGGCTGTGACATACGGACGGACAGACAGACAAACAGACAGACTGACAAGACAGACAGATAGACAGACAGACTTGACGAAACTATAAGGGTTCCGTTTTTGCCATTCGGCTTCGGTACCCTAAAAAACTGTTTTTATTTGGTTGCCCGGATTCGACCTTCGACAGGAAAGGACTCCATTTTAGGCGAACAATTTCACTTAAGAGTCAGTGCCATCGCTTTGTCCCTTTCAAGCACCATCTGCCACGGCACGGCACCGACTCCAAAAAGAAATTGTTCGCCTTTTTTAATTTGCATTTGGTTTTGAAGTCAGGTTTTAATTTTTGTTTAAATTATTTTTTTTAGAAAAAATATTATATATCATAGAGTTTAGAATGTTTTAGGCAGGAATGTTTTCTTAAAGATGAAGATAACAAATGAAATAAAATAAAAAACCCTTTATTTCTCGCAGTTTACAAACAGATAAAAAGTGATTAAAAAAAACATGTAGTTCCTATATTAAGGTTAAATATAAAAAAATATTAGTAAAAGATTAGAAGATTTTTTCTTATACTTAGCATAAATATATTATTGGTCTGCAAGAACCCCTCAGATGGTGAAGGCCTCCTCCAAAGACAGCCAGTCCTCTCTTGATTGGGCTACATAAACCCAGTCGACGCCGGCGATTTTTTTTATTTTATCTACCCAGCATGCTGGAGACACAGCTCACAGGTGGGACTCGAACCTGCAACCGCTGGTTATACAGAAGTTCATTACTTGGCCCAACGGGTCAATTTAAACAAATGGGTTGATAGCGTTGACGTCACGCGAAATGACGTATCCATAAGAGACCAAATAGCACGGTTAGACCGACGGCACGGTAGCTCAATTGGAAGAGCGTTTGGCCAGAAGTTGCAGGTTCGAGTTGAGCCCATGCGCATTTTTTGGTTTCTTGTTTTCATCTTTAAGAATATTATTCCTGGATAAAATGGGTTCACTCTCGTTTCGAGACTTGACCAGACACAGCAAACAAATGCGGAATGGAGCCGACGATGGAGCGAGCTCACCCAGAAAAAGCCTTTTTAATATACTTAAACAAAAAAAAACATTAAAAACACTATGATGCACTATGATACTAATGAGTAATGAAATGAAAGATTAGCATTTCGGGATCTACTTAAATATTTTTTACCGATATCAAATCAGCGTTTGGCCTAAGAAAACCTATCATCATATTGCTAATTTTATCTTACGGTTTATGCAACGATAACTGTCGGCCATTGAATAAATGCATAATATACATAAAGAAATGGCAGGATTGGTCATTCGTTGGGATAGAGTTTTTGAGGTACCGTTATAGAACGCCATTTTGAATATCGGGCGCGTTCGGATACGTGGTCTTGTTCGTAGTGTTTAATTTTTATTATGTAAAGTTAGCCTGTAACGTGCCACAGCTGCAGACCAAAGGCTTTATTTCGCAGCGTGATGTACTATAACCTAAAGCCTTACTAGATAAATAAGTTATTCAACACAAAAATGTTTTTTAAATCGGTCGAGTAGGTCCTGAGATTAGCCCAATCTATTCTTAGATCCAATATTAATGAATGTCATTCTTTACTGAACTTTAGGCATGTATCCTCTGAGGTTATTATAAAAACATTCAATGAACTTAATTTGAAAAAGACTGGGGACTTATGGGGATTATCTGTTTATATAATTAAAACCATTATGGAATTTATTGCTCCGCGATTAGCGATCATATTTAATAAGTGTGTCGATAAAGGCAAGTTTCCAAATTTAATGAAATTTAGTAAAATCGTTCCACTTTTTAAATCAGGAGAAAAATGCGACTCCTCCAACTTTCGACCAATATCAAATTTACCCGTGCTTAGCAAAATTTTTGAAAAGATAATTTTTAATTAACTTCTATTTCATTTCACAACTAATCAATTATTACATAATAAACAGTTTGGTTTTACAAAAGGTAGAAGTACTGCTGATGCTGGAGTTGCTCTCTTCAAACACGTATTTGATGCATACGACGGTAGGTGTGATGCTATAGGAGTATTTTGTGACCTCTCTAAAGCATTTGATTGTGTAGACCATGAGACCTTATTGAAAAAACTTCCACATTACGGCGTTTCGATTGATGCGCTAGGTTTATTGAAATCTTATGTTAGTGATAGAACTCAAAAAGTTTATATTAATGGAACTGAGTTTCCTGGAGCACCTCTAAAAATGGGAGTGCCCCAAGGATCGATATTGGGACCGTTGTTGTTTCTGATATATATAAATGACCTTCCATACTTTGTCGATGATGTATGTGAAATAGTACGGTTTGCAGATGATACTTCCTTAATTTTTAAGACTCCAAGGGCCAAAGAATCTTTTGACGATGTAAATGGTGCTCTTTCACAGGTGTTTCATTGGTTTACCGTTAATAATTGAGTGCTTAATGCGGGTAAAACCAAATGCATAAAATTTACAATGCCTAATGTCAGACAAGTCCCAACGCAGATCCCATGATCTGCATCCGAACTAAGTTTCCCTGACAAGATCTCGATATGTGGACCCCATTGAAGATTATGATCTACGGTTATTCCCAAAAACGTTGAACTTTGTATAGTATCTAGTGGCTCATCTTTAACCATTGCAAGATGAGCCACTAGATACTATACAAAGCTCAACGTTTTTGGGAATAACCGTAGATCATAATCTTCAATGGGGTCCACATATCGAGACCTTGTCAGGGAAACTTAGTTCGGCTGCCTATGCAGTAAGAAAGATAAGGCTTTTGACTGACGTTGAAACGGCAAGGTTAGTTTATTTTAGCTATTTTCATAGTATCATGTCTTATGGTATCTTGTTATGGGGCTCGGCAGCAGATATTGAAACAATATTCATACTGCAAAAGCGAGCTGTACGGGCCATTTACAATCTCAAATCTGACGACTCTTTAAGGGATTTGTTTAAAGAAGTCAAGCTACTTACAGTATATTCACAGTTTATTTATGAAAATTTGATTTATGTTCGTAAAAACTTGCACTTATTTCCTAAAAAAAGTGATTTACATGATTTCAATACTAGAAACAAGAATAAACTTGCCGTTGCAAACTTCAGACTTCAGAAGGTTAATCACTCGTTTATTGGAAGATGTATTACTTTCTTTAATAAATTGCCTCAAAATATAATTGAATTACCTTTACATAAATTCAAATCTATTGTTAAACAATGTTTAATGACTAAAGGATATTATAGAATAAATGATTATATGAACGATAACAATGTATGGTCTAGCTTGTAAGAACATTTAATTGTAATATTTTTAAAAGAGGCATTGACAATAGTGACTGAGTTTGTGGCGCAGCTTCTTCTCAGCACTAGCCCACAATTGTCCCGAAGCTGTGGTAGGGCCAATGTTGGGACGTGTATAAGTGCTAGCAATAGCCTATGTACAAAATAAAGTAATTTTGAATTTTGAATTTTAGCGCGTTCGAACAAAAAAAAACTCTTCAGCTAATATTAGTATAGATTTATATTCCGGAATACAAACCTGTAGGTAGATAAACCACATACATCTAGAAACGTATTGCGATCGTGCTTAGTCCGTTCAAGTTCCAGGCAGTTCATTACCCACTCAGTGCAAACAATTATTTTCAAAATAATAATAATATGAAACATTCTTTATTGCACACTATAAACAATAAATAATACAGAAAACATCTAAAATGTAATGTAAGAGTTCAATTTAGGACGTCTTGTTGCTTGCAGCAATTTCTTCCAGACAACCTTCAAAAGTAATATCATAATAATCCTACAGTAATATTAATATGAATATTCATGTCGAATATTACCAATATAATGCGAAATCGCAATACAAATTGCTAATTTGACGGTTAAATAGAGTTGCTCAAGTGTCACAGCAACATCGCAATACGCATGCAGGTAGGTCAATACAATCAGGTAATATCAAACGAGGTGCTCGTAGCGCAGTGGTAGCAGTGCTTTGGTAGTGATACCGAAGTGAAACAACCTACAGCGCGGTCGTGTTTGGATGGTTCACCATTCCGACCATATAAGTGACGTATATCAAGTATCTCCGTGCTTCAGATGGCATGTTAAGCCATTGGTCCCGGCTAATATCGGTTGATATTAGTCTTTTAGCCTAGTCGAAGGCCTTATGTGCGGCTTGATAACATCTGACAGCAGGGTTAGTCGCTTGCCTTGCAAACACCCCTCCACCAATCCAAAATGAGCCCGCGTGGTCAAGTATGTTTCGAACTACCGAAATTGAGGTAGTACGACCACGCGGCCTTACTTTTCCCAGCAGTGGGACGCTACAGGCTAACTTTATTTTTTTTACTTCATATCATTCCTATAGTCAGATCGACTACTTCAGACTAGTAGGGCTAAAGGTGTCCTTTTCCGTCATAATCGAAAGCAGTAAAGATTATGGTAGGTTTTCTTTTTATGAATAATACAAAACAAGAGCATAAATCCGAACGCGCTCCTCCTGAATATATTAATCCCGATACAAATATGGATCGACCATCTGCGTCAGAGCACACATTAGAATAATGTTTACCGACATTTTGAATTTCGAACGACGATCGTCACTCACGTAGACGTTAGATGTTGTGAAATAATGGCCGTGAATTTTCACTCGTTTTTTTTTTCTTTTTTCTTTTTATGTCAAAGATTTTTTTTGACGTCATACAGGTTTGATATGGACACTTTTGAATTCATCTTGATATTAATAAGTAAGCAGCAAGCAAATATTCAAATTGTTCTGATAGTTAAAAGTTTCATTCATTTAAGGGCCGTTTTTATAATGGTCTGATAAAACTAATCAGACTGATAAATTATAATGTAACAGATTTTTTAAAAAATACAGGTAAACCAATGATTGCTTGAGATTAGAATTAGGTAACGTTTTCAAATTAGGGCTTATTTTTCAATAGTCATAAGAAATATTCGTCGAACAAAATGCAATATGTCTAATTTGAAAACGTCACCTAATTGGCAGCAATCATACGGAACTGTCATTTTTTTTAATCTGTCGCTTTATAATTTATCAGTCTGATAACTATTATCTGACCATTGAAAAATTGGCCATTAGTCATGTTGTATTTTGTTCGACGAATATTTCTTATCTGACTATTGAAAAATCTGCCCTAAGAAGAATAAAATTAAGGCAACTTAAGCAGCGAAGATTATAGTAAATATAAACTGTCCGATAAATTTTAAAATGAGTTTGATTCTTAATATAGGAATTTAATTTAGTCATCAATCGAGTATTTGAGGTTTTTACACACACTGAATATAGAAACCATTTGTTTTAAAATCAAAATAGTAGGCTATATATTATTTAAAGATTCAATTTGGTCTAAAAAGAGTGGTATATTTCAAAAAAAGTTTGTTTTAATATTGTTAACTACTGACTAATTAATGACTTACCTAGATCTGTACCGCATGAATGTATTTTATTTGCAGACGACACCACTATTGTTATTAAATGTGATAAAAATAAAAGTCACAAATTTTATGGAACTGTAATTAACACTGCTCTAGCGAAGGTTTTAGAGTGGCTTGATAGAAATAATTTAATAATCAATTTAGAAAAACTAAATACATCCAATTTGGAACTTACAAAACAAAACACGGAAAGCCATTTTCATTTTCATTTACCATACCGTATACTTTTCAAAGGACGAGTGATAGAGGCAGTATCATCTACCAAATTTTTAGGTATTACTTTAGACAGGTTCTTTAACTGGAAGCATCATATATATGAAAATCATATATGCTCAAAATTAAATAAATTTGTTTTGCTCTTAGTAGAATTAGTCAGATTGTGTCACAGGAAGCTGCTGTGATCACTGCATTCAATGGTTATGTGAATTCGTCTTTGCGTTATGGAGCTTTCATCAGGGCTATAAATACTTAGATTATAAGTGAAATAGAAAGAAAAAAAACAGTACAAATGTGTATACGCCTGAAAGGGTAGGAGCAAGTGAAGCTTTTGTATTTATTTTTAAGATCATTTTTTGTAACCTTGTTTTCCATACACAATAAAGCTTCTTACTTACCGTGAGTTGTTCGATTGGCGGACTGAATGCCTTGTGGCATTATCTACCAGTCAACCGCTTGGAATCATCCGCGTTAATATCGTTTCTCGCAAAATGACATTGCAAATTAAAGCCTATGTTGCTTGCTACCTCAAATGTATAAGCTATATTATTGTCAAACTTTATCGAAATCCATTGAGTATCTTTGTTAAACAAGAAGTTGTTGTAACAGCCATATATCAGCCTCACAGAATATCGCATTTATAATATTAATAGATTGTCTATTTGACTTAGTTTGTAAAATCCAGCAGTGGAAACGAATAAGGCCAGTGTGTTATTATTTTAAAATGTACTCCTTAAGAATTATTGTTAAGCTGTTGGTTCCTTAATAAAGAAAAATAAAATGATTCGCGTTCACTCATAAGTAAAGAAAGTACAGTGGCCAGCACATCAGGTTACCCACTTTTGTTGCAAACTAGCCCTTATTACGAATGCATAAGATACCGCAGTGTTTACCTTGACTTGCTGTTGTCCGTACATTACAATTCAGAGCACTTAACGAGAAATATTAATACTTAATTTACGGATGGCGCCAAAAACGAACCAGAGATAATAAAATGCGTACACGCACATTCTCGAAAGTGATTTCAATTTCGATTTTACTGAAGCGCTTTGATTTAGTTGTTTTCATTTTGGTACTGAGCCCAATTCTGTAAGTTATTAAAGCTCCGCAAATTGCTCATTAGAAAACATGTCAAAAACCGGCCACTGTATGCATTCATACAGTGGCCGGTTTTTGACATGTTTTCTTTGTTAGTTATTACGATATCGTGTTTTGTCTGTTACTTTACTATTTTATTAACCAACTTAAAAAGGAGGTTCTCAGTTCGATCTGTAAGTTTGTATGTATGATTGTCAGAATTAACAACCATTTTCTTTTATTTGTGTCTTTTGGACGTCGTCATTATCATCACCTTTATCATTCATAATTTTGTATTTATTAAGTATATGTATTCTATGTATGTTTATTAGTCTTTTGCTTATGTATCCTATTATATATTTTTGTAATATTAGTATGTATGTTTATGTTAGTGCATTTTACTTCTTTTTTTTACCACTCTTCTCACATATTATTAATATTCCGCCACTGATTAAACTCCCTGCATTACCATGTGGTTGACTGGTAGAGAATGCCATTAGGCATTAAGTCCGCCAATTGTACAACTTACAGTGCAATAAAGTTTAAATAAATAAAAATCATTAAAATTTGTCCGAGAATATCTTGAGTTCGAATGGACCAGTTTTGTTGAAGTTCCAATAAAGTGTTGGTTACACCGAGGAAAAGGTTTTAATAACTATTATAGTTACTAAAATGAACGAAACTAACTCATTTGAAGTCGGTGCATGATGTCAACCTTAACGGACAGCAGCAGTCTACGTACTACGTAGGCACATCATGCACCGACTTCAAGTGAGTTTGTTTCTCCTATTATTTTAGTCCTTTAATTGATTATTTTGAAGGCGGTTCAATTTTTTATGGAAAAAAAAATTGACGATAAAAAAACACTTAACTGTAACATCCCCCTGCTGGGCAAAGGCCTTACCTCAACTATGAGGTAGCTTGAGCCATACTCCACCACGCGGACTCAGTGCGGGTTGGTAGAGGGGTGTTTGCAAGCGACTAACCTGCTGTCAGATGTTATCAAGCCGCCCATAAGGCCTCTGACTAGGCTTAACGACTAATATCAACAGATATTCGCCGGGACCAACGGCTAAAAAAAACTAAAAAATCACTTTAAAATTTCTATACATTAGATATTTGGGATGCGAAAAGGAGACCCAAAAAACAATAGCGACACGATCTTGACCAATGCCACGACCACCACAATGATAGCGTAGCGTTTCGTAAGTTTTTAATTTTGAAACAAAATGTATGGAAGAAACGTCGAACTTTCAGTCTCTGACATTTCCCCTTAGGTTTTCTGTCAAAATTGAAAACGTCATAATAGCATTATTATCACAAAATAAAATATACTTACATCAAGTTTATTATTGTAAGAATTTATTAATATTATAAGTAGGGATCTTTGAGCCATTTTTTTAGCCGATTGGATCATCTATACTAATTTAACAAAACTGAAGAGTCAGTTTGTTTATTTGTTTGAACGCGAATTTTACGCGTTGAATCTCAGAAACTTCTGGACCGATTCGAAAAAATATTTTTACGTTATAGCCTATTCATTTAGCAAGGCTTTAAGATATATAACATCATGATACGACTCATAAGTCTAGCGCCACAACGAAAACTGTTGCGAAAACAGGGGCAAAATATTCGTTTTTAAAACTTCCGCTGCATACGCTGCGTACACCGTTTAAGTTACACAAAAATTATGTATAACGAGATTATTTTGCAAAAACAGTTCTACAATAAAGTCCGCGACAGGATATGTCTATCTTATATGGTTTACTCAACACATTTTTTTTTATATTAATGAATTTGTTAAAAATAATGCACTATTTTCGGTGGGTGTCATATACACATATATATGGTATTGATTTTTACCAAAAATAAATATATTCATCATCACGAGCATTTCATTTTGAACAATATTGCCCTTTTCTTCATTTGATTTCAATTAAGATCTTGGAAGCTATCAGAGTTTTGAAAAAACTCTGCATCAAAATAATACTCGCAGCTTAAGTCTAGATAACAGCACGACAAGGTAAACACTGTGGTATCTTATACCGTTGTAATAAGGGCTAATTTGCAACAAAAGTGTGTAACCTGATTTGCTGTCGACTGTACCTACAACGCGAGCTTGCGCTAACCCCAGATAATAATACTACTAGTACGCTAACTATCTTCTGGCATCTCACTTACATCTATACTAATATTATAAAGCTGAAGAATTTGCTTGTTTGAACGCACTAATTTCAGGAACTACTGGACCGATTTGAAAAAATATTTTTGGTGTTGGATAGCTTATTTATTTAGGAAAGCTTTGACAGCCTGCGCCGGGAGAGAAGAAAGCAAACCCATAACGCGCGAAAGATGCGAGAGGGCAAGCTACTTTTAAGTAAAAGTAATAGTGATTTTACATATAAAATGGCTGGGTAGTGATAAAAAATATTTCCGATTCAACGGAGCGTTCTTCTTTGAATGGGTCTCTTAAGTTGTAAACCGAGAATTTAAATTATTCAAAATTATTCCTGGTAGCCGGATTCAAACTGTGTAAGTAAGTCATCGGATCCACTGATCATGGTTTTGTTTTAAGTAAAATAATTTGCAATGGAATGATCCTAATGAATTCTTATTACTGTGAAGCCGTATCTAACCATGGTTCATTCTCGGACTTGGTTTTATCTTCTTTGTTGTTTTTGTAGAATGTGAAATATTGGATTTAATGTTGCACACATCAAGGTATTACTACTACGTATAGAGACGCTATGCCAAGCAAAAAGTTTGCGCAATTTGATGACAAGATTTTGACGTTAAGAACTGTCAACAGACTGATGTATTCCTTTAAATGTAATGTTGAATATGAAACTGCAGAAGTGACACAGGCGAATACGTTATTGAATGAATATTATTTTATTTGAATGTATAATAGTTATATAATAGTTACTACCATTAATTATTATTTATTTATAAACGCTACGCTACAGCATACGAGGGTGGTTTAAGTAACGATCATGTAATTATCATAAAACGAAGTGTTTAGTTAGTTTTTTTATTTTTCAATTCATATTTTTCTTTATTTAAATTTTCAACAAAATTACTCGAGAAAATCTACCGGCGTAAAAACATTTTATTAGAAGTAGCACAACATCGCATTTCCTTACTTCATTTATTACCTACTTTTCCGTTCTATGCGAGTCAATTTTTATCTTTGATTTTCGTAAAAAATGGCGACAAAAAAATTAAAACATTTGAAAAAAATATTGAGTAGGTTACAGTTAACATTTTATTTATTTTACGCTGAAAAGTAACGCCGGTATCTTTTTATTTCTTGTGGGTTTTATTGTTGCAAGTTTTTAAAACGCGAGACGGCATTTTTGACGAAGTAATTGACCAAATGTCATATGCAATATATCGCTACGAGCGGGAGTGACTTGGGACAACATGCGTTGATGTCCGGGACCATCAAATCATTTCGCACAAGGTTCTTTCGGGATGTCATTTCCATAAGTAGAAGTATAGTTCAATGGTTGCTCAGTCTTATTTTCTGAGGTGGAATTGTGTAAAGCAATCGTATTCATTTGACAGTTCAAAATGTACGGTATGATCTGTCAACCGGCAAAGAACAAAGCATTTGACAGATCATACCGTACGTTTTGTACAGTCAAATGAAGACGATTGCTTTACACAATTCCACCTCTGATTTTTAATTAGATAGAGCGGAATGACAGCTTCAATCGTATTTTTGCTTTTTTTAATGTTCCAAGCGTAGTGCAATAGTGTTGCAACAATTCGATTGTGAGCGATTAAATGAACTTGTAATATGATTTTTTAATAATCCGATTTTATTTATTTGGATGAATAACACACGTAAAACGTTGCAAAGAGCTTAAAATGTAAAACATAAAACAGTTGTTCTGATGAGTAAAACATCTGTCTTATCTATGTATAACAATTATAATTTTATAGTTTTTTTTTATATACATATTTCATGCTAATAGTATTTCTGCATAACACTAAGTCAAAATATACTCGTAACTATTTAATTAGTCTATCACATAAAAACAACGAAACTCATAATTTCTTTACCCAAAGGTTGTCTGGAAGAGATCGCTTATAGCGATAAGACCGCCTAAATTGTACATTTCCCTAAAACGAATTTGTAAATCAATTTATGTAATGTGCAATAAAGAGTTATCTATCTATCTATCTAACGATTGCATAAATTGAATTCTTGGATTATTTAAAACACCACTACGAAAAACTGGCCACCTACTAAATGTCATTTTGATCTATCTAATTAAAAATTAGAGTACTTATAAATATAAATGTCAAGCTCCCTTGTTGTACCCACTCTAGTATCTGTTGGGAACTCAACTCTCAAAGTTGTCGACGAATACGTCTACCTGGGACAAGTGATCCAATTGGGTAGGTCCAACTTTGAGAAAGAGGTCAATCCAACTCGGCTGGGCAGCGTTTGGGAAATTGCGCAAGAGCGTCTTCTCGTCTCAATTACCTCAGTGTCTGAAGACGAAAGTCTTCAACCAGTGTGTGTTACCAGTGATGACATACGGATCCGAAACGTGGTCTCTAACTATGGGCCTCATAAAGAAGTTCAAAACTACACAACGAGCGATGGAGCGGGCTATGCTCGGTGTTTCTTTACGAGATCGAATCAGAAACGAGGAGATACGTAGAAGAACCAAGGTAACGGACATAGCCTTGAGAATCAGTAAGCTTAAGTGGCAGTGGGCCGGGCACATAGCGCGAAGAACTGATGGCCGTTGGGGCAGGAAAGTTCTAGATTGGAGACCCTTCGACCAAAGACGCAGCGTAGGACGTCCACCAACAAGATGGACAGACGACCTTAAAAATATCGCAGGATCAAACTGGATGCAGACCGCTAGAGATCGGTCGCTGTGGAAAGCCGTGGGGGAGGCCTTCTATGTTCAGCAGTGGACGTCCTTTGGCTGATAATGATAAATGATATCTCAATCTTGAAATTAAATTCAAATAAACTGGCAGATATTATTTATGTATGAATTCCACTTTTGTAGGTACGGACAACAGTACGTCAAGGTAAGCACTATACTATATCTTATTCAGATGTAATAAGGGGTAGTTAGCAACAAAAGTGGGTAACCTGCGGGCATAGTCAGAGCTGGAATTGTGTAAAGCAATCGTATTCATTTGACAGTTCATAACGTACGGTTTGATCTGTCAAACCCTTTGTTCTTTGCCGTTTGACAGATCATACCGTACGTTTTGAATTGTCAAATGAATACGATTGCTTTACACAATCGCACCCCTGATGCATCATTTTTGACATTTCGCGTCGACAATTTCAATTTTATGATTTTGTAATTCATCAAATATTATTTTAACTTACGTAGCTATATCTTTAATAAATCTTAAAAAATATTTGTAGTTTTTTAAGCATCATTCAAAAATTCTTCTCAATCAATAAATACACGAAAACACCAATTTTGTCTCAGCATTTTTCGAGCGCCACCTGGTGGTTTTACACGGAACTACGAGGGTCAAACTGAAAGTTCTTAGAAAATCAAAAACTGATTATATTAGCCAGTTATTAGTTTTATTATATCTTTTCAAAATATTGTCCATTGACGTCAATACACCGCTGCATGCGATGGAACCACTGGGAAAAGCACTTTGCCCACTCGTCCTTAGGGGTCTCTTCAATGGCATCGCGATACGCAGCCACCGCTTCTTCAGCATTCATAAACCGCATTCCTTTAAGTTTTTCTTTAATTTTTGGAAATACATAAAAATCACAAGGCGCGAGGTCGGGGCTATACGGCGGGTGACCCAGTAATTCAACGTTTGATGTCGCCAAATAGTCGATCGTTCGCTTGGCGGTGTGCGACGAGGCGTTGTCGTGGTGAAGGAGGATCCTACTGCGAGGTCGTTTCTCTCGAACTTTTTCCAAGACAAGTGGCAAACAATTGGTAGTGTACCATTCTGCAGAAACTGTTTTTGATCCTCTAACACAATTGTTGCGAAATGACCTTTCCTTCCAAAGAACGAGACCACCATTTTTATTCCCGCACTTCGATCTCTCTTCACTTTAGTTGGCAACTCCTCGAAAGGAAACACCCACTGAGCAGATTGTCTTTTGGTTTCAGGATCATAACAGTAAATCCAGCTTTCGTCACCTGTTAGTATGTCGAACACAGCATTTGAGTCACCTCCGTTGAATCTTTCAATCATTTTACGGCACCAATCCACACGATGGAGTTTTTGAGCCTTAGTCAAATTATGAGGTATCCACCGGGCGCAAAGCTTCCTGACCGCTAAATGTTCGTGGAGGATTTTGTGCACTTGATTCATACCGATGCCTAAGCTTGTCCGAATCTGCTGATAGGTCACTCTTTTGTCAGTCTCTATCATACGCCGCACAACACAGATGTTATTTTCAGTCGTCGCCGTAGAAGGCCGTCCCTCACGTACATCATCAGTGAGATTAGTGCGACCACGTTTAAACTCATTAAACCAGTTGTAAACAGTCGCACGAGATGGGGCTTCATCGTGAAAGGCCAATCGTAGTCTATAATAACTTTCTTGTTGACTTAAATGACATCGAAAGTCATAAAAAATCATTGCACGAAAATTTTCTCGTGTTAAATTCATGTTGACGTGACACAGACAATTTTCGATTTGCCGCCAAATCGTAAAACAAATGACAAATGAATGAAATATATACTCAGTAATATTGGCAAAGAGTTCTATTTTCAAATTTTAGAATATTTTTTTTATTATATTGTTTATAAGTGGCCAGTTCTAAGAACTTTTAGTTTGACCCTCGTATGTCGAGACTTCCGACACTGATGTGCCGGCCACTGTACTACACAATATTATGTGCAAAAAACTGCAAAAAAAAAAAGCGCCAGACAACACACCAATTGTAGTGGTTTCAAAGTAGGGGAAAGGGGGGCATAGTGGAATACTTAACTTCAATCGAAAAAATACAAAGGACTAGAGTAGTTCTGAAGTCAAATTTTAATCGTAATGGTTCTAGAACTATTGTATTACAGATAGGGTTAAATATTTTCAACGAATTCTTAACCATTTTGGTAATAAATGAACTTTTTTTAGAAGTAGTAATTTTCCGCTTTGCCTTTATCACAAGGGTAAAGTGGAATTGCACATTGGGCAAAGCGAAAAAGGGATTAATTTGGCGTACTTCCCATCAACTTGAGTATTATTATGCTAATGAAATCAATAAAATTAAGTAAGATAATCAACTAATTTGGTATAAAGGAACTATTTCTAATCAAAGACTTTCCACTTTTCATCATTAGGAGTAGGTAAAGTGATTTTTTATTTAATTTAAAAGGCACATTTTTGACATTCACATACAAAATGCATTAGTTCCTATATTTAACACAAACAAAACAACCACCTTCAATTTCACCACAAAGTTCATGAGCGATGGAGAGTTCCAATTGGGATACCATATTTTTTGGATACCAAACTCGCTCGATCGCTCTCCTCATTTGACCTTCCGTTCATGAGCATTGGTTTGTTTTTCTTTTTTAGTTATGAAATAAAAGTTGATGTCGCTTTAATATAACGTATTAAATCAACTGTCAACAAAAGTGGAAATCATTCCACTTTGCCCCCTTGTAATTCCTTCCACTTTGCCTTTATGATAATAATATAGTTTACAATTCATTACTAAACAATTATTTAAATTTGTTCAATCTACTAAATGTCTGAGTGTAGTAGAATAAACAGATATTAGATTAAAATAATAAATACACCGCCACTACTCACTTTTATCATAAATATCCAGCCTCCAAAATCCTTGAATTTCTTAAAAAACTTACTCGATACGTATCGCGCAGCCGGGTAGCCCGCTAGGTGGTGCTAGCCGGACTGATTTTAGTCAATGACCTTGGTCGGACGTGCGCTAGGCTTGTGCGAGGTGCGGGTGCCGTTGGGTGAAAGAGTGTTGGTAAAATTAAATTTTTCGCTTTGTCCCCCTCTTCCACTATGCCCCTCTCTCCCCTAAAGAATTTTCTTTCTCGTGTTACGAATACCAGGCTACGATAATGAAATGACGGGGGCGTACTTCCATAAATTCTTAAATACATATAAACATCTTGTCGTGAAGCGACAAATGTGGAGAAGTAGAAGAAGGTAAAAGAAAGAGGTAGAAGAGGGAATAGAATTTATATTAAAACAAAAAAAATACAGTACCGAAAAATGAGATGAGGTGATGTCTGTATGAATGTAAGTAAAGTGCAGTGGGCGTGAGTAAGTATCTTCAAATCTTCAATAAGTATTGTCCTGGAGGCAGCAAAGGGCGGCGTCGGAGTGCAGGGCCGACACAGCGGAGGTAGCAGCGACGCCGATGTGCAGCGGTGACAGGCGCCGTGAAGAGCAGTGACGCCGATGTGCAGCGGTGACAGGCGCCGTGAAGAGCAGTGACGCCGATGTGCAGCGTTGACAGGCGCCGTGAAGAGCAGTGACGCCGATGTGCAGCGGTGACAGGCGCCGTGAAGAGCAGTGACGCCGATGTGCAGCGGTGACAGGCGCCGTGAAGAGCAGTGACGCCGATGTGCAGCGGTGACAGGCGCCGTGAAGAGCAGTGACGCCGATGTGCAGCGTTGACAGGCGCCGTGAAGAGCAGTGACGCCGATGTGCAGCGGTGACAGGCGCCGTGAAGAGCAGTGACGCCGATGTGCAGCGGTGACAGGCGCCGTGAAGAGCAGTGACGCCGATGTGCAGCGGTGACAGGCGCCGTGAAGAGCAGTGACGCCGATGTGCAGCGGTGACAGGCGCCGTGAAGAGCAGTGACGCCGATGTGCAGCGGTGACAGGCGCCGTGAAGAGCAGTGACGCCGATGTGCAGCGTTGACAGGCGCCGTGAAGAGCAGTGACGCCGATGTGCAGCGGTGACAGGCGCCGTGAAGAGCAGTGACGCCGATGTGCAGCGGTGACAGGCGCCGTGAAGAGCAGCGACGCCGATGTGCAGCGGTGACAGGCGCCGTGAGGGAGTGACTCACAGCAGTAATGAGGGTAACGGGCACTATATAGAAAATGTTATGATCAGTTGGAGTGCCAGAAGTACTTGGTCTCGGATCCTCGTCCGAGAAGGAGACAGGTCCCTCCCCTAGAGCGAGGAGGTGTTACTGCAGTCAATGGGCTCGGATACTCCTCCGGTGTCCGGTCCCTCCCCTAGCGTGAGGAGGTGTTACAGCAGTCACCGGCGGTTCTTCAAGACTTCTTGAGGGAAAATGAAGAGTGTTAAACTTGTAGTATGTCTAATGAATAATAGAACTGTTCGAGCTTAGAACTCGGAATCGAATGAATTGAATGAAAAAAGTAAAGGTTTATATAGGGGACCTAGGCCGTTCAAATTTAGATCGAGGTAGGTTCAAAAATAGAACATGAATACTGGTGGTTTACAGAGGATTAAACCCGAAAAAGTAATAAACTATGATAGAAGTTGTCAGACTTTGAAAGATATTGTCATAACAACCATGTCAATAAAAATAAAAAAATGTCAAAAATCAAGCAATTTATAAAAATAATCAAGAAAACGAATCATCACTCAATGCAAATTAAAGGAAAATTGCAAACAAAGGTAAAACACAGCTATTTTTACAGTATTATGTACAGAAAAGTAGAATAACAGAGCTTTGAAAGTTTGACATTTTTAGATTCACAATAAATATTGTTCAAAAAGGATTAGAAAACATCAATAATCCAAAAATACAGAGTAATAGTATAAGAAGAGTAGAAAGGCAGGTAATGCCTATAGTTTAATGTCTACAGTACGACTTTTTAGGGAGAAAATACGAACTGCGTTATGGTAGATAGAATCTATGATTAACTCTTATGTTCGTGTTAACAGCAAACGAACCAGCAATCTTTGGATGGAAAAAGGAAATGAAAGCATGGAAAAACAAAGATAATGTGATGAAAATGTTAATGTGGATCCGATGAATACTAAATATATTAAGGTACTCAATTTATTACACGTTATTCATGTACAACGGTACAATCTATGATTTAGGTACTAAAGTGTGTATGCAGTATTTATGTAATAAGTAGTATGTATTTTTATTTTTTGTTTTAAGAATAATAGAAGAGTTAGAGAATAATTCAATTCAGAGTTAAAAGCGTGGGGTGCATTTTACTATATTTTCATAACTTTTTACTATGTTTTTTTCATAACTCTCCGCACATAGATAGTTGCATGTAGAATAATTGTAACATTTAATATATCAAGCACCCCACACTTGTTACTCTGAATTGAATTATTCTCTAACTCTTTGTAAATAAAAAATATTTTCTACTTTTCAGTTCGGTTAGCTATAAAAGCGTGTTTTTTTTAGTTTTTTTAAACTATAATTTATTATTCATTTTTTAGTTCGATGTTTCAATTAATTATTTGCGGATATGCGACACGCGATAGCTCTATCTTTCTTACTCCCTTACAGAGGATCCACGAAAGAATTTATTAATCCTGGCGGTCCTTATAAGGATATTGAGAAACTGTTATTAAATTATAGCATTGTCATCGGTCCTTGATACGTGTGCAAAGTTTCAAATTAATCAAACTTCTGGAAATCGGTCAAATTTATGCTCAAAGATTCCATTACATACAAACATACATACATAGCATATAACCCAAGCCATTATAAAAGCGTGGTAAAAATGTTTGTGCTCATCACACTAACATTTGCCCCTTGCAGGTTTTGAACCCGCGACAGCCGGCATAGTAGACAGGAGTTTTAACCTTTATACCAAACGCCGATTGAACTTGTACATTTATTTTAACCTAAACATTGTGTCTAAGGGTCGATTTTACCAATATCAGATAAGACTTATCCGACTGAATATGTGTAAAACTAACGCCCGATTTTAAAATGATATTTACATAAAACGACCAATTTTAAGTGACGTTTAAGAATTTTAGGTGAAGTTTTGAAAGTAGGCGAAGTGTATTTTATTCGACGGTTGATTCCTATTTAACTTTGGTAAAATCGGACCTAAACTAGATTAAAAGCTAACCTACTAAGATATAATGTTTTCAACCTAATCCAGTTTTAAAATAAGCAGAAAAATACTGCGCAAAAAAATGGGTCCCCTTGTTTTCAACATTTCAGTAGGTATATATTCCAGTATTCAAGAAATAGGTCTTGATATCAGTAATACCCCCTAAAAAACTGTCACGTTGGCAACACCATACATTATATAAACATGGACTACAAAACTTTGGAAAAAACACATAAATATAAATAAATATTAACATGCTTTTTTGTACTGTCTACCCGAATTTTTTCAATAGTGTAAATAAAGACAGAAGCTTCTGTCTCTCAAGATCCTGATTAGCAATCGACCAGCTATGTAAAAAATATTGCTTCTAGCGATATCCTATGCTAATATTATAAAGCTGAAGAGTTTGTTTTGTGTTGGATAGCTTATTTATTGAAAAAGGCTTTATTATACGCTGAGACGAGAGGGGAGGGAGCAATCTCTAAACGCGCGGACGAAGTCACGGGGGACAGCTAGTTAATACTAATAGTTCCCTGAGACTTCGTCTGGAATAACAAAATAAATAAAGGAAAAATTGTTATAATAAAAGGAAGTCATGTAGTGTTAAATATTTGAGACATAAGCGAACTGTTTTGGCAGAAAATTAGTGGGGAGGTTACTAAAAATGGACACAGTGTGGAAAATTGAAATTTTTGTCCATTTATTCACATTGGACGGGCTTAGTGTGGACAAATTATATTTACAAGTAGTTACTTCTAGTGCAAAAGTGTGTGATATTTGAATGTATTGATGTTTGTGTTTTACAATTCATAACAGAAGTCATTATTGGAAAGTGTACAAGGTAGTACTTTTTACAATACCCACTTTATAACAAAATGTCGTAAACGAGCTACTTGTGCAAAGTGTTCGTAGTGATTTATTAATGAACAACGTAAGTAATATGTTATTTAATTTAATGATGCAAATAGTTATAACAGGCATGTAGCCTCATAAACTGTCTTGATTTCCGCTGTTTTAGACCTAGGAATTACGTACACTAGACCTAAGACACCACTGTAATTATTTATAAAAAATAAAGACCTTTGAAAAACAACAATGTGGACAAATTGGATCATTTTCCATTTTTCCACATCATTGAGGATTTGTGGAAGTTGATTAGTTTATTAAGTGTGTAATCGATTGCTAATTCATATTTTTAGTACTTCCACTTACTGACTCTACAAATTTATTGATTAAAACAGAAATTACAACAAAAAACGTCAACGAAGAGATTTTATTGAATTTCATCACCCGTCAAACTTATTTTTGAATAGTTATTATATATTCATAATATTATTTATATTTATTATTTTTATCCTAAATGTCAGTTTTTCCAAAATAATGTTTGTTTAAAAAAAATGTTATAATTTAACAAAATAACTTGTTTATAAAAGTTTTATCAAATAATAGTACTCATAACCTTTCAAGAAAAGTGGAACATTCATTGTCAATTTTTCCACAATGTCGTTTTAAGACCGGTCGTTCTATATTTATTCAGTCGGATAAGTCGTATCTGCCGTTGGTCAAATCGGCCCTAAGAAATACTTAGACTTTTGTTGATATACGTTGTTTGTTAAAAACTTTTATTCTTCCAACCGTGCGACATTTCTGGTCTCTTATAAATACCTACGTCATTACGCGTGACGTCTGCGCTATTTTATCTACCCTACAATTGTTGTACAACAGCTGTGGGTCAAGTAGAGGAATTAAGGTGAACGCACATTTATCCGAGCCCAACGCGCCGAACGAATCGAAGTCAAGCAGGCCTCTCACACTTAGCCGATTCGGCCGAATTGACCGAAGCGGACGAATCGACCGCGTCGAAGAAAGAATGAGATAGCGCTATGAGTGACATCTAAAGATTTTATCTGGCGATTCGATCGATTCGACCGAATCGACCGCGTCGAAGAAGTCATGAGATAGCGCTATGAGCGACATCTAAGGTGGAGTAAGGAGGTGTTAAAAATAATTGAATACCCGGCGAGTCGTCCGAGTCGACCGCATTAGCCGCGCCGAATCTGATGACGTCATCCGAATTCGTCTAGGATTTCTGGGGGTTCTTCCCATAGAAAAAATGAATAAGGTTAGAATGGGTTTGATCGATCGTTTGTATGGGAACCTTTGTCGCCGGTGGGAGTTACCGCGCTGTTGCTGCAGTGTTTCAATTACCAATCAAAGAATCAACGCATCTATATTACAAACCAATCACAATTTCCGCTAGGCGCTCTGTGATTGGTGTCATTAGTACTTGAAACCAACTACCAATCACAGAGCTGCTAGCGGTGAAACCACCAATCCTCATTCAGATACGTTCGTTCTTTTATGTCAAAATACTAGTGATGTGGTAAAAGTCGATTATTTCGGTTGATAAATTCAATTACCGGTGTAATGTCGTTTCTCAATATGAATCAACATGTAGGATTTAAGTTTGAATTGATTTGGATAATTTTACAACTCATTTGATGGCAGCAAAGTGTTTTACTATTGCTTTTCGGTAAAAACAATAGAAGAAAAAATGGAGTTGCTAAACGTTACTTGAAATGTAGTAACTAATACCCATAAACATTAGAGTAGTATCTAAAAATAATTTTATTAGTAGAATTGAATCATTCTATGTACAAAATATAAGTAATATTTCTTATATAAGACATATAGATTCCAATGTAAAGAAATGGTAATAAAAGTGTTTAAAGGTATTTGCATGGTCTACATTATTCAGGTATTATATATGACAACGCTATTTATTCATTCATATTCTTACCTAATACTATAAAGCTGAAGAGTTTGTTTTATTGTATTGTTTGTATTTGTTGTATGTTAAATGCGCTAATCTCAGGAACTACTAGACAGATTTAAAAAATATTTTTGGGTGGGATGTCTTATTTATCGAGAAAGACCAAAACTTCACGCTGGGACGGGAGAGGAAAGAGCAAACTCAAAACAATATGTATATTATAGTAACATAAAAAGACTTAAAATAATACTACTCAAACTTTTTTATTTTAAATTCTTTTATTTTTGGAAAAAAAGTTAAGATACTTATAGACCTATGGTTGACTGGTAGAGAATGCTTTTGGCATTAAGTCCGCCATATGTACAATTTTATGTTTCGTGCATGAAGTTTTATATAAATAAATATGATGGGTTAGAATGTCTTTAAGACTCACAGTGTCATATTTTTTATTCATAAAGATGATACTTCATCTCAAAAATCTCAATCAAACCAAAAATTTGCGCATGGGCTGGACTCGAACCAGCAACTTTCTGGCTAACCGAGCCAAACGCTCTACCAATTGAGCTACTGACTGACGGTGTCTGTCCGACCTTGCGAAATTTGTGGTCTATCATGGATACGTCATTACGCGTGACGTTTAGCGCCATCTAACCGTCTTGTTTATGCAACAGTAGCCCAAGTATGATAAATATGCCCCAAGTTAGTATGGTGGTTAAGTTTAAAAAATGTACAACTGCATGATACAACAGTTAACCTTGCAGTGTTTTTGTTCGCGTTTTAATCACGTCACCAAAGGAGCGTTGTAGAGGTTTGTTAAATTACAGAATTATATGCGAACTAACAATAAGTGTACATGTAGGTACTGACTTTAAATAACCGGCTTACAGAAGAATTTTATCAGTTTCAACACCATAGTATACTATCAAAATTCAACCATTTCTGAGGATATATTTATTTCTTTTTGATGGTATAAGAAAATATCAACCGATACTAGCTAACCAACTTAACGTTCTTTTTGAAGCACGGAGATGCTTGTGGTAAACCACGAGCACTTATATAATCGGAATGGTCACCCATTAAAAACACGATCGCACCGTATGTTGCTTAACTTCGATATCACTACCGAAGAAAGTACAGTGGCCAGCACATCAGGTTACCCAATTTTGTTGCAAACTAGCCCGTATTACAACTGAATAAGATACTGCAGTGTTTACCTTGAAGTGCTGTTGTCCGTACATTGTTGACAGTAAACCAATGTTCAACTTGTGAAAGAGTATTGAACACATATCGATATTATAGTGGCAGCTACAACAGCCTCCTGAGGGCGGTCGCGGCGAGGTTGGACACGGCCAGTGTCATTATGCGGCACTGGATTCAGGTTCAACCCCCCAAAGACACCAAAAATAATTATAATCACTTTTTACTGACACAGTTTTTAAGAGAAAATGTTACTAACACTTACGGACATGTTTCCGAAATAAATACATTTTATTTTATTTATTAAACTGTGTGTTTATTAAATTGTCGTACCCTATTTTACAAATAAATTGATCAACCGATAAATTAAAATTCAAATTAATAATAACGGAAGTACAAAAGTTGTGAATTAAGCAGTGCGTTTTTGCCGAGTTATATTTTAATTGCAGGAATACGTTATTTTGGTTGCATTAATAAGAATTATAATAAAGTTTTTTTTTTTCAAATAGCTCCAGTAGTTCCTGAGATAAGCTCGTTCCAACATACAAACTCTTCAGCTTTATTATATTTATTTATTTATTATATTTAAACAATAATAAACATTACTTATTTTTGCAAATAATTATTGTTTATTATTGTTAAAATACATCAGTAGGGATATTACCATTTATCGATATTTTTACTGTGTTGTGAGTTACATCCCTAGTGATGCGTATGCAAGCGAACCAAGCAAATTGAACGCGATACATTGCGTACTAACATAGCAGATTTGTTAAAAATATGCGTGGACTGTCATCAATGAATATTTTTTTTAAATTTGGTGCAACGAATCCGCTGTCATTTGAAATATCATAATTAAAAAGTGATTTTCTGCAAATAATGTCGTAATAACTACATTTTATTACTCTCCGGTGAAAAGATACACTTCCTCGCTCATTTTGTATGACCTGGCTTCACGCTCTGCAAGTTTTAATAAATGCACAAGACGGCATTTTTGTCAAAAAATAATGCAACGCTCTTGTCACACGACTGAAGTAGCTACGGCTCAATGCAGGCATATGCCTACAATGCTAGCACGCTGCCGCTCTGACCGTGGCCATTCTAACCTTATTCATTTTTTCTATGGTTCTTCAAGATTCGGACGATTTGACGCGGATAAGTGTGCGAGGTTTCATTAGATTTCATATAAAGAATTCTAAAATTCGTTTCGTTCGGCGCATTCGGCTCGGATAAATGTGCGTTCACCTTTAATCTCGCGAGTCCGTCATTAAAATTTTTTTATTCGACCAAACCTACCGCTCCGTACTCAATTGGCCGCATAAGGTCAATCTCATTTATAAACGACACATTCGTTTCCTGATGTTTTCTTAAACGTTGAATTTTGGTGAATAAATTGGGTCAACCAAAAAAATGACCGCCATCGGCTGCTTTCCGGTAAGCGACGCCATTTTAATTCTAATGTCAAAAGACAGACGCAAATGTAGGGTATGACACCATTTTCAAAAGAGGCAAACAAAAAGTAGGATACAAAATCGATGAGATGTTTAAATAGTAGTCCAAAGAAAAAAAAAGCTATGATCTATAGAAGAAAGCTTTTAGTAAACTCATTTTTAGGTCCATTAATGACAATTAGCGAAAATATTAGACACCAATCACATACTTTGCTCTGATCCCAAAGTAAGTATATAATGCACTTGTGTTGTGATCTTGTCTTGTGACCATTCGACCAAAAGCGCAGCGTGGGACGTCCACCGACAGGATGGACGGACGACCTTATTAAGATCGCGGGATCGCACTGGATGCAGACCGCTTGTGGTCGGTCGCTGTGGAAAACCGTGGGGGAGGCCTATGTTCAGCGGTGGACGTCCTTTGGCTGATAATGATGATAACTTGTGTTATGAGTATCACAACGGTGGTACCACAACACCCAGACCCGAGACAGTATAGAAAATTATGATATCTATATTGACCTGACCGGGAATCGAACTCGGGATATCGGAGCGGCGACACCTGGAAACCAGCGTGCTTAGCCACTACACAACGCCACGGAGGAGAACCTATGAGTACTGTAATAACTAATTCATAGGAAAGGGTAGATATTATGAAATACTTAATGTTTTTATTATCGACCGACCTTAAGGCTGTGATTGGAAAAAAATGGCGACTGAATGCGCTTACAGATTATCACGCTTTTACGGCCATGACAAGCTTAGTTAAAAATAATAAAAAAACAATTGAACAGCTTTAAAAAACACAATAACGCTAATAGGAGAACAAACTCATTTGAAGACTGCTGCTGTCCGTTAAGGTTTGCATCATGCACCGACTTCAAATGAGTTTGTTTCTACTATTTAAACCTTCTCCTCGGTGTAACAAATGCTTTAGTGAAATCCGCATCAAAATCGGTCCAGATAAACGCAAGAAATTCGCGGACCAACATACATACAAACATACAGGTCGAATTGAGAACCTCCTTTTTATGTCGGTTAAAAATAGGTGACTGTCAGTTCTAATAGTAATAGTCCCCCTAGCCGATTTTGACTACGGTGGCCAGTCACAAGGACTAACCGACTACGCGGGACATATTATAGTGCACAAGTGTGTGCGCAAACACAGGTGCACTCTCTATTCCTCTCACTCTCATAGCCCGATGCGACAGAAATCTGACACGACCGGAGAGAGAAATCTGACACGACCGGAGAGAGATTAGGCGCAGGACAAACGGCTTTACGTGCTTTCCGAAGCACGGGGGTTAAACACCGCCGACTTCCGTGGGTACCCAAAGAATTTCTGGTCAGAAAGACCTGGGGATTGAACCCGGGACCTCTGTCGCAGCCTTCGCTTTAAAGTGCGGCCCTCTTACCGCTGCGCCACCAGTTAGTTAGTTGTCAGTACTATGGCATAATCTGATGGCATAATTTGACGACCTCCGTGGTCGAGTGGCCAGCACGCTGGTTGCAAGCGTCGCCATCTCGTGAGGTTCCGGGTTCGATTCCCGCTCGGGTCAATGTAGAAAACGATATTTTCTATATTGTCTCGGGTCTGGGTGTTGTGGTACCACCGTTGTGTCTGATTTCCATAACACAAGTGCATTGGCTACTTACCTTGGGATCAGAACAATGTATGTCATTGGTGTCCAATATTTATTATTATTATTTATTAATCGGTAACAATTATTTAACGTTGAGCGGTCGCAACTAATATAAGTACGCTTAGAAGCACTCGCAATTGCTATTTTCTTCCAAACACAGAAATATTTTATCAAAATCATTCCTACATGTATACCAAAAAAGTATGTAAGAATAATGATATTGATTGTAAATGTATTTGTCTCATATGCATTTTTTTTGGAGTCGAAACAAACATATTGTGTAATAGATGAAAATGCTTATTCAGAATTGTACGAGTAGCAGGAAGTAATCTAAATACCTACACTCATTATTTTTGATCTTTTGATTGACTAAAGATAAGTTTAGTCAAAACACTTAAACAACTAGATGAGTAGGTATAACTTCTACCTAACCCACCGCGAATATAATAATAAAACATTTATTTCAGATTTCATCCAATCCATACAATTGTGTTAGTAACAATAAAATAATTTAAAAAAGAAAACCTATGTCTATGTTAGTAAATTACAATTTAAATTGGATTTCATTTATTTATTTGAAAAATAGGTTTTTAGTTCCTTGAGCATGTAGGTTAACCCAGTGTCTGAACAAGGAACATGAGGGCCTATCCTTTATGGCCATCAGAATGCTGTTGACGCTCCGCCGGACTCTGTTTAGCATTGAAGCCGTGCGCTTCCGAATAATGGCGTAAAAGTCATCAACACCCGTTTGCGCGAACATTGTTGATGCACTACAGAATATGTCTGTGACGTTTTTGAATATCTATTTTCATGCTATTTTTAAACAAGAGGTAAAATATTTAATAGCAAAAAGCATTGCATAGAGCTCACATCTTCAAAATAGGGAAACAGCCTTATTTAAGCTTACATCGGTACCGTTACCATGAGTTTACTCGCTAGCGACGACGTTACTTTTTGTATGGAAAATTTTAGTTCTGTCATTGACCGCTAGAGGCGCTGTGCAATTTTCCATAGACTTTTTTTACGTCGTCGCTAGCGAGTAAAACGGTCGAAACCTCATGGCCCAGATAATATAATACTATGGTAACGGTAATAGGGTATAGCCTTATACGGAAGTGAGACGTGGACACTGAGCCAAACAGACCGAGAAAGGTTGGAAGTATTTGAGATGTGGTGTTAGAGGAGAATGAATAGAATCAGTTGGACTGAGAAAAAAAGAAACGAAGAAGTATTGAAGACTGTGGATGAGGAAATAAACACTTGAAAATAAAAGAAAATAGACCTGATGCGACATGATAGACTTCTAGAAAATATAATGGAAGGATAAGTAGAAGGAAAGAGGGGAAGAGGAAGACCTAGGAAGACCTACTTTGATCCAGAGAAGAAGAAACCGGCCAAGTGTGAGTACGGACTCTCACACCAAGGGTAACTGAATTAGAGATTCACTTAGCCAAAATACCACAATATTTTGTTGACAGCAACTATATCTTTGTTTTTCATAGTATTTGTATGAATAACAAAGTTATGTTTGAATAACTTTGGACCGGAATTCTAATCGGATAGCACGACAATTCCGAACGATCAATAAGTTATTCGGCTAGATTTTCTTTTAATTTTTAACCTAGATTATTCTACTGGCCTTTTAAAAGACCACCTTAGTTATCAGAAAGGACGGGTAGTTATATCAAGTGTAGCTTCCTTTTATCAGTTTACATTTGTTTTAAATCCAAATTAGAAAAAAATATACTTTCTTGTGTACCTGAAATTTATAATTACCTATTTTTAATTTAATGTTACTTTGAAAAATATAAACAGATAAAGTACTTAATAACTATTTTAAACAAACAAGTTTTGTACCGATATTGTAGATAGGACCTTATGTTTCTAAGGCGGATTTTTTCCGTATTAAGTGGGATTAATGTATTAATGTCGTAGTTTGAACGGATGTCGATTTGTCAGTTCGGTAACAAATATAATAAAAGAACAAAATGAAATAGTTGCATCGGATAACACGTTATTAAAATTTTATTAATAAGTGAAGGTTATCAAATCGTAACCGAATGGTTCTGAGTCGGGAGAGCTGTAGTTAGTACGGAACTTATAGCGCGTCCAAACAAACAATCAAATAAACTCTTTTTATATAACAAAATCTTTGTTTATAGAGTATACAGAATGTACATGATGCCTGTAATATGAACACACTAAGTAATATACACTAAGTAACCAGTAATGAATTCTTAATGTTTTTAATTTATTTTCTAACAAAATAAATCAAACCAGCAATGTATTGCAAACAAATGTGTCCTCATGAAACTTGACAATGTCATTTATTACAAAGAGTTTGCGATTTTGATGTGAATTAATTAGGGATTATGACTTTGAATCAGTAATCTCTGAGTTGCCGCAATTAAGAGCAAGACTAAGTCAAGGCATTTTTAAAATCCGTTTCTTTTTGTTTGTCCAAAATTGTAAACAATCTTGACATTCCTTATTACTGAAATAGTTCATTATAAAATAAGATAAACACAAAACTAACCAACTACATAAGTAATTCATCGTTAAGCACCTGAGATCTTTTTAAATCAAATATTAAAATTATTCGACTAGCAAGGACAAACGGACTTTACGTATTCTCTGTAGAATCATTAAGTAATTAACATTTTTGACGACCTCTGTGGTGTAGTGGCTAAGCACGCTGGTTTCGAGGCGTCGCCGCCGAGGTCCCGTGTTTAATTCCCGGTTGGGTCAATATAAAAATCCAAATTTTCTATATTGTCTTGGGTCTGGGTGTTGCGGTACCACCGTTGTGTCCGATTTCCATAACAATAGTGCATTAGCTACTTACTTTGGGATCAGAGCAATGTATGTGATTGATGTCCAATATTTATTTATTTATTTAATATTTATTTTTACTCCTATTCAGGCCACATGCTGTGCTGTATCTATACTAATAATATAAAGTTGAAGAGTCTGTTTGTTTGAACGCGCTAATCCCAAAAACTACTGAACCAATTTGAAAAATTATTTTTGTGTTGGATAGCTAACAGATTCCTAAACTATAATAATAAATATCCTTTGGACATTCCCACACATCGCCATCTAGTCCCAAAGTAAGCTACTCAAAGCTTGTGTTATGGGTGCCAGACAACGGATATAATACTTAAAAATTTTTTTTTTACTTGTAAATACATACATGATATACATAGAAAACACCCAGACCAATACAAACAGACATGTTCATGCACACAAATGTTTGTATTGTGCGGGGATCGAACCCGCTCCCGCTGCGTAGTAGGCGATTTCTCAACCACTACACCAGACGGGTCGTCAAGTACTACTAATATAATGTGTAAACTAATAATATAATGTGATATTTTTTTTGTTTTGTTGTTTTTTTTTCTTTAAGTTTGTGTTTACACCCAGTGCCTTGCAGGGGTTCCCGCTGAAAATCAGTGTCGTCGTGGCATGCTTACCATCTGCTGTCACGATATATACTAAGGTCCCCATTTTCGTTGTTTTTGATTTGTTTTTATTTTTTATTCTATGGTGATGTAATTTATTTTTGTGTGTGTGAAATAAATAATAATTCAATTCAATTCTAAACTCCTTAAAACAAGGGAGATTTTTGCATTGGCTATCCTGATCAAATGCTACCGTACCGCCCCTAAAGGTCCCCATTTTTGTTGTTTTTGATTTGTTTTTATTTCACGTTCTATGGTAATGTCATTTATTTTTGCGTGTGTGAAATAAATAATAATTCAATTAGATTCTAAACTCCTTAAAACAAGAGAGATTTTTGCATTGGCTATCCTGATCCCCCCCCCTGTCAATGTCATCTATTGGCCAGAAGATCCTTGTCGCATTGTAGACTACAATTAAATTTTTCACTGACACTAATGAATACGTGTCGGCAGTCGGCACTGTTGTGTGCGTACAGGCCTTAAGTGTATTATGTTTTTCACACTGTTTTGTTCCTTAAATAACTTGCTGACTTGCTGATTCCTATTTTGAGTGAATCGAGCGGCGTCGATATGGCGGCCTACTTTATTATAGTATCGATTTCTATGTTTAGGGTTAACACTGTTCAATAAATTTGCCGAAATCATTATTATCAGCCATATGTCGTCCATATTAACTAGTGTGTGTTACCAGTGATGAGTTACGGATCCGAAACATGGTCTCTAACTATGGGCCTCATAAAGAAGCTCAAAATCACACAACGAGCGATGGAGAGGGCTATGCTCAGTGTTTCTCTACGTGATCGAATCAGAAATGAGGAGATACGTAGAAGAACTAAGGTAACGGACATTATAGCTTTGAGAATCAGTAAGCTCAAGTGGCAATGGGCAGGGCACATAGCGCGAAGAACTGATGGCCGTTGGGGCAGGAAAGTTCTAGATTGGAGAACCTTCAACCAAAGTCGCAGCAAAGGACGTCCACCAACAAGATGGACAATCGACCACAAAAAGATCGCAGGATCAAACTGGATGCAGACCGCTAGTGATCGGTCGGGAGGGCATTGTTCAGCAGTGGACGTCCTTTGGCTTAGAAAGATGATAATGATATGTCGTCTACTGCTGAACGGCCTCGATTTTCACAGCGACTGGTTACAAGTCTGCATCCAATATTATTCTAAGAAAACAGTTGCGCAGCTGCCGCGCGGCTGCCGCCATTATATTTTTTATTTTATTTATTTATTTAAAGACTTTATTGCACAAATTTAGTGTACAAAGGTGGACTTAATGCTAAAAGCATTCTCTACCAGTCAAACCTTTAGGTCATGCAGAAAGGTGTCAACGGGTATGACATTATGTAGGTATTCAATCATATGTAGCATGACTGTTGCGCGACCGTCGCGCTGCTAAAGTCTCTCAAATGTTTAACGACCTCCGTGGTCGAGTGGCTAGCACGCTGTTTTCAAGCGTCGCCATCTCGTGAGGTTCCGGGTTCGATTCCCGGTCGGGTCAATATAGAAATAGATTTTTTTTCTATATTGTCTCGGGTCTGGGTGTTGTGGCACCACCGTTGTGTCTGATTTCCACAACCCAAGTGCATTGGCTACTTGCTTTGGGATCAGAGCAATGTACGAGTATGTGATTGGTGTCCAATATTTATATTTATTTATATAAATGTGGAAGCGCTCTAAGCTTACTTTAGCAGCGCGACGGTTGTGCGACAGTCGCGCTACTGAAGATTTCATACTTTAAACAGCGGCAACGGCGCGTGGGCAGCGCGCGGTAGTCGCGCGGCAGTAGCGCCACTGTTTTTTATGTAAAGATATCCGCTGCTACGCTGTTGACGCCCAAATGTGAAGGCGCACTTAATCCGTTAAACCCAAATCATATAGGATGCGATGACAATTTATTGGTTCATAAAGATGAAATAAGAAACCAAAAAATTGCGCGCGGGCGGGAATCGAACCTGCAACTTTTAGTTAACCTGGCCAAAAAGCCAGAAAGTCACAGGTTCAAGTCCCGCCCGTGCGCAATTTTTGGTTTTTTATTTCATCTTTAACAATATAAAATATGACACTGTGAGTGTCAAGAACGTAAGCGTTATTGAATTTATTCTGTAATGAATATTGCGGTATTGAATTTAACATGTAATTCTACTTGGCCCCCTGTTGCAGAAACAGACGGGTAGATAGCGCTGACGTCACGCGTAATGACGTATCGACGTAACGTTGGACAGACAGCACCGGTAGCTCAATTGGAAGAGCGTTTGGTCAGGTAAGCCAGAAGTTGCAGGATCGAGTCCCACCCGTGCGCTTTTTGGTTTCATAATTCATCTGTAAGATGTAAAATTTAACACTGTGAGTGTTATAAACATTCTAAACTACTGCTGTTAATGGTTTAGAATGTTCACAGTGTCATATTTTATATTCATAAAGATAAAATAAGAAACCAAAAATTTGCGCACGGGCGGGACTTGAACCAGCAACCTTTTGGCTGACCGGGCTAAAGGGTCTACCATTTGAGCTACCGTGCTGTCAGTCCGACCTTGCGAAATTTGTGGTCTCTTATGGATACGTCATTTCAAAAAATATTTCACTGTGAGTGTTAAAAACATTCGAAACCATTAGATAGCGAAACATCATCAATTTCAATGTTGAATTTATTCTGTAAAGAATAACTGCTTAGGCCCACTATTTCATAAAAAGACGGCTAGACGGCGCTACGCATCACGCCATGACGTATCCATAAGAGACCACAAATTTCGCAAGGTCGGACTGACAGCACGGTAGCTCAATTGGTAGACGGTTTGGCCCGGTCAGCCAAGAGGTTGCTGGTTCAAGTGCGCAAATTTTTGGTTTCTTATTTCATCTTTATTGCTGTTAAGTTACGCGTTGTAAGTACCAGAGATTTTATCTGAAAATTTCTACGATTTAAAACTGAAGTTGACAACCCTGTCGCGAAATTTCTCACTCACAACAAACATACCTACCTCAATGAATAAATCGTCTGCGTTTCACCACGTTTTGAATCACGAGGCTTTTAAAGGAGCTAGATAGTTCAGGCTGAAGGCTTAGGCTGGCTGAAAACATGTCATTCCCCACTCTTTAAAAAAACAACATGAAAAAGGTTTTAAGAAGTCTTGGCCTCCTTGTTTGCTCTCGCTTGTTTTTTTTAAATATTGAACACTCACAACACAGGTCTGATCCGCGCGTTTTGAGTTTATTTATCGAGGAAGGATTTAGGCTATAAAACATCACGCTGCGACGGGAGGGGATCAAACTCGAAACACGTGGACGCAGTTGCGGGGGATCGCTAGTTTGACATAAAGACTTTAATCCCTCAAGAGTATGTGAACGAGACACAATAGATATTCTATTGTTTTGCGGTCTCATGTGACCGCTCGGGTGTTGAGGTATAAGGAGCAGCTTCAGTATCATCCTTACCGGTAACTTCCT
Source organism: Pyrausta purpuralis (assembly GCA_963924145.1). Lineage (NCBI taxonomy): Eukaryota > Metazoa > Arthropoda > Insecta > Lepidoptera > Crambidae > Pyrausta > Pyrausta purpuralis. Next base: position 5,058,465 of record OZ001670.1, on the reverse strand, counting down.
GACAAGGATTCTTGAGTAATTTTAAGACTTGAAACCCATTTAAAAAAATAAGAAGTTGTGTTTCAGATTTGACGTTTCAATTTAAGTGATATGAATGAGTAGATAAGATTATTTAAATATTGATAGAGTTTAACCTATTTTGAAAATCGCCAAAAAAAGCTCTCGGCTAGCCTTATATTCTGGCTGATTTCTTTGTTTTCAAAATCTATTCCGGCCTCAAAAACTAGACCAAGATGAAGTAAGGTGCTTTTTTGCGAAAACTGTGTGTGACATTTGTAATTTAAACTAGTGGTTCCCCGCGATTTCCTGGGCCAAAATGTCGATTTTCCTAAATAAACTGAATAAATAAATATCCTTTGGACATTCCCACACATCGCCATCTAGTTCCAAAGTGAGATACTCAAAGCTTGTGTTATGGGTGCCAGACAACGGATATAATACTTAAATACTTTTTTTGTTTTTAAATACATACATGATTATACATAAAAAAAAAACCAGACCAATACAAACAGACATGTTCATGCACACAAATGTTTGTATTGTGCGGGGATCGAACCCGCAACCCAGTACCAGTGGCTGGACCAGCAGAATTTTGGTATATCAACAGGAAGTTCCGAAATCGGTGGAGTGTTCGTCGTCAAACTGATATTAGTCATGACGATAGAAGTAGGACTTATTAGACGAATCATTTGATTTAGTGGTTAAATCTCCTGACTATTCTGATCCAGCGGTCGCGGGTTCAAATCTCGCAAGGGTAAGTACAGTCGCCAGAGCATCAGAATACCCATTTTTGTTGCAAACTAGCCCTTATTACAACTGAATAAGATACTGCAGTGTTAACATTGACGTGCTGTTGTCTGGACATTTGTACCTATATCATGGATGTTATATGTAAGTATTTATGGTAGCCCCTATCATAATCATGGTCTAGTACTTCGTAACACGAGGAAGAAAATTCCTTAGCACGAAAACTAGACAATTTGTGTTGCCTGGCGCTTATTAAAAAATATTTTATTCTATTTTTTTTGTATTTTTATTAATATTGTGTGTGTTTATTATACGTACAAGATATTCCTCCCTAATAACAAATAATTTCCTAACACAAAGATTCTCAGATAGATGTCGATGCGTTTAATATAAGAAATGGTTTTAAGTTTTCTGTGAACTTATAAATTGCAATAAGTGCTTATACAGGTGTGATGACATACCAAGGTGTTGCCAAGTGAAGTGAAGGACACCATCAATACCTGCAGTATTTACTAAAAGGAGCATTATCGATAGTTTTAATATAATTATAATATTATATTGGACACCAATCACATACATGCTCTGATCCCAAAGTAAGTAGCTAATTGCACTTGTGTTATGAAAATCAGACACAACCGTGGTACCACAACACCCAGACCCGAGACGATATAGAAAATTTTCATTTATATTAACCCGACCGGGAATCGACCCCGGACCTCGGAGCGACGACGCCTTGAAACCAGCGTGCTTAGCCACTACACAACATAGGTCGTCTCTCGTAATTTCTCAGCCCCCATGAAAACTTTTCAGCTACTTTGACAAAAATGGAGTCAGAAAACAACCGATCAATCCCTCACGATGGGTTAGGCAAGAAAAAAAATACTCCACGTTACTTGTATGAGAGCTACCTAGAAAAATATTTAAAAAGTGTATTATACTACTTTAGCAGGGAGGTAAGAACACATACCAATGCTAAATTACAGTTTTCTAGGACTTAAATAAATATTGGACACCAATCACATACATAGCTCTGATCCCAAAGTAAGTAGAAATCAGACACAACGGTGGTACCACAACACCCAGACCCGAGACAATATAGAAAATAGCGTTTTCTACATTGACCCAATAACAATAAATATTGATAGTCTCATATACCTCCTGTATGGTAAGACGTTGCTATGCTACCCAGTATTATTATTCGCTATTTGCTGACGAACACAGCCAATGTTATAATCTCATTAAAATACGCCATTAAAGCTCAGATTCAAGTGTTCAGCTTGTAGAACAGAATGGTTACGTCGTCCAGACTATTTTTAGAATAGGGTCGATCCCATTTTAACGGTTTTCTATGCCTACTCTAAATTCAAAATTGCAAAGTCATTGTTCAGATTTCAGATTTTAGATTCATTTATTGCTAGTCACAGTTTGGTTATGGAGTAAAAGGTATAAACAGACAGCACATACGTGTAACATTATTAAACCTCATATCTTAAACCTCAAGATTCCTTACGAGAGGTTTTTAAAGAAATTAGAATATTAACTCTAGCCTCTCAGTATATTTACGAAAATTTAATTTATGTAAAGAAAAAAATACATTCATTCACGAAAAATAGTGACATACACAAATACAGTACTAGGAATAAGGATAAGCTAACAATTTAGGCTTCGAAAGGTTGGTAATTCTTTCATGGGGAAAGGTATAAAATTTTTCAATAAACTACCAGAACACATTGTAAACTTACCGGTTAATAAATTTAAAACTGTTATTAAAGAAACCCTTATGACGAAAGGGTATTATAAAGTAGATGATTATTTAAAAGATAATAATGTATGGACTTGCATGATCACTACAAACATTGTAAACCTTTTGAAAAGGGGCATTGACAATAGTGACTGAGTTTGTTGCGCAGCTTCTTCTCAGCACTAGCCCACAATTGTCCCGAAGCTGTGGTAGGGTTTATATTGGGACGTGTAAAAGTGCCCCCAGTGGGCCTATTTGCATAAATTAAATGCGCATAACCTGAAAATAAGTTGATTGTAATCACGAGCAGAATGAATGGAACCACTTTTTAATATGGGTCAAAAGATCTTTATTAAAATGTTGCCCTATCTATTTTTTAATAAGACATGCCATGGTGTCTGCAAACCCGCCAAAATACGTAAACAAGCAATGGTTTGTTAATTGATGGAATCAGGCGTTACTTTGCGGAAATCCATTATTAAGTTGCAAAAACGTGTTTTTTGCACGTTGGTGTTGGGTACTAATAATTGCATCAGCTGTACAGTACAGTTACAGTAGATTAGTTAGTTTTCTTGATAAATTCAAAATCATATCCAACTCCCAATATGGTTTTAGAAAAAGCTTATCGACACAAGATGCTATTCTAGATCTCACCTCAGCTATAGTAACTGAGGTTGATGGTGGTAAAAAATGCCTCACAGTATTCTTGGACTTAAAAAAGGCGTTTGACACCGTCTCTGTGCCTATTCTTGTACACAGGCTGGAAAATATAGGTATAAGAGACATACCTCTCTTACTTTTTAAAAGTTACCTACAAGCTAGAACCCAGGAGGTAAAGATAGATAGCCTTTATAGTGAGAAAGCTAACGTCTGCTTTGGTGTCCCGCAGGGAAGCGTCCTCGGCCCGACTCTCTTTCTGGTATATATAAACGAGTTGTGTTGCCTACAGGACGTCGGGGGGAGGATCTTCTCTTACGCGGATGACACTGCAGTAGTTTTTACTGGCAACACTTGGGACGCAGTTTTGGAACGGACTGAGAAGGGCTTGCGTGTCATAAGCAAGTGGCTAGGAGATAACCTTCTTACATTAAATGTCCAGAAAACTAATTATATATGTTTTACTCCTTCTATTAAATCTCAACCTAATAGTAATTTTCAAATCAAAATTCACAATTGTTCAAACCCTGCTTATTCGGCCTGCACCTGTCCCCCTATTAATAAAGTTACTCAAACCAAATATCTTGGTATCGTTTTGGATCAACGGCTTAGCTGGCAATCCCATATGGAGCTGCTTATGAATAGAACCAGAAAGCTTATATGGGTGTTTAAGTCACTTCGACATGTTATGACAAACACCCTAAATAAGATCTACATAGCCCTAGCCCAATCCGTACTTACATACTGAATTCCGGTTTGGGGAGGTGCAGCTAAAACTCACGTCCTCGAACTGGAGAAAGCGCAGAGATCCCTCATCGAAGTCATGTATTTCAAACCATATCGTTTTCCCACGGATAAACTATATAGACTTAGTGGTTTACTTTCAGTCAGAAAACTTTATGTTTCCAGGCTTCTACAAACATACCACAAATCTTTGACCTATGTTGACCTTAGCCATAAAAGAAGGAGAGATGCAGTGGTCCCTGTTCCAATTATACATTCAGCTTTTGCTAAAAGGCAATATTTAAGCCAGTCTGCCCATGTCTATAATATTATAAATAAAAAACTTAAATTATACCCGATGTTGCGTCACATTTGTAAGAGAACCATAACTGATTGGCTGTGCTCACTCAATTATGAGGAAGTTGAGAATCTACTCAAAAAAACAGGCTAAGGCTGATGCCTTTTATTGTAAGCTTATTTACCAGTACTTGTGAGTGGTGAGCTTATACCGATCCCGAGGACTTGTATCCGTAGGGCTTACAGGTACTCAAAAACAGACACATACTCATGCACATTTTCTGTTACGTTCTCTCTCTCCCTCAAAACACACACACACACACACACACACACACACACACACACACACACACACACACACACACGAGCGCAAACTAACGAGCTTACCTTATTACTTTTGACCTGTTTAATTGATAGTGTACCAGACTCCTCCAGTCTGTACTCACTCACTACTTGTTACCATTAATTTACTTAATGAATAATAAATATGTATAAAGATACTAATTACGGGAAGCAGCGAGTTATTCCCAACACAAGTGTCATTCGACTACTTATCGGGAAAACTTGGCAAAACACTGTTATATGTATTTTTGAAATAAAGAAATTTATTATTATTTATTATTATTATTATAGCTGTGCCGCATGCGTGCTGAGGGAGGGCGGGTGGTGCATCCTGCATTTGCCTGAACTAATACTAAACGCGGTGACGGTTCGTGTTGTTACTTGCCTGCAACGGCGTCGCTTAGCGGAAATTTAAAGCAAAATAATCTTATAAATTTCAACTTAATGGTTACTTATATAAGAGCGTAGACAGTAATAATTATAATGTCAGCGCGGCGCAGCGGCCGGTGAATACCTACCGACTCCTCTGTCGACAGACCGTCGTTCGCAGAGCAAAAAACCGGCCAAGTGCGAGTCCGACTCGCGCATTGAGGGTTCCGTACCAAATTTAAGGCTTTGACTGCCACGAAACGTGACACAATAGAAAAATATTGTTTGGGGGTCACCGGTGACCATGGCGCTCAATGTGTTAACTGAATTAGGGAATCCACTTACTTCCAATAAGCTAAAATACCACAATATTTTGTTGATTATTGAAAATGTGCTCTATCTCAAAAGCTACAAGTTCGATCCCGTCCAAACCAATTTTCGTTGAAAGTATTTATTAAGATCTTTATTATATATAGTATTTATTAACATTACCATTTTTTTTTCAAAATTTACACTCAATTAGTTTACACCACTTTGGAACCGTCTATCTATCAATTGTTAAACTTTAAAAGAAAATGGTTTTAGGAACCTGTATGTCATTATAAAAGACCCATACATAAACACCCCACACGCATAGGTTTGACTAAAAAAATTTTTTTTCGGTTTTAATTTCATGTATGGTCATGGGTATTTTATACTGGCTACAAAAAACTAACTAAAACGCTTGAAATAACGCATTCTTCTTCTATTTAGGAGAAATAAATTATTTTGATGCATGCATGATGTCACGCTTACACCAACGGTCTACACACATTATGCATCGACTCCAAAAAAAATGTTTCTTCTAAATGGAATACGAATGCATTATGGTTTAGAATGTTTTTAACACTCACAGTGTCATATTTTATATTCATAAAGATGAAATAAAATTGATTCTTCTAAATAGAATACGAATGCATTATGGTTTAGAATGTTTTTAACACTCACAGTGTCATATTTTATATTCATAAAGATGAAATAAGAAACCAAAAATTTGCGCACGGGCGGGACTTGAACCAGCAACCTTTTGGCTCATTCTGTATTTATTCTGTTCTGAATGAATTTATTCTGTAAAGAATAACTGATTGGGCCCACTGTTTCATTAACAGACGGCTAGATGGCGCTAAGCGTCGCGCAATGACGCATCCATAAGAGACCACAAATTTCGCAAAGTCGGACTAACAGCACGGTAGCTCAATTGGTAAGAGCGTTTGGCCCGGTCAGCCAAAAGGTTGCTGGTTCAAGTCCCGCCCGTGCGCAAATTTTTGGTTTCTTATTTCATCTTTACGAATGCATAATTTTAAGCTTTTTAGTCAGTTTTATGAAAGCGATTTAATAATAATAAAATAAGATTTTAAGTTATTACTCATATCTCAAAAACTACTAGACCGATTTTGATGAAATCTACACTGCACTCTAATTATGAGAAATCTTGAGACAAATATACATACGCCTATGAAATTTTGCATACGTGTTAGGAAGCCTTAATATATTAACATACAATTATTTCTTCCAATTCTGACGTTATCACATACATACAGGTCGAACTGATTACCTCCTTTATTTGAAGTCGCTATATACCTCCATGGTGTAGTGGCTAAGTACGCTGGTTTCAAGACGTCGCGGCTCCGAGGTTCCGGGCTCGATTGCCGGTCGGGTCAATATAGAAATAGTTTTTTTTTCTATATTGTCTCGGGTCTGGGTGTTGTGGTACCACCGTTGTGTCTGATTTCCATAACACAAGTGCATTAGCTACTTACTTTGGGGTCAGAGCAATGTACGTGATTGGTGTCCAATATAAAACTTAACTTAAAAAAAACTTAAAACTTAATAAAGACTTACAGCCTTATTCATAGTAACTTAAAAAGTCTTATAAACCAATTTTAGCTATAACACTGTTTTGTCACTTTGTATCAAATGATGACAGCGACATGAAAGAACGGGACAACACTGTGTAATACTCGTAGTTAAAACAGGTTTATAAGACTGCGTTATTATGAATAAAGGGTATGTTTCGATTGAAAAATAACCCATCTATCTTAAGATACTCCAATATCCAGGTAACTGTCATCGTAAAAAAAATATGTTACAGCAATAATTTAACTGTTACGTGAAAATGATGTCAAACCGGTAAAACACCGAATTTCCATTTTCCCGCAACCCGTTTTCCTGTCCTTTCGAGATTTGACCAGAAAATGAATCATTCAGTAGCCCAAATTCGGTCAATGTTCCAAATCGCTAGTCATTTCTAGAGGAAATAATTTTTCAAGGAAAGATTCTGTTTTTTTGCCGTTTTTTTACCTGAGAAAGTTAATGCTATAAAATCTCTATACGCATATATAAAAAAACATATTTTCCTTTGGTCACGGCATCACGCGTGAATGGCTGAACCGATTATGCTAATTATTTTATTGTTCTGTTTGTTATAGTCAAAAAAAGGTTGTGATGTAAAAAAATGAGAAGCTGGACCGATTTTCATGATTTTCACCTTGTACAAATTTGAAGTCGGTGCATGATGTGCGCAGACTTCTGATGTAGGTAAGCTTGACATCACACACCGACTCCAAAAGAATTTGTTTCTCTTATATAGAAGACAAATCAGTCATTTAGAACATATTTACATCTTTACCTGTTCCTCCTCCTCAAAATTTCCAACCCTTACAGATACTTGATGACGGCGACACGTTTGCTGCCATCATGTCATTTCCGGCTGGTTCTGCTGGCGGCATCGACGGCATCACTCCCCAACACCTTAAGGACTTGGTGAGTGCTTCCGCTGCTGACGCCGGTAGAATTTTGCTTTCCAACATTACGAAATTGTGCAACTTTCTCTTATCTGGCAAGGTAACTGAAAGTTTTGTCCCATTTTTATTTGGTGCTAGACTTTGTGCCTTTCGAAAAAAAGATGGTGGCATTCGCCCTATTGCTATTGGCTCAACGTTTCGTCGTCTTGCAGCCAAATTAGCCTGTCGTGATCTTTTTTCTCCTTTGAAAGAGTATTTTCAACCCATTCAACTTGGTTTCGGCAGTAAGGGAGGTTGCGAGGCCGTGGTTCATTCCGCTCGCAATTTCCTCTCCTGTGACGAATCTGAAGTTTTTTTGAAAGTTGATGTGAAGAATGCTTTCAATTCTCTTGACAGGTCTGTCTTGCTGAATGAAGTTCAGACTCACACTCCTCAGATTTATCCCTTTGTTTTTCAGTGTTACCATAATCAATCAAAATTACTTTACAATGAACATTCAATTGTTTCTGCAGTCGGTGTTCAGCAAGGAGACCCTTTAGGTCCAGCCCTTTTTAGTTTAGGCATCCATCCTGTCATTTCATCCTTAAATTCTAAATTCAATGCCTGGTATCTGGATGACGGGTCCTTTGGAGGCAAATCAGATGTTGTTTTCCAAGACCTTGTCCAGATTATAGAAGGATTTAAGAATTTAGGCTTGGAACTGAACCTTTCAAAATGTGAACTTTTTATTAATGATCACGTTTCGTCTGGTTCCCGTCAGGCAATCATTGATAAATTCAATTCCCTTGCTCCTAACATCAAAATTCTGAATTCTGAATCGCTTTGCCTCCTGGGTGCCCCTCTTCTTGATCCCAGCATCGAACCTTTTCTAGATAAAAAATTGAATGATTTCACCCTTTCAGCCCCTAGATTAGAACACCTAAATTCACACATTGCATTTACTATTCTTAAATCATGTCTTTTTGTGCCTAAATTAACATATTTCTTACGTGCTAGTCCTATCTGGAAAAAAAATAATTATTTAAAACTATTTGACACCACCCTTAAAAATAGTTTGGAAAAAATTTTAAATTTACATTTCGATAATAATTCTTGGGCTCAGGCTTCGCTTCCTATTCGTTTTGGTGGTATCGGAATTCGTCAAATTTCTAGTATAGCCCTCCCCGCTTTTCTCTCCTCTTTGCATAGCACTTCCGTTTTAGCCGGAAAAATCTTTGAACATCCTCGCCAACTTTCTGAGGTGAGAGAGGCGGAGGAGTTTTGGCAAGGCCTCTGTCCTAGAGAAGACATCCCAAAGGAACGTCACCAGCAAAAACTTTGGGATGTCCCTCTTGCGAGAGAGACCTTCAATTATTTACTTCAAAATTCCGTCAGTGACAGTGGTCGCGCAAGGCTCTTGGCAGTTTCCTGCAAAGATTCTGGTCATTGGCTTCATGCTTTACCGTCGAAAAAGTTGGGCACTCTTTTCGATAGTAAGTCTTTCCGGGTGTGTGTGGGTCTCCGCCTTGGTACCCCTATATGTGAAATTTTTACGTGTCCATGTGGCAAGGAGGTTGATAAATTTGGTCTCCACTGCCTTTGTTGCCAGCAAAGCGCTGGGCGTTTTGCCCGTCACGCTACCCTTAATGACGCCATCAGAAGAGCTCTTGCGACCATTAATGTTCCTTCCACGATGGAACCACGTGGTTTGGTCCGTGATGATGGCAAGAGACCCGATGGCCTAACGCTTATTCCCTGGGAACGGGGTCGGGCCTTAGTTTGGGATGCAACTTGTGTCGATACTTTGGCCCCTTCCCATCTCAGAGAATCAGCCCTTAAAGCTGGAGCAGCAGCGGAGTTGGCTGAAAACGCCAAGCGTCGCAAGTACGTTTCACTTGCAAGTGATTATGTGTTTGCGCCGTTTGGCGTTGAAACATTTGGGCCGTGGGGACCCTCTGCTAAATTACTGTTTAGAAAAATTGCGCCAAAATTAAATTCTTTAACAGCCAATAATAAAGCTGGCTGGTTCCTAGCCCAAAGGATCAGCATAGCTATCCAACGCGGCAACGCAGCCAGCATCATAGCCTCCTTGCCGCAAGGAAATGGTTTCGTGTTTGAATAGGTATTAATATTAAGTTATTTTTTTATGTTGCAAGTCTTAGTTTAATTTTTTCTTGTTTGTTATTAATAAAGATAAAAGTACATATTATTCAGTTTTTGATATTACTTTTTTCATGATTTGTTTCATGAAAAAAATGTTTCTCCTAAGTAATGCGTTATGGTTTAGAATGTTTTTAACACTCACAGTGTCATATTTTATATTCATAAAGATGAAATAAAAAAACAAATTATTTTTCTTTATTAAGGAAACATCAGCTTTACAATAATTCTTAAGAAGTAAAAATTAAAATCATAACACATTAGCCTATGCGTTTCCACTGCTAAATTTTACAAGATCAGTCAAATAGACAATCTGATGAAATAATATTAACAACATACTGTAGATTTACAAAACATGCATGTTCGGACAACAGCACGCCGGGGTCAACACTGCGGTATCTACGTAGTTGTAATATGGGCTAGCTAACAACAAAAATGTATAACCCGACGCACTGGCGAGCGAACTGCAGCCAAACATGGCACTTATTTACAAAGTAATAATAGTAATTATAGCACACTACACATTCGTTTTTAACAGAAAACGAAATCGTAATAACTTCTCATGAAAGATATCTATATGTATGAAGCTTGAAACTCGTATAAAGTTTGCTCCCTCCCCTCCCGTCGCAGCGTGATGTTTTATACCCTAAAGCCTTCCTCGATAAATAAGCTATCCAACAAAAAAATATTTTTTCACATTGGCCCAGTAGCTCTTGTAATCTTTAGCTTTATAATATTAGTGTAGATATGTATACAGAGCAAATTAGATCCTCTTATATATAAAATTCTCGTGTCACAATGTTCGTTCCCGTACTCCTCCGAAACGGGTTTACCGATTCTTACCAAATTTTATATGCATATTCAGTAGGTCTGAGAATCGGCTACTATCTATTTTTAATACTCCTAAGTGATAAGGCTTGTTTACCCTTAAATTATTATTTTTAATTCTTGAACAAACTTTTTTGTTTCTATTTTTTATAATGTGACATAAAAAAATACATAGAACCTATTTTTTTTCTTTTTTATCACCAACCTCTATTTTTTTCACCTGGCTCGATAACTGATCAATTATAGTGTTTTTCTTAAAACTTTTAAAATTACGAGGCTGGGCGAGACGGGGCCGAGACGGGACGGTGCTAGGGGCGAAGCAAAGTCGCTGAGTCCGCTAGTATTATATATTATTCAGTAATTATATAATTTAATTTATAATAAATCTGGCTTGTTAGCCCAACGCGGTTACGCAGCTAGCATCATAGCCTCCTTGCCTCAGAAAACGATTTTAAGTTTTTTTTCAACACACTTGCTCAAAACGACGTTATTATTCCACCGATTTTTGGCTCATAATCATAGATATTAAACACGCGTGCTTTTTCATTATATTATTGCACTAGTGCTTTTAGTTTATTAACCCGACCAATTTACATTTGTACCCTAGTACCAAGTCGTAAGTAAGAAGAAGAAGCGATTTAATTTAGTCGGGTTTTACAATACTTTTATTTTAGTAACAAACAATATTTATGCGAAAAATAACAGTATCTACATATTTATTTCAATAAATGGTAAATCCAGATTTATTACTAAAAAATAGCTCAAATTCATTTAACATTTTCTGTGATTTGTGTTTTAAACACGAATTATTACATTTTTAATCTTGGCTTTTGGCCGATTTAGTTCGCGCCTAAGCCTAAGAAAAAAAAACAACGCGCCATTTTTCGTAAATAATAATTGTCGGCTGTGACAAAGTTTGAATTAATTATGAAGTTTAATATTAATGAAAATGTCTTCTTCAAGTGAAGAAAATGAAGAAAACCTATTATTAACTCCGCCGGACATACGAGGCGAAAAACGCATGCGAAAGTTTTTGCCATCAAAATCGAGTGAAATGTATTTTTACTGTTTTAATAATTAAAAACTTAGTAAATAAAGAGTCTTGTTATTTCCTCGCAAGTGTGTTGAAAAACGTCGTATGAAACACGTGTGCCTGTGACCATTATATACGCGGCTTTCTTATGGCGCACTCGCTTTCGCTCGTGCGCACACAATATCGCCTTGTAAGTATATAATGGTCAACTTAGCACACTTGTATCATAATGTACTATTATTGTTCCATTCTATTATTGTTGTTCCGTTTTATTATTGTTCGATTTTAGCAACGTCAGATAACGAATACTCGTCAAATACAAAATAATACCCCTAATTGAAAATTTAATCTAAGTAATCGTCAGCAATCATTTATGTTAAATTCATTTCAAAATCGGTCGATTTATACTTATTCAGTCGTATATAAGTCTTATTGAACGTTGGTGAAATCGTCACTTAGTTGATTTTTTGGCCTGATTTTACCAACGTAAGATAACGAATTTTTGACGGATAATATACAATAAGCCTAATTTGAAAACGTCACCTATTTGTCAGCAATCATACGTCAGTCTTTTTATACTTATTTCGTCGGATAAATCTTATCAAACGTTAGTAAAATGGTCGATTTTACTAACGTTTGATAAGATTTATCCGACGTCGGATAGGTCTAATCTGACATTAGTAAAATCGGACCTTAGTCTAATACAAATACATTTAGAAGAAAAAAACAAAAAAATACAATGTTGTTAAATTTCATTCAAGATAGACTCATTCCATAATATAATTTACCGGCACGTGTCCTTAAAAAAAGATCTTAAATAATACATTAATATGTCCGCATAGCCGGCTAATATCACAGTTTTAATGAATAAATAAATAATTTTGCATTATACACTTATTGTCTACGTCAACCGACAAATTATATCGATCCCGAATAAAAATAACGTGACTTTGTATGAATAAGATATAATTGATAAATAAAGATTTTTACGGTAGGAGTGTCTTGTTCATTCAAGGAGTAGTTTTCTCCCATCTCTTTACAGCTATCACTAGATGGCGTAAGGGAAGCTTTAGGTTTTTTTTTCACATTGGCGGAAAACCATAGACAAAGAAAAAAAGTTCGCAATTTAATATTGTAAAATGCGTAAATGACCTTTAGATTAATTAAGATACTAATGTTTTGGCATAATTAAGTCATATATATACTAACATTATTGTTTCACTGTTTATTATTCACTCGATACTATAAAACTTAAATCTAAAGTTTAAAACGTTAGTTCCTAAAGTTACGCTAGCGCCATCTCTCGATGATATAAACATCTTATGACAAGAAAACTGCTCATTGGGCTCGGGTTGAATATTCCACCATTCGTCCCGTATTAACATAACCTTACCTTCTTTCATCCCTCAAACGTATGTGATCGAGACACAATAGATATTCTATTGTTATGCGGTCTCATGCAACCGCTCGGGTGTTGAAGCATTAAGTGAGTTTTTAAATAAATACCCTTGTGACGGCCTAACTTGAAAACGACTTTGCCGATTTCGTAATTCTTTTTATTACGATGACGAACGTCGCGGGTTCGATTCCCTCAAAGGGAAAATGCTTGTAATGAGAAAGAACATTCATACCTACAAGTTAAGTTACTACAAGAACAAGTTATGGACGTTTTATGTATTTAAGTAAGTATTTATGGGAGACGCCCCCGTCATAATCGTTGTTTGGCATTCGTAACACGAAGGTGAAAACTTAACTTCCAAAACCACGACAATTGGTGTGTTGTCTGGCACATTTTTTATTATTTCTTAGTAGCGGACTCAGCGAACTATGTTTGGCCCTCGGTCTCGTCCCGGCCCGGCCTCGTCATTATAATAATTATTATCTTACTCCGGGCGGTGTCCATCACTTTGACCATCAAGCATCAACTATCACAGCACCGACTCCAAAAAGAAATTGTTTGCCTAAAACGGATTCCTTTCCTTTCAATGGTGAAGAGTTTATTTAAGACTTTTTAGTGCATTTTGGTTTTGAAGTCGGTTTTTACTTTTTTTAAAAGTTTAAAAAAAATGTTTTCCTTAATTAGGTTCCTTTTTGTTTCGAAAAGTAATAACTTTTTTTCTGTAAGTCGTAACACTTATTGTTGCACCATTTTAGAATCTGCAAAAGATGGGCATTTTTTAAAAATAATGGGCACTGACAGTGTGGTACATTTTTTTTTTGCACCAAAAGCATTTAAAGTCAAACGATTTGCTAGCAGTGAGTATTCAATTTTGAAAAACACTTAATTTTTTTTTTAATTTAATTCAGTTTGTAAATAAAAACCAAATGAAATACTAAGTACATGTAATAAGCAATAATACTAAAAAAACTGCATGAAAAAATATCGTCATTTTTGGAAATTATAACCAAATTTGTAAGGCAAGGTAACGATTTTTAAAAAAATAAAAAGAATTTTTTTTTTGAAAGCCCTGTACATACATTTTTTTTAAATACTGGTATGTGGTGCTTCAGTGTACAGTGTATCCACACCTTTGCTTTGGACCACTATTTACGCCACACCCTGTATATAACAAAACAAGAGGTGCTCGTAGCGCAGTGGTAGCAGCGCTTTGGTAGTGATACCGAAGTGAAGCAACCTATGGTGCGGTCGTGTTTGGATGGGTGACCATACAGACCATATAAGTGACTTATATCATGAGCATCTCCGTGCATCGGAAGGCACGTTAAGCCGTTGGTCCCGGCTAAGATCGGTTGATATTAGTTGTTTAGCCTAGTCAGAGGCCTTATGGGCGGCTTGATAACATCTGACAGCAGGGTTTGTCGCTTGCCTTGCAAACACCCCTCCACCAACCCGCACTGAGCCCGCGTGGTGGAGTATGGGTCAATCTACCTCATAGTTGAGGTAAGGCCTTTGCCCAACAGTGGGATGTTACGGGCTAACTTTACTTTTTAAAATTTTCTCATACTCTGTAGTTAACTTTATACTTACGAGTCCGTCACTAAATATCGATCTATATCGACTAAATCGAAAGATAATACGAGTACAAAATATCGCAGACACCTTACCACTTTCAAACTAAAATCGCTTGCGCACACGACTCAGTAACGGGAGAGGCTTCAAGCAAATCAGGACGCAAGGTGGCATCATAGACTGGTAATACCAAGCTGTTGAACCCGAGACCGCTGGCTCAGTAATCAGGAGCTCTAACTACTGCGCCAAACGTGTGGTCAAGTTTTTATAGTATTGTTTATATAAGTTTTTATTACTTATTACACACAACGAGCGATGGAGAGGGCTATGCTCGGTGTTTCTATACGAGATCGAATCAGAAATAAGGAGGTATGTAGAAGAACTAAGGTAACGGACATAGTCCTGAGAATCAGTAAGCTCAAGTGACAATGGGCAGGGCACATAGCTCGAAGAACTGATGGCCGTTGGGGCAGGAAAGTTCTGGATTGGAGACGCTTCGACCAACGAAGCGGTTAGGACGTCCACTGACAAGATGGACAGACGACCTTGTAGAGATCGCAGGATGAAACTGGATGCAGACCGCTTGTGATCGGTCGCTGTGGAAAGGGAGGCCTATGTTCAGCAGTGGATGTCCTTTGGCTGATAATGATGAGTTTATTTATTAGTAATCATTTTGATCTTAATTTCAGATTAAGCGAGACTTGAAAAAGATTGATTCAACTTAGTATGGAACTGTTTTCTGAACAGTATGGAAATATTTTCAACATACAAAGTCAACGGTGTCATAGTTATAGTTTTCATGTTTTTTTTCCGGACATTAGCTTACACGGTATGTGAGTTGCGATTTTACTGTCAAGTATTGTTAACCTAATTGGAATCATTAAAAATTAATCCATTAAAGGTGATCTGAAAATCTTCAGCCAATTAAATAGCTTATTTCATATTTTTATTTTTAAACTATTTTTCTAACATAATTTAATACGAATTACTTACCTAAAAATTACAACAACGAAAAACAAACTTTAATTTTATCTAAGATAGATAGAATAAATTAAAATTCGAATTATTTTCGAGTTCTGTTTTACTATTAACCAAATCTCAGTCTATTAAACTTATTTAAAAAATACAGTCAACCGCACAACAAAACCCGCATCACTCAAAACAATTTTCAAACCACCTCAAAATAAGGTCAAAATCAGCCTGTAAGATTTCAGAAAAAAATAACACCGACGCAAAGGCGCGATGCAAATTAGAGCCTATAAAAATGGCCGGTGCGCCTCTAACATGCGCAGTGCCGGCGTATTCCCCGCCAAGATCACCTGTCAACGGTGTGGCCACTCAGAAAAAAATTTCTTTTTAGAAACAAAAATGAGTGCGATCCTCCTTGTTGCCATCCTCGCGTTATGCGTTTACAAACTTTTTTCTCGTCGAACTGTGAGTTGGAAGAAGGTTTCGAATCGCGGAGAAGAGGTGACTACGGTGAAAACCGCACCGGGACCAATGCCTTTGCCTATAATCGGGAATTTGCACAATTTGGGCACCCACGAATCGCCGTTCCAGGCTTTTACTGAATTGTCGAAGAAATACGGTGATATCTTCAGCCTCACGTTAGGGAGCACGCCGTGTGTGGTTGTAAACAATTTAGAGCTGATAAAGGAAGTTCTCAACCAGAACGGGAAGTTCTTTGGCGGACGACCCGACTTCATCAGATTCCACAAACTCTTCGCAGGAGACAGGAATAACTGTGAGTATATTTTTATTTTATTTTTTATTTATGCAAAGGTTTTTAAACTTGCCAGCGCAGAACTGTCACACTTTTTTTTAATATTGTTAAATGTATTGGCGGACTTGGCTCTGGCACATCTGTTTCGCTTCGATGCGAAAAGTAACTATTGCTATGGAAAATTTTAAAATATATCAAACTTATTATAAACAGAGGAAAAGTTTGTAACTTGATACAATGGGGCTTGCATTATCTATAACATACATAGGAACCGCAATTTTCCAAAATAATTATCCAATTCAATTTATCCTAAGCAGTTTTGTCTGTCTGTCTCTATGCATATATTTCTTTCATTGCTGAATAGATTTTATGAACTTAACCGCAAAATTTGATTTTACTGTTTCTCACTTGCTTAACTTTGACGTTTTTATGAATCACTTCAATAAAATACCAAAACACTTTTAAAAATATACATTTTTTTTTTAAATCTTCCTTTTAATTACCATTGAAATTTTACTTAAAAGATTGTTTCATATCGATGACACAGAATATTTTAAATTATTTCCGTGTTCAAAACTCCACAAGTATCTAATTTCTTTGAAGATATATGATATACTGAACCGGTCCACGTCTATAGTATCCAGTAGTATATTTCAGTAGCTTAAGCAATTTTCTGATTCACTTTCACTGATTTTGGCATTTAAAGTTTTAAAATAAATTTACTTTTAAATAAAGTTATTAACGTTAGGAAATTCTTCAGAGATTCACAGTAGACGTTTGTCGTCGTTTTATTTATTTATTTAAACTTCATTGCACTGCAAGTTGCAATAGGCAAACTTAATGCCTTTAAGCATTTTCTACCAGTCAACCGTTAGGGCATGCAGAGTGTCTAATCAGATTTTTGATAGATGTTATTTAAGAAGTAGGTAACTTTCTCTAGCTAGAAATAGGTCATAGTGGGTTAAATATAAATGTAAGTTTTTGTTTCGTTTTTTAAATGGGTATTACTACAACGGAGGTAATTTTTTCAGACTTTCAGTATCATATCTTACTTTTTATCTTAAAGTTTTTCTCTTAAGTAAAAGTCATAACTTTTTGTTTTTAAGGGTGAATTCAATCAAAAGAGAATAAATGTTAACCTTAGAATAAATCGCTTGCTAAACAAGTGTTAGTAAAACGTAATGACGTCCGCTTGCCATATGATTTGTCATTATGTCAGATTTTTTTTGTAAAAATCAAAACTTTTGACAGCTTTTTACAGAACAGTAATTGACATGAATTTTACTTTAACACCATACTGCATTGATTTGTCGGATAAAAATACAGTTAAATCATTCGTTCTGTTATGCGAGTTTAGCAATTCTTTTTACGATTTTACGTCGAAAAATGACTGAGTTTTTCGAGACATAGATCGGGGATTAAAATTATCTTTCGTATAGTTACGCGCAAGTTAGCCTATGTTTGGTCGAGTCCTAAATCGAGTTAATAAGCCCAAATAAATTATTTGGCCGTTTGACACAGTTCCAAATACAATATTTTCTTTGTCATCTGTAATTCGATAAGCCTAAAGGTCGTTATGTGATTACATTTCGTCATTGTTTTCTGCTGAATGGTTTTTTTAATTATTTGCAAGTGGATAATCGGTTCATACAGAATGATCTGCTATTCAAATACAAATTTTTCAGTTAACGACGGAGACATTCTGTTTTAAACTAATAAAGTAATGAGTTTTGTTGAAAACTTGATTTTTATAAACATATTTTATTTTATTTTTTAATCGATTAAAAACAACAATTGAATGAAATTTCGAATTATTTAGGATTTTTTTTTAATTCGTAAAAGTGTATCAACTAAATGTTATTTTGGTCTATCTAATCAAAAATCAGAGTAGTCAGTTATTATCAAAAGTTATAAAAAAAAGCGACACATAGAATTTTCTTGCGAATTTTGATAGGTTTTTGCTCTAATCGATTATTTGAAACACATAAATATGCGATCAGGTTCCTAGCCGCTCAATTGTCCCGACGGGCCACTTGACGACACCCTACAGTGCCCCTCCATAAATCATGCTTATCGCCGCACCGCGTCACGCGTCTCGAGATTCACAAAACCATTCATTGTGCCTAAATTTATTACCATAACAATAACACGTGTTATGTTTTTTATGTTGAGTATGAATGAAACTGTTTATTGAAGCATTTTGTATATTAGAATTCGACTACAGTTTAGGAATATGATACACTGATCACAGAGATAAGGCATTTTTGAACACGACTTGTGTTTAAACGATCATATCTAAAAAATTAAAGCGATGACATAGGGGTTTTTATTCTTAATTACAATGGTTATATTATATACATTTGGATAAAAAATAAAACCATACATCTGTCCATACAAAATAATTTATTTACAACCCTTTGAATTTGCATAAAAATCTAGCGGCGCGAGCCGTAATTTTCGATAAACTTAACATGTCATAGATGCAAAAATATGTGAGTTAGAAATACAATAAAGTAATAAAACATAGGCAAACTAATATTCTACCAAAGTTAATAAAAATCACAGTTCTAACTTATACCATTACTGAGAAATATGTACTTTTATGGCAACAGTTCATAGCCACACAGTCAAATACTTTGGTTTTATATTTTTTTTTGTTCTACATGCTGTGCAATCGAAATCAACAATGACTATACAACATAGTACATTTCAAGCCCTTTCTCAAAAGGTATCACACTTGTACTTTAAATCGTTGTAAAAAATGTGTTTGAAGCTAAACAAAAAATTCAGCAAAAAATTGTTCTCAAGATGGCGAACATAAAGGCTATAACACACAGAGACGCTGTTTTGGACAACAACGGACTTCCGTTAAAGGAGTTGAAGCTAAACGATGTAGGAGCAAATAAAATATATTTTATCATAATATTTTTTAAAAAATATAATTAAAAGTATAAAAATAATAATTTATTATTTAAATATTATCCTACTATTAAATAAATTATAATTAAGCCTCCCTTTAGTTATAATTTATGTTTAATAGTGGGATATTATTTTTATGTTTAATAGTAATAATAATGATTTATAATTATGGGGGGCATTCATATTTTTCCAGTACTTCTGGAGATTAAGCCGTACAAACAGATTAATCCGCAAAAAAAAATCTGTTTGTGCGGTCTAATCTCCAGAACTACTTGAAAAATATTATGCTTGGGCCTATACTTGAGGTATATGGGGGGGGAGGGACAGTTGTTACCCCCGGTAAAAGAGGGCATGGGCTCCAGACTCGCGTGTCTTCTTCCCTGGCTTTTCATTTTCTTTTTCTGTAATAAAAAAAAATATAATGTTGACTGTATATCATGACATGTTCATGTGATGTTCATTCGACACTGACAAGCTAGCGACAGTACGAGCAGGTAAAACTTTGAATTGACTTACTTTGGTTCTGGAGCATCAGGCATCAAGAAGTTGCCTACTTGCTTTTTTTGCTTGAGCTCCGAGCAGTTTTGTTTTTTGAGCTGGAGACATCTTGGCGACATTATAAGCGTCGAAAGCCCTCGCCACTTTTGAAACTTTTATTTGTTCCTTTAAGGAAATTGGACTGAAAACAGAAATAGAATTAATGAATGAATGATGCACACTTCTCCAAAAAAAAAAGAAAAAAAATTCGCAAAAATTATTACGTTACTATTTAAAACCAACAAATATTATACATTAGTAGATTTCGTAGCAAAATGTTACATTCAAAAACACGTATAAAAAATCAGTTCGCAACTCGGATCTCTTAGTGTGTTGGCAGCCTAAAACCGCGTCAACGTGCACGTGACGTCACGTCATATTGGCCGCTAACATTCTTGGAACTTATTTGAGCTAATTTGCTCATAGTTTTTACTGCCGAGGCTGGTGATAATTCGATATAGCATGTTCTATTGCATATAGTAGGATAAAACAGACAAATATTCATAAAATGATAGTAAAATGCTTGCAAAAGTGAGCAAAACAAACGCCAAAACCACCACCAAATACCGCCAAAATGTATCTGGTTTAGTAGAGGTTACATTTTGTGTCTCATGCTTAAACTTTTATTTCTATGGATTAATAGATAACTTACCTTAAAAATCACACAATTACACACACGTGCCTGCACTCAAAGTATTAAAATAATAACGATGAAAATTCCACTTGTTCCTGCAGACGCGCAATGACTAGTCACAACATAGATTACAAATAACTTTTTTTTTTTCACGGCGCGGGATATGGACTTGGCTTATTTTGTTAGATAATTTTAAAAGGAAGCGAGATAGATAAAGCCAAATACACCTTCAACAGTAAGAGACGGACAAATGACGTAAATTGGGCGATCGGGGAGCGGAGGGCGCCATGTCATGTCCTAGTTGACACGGGCAATTTAGGGTGCAAAATCCATGTCATATCCCAGTTGACATGGGCAATTGAGCGGCTAGAGCTATATTTTGGTAACAAAACTCTACCGATTGTAGTTTGACACAAAAATTAATAAAGTATATTGCCGAAATATTGATTAATTTGCATTTGGGCTACATCTGTATGCCGCGGGAACATTTACTAAACGTGACTTAGGGCACTACTGCAGGGTGAAGTAAATATGCTTTGGACATTCCCACACATCGCCATCTAGTCCCATAGTAAGCTACTCAAAGCTTGTGTTATGGGTGCCAGACAACGGATATAATACTTAAATACTTTTTGTTTGTAAATACATACATGATATACATAGAAAACACCCAGACCAATACAAACAGACATGTTCATGCCCACAAATGTTTGTATTGTGCGGGGATCGAACCCGCAACCCGCTGCGTAGTAGGCGATTTCTCGACCACTACACCAGACGGGTCGTCAAAAGTTAAAAAAGTAATTTGAAATAATACCTAAAAGGTAAATAAATAAAACAAATAATAAAATAAATAAATCATTACAATTATTAGGCATGATTATTAAGCCCTTTCCGCTCACTTTGCTGAGCCGTTTGGTATACATGTACAAATTAATATGTTATACCTATATTTAATAATTTTATTATACACACAATATATCTCATTCACTTAATAAGTTCTTGTATAAGTATTGGTTCTCTAATAAAGTATTTAAGTATTGTATCCGTTGTCTGGCACCCATAACACAAGCTTTGAGTAACTTACTTTGGGACTAGATGGCGATGTGTGGGAATGTCCAAAGGATATTATTATATTACTAGCGGACCCAGCGAACTTTGTTTCGCCCCCAGCCCCGTCCCGCCGAGTCCCGTAATTTTAAAAGTTAAGCATTCCCTGCGAATTTTGTTTCACCCTTAAATTACTAAAATGGCTATTAAAAAATAAGGGTTGATCGTAGGAGGATGAAAATTGAGGGTTGTATGTATTTTTGTATGTTATATCATAAAAAAAATTGAAATTAAAAAAAAATGACCAAAAAATAAATTTAGGGGTGCACTACCCCTAACATTTAGGGGAATGAAAAATAGATGTTGGCCGATTCTCAGACCTACTGAACACGCATATAAAATTTCATCAAAATCGGTCAAGCCGTTTCGAAGGAGTTTGGCAACTAAAACTGTGACACGAGAATTTTATATATTAGATATTATTCAAACTATGCAATGTAGCGCTTCAAGAACTTGAGATGCAGTAATTCAGTGCATCATAAGAGTGGTCATAAAAGATGTATGACCATAACCATAACAAATTATCACGCAACGGATGCTCTGATATTCTTCGTTTTGGAGTTCCTTATGAAAATAATAAAAACCGAAATTATTATTTTAACTAGTTCGACTCGGTCGCAGACTCATGCCACATTTTTCCCCTTTGGAATTGAAAAGATATTTGATGGTGGAAAGTCATAAAGATGAAATAAGAAACCAAAAAATTGGGCACAGGCGGGACTAAAGCGCATTTTTTTTGTTTTTTTTTTTCATTTCATCTTTATGAATAAAAATATTGCACTGTGAGTTTAAAAACATTCTAAACCATTAGGTAGTTAACTTAGTGCCAGGCCAGAGTGTGCATGTTTTTTAAAATAATAGTATTTTTTTTTGCGATTTTTTTTAAAATTACGTATTTAAATTGCGGTTTCCTGGATTTATCTTTTTTTTAAGATAGTCAAAGTGTTAATTCTACGCGTATTGATTTCGATAAATAATAGCATTAAATTATTATTTTAACTGACCATGAAAAAAATTTTTTTCTTTTAATATTTTATTTGTACGGATCCCAATAGTCTGTTATGCACGAGATCACTTTTTCTCTGCATTTGATTTCAATTTCTATCTAGCGTCTTACGTCATTTAAATAATGCACTACGCATGAACGCGCTTCGAAATAGGCCATGTTGCAGTCTAGCTTTGAAATCTGACATTTTTGAAAAGTTTGGTATGAATTTTATTATGGTTCTTGGCAGAATGTTGGAGTTTACAGGTACCTTTATTTTTTTCTGGAGCTGCTTTGGTCATTAATCTAAGGGCTAATAAACACAATGACATTACAGAAATTTATTAAATTCACATTCTAAAACATATAACTAGATACTAGCAGGCTGCCGTTACAGCAAAATAATCTTTCCGACACAAATTATTTTTTCAAATCGATCCAGTAATTCCTGAGATCGTTCAAACAAACAAAGAAACTCTTCACCTTTATAATATTAGTAAAGATTTGAGGTTTAATTAGGAAACTATTAACCATAGAAAAAATGAATAAGGTTAGAATGGTTTTGATCGTTCGTTTGTATGGGAACCTCTGTCGCCGGTGGGAGTTACCGCGCTGTTGCTGCAGTGATAAAAGTACCAATCAATGAATTAACGCACCAATATCACAAACCAATCACAATTTCCGCTAGGAACTCTGTGATTGGTGTCATTAGTACTTGAAACCAACTTCCAATCACAGAGCTTCTAGCGGTGAAACCTCCAATCATCATTCAGATACGTTCGTTCTTTTATGTCAAAATACTAGTGATGTGGTAAAATTCGATTATTATAAATTCAATTACCGATGTAATGTTGTTTCTCTTTGTGAATAAACATGGAGGATTTAAGTTTGATATAATTTGGATAATTTAACAGCTCATTTGATCGCAACAAAGGGTACTACTATTGCCTTTCGGTAAAAACAATAGAAGAAAAAAATGAGTTGCTAAACGTTACTTGAAATAGAGTAACTTATACCTTTAAACATTAGTTTCTAAAAATAGTTCTTTTAGTAGAATTGAATCATTCTTTGTATTAAGAATAAGTAATATTACTTATATACGACAAATAGATTCCAATTTAAGGAAAAATGTTTAAAGGTATAAAAGCATAAAGGCCATGGTCTACATTATTCAGGTATTATACTGTATATATAGACGACCTGTCTGGTGTAGTGGTCGAGAAATCGCCTACTACGCAGCGGTTGCGGGTTCGATCCCCGCACAATACAAACATTTGTGTGCATGAACATGTCTGTTTGTATTGGTCTGGGTGTTTTCTATGTATATCATGTTTGTATTTACAAACAAAAAGTATTTAAGTATTATATCCGTTGTCTGGCACCCATAACACAAGCTTTGAGTAGCTTACTTTGGGACAAGATGGCGATGTGTGGGAATGTCCAAAGGATAAAGGATTATATCTTACCATGCTATTTTTTCATTTGTATTCTTAGCTAATACCATAAAGCCGAAGAGTTTGTAAGTGTTTAACCGCGCTAATCTCAGGAACTACTGGACCAATTAAAAAAAAGTTTTTGTGTTGGATGTCTAATTTATCGAGAAAGACTTTAGGCTTAAACTTTATGCAGGGACGGAACGGCAGAGAACAAACTCAAATCGAAAATAGTTAAGATTTCTATTAAAAAAATACAATATACCTATAGACGTATGGTTGACCGGTATAGAATGGTTTTGGCATTAAGTCCGCCACATGTACAATTTTATGTTTCGTGCATGCGCAAGTTTTCAATAAATAAATATGACCCAAGTTAGTACGGTGGTTAAGTTAAAGAAATGTACAGCTGCATTATACAATAGATAACCTTGCAGTGCTTTTGTTCGCATTTAAATCACATCACCAAAGGGGTTTTGCAGAGGTTTGTTTAGTTACAAAATTATACACAAACTCACAATTAGTGTATAGCTGACTACAAATAACTCTTACAAAAATATTTGTATGCAGAGTTATTGATAATATGACCGGATCCTTTTAAGAGTTGATGGGGGAGCTCATTTGGGACAATCTTGATCCCAGAATATACTTTCCAAAAGTCAACCATTTTTAAGGAAATTTTCTTTTTAAGTTTTTGTAGGAAAACGAGATTTCTTAATTATGATAAAATTAATACCGAATGCTTTAAGATGCTGCAAGAAAATATCAACCGATACTAGCTTAACGTGCTTCATGAAGCACGGAGATGCTCGTTGTTTAGGTCACTTAAATATGGTCGGTATGGTCACTCATTAAAACACGATCGCGCCGTATGTTGTTTAACTTCGGTATCACTCGTACCCTATTTTACAAAAACGATAAATTAAAATCGATGATAATAACAGCGAAAGTAGAAAAGTTGAGGATTAAGCAGTGCGTTTTTGCTGAGTTATATTTTTATTGCAGGAATACGTTATTTTGGTAGCACGAATTAGTATATAATACATTTTTTTTTATAATAGCTCTAATAGTTCCTGAGATAAACGCGTTCCAACATATGAACTCTTCAACTTTATTGTATTTATTTTATCATTATTATGTTTCAAATAATTAATAAACAAAACTTATTTTTATCTTTAAATACATCAGTGGGGAAATTACCATTTATCGATAATTTTACTGTGCTGTGAGCTACATCCCTAGTGATGCGTATACAAGCAAACAAAGCAAATTGGACGCGATACATTGCGTGTTAACATAGCAGATTTGTTAAAAATATGCGTGGACAGTCATCAATGAATATTTTTTTTGAACTTAGTGCAAGAAAACCGCTATCATTTGAAATATCATAATTAAAAAGTGTTTTTTTTGCAAATAATGTCGAAATAACTACGTATTATTACTCATCGGTGAAAAAATACATTTTCTCACTAATTTTTTATGACCTGGCTTCACGCTCTTCAAGTAATTATAGCAAAAGACGGCATTTTTGACAAAAAATAATGCAACGCTCTTGTCACGCGACTGAAGTAGCTACGGCTCAATGCAGGCATATGCCTACAATTAAGCTCGCTGCCGCACTGATCGGGGCCATTCTAACCTTATTCATTTTTTCTATGCTATTAACTACTACCTAAAGTTTCAACGTTAAATTTATTAACAAATAAAATAAATTATAAAACATGTATACTTAGCATAAAACCACTAAGATTTGTAACTTACTAAGTTTACAGTTTTTGTTGACCAACTTATAAACAAACAACTTAAAGTATAATTAACTAAGCTACATCACTGAGTTAACCGTCGATTTTTCATAGTAAAACTTTTAGTACTTAATTTTTCTACATAATAACAAACATACATGATAGAATTGGGATTTGGGAAACTGCGCAAGAGCGTCTTCTCGTCTCAATTACCTCAGTGTCTGAAGACGAAAGTCTTCAATCAGTGTGTGTTACCAGTGATGACATACGGATCCGAAACGTGGTATCTTACTATGGGCCTTATAATGAAGCTCAAAATTACACAACGAGCGATGGAGCGGGCTATGCTCGGTGTTTCTCTACGAGATCGAATCAGAAACGAGGAGATACGTAGAAGAACCAAGGTAACGGACATAGCCTTGAGAATCAGTAAGCTCAAGTGGCAGTGGGCAGGGCACATAGCGCGAAGAACTGATGGCCGTTGGGGCAGGAAAGTCCTAGATTGGAGACCCTTCGACCAAAGACGTAGCGTAGGACGTCCACCAACAAGATGGACAGACGACCTTAAAAAGATCGCAGGATCAAACTGGATGCAGATCGCTAGTGATCGGTCGCTATGGAAAGCCGTGGGGGAGGCCTATGTTCAGCAGTGGACATCCTTTGGCTGATAATGATGATAGAATTTTACCAATACCTGCTGTTTTATTAAAAGTCTAATATTATTAATTTAGGAAATGTGTTTTGACCTTGTATTTAATGTTTTTCCGTGTCAAATTATCCCTGAAATCCGTAGGCAGTTTATTTATCAGTTTACATAGATCTAATATATTTCATACGTGTCTTTACAAACCCACTTATGGTATGATCGAGGTTTCTGACGCCTTATCACTTTCATACGAAAACTGCTTAACGACATAAATACGGGCGTAACTTTAAACAAAAGACGACGCGAAGTGCAAGCGATTTGGGCCCTTAAGATGGTAAAGCAGCGGTGTCCTCGATAGATATATATTGTGTGCCTATTGTAGTTTCAATCAACTCCCAAACCTCTTGCCTTTGAGCGCGCTCTAAATTCTCTAAAAATCTCTATTTTTTATTTTTAACAAACCTCTTTTCTTCTTTCCAGCTCTGGCCCTCTGCGATTGGTCGAATCTTCAAACAAGAAGGCGCAACCTCGCCCGTCGCCATTGCGGTCCGAAACAACACACAGACAACTTCGCCCGCATTGGATCTGTTGCCACCTTCGAATCGATCGAGCTGGTCCAGACTCTGAAATCCATCGCCAACTCTACCGAATCCAGCATCAATTTAAAACCTATTCTCATGAGCACTGCTTTGAACATGTTCAGTCATTACATGTGCAATGTCAGGTTTGATGAAGAAGACCAAGAGTTTAGAAAAATCGTTGATCACTTCGATGAGATCTTCTGGGAGATTAACCAGGGATATGCTGTCGATTTCCTGCCGTGGCTGGAGCCGTTGTATAAGAAACACATGGATAAACTATCAGGCTGGTCGCAGGATATTCGCTCATTCATTTTGTCAAGAATCGTAGAACAGAGAGAAATGACTTTGGAAACCGACGGGCCTGAGAAAGATTTCCTTGACGGGCTATTAAGAGTTTTGAGAGATGATCCGGCAGTTGACAGGAATACCATCATTTTCATGCTTGAAGATTTCTTGGGTGGACATTCATCTGTTGGCAATCTGGTCATGCTCTGTTTAGCAGCTGTGGCTAGAGATCCAGAAGTAGCCAAGAAGGTTAAACAAGAAATCGACAGTGTTACTAAAGGGAAACGAGCTGTGACGCTGTCTGATAGAAGCAACTTACCGTATACCGAAGCTACTGTCTTAGAATCCCTCAGATACGCATCGTCTCCAATCGTCCCTCACGTTGCTACAGAAAATGCTGTCATATCTGGATATGGAGTTGAAAAAGGTACAATTGTCTTCATAAATAATTACGAATTGAATACTTCAGAGCAATACTGGAAGGAGCCTCAGAAATTCGATCCGTCAAGGTTTTTGGAGCGCTCCAAAATAAGGGTTCGACGTAACTCCCAATGCGACTCTGGTATGGAATCCGACAGCGAAAGGTCAGGACCAATTAACAAAGCTTCAGAGGTAGAAAAGGAGGTAGTGTCGGTTAAGAAAAACATACCACACTTCCTGCCTTTTAGCATCGGGAAAAGAACGTGCATCGGTCAGACCCTCGTCACGACGATGAGCTTCGTTATGTTCGCGAGTATAATGCAAGAGTTTGATGTAGCCGCTGAAAATTTAGAAGACTTGAGACAAAAACCCGCCTGTGTGGCGCTACCCAAAGACACATTTCACCTTTACTTAGTGCCTAGAAAACACTAAACTCAGTAATTTATTTTTTTGTAAATAACTCCTTGGCGGCTTAACGTGTTTTTATCGATCAAAAACATTTTAGAGAATTTAGCTTTTTTTTCAGAAATTTTAGAGATTTCTTAAATGTTTAGTAAATTTTTAAACACAGTCAGCCGCTAAGCAGCGCTCAAATTATTAATTTATTCTTCAAAATAAGCAACACATAGGTTAACTTGTTTTTGGGTAAGCGAAATGTTGGGAATTTCCTTTAAAAATGACATCTAGCACTGCGTATATTGGAGAATTTTCTCTCAAAAAGTTATGTGATCAGATTTTTATTAACATAAAAACGACTGCTTCGTTAATGGATTATTGATAGTCATAAGTTTTTTATAACCATGTCAAACATATTGTAGAACTGTGTAGATACATTTTTTGGAAGTATTGAAGGAAAATTTTAGCGTAGTTCATGAGAATTATTTGATGCATTTACTTAGCGTAGAAACATATTCCTGTTCTATTTATCACTTACACCAGCATTTAAAACGTTCCTTTTAGATTTTAAATAGTCCGTTTTTTTATTGAAAGTGTTTTTTTAGATTTCTACAATGGCTGTATGTAGTATGACTGTGAATAAATATTATAATTAGAGTTTAGTTACTATGAATGTTCAATTATTACATTCACATTGACCATTAGGCCCAGAATTGTTTTAATTATGTGTTTTAAAAATGTTTTTTTTTGTAGAAATATCTATGTAATGCTTTTCCAAAATAACAAAAAAAAAACTGTAACGAGTAGATCTATAACTTTCGGTTTGTTTTTTAATTTTTAGTTACTGTATTTAGTTTCAGATTTAGTTTTTTTTTTCTAATTAGTTTTTCGTTCTACTTTTCTGTATTCGTTATCAACTTTGGGTCTTTTTAAAGCTAAATTGTTTACGAATATTTCCAAATTAGTTTGAATGTTTCCGAGTGAATCTAAATGTCAAATGTATATTAGTTTAGTAAATTAGTAAAATAGTTGAGATTGTGAAAGATGGATGTAATAGAACTGGAAATTATAGTTATATATTGCAATGAATTTCTTGTGGTTTCTCTTACTTTTCAACCTACACTTTGTTTTATAGTTTAGCCGCTCAGAGAATGCTATTGGCAGGGGGGTGTCACTCAGAAGTTTAGCTACGTTCAAGCAATTCGGTACGCTGAGCATAAATGAGCGCGGGGCTGCCGCTCGCGTACCGCGTCACGCGCCTGTGAATGTGTTTATATTCCCAGCCTGTGACTGACTACGTTACAACAAAATGACTTATAATAATTTAATATGTATTCCTAATTATGACATTATTTGAGGTATATAGGTTTGAGTTTAAGATCCTACCCAGTTACTTACGTCAATCTAACTTAAAATAAACAGAATCAGGCCAATAAACTTACTTTAAATTTTGCATAATATTTATAAGTACCTACTGAAGTACTTAAGTAATTTTGTGTTAGGATTATACGTAGTCTAAAATCTAATAGTCCAAGAGCTATAGTTCATTATTTTACTTTTGCTATATGTATATATAATATCACCCCTAATACCCCAATAAAATAAATCTCGAATTTGATAGCCTTCTATTTTTGAAGTCCGTTGAAAGCACTTATATAGGTACGATAGATAAGGCTCACATCAATAAAAGTCTCTTTTATAGTTAGAACGGACAATAGCAAGTTAAGGTTAACACTGTGGTATTTTATGCAGTTGACATTAGGGCTAGTTTGTAACAAAATTGTGTAACCTTAAATGCTGGCGAATGTACCGGTTTCAGCACATCAGGTTACCTACTTTTCTTGCAAACTAGCCTTTATTACAACCGCATAAGATACCGCAGTGTTTACCTTGACGTGCAGTTAGTTATCCTTACTACAATTTTATATGGTTAGGTGTGATTTACATCTATGTGTGTTTGGTGTGTACTTTTATTTCTCCGAGTTCAGTAATTTTGAACGAAATACTCGGACAGGGTAAAAACTTATTTTAATATTTAATGAACGCTTACACTATTAATTACTTTCTCCGATACGAGTAGAACACAGTCAAGGAATGTGCTAGCTTCTAGACTATAATATTTTTTTTGGTATAACGCGTACATTACCTACGTGTATGTTCGTGCCACGCGCCGCTCGCAACCTTGACACATTCAAAGGCCACAAAACTGCGATAGCGTTACGCGTTAGAAAGAGACACGAATATTTTGGAGATGAAACAAGTAATGAATGAAAATCGTGCGAAGTGAATTGCACTTTATTGCGTTGCAGCGAAAGTGGCTTTTACTTTATCTTTCTTATCACAGTAATCGTTCTGTTCGTAGTACTATTATATTTGTTGTGCTATTGGTAAGAATGGACCATTCTAACGTGTCACGTGCCCCCCGCTTCCCCGCTCACCCCCCGCGTTCGTCAGTTTTGTTTCGATACAGTTCATTTTTGCATACTTTTCTCACCACGCAATGACAGTGATAGGTCCAGTTTTAGGGTTCCGTAGCCGATGGCAAAAAACGGAACCTGCCTGTCTGTCTGTTTGTCTGCCGTCCGTATGTCACAACCACTTAATTCTGTAACTATAAGCATCACACTGATGAAATTTGGTAGGAAGATGTTTCTTGTTAACCGCTAAACGATTCTCATACAATAAAATAAAAATAATGATAAATATTTAAGGGGGGACTCCCATACATGATTCTAAAATCGATTGTTTTACAAACCTATGCGTGTGGGTCTATGGATAGGTCTTTTCCAGAGGTTTCTATAACCATTTTCTCTCAAAGTCTAACGTTTGAGAAATGTTAAAAAGAGCGTTCCTCCCATCTAACTTTAAAACTAACGAGTGTAAATTTTGGGAAATGGAAATATGTAGATCTTGACAAATACTTTTAACGAAAATTGGTGTGAACGAGATCGAACTAGTCATAGAAAAAATGAATAAGGTTAGAATGGGTTTGATCGATCGTTTGTATGGGAACCTCTGTCGCCGGTGGGAGTTACCGCGCTGTTGCTGCAGTGTTTCAAGTACCAATCAAAGAATCAGCGCAACTATATTACAAACCAATCACAATGTCCGCTAGGAGCTCTGTGATTGGTGTCATTAGTACTTGAAACCAACTACCAATCACAGAGCCGCTAGCGGTGAAACCACCAATCCTCATTCAGATACGTTCGTTATTTTATGTCAAAATACTAGTGATGTGGTAAAAGTCGATTATTTCGGTTGATAAATTCAATTACCGGTGTAATGTTGTTTCTCAATATGAATCAACATGTAGGATTTAGGTTTGAGTTAATTTGGATAATTTTACAGTTCATTTGATCGCAGCAAGGGTTTTACTAGGTATTGCTTTTCGGTAAAAACAATATAAGAAAAAATGGAGTTGCTAAACGTTACTTGAAATATAGTAACATAAACATTAGAATAGTATCTAAAATTAATTTTATTAGTAGAGTTGTATCATTCTATGTATAAAAAAAGTAATATTTTTTATATAAGACATATCCAATGTTAAGAAATGGTAAGAAAAGTGTTTAAAGGTATTTGCATGGTCTACATTATTCAGGTATTATATATTACAATGATATTTATTCATTCATATTCGTATCTAATACTATAAAGCTGAAGAGTTTATATTAAATTATTGTATTGTTTGTATTTGTTGTATGTTAAACGCGCTAATCTCAGGGCTTACTGGACAGATTTAAAAAATATTTTTGGGTGGGATGTCTGATTTATCGAGAAAGACTTTAGGCCAGAACTTCACGTTGGGACGGGAGGGGAGGGAGCAAACTCAAAACAAAATGTATATTATAGTAACATAAACAGACTTAAAATAATACTACTCAAACTTTTTGAAGTGAAAACTTCTTTAGCGGCGTTGAGCACTTTTGTGGGATGGGGGAAAAATGTGAAACTCGCGTCAGGACACGTGGGCTGATCGAAAAACCGTAAGACGGTTGGCGAAATTATGGATGTAAGTTGATTTTTCTGAGAGATAAACTTTTTAATGTAATTTAATATAATATAAATTGTAATGTTTGTGTACGATAGCGCAATAAATAAATATTGTATTCTATAAAAATATTATATTATTATTGTATTATTATTATTATTATTATTGTATTCTATCACAAAAATGATAGTACTTTTATATTGATAATAAGAGCAATTCATTCAAAATTATTCCCTAACTATTCCAAAAAATCAAAAATACACAACGTTGATATTCAAGTTTTCAGTTTTGCCGGCACTCCCGGAGTGCAATTTTGTGTTTTTTTTTATTTTAAATTCATTTATTTTTTGGAAAATAGTTAAGATTACAATTAAAAAAATACAAAATACTTATAGATCTATGGTTGACTGGTAGAGAATGCTTTTGGCATTAAGTCCGCCATATGTACAGTTTTATGTTTCGTGCATAAAAATTTATATAAATGAATATGATGAGTTAGAATGTTTTTGACACTCACAGTGTCATATTTTTTATTCATAAAGATGAAATAAGAAACCAAAAATAAGCGCACGGGCGGGACTCCAGCAATTTTCTGGCTAACCGGGCCAAAACACTCTACCGTTGATCTACCGTGGTGTCTGTCTGACCTTGCGAAATTTGTGGTCTCTCATGGATACGTCATTACTCGTGACGTTCAGCGCCATCTACCCGTCTTGTTTATGCAACAGTAGGCCAAGTATGATAAATATGACCCAAGATAGTATGATGGTTAAGTTTAAGAAATGTACAACTGCGTGATACAACAGTTAACCTAGCAGTGTTTTTGTTCGTGTTTTAATCACGTCACCAAAGGAGCGTTGTAGAGGTTTGTAAAATTACAGAATTATATGCAAACTAACAAAAAGTGTATATGTAGGTACTGACTTCAAATAACTGGCTTACAAAAGTATTTCATCAGTTTTAACCCCATAGTATACTATCAAAATTCAACCATTTCTGAGGAAATTTTCTACCTTTAATTTAAATATCAACCGATACTAGCTAACCAACTAAACGTGCTTTTTGAAGCACGGAGATGCTCGTTTTTTAATTGCAGTAATACGTTGTTTAGGTTGCACGAATAAGAATACAATTAAGATTTTTTTTTTCAAATAGCTTCAGTAGTTCCTGAGATAAGCGCGTTCCAACATACAAACTCTTCAGCTTTATTATATTTATTTATTTAATAAATTTCAAAAAAATAATAAACATTTTTTATATTTGCAAATAAATCTTGTTAATCTCTTAATTCATCAGTACGGATATTACCTTTTATCGATATTTTTACTGTGCTGTGAGTTACATCCCTAGTGATGCGTATGCAAGCAAACCAACCAAATTGGACGCGATACATTGCGTACTAAGATAGAAGATTTGTTAGAAATATGCGTGGACTGTCATCAATGAATATTTTTTTTTAAACTTGGTGCAAAGAATCCGCTGTCATTTGAAATATCATAATTTAAAAGTGTTTTTTTGCAAATAATGTCGAAATAACTACATTTTATCACTCTCCAGTGAAAAGATACACTTCCTCTCTCATTTTGTATAACCTGGCTTCACGCTCTGCAAGTAATTATAGCACAAGACGGCATTTTTGACAAAAAATAATGCAACGCTCTTGTCACGCGACTGAAGTAGCTACGGCTCAATGCAGGCATATGCCTACAATAGTAGCACGCTGCCGCACTGACCGAGGCCATTCTAACCTTATTCATTTTTTCTATGGAACTAGTAGTTTTTAAGATAGAGCACATTTTCAATAACCGCAAACATAACTTTGTTATTTATAAAAATACTATGAAAAACAAAGTTACATTTGCTGTCAACAAAATATTGTGGTATTTTAGCTAAGTGGAAGTAAGTGGATTCCCAAAGGTTCAGTTAAAGTTGGCACGGAACCCTCAGTGCGCGAGTCCGACTCGCACTTGGCCGGTTTTTATAATACCAGGTAGTGATTCAGATTGGTTGCATTGCACCTAGTGATGTGCCGTTTCCAGGAATTTGGGTACTTTTAGGAATATTCCCGAGTAAGTTTCCGGCGTAAGAATTATCGTAAGATCGAGATGTATGGCGTGATCTGTGGCCATAGTGCGAGTCAAAGCGATACTTACTCGATCAAACACATCAAGCTACTTAACGTGAATTTTGATGGGATTGAAGCAGCGCCATCTAGTGGCTTACGTTTACACTAAACAGCCCCATATAAATTCACGTTTGATCGAGTAAGTCCTGCTCCGACTCGCACTACGGCCTCTGGTGACGGAGGCCAAAACTCACTTTGGGTCGACGAGTAAGCCAAGTAAGTAAGGAAGTTTCCGGTAATATTGGAAATATTAGGTAATATTCCTTGTCTGTAAATTTATATTTTTTTGTGTATGTTTGTAGTATTAGCATTAATTCAATTACACTTTAGAGCGCAAATTACATTGGTTATAAATTTTAAGGTTTTGTTAATCCATGAAATGAGTTGTGCTAATTGCGAAAGAATACCTCTAAACATACATTTTGATGTAAGTTTTAAGGTCGAATTAGTTCGCGTTTTTTGTGGAATCAAATAAAAATCTTTTGACCTAAGATAACATTTTATTCATAAATCACATATTATAAAATTTAAAAATGAGTTAATATATTGCTTTTCCGTTAATAAATAATATCTACAGCCTCTCTCTTCAACGTCCAGCAGTAGTCTGCTAACATAGCAGGACTTCATTTGCCCTGATATCGCTGTTCCATGCCTGAAATATCCTGGTGAACACGTTTACCATGTTCGTCGCTAATATCTCCCATATTTTCAGGACAAATATCCAAATTTGAGTCGAGTATTTTTAGGGACATTTTGCAACCGAGAGCGAACAATGCTTGGATCATATTCTTAACCAGGTTTTCATAGTCTTCAGATTGTTTTTTACCCAAGTAATTTTATAAACTTTTATCATGGATGTCCAGGTCGGTTTTTCCTTGCTATTCAATGTGCTTTCAAAAGTTTTGTCATTCATTAATTCTTGTATTTGAGGTCCTACGAAAATTCCTTCTTTTAACTTACCATCTGTCATTTTTGTAAACTTTTTTTTAAATATTGAAAAGCTTGACCTTCGCGATTAAGTGCTTTTACGAAGTTTTTCATCAATCTTAAATTTATATGCAGAGGTGGTAAAATAATATAAGAGATGGTATAATATAATAGCCCATCTCGCAAGTATTTACCACAACTCTAGCATATTACATGCGGAACCCAGAGCTTGTCTTGATTTTTCACTGGTATTCCGAAATAAAGTTCGTAAGCACGACAGATTCTGGTACTGAAGTTTGCGCTCGTATTTTTTTAGTGAATTGATACACTAATTGTATTTTCACGGTGTTTGATAGCGAATGCCAGTGCAATCTTAACGTTCTTTATGAAGTTAGCCGTCCTAGTAAAAAAAATTAACTTTAAAAAAAAGTAAAAACCGACTTCGAAACTAAAATTCACTTAAAAGTCTTAAATAAACTATTTAAGATTTTTAGCGAATTTTGGTTTTGAAGTCGGTTTTTACTTTTTTTTAAAGTTAATTTTATTTCTTCATTTTTAGAGATTACAGGAGAATGGGGGGGGGGGGGGGTTACCTTATGACTCTGTTTTTTAAGAAGCTACAAACTACCTATTATAAGTTCTTTCATTATAATTACTGAACTCCTAAGTGTTAAGGAGTTCCACCATCAGCTCAGCCCCACAAGATGTTGACTATTAGACGTAACAACATGTCAACATTAAGATAAGAAACACTACACGTGCCTTTAAAATTTGAGGGTTTCCCTCGATTACACCAAGATCCCATCATCAGATCCCAAATTGAAAAAAAAAATGGGACCAACTAGAAGGTATACCC
Organism: Pyrausta purpuralis; assembly: GCA_963924145.1. Classification (NCBI taxonomy): domain Eukaryota; kingdom Metazoa; phylum Arthropoda; class Insecta; order Lepidoptera; family Crambidae; genus Pyrausta; species Pyrausta purpuralis. The sequence goes on along the minus strand of OZ001670.1, from coordinate 5,022,525 downwards.
TCTAAGTAGGCGAAACAATTTTTCGAATCGCTTGACAAACGACTGAGATACGAGGTAACAAACATACAAAAACCAAAATGCACTAAAAAGTCCTTAATAAACTCTTCACCATTAAATGGAAAGGAACCCGTTTTAGGCAAACAATTTCTTTTTGGAGTCGGTGCTGTGATAGTTGATGCTTGATGGTCAAAGTGATGGCACCGACTCCAAAAAGAAATTGTTTGCCTAAAACGGGTTCCTTTCCATTTAATGGTGAAGAGTTTATTAAGGACTTTTTAGTGCATTTTGGTTTTGAAGTCGGTTTTTGCTTTTTTTTTAAAGTTTATTTTATTTCTTCATTTTAGTGATTACATAAGAGGGGGGGGGGAGTTGCACCTTATGATTCTATTTTTTAAGAAGCTACAAATTACCTGTCATAAGTTCCGTCATTATAATTACTGAACTCCTAAGCGTTAAGGAGTTCCACCATCAGCTCAGCCCCACAAAATGTTGACTATCAGACGTAACAACACGTCAACATTATGATTCTAGTTAAGAAACACTATACGTGCCTTTTAAATTTCAGATCCCAAAATGAAAAAAATGGGACCAACTAGAAGGTACACCCTCTAAGTAGGTGAAAAAAAAATTCGATTCGGTTGACAAACGACTGAGATATGAGGTAACATACATACAAAAAAAAAATACAGTCGAATTGATAACCTCCTCCTTTTTTGAAGTCGGTTAAAAAAAAACATACAGTCAAATTGATAACCTCCTCCTTTTTTGAAGTCGGTTAAAAAAAAAACATACAGTCAAATTGATAACCTCCTCCTTTCTTGAAGTCGGTTAATAACGAACAAGTCGAAACTTGCGAGAGTGCGGCGAACGCAATACAAGATTAAACTTGCATAGCTCGATAACTCGAACTAAGACATTCCCAGTAAATTACTGGAAATTGGGAACATTCCCAGTAAATTCCTGGAAGTTGGGAATATTCCCCTCCGCCATCTCTCATTGCACCTAAAGACCACACTACACAGGCCGTTCAAATAAACTTTGTAAACCAATAAGATGAGGTCAGGCGGAGCGCAGGATCTTTCACAGTGCAGTTGCCATGACAATGATTTTATGCATAGTTCTGTAACAAAATGTGTTATGAACAGCAGAGTGTCTAGTATAAATTATTAGCGTTATTTAAGTTAGCGTTAACCGCCATAAAATAAAACACTAAGAGTGTTTTATTTTAAGGCGGTTATTTTTTTATGAAAAAAAATATATTTCGACGACTTTAGTCATTGTTTAAGTTGAATTGTGCTTCATTGAACTAAAATTGTTATTATAACCTTCCTTCCTCCCTCCCTCCTCGATGTAACAAATACTTAAGGGAAAACCGCATCAAAATCAGTCTGGCGCAACGCGAGCCCTCCGAGCGAGAACCTCCTTAAAAACGAATGAAACCAAATTTGTCTTATTCCGTAAAGTTTTATGGGTTGGAAAACGTTATGGCAAGCATATTTTGACCGCAAATGTAGGCAATTCCTTCAATTCCTGATGAATGCCTGTAGCACAGGTGCGACGAGCCCAACTAATTTGAGCTAAATATTTGCATTATATTTTTATACTAGCGGTCCCCCGCGACTTCGTCCGCGCGTTTTGAGTTTGCTCCCTCCCCTCCCGTCGCAGCGTGAAGTTTTATATCCTTAAGCCTTTATCGGTTCGGCAGTTCCTGAGATAAGCGCGTTCAAACCAAATAAATAACTGTGTGTATAATACACCTCTAAAAATGAGGCATTATTTTTTTACAAATTTATTAACATAAAAATGGTTGTAGTAAGTCAACCATAAAAGATAGACTTATGCTTTCGCGGACTTTATTATAGAACTCTTAATGCTGAACAATCCTGTCATACATGATTTTTGTGTAACTTAAGCGGTTTTCGCAGCGTATGCAGCGGAAGCTCTCAAAAGGAATATCTTTCTCCCGTTTTCGCAACATTTTTCATTTCTGCTGTGGTATTATGAGTCGTATCTTTATGTTATATAGCCTAAAGCCTTTCTCGATAAATGGACTATCCAACGTAAAAATAATTTTTCAAATCGGGCCAGTAGTTTTTGAGATTAGCGCGTTCAAACAAACAAACAAACAAACTCTTCAGCTTTATAATATTAGTATAGATTGTTGTTCAATTGTATTTATTTATTTATTTACTAACATTAGTATAATAAAACCCTGTTACTGACACATAATATGGATGCGAATCTTTAGTAAATGATTTAAATTAAATTACTGTACTAGTAGTATATGTGACCGCGTGTGGGGTGCTTGAAACACGTGGTATAAATCTTCAAGTTCTTCTCCAATGGATTGGAGAGAAGAACCTGAAGATTTATACTTCGTGTTTATTATTCAAGCACCCCACACGCGGTCACAACAAACAAAAGGTACATATGGCGGACTTAATGTTAAAAGCATTCTCTACCAGTCAACCATAGGTCTAAACAGAGAAAATTCTGACGGCGTGAAGGAAGTGATAGAAGGGCAAAAGAGAGAGCTTGATGAAAACTACAATAGGTATTTAAAACAAAAAAAAACATACATACTACTTATTACATAAATAATAATAATAGTCCTCCTAGCCGAGTTCGACTATGGTGGCCAGTCACAACGACTAACCGACTGCGCGGGACATATTATAGTTCACAAGTGTATGCGCAAACACAGGTACACTCTCTATTCCTTTTACTCTCATAGCCCTTAGGGACAGCAATCTGACACGACCGGAGAGAGGTCAGGCGCAGGACCAACAGCGCAACGTGCTTTCCGATGCACGGGGGTGAAACACCGCCAACTTCCAAACTCCAGGCTACCCTGAGAATTTCTGAACAGAAAAAACTGTGAAAGCACTCCGGGAGTGCCGGCAGAAGTGAAAACTTGAATATCAACGTTGTGCATTTTTGATTTTTTGGAATAGTTATTATCAATATAAAAGTACTATCATTTTTGTGATAGAATACAATAATAATAATAATAATACAATAATAATAATAATAATAATAATATTTGTCCATATCTTGCAATAGTCTTACACAAACCGGGGGTTGTCCTTGGGTACACTTGTATAGTGCATACAGGGATAATCGTCGGTTTGTGTCACACAGCTTTTAGATTAATGTTGTCAAACGGGCCTCTGCGTGTTGGCTTCGGCCCCATGTACGCCTTCCAAAGGTCCGGAACCCTGTGGTCCCGAGATAGGAAAATGACCAACATAATAATAATAATAATAATAATTGTATAGGGCCCCCCAAAGTCTAACCTTACGTCCGTGCTTGAACATCTAAGCCACGTGGGGGGCGGACACTCGAAACGAATTAACAATACGAGTGACAAACAGGGCCATAGCAACCCAACCTATGGAGATGCAGAATAGGAAGTATAATTTACGGCCGCTTCCCGGGGGCTATCGCCGGGGCACACCTGGAGCCGACGCTGGGTGTTCCAGCATGCGAACCGTCGGCGGCGAGTTGTGCAGGCTGGCACTCGCCGGGCATGCACCCGAAGATGCTACAGCCAGAGATCCACCATCAGAGTATCACCGGTGTCATCAACGCAAAGTTTGTTTGAATCACCGAGGTCATCACCACAGTTTTTTGAACAATTAGGTTTATCCCGTTCGTCAACAGTTTCACCCATATCAGTAGATGTTGTACAGGAGGCAGACGCCACAAAACCTGTACCCACTACGGATAACAAAAAAGCGCGAAAAAGATGGAGCGATGACATGAAAAAGTTCATCTGGCGCACATATCTTATACTTTCAAAACTGGAGCAAGAAAAACGTGGCTACTTGGAACAACTTCACTAAAAATTTACTGAAGCATTCCCCGAAATGGGTGCTTCACGACAACGAATTAGCGACCAAAGGAGGGCAATTATCCACAATAAATTACTATCACAACAAATCCTAGATGATATTAGAATAGAAGTCGCAGGCTCTTTAAATCAAACCCAACCAATTACAACAAAAACGCAGTGTACACAAGGAAGAATGAGATGGACCGATGAGATGAACGAGACGCTTATGTTTTGTTACTATAGAGTTACAGACCTAGAACAAAATATGACAATATGGAGGAAAAAGCTACACGAAAAGTTTATTGACCACTATCCACATCTCTCACATCTTTCGGAACAACGCATATCGGATCAAAAAAGAGTCATACTAAGAAACAAATTAATCACAAAACCAAAACTAAACCAAATTAAAAAAGCAGTAGAAGACGAATTGAGCATTATTGCCGTAAATAAAGAATCAATGAATCACTGTTTACCTGGTGAAACACAGGGCATAGATATTCCCGATTCCGCAAACACAATTAATTCAACGCAGTTAACTGACCAATCCCAAGAACGAACTCCAGCCACACAAATACCGACCCGATATGATCACTTTTATTTAGATGAGAAAATAATAGAAGAACAATTTGATACTACTCTAAGTCAGTTCTTGAATACTGACCCCACATCCAGGCCGTACATACCAAAGCAAAAACCATCACGAAAGCTATCGTACATAGTAGACCAACTAAATAAAAACATCCTCCCTAAACACTTAAAGACTAATCAAGATTTCATCACCCTACAGACAATAATCTATTCTGCAGCTGACTCAGCAGCCATATGCAATGGCTCAAAAATACATGATGTCGGCAATAAAGAATCTGGTAATACGCGGATTAATAAACCTAAGTGGCAGAGGCGGCTAGAGAAGAAAATACATAAACTACGAGCAGACATAGGACACCTAACACAATTCATAAATGGCAATAGGAACAACAAAATAGTCAGAACAGTAGATCTTATAAAAAACAAATTTAGGATACATGCCACATATGAGGTACCAAACACAACATTAGAACAGTTTCTTGATACATTAAAACAAAAACTAAATGCCAAGGCTAGCCGTCTAAAGCGATATCTCACATGTACAAAAAGGAAAAAACAAAATGCCAGCTTTAGTAGTAATGAAAAGTACTTCTACCGGAACATGTCAAACGAAAATACACAACCTACACAAAATAACTTAGAACTACCTACACCGGAAGCAATGCATAAATTCTGGGCCGATATATGGCAGAACCCAATAGAGCACAACAACAACGCCTCTTGGCTACAAGAAGTGAATGAAACACCTGAATTTGCTAATATGGAGTTTGAACATATATCGGCCGAGCGAGACATTTATACAGGTAATTTTACGTCTGCATAACTGGAAGGCACCCGGAACTGATCACATTCACAACTTTTGGTACAAAAAGTTCACATGCACCCACCCCCACATACACAACAATATTAACAATTTCATTCAATCACCAAACACAATTCCTAAATACATAACCCAAGGTATTACATACATGATCCCGAAAGATAACGACACAAAAAACCCAGCCAAATACCGTCCAATAACTTGTTTACAGACTATATATAAAATAATTACAGCTTGTGTATCAGAAATTATATATAAACATCTTTCAACAAATAACATACTAGCCGAAGAACAAAAGGGCTGTAAAAAATACAGTCAAGGATGCAAAGAACAACTTACAATAGATTCAATAGCTATGAGAGAAGCAATGAGAAAAAGAAAAAACATACACACAATGTTTATAGATTACCGAAAAGCATTTGATTCCGTTCCACATAGCTGGCTTATAGATGTACTCAAAACATACAAAATACATCCAACAATAATATCATTTTTAAGATATTTGATGCCGAATTGGGAAACTGCACTCAAAATCAAATGCGACAAGGAAACGTCCATAGTCACAGAACCGATTCACATACAACGTGGGATATTTCAAGGGGATGCACTCAGTCCGTTGTGGTTTTGTTTAGCGCTGAATCCACTCTCGCTGCTTCTAAATAAAACTCAGGTAGGGTACACCTTTAAACAAAATGACGAACAACATGTACTATCCCACCTCAATGGATGATATAAAGCTCTACGCGTCAAATAAAAAAGGATTGTTTGAATTAGCAGATGTCACGCAGCGGTTCTCAGAAGACATTTGCATGCAGTTTGGAGTAGATAAATGTAAAATAAATTCAGTACAAAAAGGTAAGCTACAAAATAATTGTTTTACGCTTAAAACGGGAGAAGAAATCACGCCTATGGATGAAAATTCTACTTACAAATATTTAGGTTTTCAGCAATCCAGACAGATACAGCAAAAACAGACCAAAATCTCATTAAAAAACAAATTCAAACACAGATTAAAGATGATTCTCCGAACGCAACTTTACTCTAGAAACATGATTAAAGCTATTAACGCCTATGCTATCCCAATTTTAACATACTCATTTGGAATTATTAATTGGTCACAGTCAGATTTAAAATCCTTGCAAAGAATAATTAACACACATCTTACACTACACAGAAAACATCACCCTAAATCTTGTACCCAGCGATTAACTTTACCTCGTAAAGAAGGAGGAAGAGGCCTCATAGACATAACGAATTTACACAATAGACAGATAACAACACTCAGACAGTACTTCCATGAAAAATCAGTAGACTCTTCCCTACATAGATGCGCATCGCTCATTGACAATAAACTGACACCACTCAACTTACGCGATACAAGTACACAGAAAAATGAAAGCATTATAGACAACAAGAAGAAGATTGAAGAATGGTCACAGAAAGCGCTTCATGGGAGACACCGAGCTGACCTTTGCCATAACTATGTCGACATGGATGCGTCGAACGAGTGGCTTAAGAAAGGTGAGCTTTTCCCTGAAACCGAGGCTTTTCTGCTAGCAATCCAAGATCAAGTAGTAGCAACGCGAAATTATAGAAAACACATCACCAAAGAAATACAACTAGATTCCTGCCGTCATTGCAATAGTGGACCAGAAACAATACAGCATATCACCGGAGCTTGTAAGACATTAGTTCAGACTGACTATAAACACCGCCACGACCAAGTTGCTTCGATAATCCACCAGCACCTTGCATACAAACTGAAATTTGTCATAGAGAAGATACCATACTACAAATATTCACCAACCACAGTTTTCGAAGACCACAATTACAAATTATACTGGGACAGAACATTATTAACAGATAAAACCATCCATTTCAATAGGCCCGACATAACATTACATGATAAAATACACAGAACAATATACTTAATAGACATCGCAATACCGAATACACACAATATACAAGCAACCATATCTGAAAAAATATCCAAATACCACGACTTAGCTATTCAACTAAAAACTCAATGGAAGGCGCACACCGTACATGTAATACCAATTGTAATTTCGTCCACAGGAGTGGTTCCCAAACTACTGACGCAAAGCATGGAAGCACTAGATATCCCTCATAAAATAATCACCTTACTCCAAAAAGCCACCATCCTTAACACTTGCCGAATCACCCGCAAGTTCTTGAACTCCGGTTCCACAGCACTTCACCCTTTGAAGCTTGGTTGAGGCCCGCGTCAGAGGAGTTTAATACCCATCCCACGATGGAGAAAGACAGTCTTAAAAATATATAATAATAATAATAATAATATAATATTTTTATAGAATACAATATTTATTTATTCCGCTATCGTACACAAACATTACAATTTATATTATATTAAATTACATTAAAAAGTTTATCTCTCAGAAAAATCAACTTACATCCATAATTTCGCCAACCGTCTCACGGTTTTTCGATCAGCCCACGTGTCCTGACGCGAGTTTCACATTTTTCCCCCATCCCACAAAAGTGCTCAACGCCGCTAAAGAAGTTTTCACTTCTTACATCCATAATTTCGCCAACCGTCTCACGGTTTTTCGATCAGGTCACGTGTCCTGACGCGAGTTTCACATTTTTCCCCCATCCCACAAAAGTGCTCAACGCCGCTAAAGAAGTTTTCACTTCAAAAACCCAGGTACATATTTTTGGCCCGACCCGGGGATCGAACCCGGGACTTCTGGCGCAGCCGTCGCTTTAAAGTGCGACCCTCTCACCGCTGCGCGACCGAGGCAGTTATTACATAAATACCGTATACATTAATACATAATTTTGGAGTAATAAACATAAACATAGTACATACACATAATAATAATACTAATGTAGTACTGTAGAGCTCGCAGCTCTACAAGTGAGTGTTAACTGTATTTGAAAGAAAGAAATGCCTGAGTATGAAATGCATGAGTATATAATTTCGAGGCTAGGCTCCTCCGACCCGCGACGGCCGGTATAGATAACCTCCGTGGTGTAGAAACACGCTGGGTTTCAAGGTGTTGCCGCTCCGAGTTCCCGGGTTCGATTCCCGGTCAGGTCAATGTAGAAATCAGAACGTTCGTATTGTCTCGGGTCTGGGTGTTGTGGTACCACTGTTGTTCCTGATTTCCACAACACAAGTGCATTAGCTACTTTGGGATCAGAGCAATGTACGTAGTCGGCGTCCAATATTTATTTTATTTATTTATTTAGTACTCATGTAGCTCTATCCACTACAAAGCTAACGAAACGAAATAGACTTTTTCATAGACGAGTTTAAATAACTATCGTTATTTGATATTTATATACAATAGCGGTCCCCCGCGACTTCGTCCGCGCGTTTTGAGTTTGCTCCCTCCCCTCCCGTCGCAGCGTGATGTTTTATATCCTTAAGCCTTTCTCAATAAATAAGCTATCTAAAACAGAAATATTTTTTCAAATCGGTTCAGCAGTTCCTGAGATAAGCGCGTTCAAACCAAACAAACTCTTCAGCTTTATAATATAATTAGCGCAAGCGCACGTTGTACTTAAGCTGCGAACATTATTTTGGTGCGGAGTTATGTTAAAACTGTGATAGCTCCTAAGATATTTATTGGAATCAAATGATATAAAGGGCAACTTTGTTCTAAATGAAATGGTCGTGATGATGAATGTATTTATTTTGATAAGAATAAATACCTGTGTGTACAATACACCTCTAAAAATGATGCATTATTTTTTACAAATTTATTAACATAAAAAAGGTTGTAGTAAGTCAACCGTAAAAGATAGACTTATGCTGTCGCGGACTTTATTATAGAACTCTTAATGTTGAACAATCTTGTCATACATGATTTTTGTGCAACTTTAGCGGTTTCCGCAGCGTACGCAGCGGAAGCTCTCAACAGGAATATCTTTCTCCCGTTTTCGCAACATTTTTCATTGCTGCTGTGGTCTTGTGAGTCGTATCTTTATGTTATATAGCTTAAAGCCTTCCTCGATAAATGGACTATCCAACATAAAAATATTTTTTCAAATCGGGCCAGTAGTTTCTGAGATTAGCGCGTTCAAACAAACAAACAAACAAACTCTTCAGCTTTATAATATTAGTATAGATGTGTTTGTTTCTGAATCCGGATAGGAGGTGAAAGTAAAACTAAAATGAAACAAAAAATCAAACTTTTAAAAAAAAACAGCTTCTATTTAACGATGTAATTCACATCACATTATGTACGAGGACGCTACGTGCAAAAATGACGATTACTCAGTACAAAATGCTAGCAAACGCAATCTTATTCAAATAATTAGTTTTTTTTTAAATTTATTTTAATTATTTGCATGAAAAAAACATTTATTATTTTATTTGTAATCTGTGAAGAGTGGCAACATTGATTTACTAGATTGTCTATGGACACAAAAAAATAAAAAGGGGCGTTCGTTAGATGGCGATAAATTATCGAAATAAATATAATTAAATCGATTAATTGATTCTGAAGTCAGTGTTTCATTTAAAGTGTGTGTTTGCTGACACTAAATGTGAATTTCATTGTTCAATATATCCATTTTTCGTTTGTCCTTTTTGTTTTATTTTAAGTCCACTTTTACCTCCGTTCCGTATTGCACATTAAACCAAGGACACACTGTTTAAACCCCTTATTTTCATTATCTTCATGACCCACGGGCCACGCCAAACAATATCTCCTGAAGTTAACGAAATGACATAATAAAATATTCAGGAACACAGAGTTTTCATGTACGTAACACCCAAAGCGAAATTTCTGTAGTCTTTTTGCTGTAACTACTTTTTTGCCGAAACTGAAACCGAGCCTTCAGTCCGACACTAGAGAGATAACAATTTTCCAAACCAATGAATAAGTTTTTATTTGTCATATTTCGGTATGTCTGTTAAATGATGGTTTCAAATGTATAAATTTAATATTTTAAAAGTGAGTTGTCATTTGTGTGTTGGCTACAAATTTAAAAAATATATACGCGTTTGAAAGAGCAGTGAAAGTTTTACAAAGTGAATTTTTGTAATGCCTCTCAGTCAGGGTAAGGGAAGCGACCCTCTTTTGCATAGTATATTATCGATGAATTTGCCGTAGAATATGTGGCTGAAGTATAGGAGGTCCAATTCCAAACACACTATATTGTATTCATAAAGATGAAATAAGAAACAAATAATTGCGCACGGGCGGGACTCGAACCAGCAACTTCTTGACTAACCGGGCCAAACGCTCTACCAATTGAGCTACCGTGCTGTCGGTCCGACCTTGCGAAATTTGTGGTCTTTTATTATTATATACGGTAGCTAAATTGGTAGAGCGTTTGGCCCTGTTAGCCAAAAAGTTGGTCGTTCGAGTCCCGCCTGTACGAAAACTTTGTTTTCTTATTTCATCTTTATGAATATAATGAATCTTTTTGGAGTCGGTGCCATCACTGTGACCATCAAGCATCAACTATCACAGCACCGACTCCAAAAATAAATTGTTTGCCTAAAATGGATTGCTTTCCTTTCAATGGTCAAGAGTATTTTAGGCTTTTTAGTGCATTTAGGTTTTGAAGTCGGTTTTTACTTATTTTTAAAGTTAATTTTATTTATTCATTTTTAGAGATTACAAGAGAGGAGGGGGAGGGGGGGGGGGGAATAGTTCCTTATGACTCTGTTCTTTAAGAAGCTACAAACTACCTTTCATAAGTTCTGCCATTAAAAATACTGAACTCCTAAACATTATGGAGTTCCACCATCAGCTCAGCCCCACAAGATGTTGACTAACAGACGTGACAACACGTCAACATTAAGATTTTAGTAAAAAAATACTATATGTGCCTGTAAAATTTTGAGGGTTCCCTCGATTACACCAAGATCCCAGAACCAGATCCCAAATTGGCAACAATGGGCCCAACTAGAAGGTAGAGCCTCTAGATAGGCGAAAAAAAATTCCTTATCGGTCGACAAACGACTGAGATATGAGGTAACATAGATACAAAAAAAAAACATACAATCGACTTGATAACCTCCTCCTTTTTTGAAGTCGGTAAAAATATGACACTGTGAGTGTCAAAAACATTCTAAAACACTATACTGTGTTATGTATTAGTAAGTGAGGATATCATATAGGTATTTACAATGATAATTAGATGTGCGCTATTGACGCAGACGCAATGATTTTATTCGCATTTGAATTGTATGGGCTTGTTCATTGATTCAAAGCCATAACTTGAGGTAGGTCGGAAGGTTTTATTTATAGCGCACAGGCTTAACTCATTTGAAAGTATAATTTGTGGTGAAATATTGAAGATCGCTGGGCTAAAAGTTTTCAATACAAGGTGCGAAAGATGGTTTATTAATAACTTACTAGCGGACCCAGCCAACTATGCTTCTCCCTCGGTTCCGTCCCGACCCACCCACACATTTTTTTTATCTTTCAGATAGACCTTCTCCTGCCATTAACAAACAGAACAAAAAAAGAATTACCGAAATTGGTTCAGCCGTTCAAGCGTGATGCCGTGACCAAGGGAAATATGGATTCATTTTTATGTATAGAGATACGAGCTAAAGACTGAATTATAAACTTCAGATTTCGTAGTCTCATTTAATTCCAAAAGAAACAATTTATATTTTGAATTTTATTATATATACCTATATACATGTATATGTTTTGTCCCCACACAAAAATTGCACTTGTAAAAAGCAACTGTGTCAACAAGGAATCGAACCCTGTATCTTACGCTTACGCAAGCCTAATATAAGAAACAATAGGTATGCGCACAAAAATGTATCCTCAAATAGGGGTTTGGTTTATTTGATACACATATCAACTTTTAAGAAGACAGTTCTATTATAAGCAATACTATCCAAGATTATACTACTGGCCTATTAAAAGGACACCTTAGTTATTAGAAAGGACGTGTAGTTATATCAAGTATAGCTTACTTTTTTCAGTTTACATTTATTTAAAATTCAAATAATAATAAAAAAACTGTGAACCTGAAAATCATTTTAATTTAATGTAGTTTTGAAAAATATATACTACCTATTTTTGATTAAATGTAGTTTTGAAAAATATAAATGGATAAAGCAATAACTATTTTTAACAAACAAGTTTTGTTCCTATTTTCATCATTTTTGTCAAAATGTATGGAACAGTTGATTTTTTTTTCTCGATTTCACTTTTCCCCCATAGTAAAAGTTGTTCATATTCATCAGTGGAGTCTTTACACAAAATTTCGGTACTGATAACAAAGTCACTCTGTATGTTTATATGTTTGCTCTTGACTCAATAAATCATTCAATCAGGAAACAATCATAATTGAGGCACAGTAGAGGGATGGTTAAAGGCGAACTCTGCTTAATTTTAACCGCCTCGGTGGCGCAGCGGTTAGAGGGTCACACTTTAAAGCGTCAGAGGTCCTGGGTTCAATCCCCGGGTCGGGCCAAAATTATGTACTTGTGCTTTTCTGTTAGAAATTCTCAGGGTAGTCCGGCGTTTAGAAGTTGGCGGTGTTGCACCCTCGTGCTTTGGAAAGCACGTTAAGCCGTCGGTCCAGCGCCTGATCTCTCTCCGGTCGTATCAGATTGCTGTCTCGGAGTAAGGAATAGAGAGTGCACCTGTGTTTGCGCACACACATGAGCACTATATGTCCCGCGCAGTCGGTTAGTCGTTGTGACTGGCCGCCGTAGTCGAAATCGGCTACGGGGACTATAACTTTACCCTGCTAAGTATTTTGAGACATTTCGCTACCGAAGGAAATTGCTGTTAAGATATAGGCAGGAGTAACGATTTGCAACTTATAAATGTTTTAGTTGACTGCCTCTTTAGGTCATCAGATTGACCGCCGTGGTGGTACAATCAGGTTAGCTGTCAGCTCTATGTCATTTTAAAAAATCTATCCATAGACACCCTAAAGACATAGATATGGTTTGCAAAGGTTTTGATTTTTTTGTTTTAGTTCCATATGGGAGCCCACCTGTGACATACGGACGGACAGACAGAAAGACAGACAGCAGTCTTCACAAAACTATAAGGGTACCGTTTTTTGCCATTCAGTTACATAATAATCAAACGGTTTATAGTGCACTAGCTCGACAAGATTTCCAATTTATACTTTTTTTGGTACTTACATGTCACCATAACACGAAGGATAAACGAAAATTCGCTTTCTCACTCCGTTTATCTTTCCCCTACACAGACCTACCACTTAGCCCAGAGATTTGTCATTTCAGTTTACGTTATTATGTATAAAAATTGGTAACCTTCACAATAAACCGTCAGATTGCAATCTCATGGATTTAAAACCGTTAGTTTGTAATCACGCGGTTTCCAATATTACGGAGTCATAGAAAACACTGCCTACACTGCGTTTTTAGTCGACGGGTATTCAATCTAGAACTTTTCTTCCCCAACGGCCTTCTGTTCATTCATGGCACTATAAGCCGTGCCACTTCAGCTTACTGATTCCCAGGGCTATGTCCGCTACCTTAGTTCTTCCACGAATCTATATAGGTTGATCAAAACACCTGGCATCGCGTTTTGAATAAGTGATAGACAGTAGTTTTCCACTGATAAAATAATCAGAAATAGACTGAATAAACTGAATTTTAAAGATCAGTCTAGATAAAATATTGTTCTGCATTTAGCATCTTTCAATGTGACTTTGACTGTTATTTTCGAAATGTTGTAAACACAGCATTAAATCTGTTTTTCGACATTCTTGTTTACCCTAATCGAGTGATATCATCTAAAAGTTACGAGAACATTATGATGAGCTTAGCATTTGTTTAGGGAAATCATATAAGACACCGAAAAAATCTTGAAAAAAGTATCCGAGACGCAGTCTCCATGTACAGTCGACAGCACATCAGGTTATCCACTTTTGTTGCAAACTAGCCCTTATTACAACTGCATAGGATACCGCAGTGTTTACCTTGACGTGCTGTTGTCCGTACACGGTAATAACCGTAATTTAACTGTCTTGGTGGCGCAGTGGTTCGAAGGTCGCACTTTAAAGCGACGGCTGCGCACGAGGTCTCAGGTTCGACACGCGGGTCAGGCCAAACATATGTACCTGGGTTTTTCTGTTCAGAAATTCTCTAGCCCAGAGTTTGGAAGTTGGCGGTGTTTCACCCCCGTGCCTTGGAAAGCACGTAAAATCGTCCTGCGCCTGATCTCTCTCCGGTCGTGTCAGATTGCTGTCCCATCGGGCTATGAGAGTGAGAGGAATAGAGAGTGCACCTGTTTGCGCACACACTTGTGCACTATAATATGTCCCGCGCAGTCGGTAAGTCGTTGTGGCTGGCCACCGTAGTCGGAATCGGCTAGGGGGCTTTTAATTATACCGTAGATTCCGTAATCTGGCATTTATCTACCGTCAAGGTAAAAATGCATTACCGTGACAGTGTCAATATATATCACCGTATTACCATTCTAAGTTACGTTGTTGTAAATATATATTTTTTTATATTGGACACTAATCACATACATTGCTTTGATCCCAAAGTAAGTAGCTAATTGCACTTGTGTTATGGAAATCAGACACAGCGGTGGTACCACAACACCTAGACCCGAGACAATATAGAAAATTTTGATTTCTATATTGACCCGACCGGGAATCGAACCCGGGACCTCGGAGTGGCGACGGCTTGAAACCAGCGTGCTTAGCCACTAAACCACATAGGTCGTGCAATTGTTTCCCGTGATTCCCAGGGGAATCGCCAAAATAGCCAATTAGAAAAATAAAATGGCAAAAACTATATGTTAATTTCAGGACTCACGACTTGTAAAAAATTAATAAATTCATTTACGAGAATAAGACAGTGTCGTGGTAAGAGAGTCTTATTAAGGCTAATAATATGTTTATTGAATATAATCCAGACTGGATTTGGTTCATAATATTATTTTTTCCTTTGAAAAATGACAGGGTAATTTAAAAGGTAACCTTTTTTGCAGAATCACCGTAATTTTGTCTAAAAACACGGTTATTTTACTTAGGGGCCGTTCAAGTATTACGTAAGCACTACAGGGGGGCGGGGGGGTCTTTGCGTTGCTTATTTTTGATGACATGGGGGTCGGGGGGTCGGGGGGTCGGGATGGTGATTACGTCAGCAGACCGGCAGTAGTTTTTTTTCATATTGGCAACCCACGCATTGTTGTTGTTTGAAAACCATACCCATTTTCGGGGATACTTATAAATTATGAATACGTTAAGATCCTGTAACCTGTCCTCAAATATACTCCCTCAAACATTTGAATGATAATATTACTGCTGGTAAAGGAAAAGTTACAAAGTTAACATATTAGTTAGATTTTAAGTAAAGTTTAAAGAAATTTTCGGGCTCGCTTCGCTCGCGTAACATCCTTTGGTTTTGACGTTTTAGTCTTAAACCGATTGTTTAAGATTGATTTATACTCGCCGTCATAAATCAATCTTAAACAATTGGTATGCGGTATTTGACATCGCTTGCTTCGCTCGCGTAGTAGCTGGTAAAATTAAAGAAGGTTTTTGCGGTAGCTTTGCTTAATTTTTGCTTATTCATTATTATTAGGTACAGCGTTTACGTAAGCAGGGGAGGGGGGAGTAAGAGCTTTGCTTACTTTTGCTGACAAGGGGGAGGAGGGGGTAAATAATTGTCATAAATCTGCTTACGTAAAACTTGAACGGTCCCTTACTCGGTATATCTCGATTTCCATATAGCACATATATAGGTGTCTCAAAAAGAGCGTGCCAAACTGACACTGAAGATAGCTTAGTCATAGTCTTACCTTTCAGAAATATTCTAATTTTATTTTATGATGCCACTTTTTGTCTTATAAATAGCACACCAGACTGATACTGGGGATAGCTTAGCAAAAGACCTTTTAAATAAAAATAACATGAATCTTATGAAAGTGTCATAGTTTGGGAGATAAAGCCACTTTCTTGTTTTCTTCATACAAGAAAAATACAAAAAAGTGTCATTATCTCCCAAACTATGAGATTTTTATTAGAATCATGTTATTTTTATTTAAAAGATCTATGGCTTAGCTATCTCCAGTTTCAGTTTGGCACCCTCTTTTTGACGACCTCCGTGGTCGAGTGGCTAGCACGCTGGTTTCAAGCGTTGCCATCTCGTGAGGTTCCTTGTTCGATTCCCGGTCGGGTCAATTTAGAAAACGATCTTTTCTATATTGTCTCGGGTCTGG
Source organism: Pyrausta purpuralis (assembly GCA_963924145.1). NCBI lineage: Eukaryota > Metazoa > Arthropoda > Insecta > Lepidoptera > Crambidae > Pyrausta > Pyrausta purpuralis. The sequence goes on along the minus strand of OZ001670.1, from coordinate 5,006,096 downwards.
GTGTTATGGTACCACCGTGGTTTCCTATTTCCATAGCACAAGTGCTTTAGCTACTTAGCTCGGGATCGGAGCAATTGATGTTGCAAAGTAATGTTGTCAAATATTTATTTATTTTTTAGTATATTTACATATACCCGATACACCGATACCCGACCACTATACCAGACGACCCGTCTGGTGTAGTGGTTGAGAAATCGCCTACTACGCAGCGGGTTGCGGGTTCGATCCCCGCACAATACAAACATTTGTGTGCATGAACATGTCTGTTTGTATTGGTCTGGGTGTTTTCTATGTATATCATGTATGTATTTACAAACAAAAAGTATTTAAGTATTATATCCGCTGTCTGGCACCCATAACACAAGCTTTGAGTAGCTTACTTTGGGGTTAGATGGCGATGTGTGGGAATGTCCAAAGGATATTTATATTTATATTTATTTATTAATATATCCGGCCGAGATGATACTTACTCTCAGTAGTTAAATACATCTATCACAAGAGGTGCTTACAGCGCAGTTGACAGTGGTGACAGGGCTTTGGTACAGTGGTGACAGTGGTGACAGGTAATTTCTATTACCGATACTAAGCAATCCGGACTACAGCATATCAAGGTAAACAATGTGGTATCTTATTCAGTTGTAATAAGGGCTAGTATGCAAAAAAAGTGGGTAACCTGATTTACTGGCCACTGTACCTATGACGCGGCCGTAAATGGCTGGATATAAAATAAAATAATAAATAAATATCCTTTGGACATTCCCACACATCGCCATCTAGTCCCAAAGTAAGCTACTCAAAGCTTCTTATGGGTGCCAGACAACGGATATAATACTTAAATACTTTTTGTTTGTAAATACATAATGATATACATAGAAAACACTCAGACCAATACAAACAGACATGTTCAGGCACACAAATGTTTGTATTGTGCGGGGATCGAACCCGCAACCCGCTGCGTAGTAGGCGATTTCTCGACCACTACACCAGACGGGTCGTCATATAAGACAATCTCGGCCATCTAGGTGACGTCAATCAAGTTGTAAAGATTGTAAAGTGAGTCTGATATAGTAAGAAGCTTAGCTTTCTTAAAGATGAAACGGGCGGGACTCGAACCAGCAACTTCTTGGCTAACCGAGCCAAACGCTCTACCAAATGAGCTACCGTGCAGTCGATCCGACCGTGCGAAATTTCTGGTCTCTTATGAACCCGCCATTACGCGTGACGGTAGCGCCATCTACCCGTCTGTTTATGCAACAGCGGGCCAAGTAGTTATGCATTACAGAATAAATTCAACTTGGAAATCGATAATGTTTCGCTATCTAATGGTTTCGAATGTTTTTAACACTCACAGGGTCAAATTTTATATTCTCAAAGATGAAATAAGAAACCAAAAATTTGTACACAGTAGGGTCTCGAACCAGCAACTTCTTGCCTAACCGGGCCAAACGCTCTACCAATTGAGTTACCGTGCTATCGGTCCGAACCGTGTGAAATTTCTGGCCATCTACCCGTCTGAAAGTGCTGGGCAAAAGCCTCACTTCAAGTATAAGGTGGTATGAGCCATACTCCACCACGCAGATTCAGTGCGGATTGGTAGAGGTTTTTTTTACAAGACAAGCGATCAACCTTGCTGTTAGATGCTATCAAGGCCTCTGACAAGGCTGAGTGACTAATATCAATCGATATTAGCAGGGACCAACAGCTTTACGTGCCTTCCGTAGCACGGAGACAGTGATATACGTCACTTATATGGTCGGAATGGTCACCCATCCAAACACGACCGCGCCGTAGGTTGCTTAACTTCGGCAATCTACCACCACTGCGCTAGAAGTACCTTATAATTTTGATAATGAGTTTATAGCTACATAGTATGTCTGGCAGGAAGCCAATGCCACTAAATATAATATCTAGATGATTTCATTGTTGCCACTTGACTGACACTGCATTTAGTACTGACATCAAATTGATGAAGTAAAAACAGCTTTGCACTCAAGGGTATGATAGTTTCGAACAAACGAAAATCATAGAGGCATTCGAATGTTTTTCCTACTGGATGGACCGTTCAAGTATTACGTAAGCTGATTTACAACAATAATTTACCCCCTCCTCCCCCTTGTCAGCAAAGGTAAGCAAAGCTCTTACTCCCCCCTCCCATGCTTACGTAAACACTGTACCTAATAATAATAATTAAGCAAAAATTAAGCATAGTTAGCGCGGAAGATTTATTTAATGTCAACAGCTTCTGCACAAGCGAAGCAAGCGATGTCAAATATCACATATATCATTTTTTGAAAATTGATTTAAGACGGCGAATAAAAAATATATTTGACTGAAAATTATAAAAACCAAAGGAAACAGGTCAATCGCGATTGTAGCGAGTGCCGAAATTTCATTTAAACTAAACAAAAAAAAACTCGCAATTTATTACTTTTTTGGTATCCTTTAAGCAATAATAATTTTCCTTAAAATGTTCGAGAGTTCATTTGATGGCGGGTTACTAGCATAGCGCCCGCTGCAATTTGTGCATCCCTGATCTAAACGTATTCATTATTTGCGGGAATCCCCGAATATGTGTTTGGTTTTCTAGCAACGACAATGTGTAAAAAAACTACTGCTGGTCTGCTGACGTAATCACCATCTCAACCCCCCCCCCCCCTCCCCCACGTCATCCAAAATTAGCAAAGCAAAGACCCCATCACCCCCTATAGTGCTTACGTAATACTTGAACGGCTCCTTGCAAGAAATGAGTGAAAAGGCTGTTACTAGCTGTGTGTTGTTTTGGTTATTGACATCCAATTTAGGGATGATGGTGTGACTTTTTCTTATTGTAAAAAAAATGCAAATTTAATAAAAGACAATCACTTCACAAAAAGTAAAGTTAGCCTGTAACTGTAAACATAACTTTGTTACAAAACAAAGCTATATTTGCTGTCAACAAAATATTGTGGTATTTTAGCTAAGTGGCTAATTCAGGTAAAATTGGCACGGAACCCTCAGTGCGCGAGTTCGACTCGCACTTAGCCGGTTTTTTTACCATTCGGCTACGGAACCCTAAAAAATCCTATTTTTTTTCTCAGGAATTCAAACTAAAATGTAATTATAATTAATCTTTAAAGTGATAATGTTTTTTTTTTCTTTTAAATATTGTTACTGTTCTAGCTCAAAAATGTAATCAATAGTTGATTACATAATGTTCGGTAAATTCTAATGTCGAATTTCGGATATTTTTCATAAAAACCATAAATAATCGATTTAAGAAAAATACCAGGCCAAAAAAAAGGCAGAGAATGATATCTTCATTGAGCACATGATGTACCAAACATCCTGTATTACTACTTAGCTAATTTAAGAACAGTAGCTTAAGTTTCTTTTTCTTACCTCCAATAGAAAAGGACGGTGTTATTTATATTTAGACGTCTCAGACACACATGTGTTTTATGCGCTAGTAGGGCCCAAAAGATAAGGAGACATGTTCTAGCCCCATATGGGCCATAATTGATTTATATTAACTAATTATTGACGTTCATAAGTGGCATTATGTGTCCTAAATTGAATAATTTATTTTTGACTTTGACTTTGACTCAGTCATCGTCACAAACGAATAGATCGATATTGATGCGATTTTTTGTTTGAAAACTCCACAATATGGTTCATAATCTTAGTATTGTAACCGACTTTAAAAAAAGGAGATAACCTTCTAAATTTCACCTGTATGTTCGTCCGCGATTATCTCGAGTTTGGCTGAACCGATTTTGATGCGGTTTTCATTATATTATATTTATTTGGTGTAAGTCGAAGCACTTTTTTAAGATTTTTTTCTGTAACTAGGGCAGGATCTCAGAGCAAGTATAATAAGGCTTAATTATATATTTTTTTTTAAATGTGCGTTACAAAATGCATAGTAGTAATAATCAATGTTTATTTGCCTTTCATCTGATGTATCAGTAGCAACATCAAAATGCCCAGTGGATGTTCTAGTTTCCTCATGTTTGCCGACTGTAATCTTTTTCGATGCGGTAATTAGTGGGTAGGGTGACCAAAAAGTAAGGATTATTAAGATTGGAACATTATTTATTTAAAACACTTTATTAATAAAACAAAAGGAACGGACAACAGCACGTCAAGGTAAACACTGCGGTATCGGCAGTTGTAATAAGGGCTAGTTTGCAACAAAAGTGGGTAACGTGACGTGCTGGCCACTGTACAATATATGGCGGATTGAATGCTCAAAGCATTTTCTTGAACCATACCAGAGAGAAAATATATTAGTTTTTTCATTAGGTAACGCATTTGTATACATATCTTGAGAAACTTATTTGTTTGTAATCGGTGTATGATATCAAGCAACTGTCAACGCACATCTGCAACGACTCCAAATGAGTTTCTCCTAAAAGTAGAAAGTAAAAGCATCGTTTTAATCTTTAGTTGTGACTTTTTTGGAATTGGTCAATTTTTTTGATATTTTTTTTTAATAGTTTTTAGGGTTCCATAGCTGAATAGAAATGGTTTGTCTGTCTTTCTGTCAGTATGTCACAGCCACTTTATTCTGTAACTATAAGCATCACACTGTTAAAATTTTGTTGAAAGATGCATCATGTTAACCGCTTTACGATTCTTATAAAAGAAAATTAAAATGAATTAAATTTTAATTGAATTCATTTAATTTTATTTATTGATTGAATTAAAAAAATAAAATGATATTTAAGGGAGGGGTAGGGGGGGGGGGGGCTCCCGTACATAAAACTAAAACCGAAAATGTTTTTTTAATCAAGTTTATGCGTGTATGGATAGATCTTTTAAAATGACTTCGAGGTACCCCCCCCCCCCCCTTACTTAAAAAAATATATAATATAGATCTTAACAAATACTTTAAGTTCGGTACGATAACAAAAAATACAGTCCTAAATAAGCGTATTCCTATCGTGGTCACCCCACAAACATTGGCATTGACTCACTCCAACATCAGTTAATTTATTCAGTCAGTCTGCTTTCAAAAGTGAAACGGAACAGTCGTATGTGAGTATTTTGAATTTTTACTCGAAAATTATTGTTTATTTACACGTAAACATGAATTGGGACTAGTCAATTATACGTTTGTTTGTAAACTTTGAATATTTACGGCAATTTCTTACGAGTTTTTCGATTGAATAATGTGTTTTGCGTTCACAAATCTTTGTGATGATTGTTTAGAACCGGTGTTTTGTGATTTGACATTGAGATCGTGTGAAAAATTGCGATTTGAATGAAGTGTGTTTACGTATAACGAAATTCAAATTCACATTTATAAATTATTAAATAGCGTCTAGTTTCTATAGCAATAGTCAGGTATTTTATTGGTGCATATATAAATTACATTTTTAATAGATTTTTTGATATTAATAATACCGAAATTCTAAATAGATTCACTATGGATCGGCTGCTCATAGGATGCTATCTTTTTTTTTCGTAAAATTAAAACACTGTCAAAATTCTGAACTTTGCTTAGTAACCTATGCCTTTTTTGTCAAAATTGAAATTTGTCAATTAATTCATAGCATTCTTTCAGCGGCCGGTCTAAAGGATTAGTTTGGATTTAAGATGTATTGAAGTGTTTTAAGAAGTTTAGTTTTTATATACCTCTAAATAAACTAGCTTTTTGAACCGGGTTGTGTATCTAGAAATCAAATGTCTTTAAATTATGCACATAAATGTTTAGTTACAATAGCTAAATATCAATACTACTGTCAATTGACACCAAAAATAAAATTGCAAATCATTGTTTGTCCTCGAGGACAAAGGGTGACAAAACACAAAAGTCGAGACATAAGACTTGACCCGACCATGACCCGATAGCGGGTCATTAGGCCGCTGAACGAAAATTTGAACACCTGACCAGCGTCTAATGGAAAGTCTTCTGAGCTTGACAGGCTATATAAATTATATCGAAATATAAATATACCGTTTGAACTAGTAAACCTATCACGCATAAATACAGTTAATAAAAATAAAAGATATCTCTATATAATAAATAAATAAAATAAATAAATATTTGACAACATCACATACATTGCTCCGATCCCAAACTAAGTAGCTAAAGCACTTGTGTCATGGAAATCGGAAACAACGGTGGTACCACAACACCCAGACCCGAGACGAAATAGAAAAGATCGTTTTCTACATTGACCCGACCAGGAATCGAACCCGGAACCTCACGAGATGGCGACGCTTGAAACCAGCGTGCTAACCACTCGACCACGGTGGTCGTCATATTATGGTCGTCATAATATGGTAACGCAATTCAAAGAATATTCAGCAAAAAGAATTAAAAATTAATGAGGTTAATTAATTTCGTGGCTGTTAACTAAGTTAAGTTGTTTCACGATAATCATCAACTTTATTTTTTTAATTACCTAATTAGTACCAGTGATTACTTAGGCTTAATAACATCCAATAAGTTGAACCTAAGAAATTGATAAAAAATATTGATCTCTAGGATTTATGGCTGTTGTCAAACTACTTTAGAACCATTGCGCAGCTTTTTACAGACTGCGACTTTAGCATCGATGCAGTCGAACTCGACTCACGCAATGAACAGATTTAATTTGGCTTTGATGCTGTAAAGCGTTAGTATCGATGCAGTCGCTAATATGCAGTACATAATATGCCAATGTCCGACTTCTGCATCGCGTAATACATAATAAATAACAGCGTTTTACTTTTTTTACAGAAGCGTTATTCCTAGAGATCACTTTTTAAATAATTTCTCGGGCTTAACTAATTGACGTTGATACGTCTTTTTGACTTTGAAATTATGTAAAATCCGTTTTTCTTTGCTGTCGAATATTGTTAACAATCTTGACATTCCTTTATAACGAAATAATTTATTTATAAATTAGATAAACACAAAACTTAAATCTTACATGGGTAATTAATCATCAAACACTGAGATATTTCTAAATTAAATAGTAAATTAATTTTATTTTATATTATTATAAAAGTTATAAAACGATTGTTTACAATATTGGACTAGCTAAGGAAAACGGAATTTAGGTACCGAGATCGATCTTAAAATTTTGCTTATATTTTTAAATTCGGTAAATTCACAGAACTTCGGGGTCTCGTACTAAAGAAAACGTGAGGTATTTAAAACGTAGGTATATCGACTATCTATGTATGTAAACATATCGACACTTCAGTGTGTAAAAGCCTCATTCATGCGATATCTTATCTTATATGACTTTATCACTAAAGTGACGATGTTACTACAAAGTATAACCATATTTAAACAAGGAACACTCGTTACTGTCAGATTTTTGATAATTTCAAATGTCTAAACGCGTAGCCCGTAAAAAAAGGAAAGGATGAAAAGTTCTAGATTGGAGACCTTCCGATCAAAGGCTAGCGTTAGACGTCCACCAACAAGACGGACTGACGACCTTGTGAAGATCGCAGGATCGCACTGGATGCACCGCTCGCATGTTGCTGTAGAAATCCGTGACGGAGGCTTAGACTAAAAAAACACAAATTACTTTTTGTCCTCTAGTGCAAAAGGTGGCAAAAGAAAAACCCCGACGTCGACCCGGTGGTGGGTCATTAGGCCGCAGAGCGAAAATTTGAACACCTGTCCAGCTCCCAATGGATGGTTTGATGACTTCCGTGTAGTGGCTAAGCTAGCTGGGTTTCAAGGCGTCGCCGCTCCGAGGTCCCGGGTTCGATCCCTGGTCGGGTCAATGTAGAAATCATAATTTCTCGGGTCTGGGTGTTGTGGTACCACCGCTGTGTCTGATTTCCATAACACAAGTACATTGGCTACTTCCTTTGGTAATGGGGGGCATCCGAGCTTGACAGGCAAGTGTTCAGAAGTAGACGTCCTTTGACTGATAATAATGACGATGATGCTACAAAGTGGCAGAAACGTCCTTCTTATATCGCTGTTCTTTAAATTTGTTCAAAGTGACTGGACCATGATTTTTACTAACACATAAAACGAAAATAGTGTCTGATCGAACATGCCATCTATTTTCAGTTTAACACTTTTTCATACGTCATTCACACATTTACATCATGAAGTTTAATGTAGATTTTGCTACTTTGAAACATCGGCATCGAATGAAACAACGAAGCTTTGTATCTTTTCTTCCTCTAAGATTGGAATCAACCAAACATATGCTTACACGAGCGTATACTACTATACGAAAGATAATCTTGTTCTTCGATTTTATACTCGAAAAACGAGGGCGAGTACACACAGCATGCAAATCAATCTAATAAACAATAAATCAATAAAATAATAATTAAAATTGTAAATTAAATTAAATTTAAAAATACATAACATTGAATTCATTCCCTATGAAACAGAAAAAGTAAAGTAACACATTTGAATCCTTATAAATTAGCAATTAATTATAAATTTGCAATTTGATTAAGGTAAAAATAAAGATAAAAAATTACTGTAACAAAGGCTTACCAATGACAAAAGACTTCTTTGGTAGTAATTTGGTGACAACTGTCTTAAATTTGATCAAAGAAAAGTTTGATAAAAGAAAAGTAAACGATGAATCACCTATGTTGTAAGTAAGTTTTGTGTTTATTATATTTAAAAATGCATTATTTCGGCCATAAGGAATGTCAAGGTGTTTACAATATGCGCTTTCGCCGAGCGTTTTGACTGCCAATATACATTTATGTATCACAGTGACATAATATGGTACATGCATGGGATGATGTTGCCTTTCTATTTTGACATGTTTTAAATTTACTCATAAAGATGAAATAAGAAACCAAAAATTTGCAAACGGGCGGGACTTGAACCAGCAACCTTTTGGCTCACCGGGCCAAACGCTCTTACCAAATTTCGCAGGGTCGGACTGACAGCACGGTAATAGCTCAATTGGTAAGAGCGTTTGGCCCGGTCAGCCAAAAGGTTGCTGGTTCAAGTCCCGCCCGTGTTTGGTTTCTTATTTCGTCTTTATGAGTATGAAATATGACACTGTGAGTGTTAAAAACATTCTAAAGCATGTTTTAAATTTGTTTTGTATTTGATATTTGTAATTGGTCCACGTGTTGACATAAATAAATAACAAAAGGTAAGCTTCTCAGCACTTGCCTAATTGTCTGTGTTCTGTCTCGAAGCGCTGATAGGGCCCAAAAGATAAGGAGACATGATTCGGCCCCTTCAGGGCACATTTTTTTTTCATTTTTTTTTTCACTGTACTTTTGACGTTCATAAGTGGCATATTGTGTCCTAAATTGAATAAAATTTATTTGAATTTTGAATGTTTTTTGAAAAAGTTTTAAATTTGACAAAACATTCTGAGATAGTGACATTAATTAATAATTATAATAAACGTTATTGCTTGAATTAGCTCTTATCTCTTGAATTAGCTCGTATAAAAGCGATTTTAGAACAGTGGATGGTAAAATGGAAAATAAATATACTCTATGGTGACAATGTCGATGCGATGTCGCCGGTATCACGCAAGAAGTTGATAACGACTATGCATGGAACACTTATGAATAGAAGATGAATTTCATATACGAGGGTCAAACTGAAAGTTCTTAGAACTGGCCACTTATAAACAATATAATAAAAAAAATATTCTAAAATTTGAAAATAGAACTCTTTGCCAATATTACTGAGTATATATTTCATTCATTTGTCATTTGTTTTACGATTTGGCGGCAAATTGAAAATTGTCTGTGTCACGTCAACACGAATTTAACACGAGAAAATTTTCGTGCAATGATTTTTTATGACTTTCGATGTCATTTAAGTCAACAAGAAAGTTATGATAGACTACGATTGGCCTTTCACGATGAAGCCCCATCTCGTGCGACTGTTTACAACTGGTTTAATGAGTTTAAACGTGGTCGCACTAATCTCACTGATGATGTACGTGAGGGACGGCCTTCTACGGCGACGACTGAAAATAACATCTGTGTTGTGCGGCGTATGATAGAGACTGACAAAAGAGTGACCTATCAGCAGATTCGGACAAGCTTAGGCATCGGTATGAGTCAAGTGCACAAAATCCTCCACGAACATTTAGCGGTCAGGAAGCTTTGCGCCCGGTGGATACCTCATAATATGACTAAGGCTCAAAAACTCCATCGTGTGGATTGGTGCCGTAAAATGATTGAAAGATTTAACGGAGGTGACTCAAATGCTGTGTTTGACATACTAACAGGTGACGAAAGCTGGATTTACTGTTATGATCCTGAAACCAAAAGACAATCTGCTCAGTGGGTGTTTCCTTTCGAGGAGTTGCCAACTAAAGTGAAGAGAGATCGAAGTGCGGGAAAAAAAATGGTGGCCTCGTTCTTTGGAAGGATAGGTCATTTCGCAACAATTGTGTTAGAGGATCAAAAAACAGTTTCTGCAGAATGGTACACTACCAATTGTTTGCCACTTGTCTTGGAAAAAGTTCGAGAGAAACGACCTCGCAGTAGGATCCTCCTTCACCACGACAACGCCTCGTCGCACACCGCCAAGCGAACAATCGACTATTTGGCGACATCAAACGTTGAATTACTGGGTCACCCGCCGTATAGTCCCGACCCCGCGCCTTGTGATTTTTATTTATTTCCAAAAATTAAAGAAAAACTTAAAGGAAAGCGGTTTATGAATGCTGAAGAAGCGGTGGCTGCGTATCGCGATGCCATTGAAGAGACCCCTAAGGACGAGTGGGCAAAGTGCTTTTCCCAGTGATTCCATCGCATGCAGCGGTGTATTGACGTCAATGGACAATATTTTGAAAAGATATAATAAAACTAATAACTGGCTAATGTAATCAGTTTTTGATTTTCTAAGAACTTTCAGTTTGACCCTCGTATTATGAAATAAAACTCATTATTCACACCTGCCATTTTTAGGGTTCCGTAGCCGAATGGCAAAAAACGGAACCCTTATAGTTTCGTCAAGTCTGTCTGTCTGCCTGTCCGTCGGTATGTCACATTTTATTCTGTAACTATAAGCATTACACAATTGAAATTTGGTAGGAAGATGTATCTTGTTAACCGCTTACTGATTTTCATACAAAAAATAAAAAATAATGACAGTTAAGGGGGGGCTCCCATACATGAAACTAAAACCAAAAAAAAATTTTTATTCAAACCTATGCGTGTGAGTTGTCTATTGATAGGTCTTCTAAAATGACGTGGAGGTTCCTAAAACCATTTCTTTTTAAGTCTAACGTTTCTTAGCTAGACGCTTCCAAAGTGGTAAAATGGGCGTCTCCCCCTATATAACTTCTAAACCAAGCAAGTGTGAATTTTGAAAAAAATATTTAATGGAGATCTTAACAAATACTTTCAACGAAAATTGGTTTGGACGGGATCGAACTAGTAGTTTTTGAGATATAACACATTTTCAACAACCGCAAACATAACTTTGTACTTCATACAAACACTACGAAAAACAATGTTATATTTGCAGTCAACAAAGATTGTGGTATTTTACTAAGTAGAAGTAAGTGGATTCCCTAATTCAGTTAAAGTTGTCACGGAACCCTCAGTGCGCGAGTCCGACTCGCAATTGGCCGGTTTTTTATATAGACTGCTACAATTCGCACTCTGCGAAATCATAATATCATACGTCCTTGAGCGCGAGTGAGCGAGTAGAAATGAGTATGCTCTATCTATGCGGGCGTTTGTGACTTACGACACTCAGCAGTCAAAAATTGAATTTTAATGTCATAGTCATAAAGTTGAGATCATTTCGTAATGACTTTGTAGCGGGTCGGTACGAAAATCGCAATGTTTGCGTTCAGTGAAATTCATATGAAATTCATTAGTCGCGTACTCGCGTCGCAATTTATACTGCGAAAAAAATCATTGTCAATGAAATTTCGCATGTGATTTCATATGAAAAAAATGATCATTTCATGAAATGAAAGTTAATAAAAAGTATCAATCATTTCCATGTCTAATAACGACTGCAAAATGTGGCACGTGTAAACGTCCTATTAATTTTCCATACAAAATATGTGCCCGACCACGTGGTATGATTGTGGTATTTGTGGGAAGGTCCTCCTACCCTAAGTCTTAGACTATTTCAAAAGTACCTACCGACATAATTTGGTAATAAAGGTTGTTTTTTTGGTCAGCGACATCCGGGATGATAATATGATTATGCTTATTCTGAAAATAATATTTTCTCTAAATTATATGCTTGTTTTATAAAAGTAAATCTCGTCACAACTTTCTAAAATATTTCAAAACGAATAGGGAAACTCGCACCTTCGCGCGTAGCTAGCGCGTATCTACGAAATACTGCGGCGTAGCTAGTAAGCTGCGAAAAGGCAATTTTCACGCTTTTTTTTTCTTGTTTTAATGACGACGTTTAACGACGACCTCCGTGGTGTAGTGGGTAAGCACGTTGGTTTCAAGGCGTCGCCGCTCCGAAATCCCGGGTTCGATTCCCGGTCGGCTCAATGAAATTTTCTATACTGTCTCGGGTCTGGGTGTTGTGGTACCACCGTCGTGTCTGATTTCCATAACACAAGTGCAAGCTACTTACTTTGGGATCAGAGCAATGTATGTGATTGGTGTCCAATATCTTAATATCTTATCTTAAAAATGACAGACTACTCCATGTGTTTTCCTCTCTATTGTGACCAGTGAGTTGTTACTACTACGTACAGAGAAGCTATATATAGCCAAGCAAAAAATGTGTCGCAGTTTTTAGAAAAAAATGCGACGTACAGTCCGTTTTTCTTTGTTATTCGAATATTGTAAACAATCGTGATATGCCTTTTTAACGAAATGATTCATTTTACAATGAAACAAACAAAACTCACAACTTTCTTTAGTAATTCATCGTTGAATACTGAGATCTCTCTAAGTCGCGTGTCTCTCTGTCTACTACAGGCTGCATTTCGGAGAGTGTGCGAGAGAATTGCTCAACCTGATTCCACCAGCCCCCTTTCACCAGAGAATCACAAGACGCGGGCGCGGTTTCCACCCTTACGTCGTAGACATACCAGCAGCACGACTAATAGATTTCGATCTACGTTTCTCATGCACACGGCTAGGGAGTGGATTGCGCTGCCGGCAGAAGTGTTCCTAGCCACTTTGATCTGGATGAGTTCAAGAAGAGAGTGAATAGGCTATTACTAGTCAGACATGATCCCTCCTAGGCCACATCATCGCTTACCATCAGGTGAGATTGTGGCCAAATGTCTGCCTATAATATAATAAAATAAAGATTTTTTTTCAAATACTTAGTTAATTTTATTGGCTAATATTGTTTTAAAAGTTATAATAAGATTGTTTACATTATTGTACTAGAAAGAAAAACTGACTTCACTGGCCTTAAAATTTGAATGTCGAACATTATACCTACCGTTTTTGTATTGATGACATCAACATCATCAGTATCAGCCAAAGAACGTCCACTGCTGAACATAGGCCTCCCCCACGGCTTTCCACAGCGACTGATCATAAGCGGTCTGCATCCAGTGTGATCCTACGATCTTAATAAGGTCGTCCGTCCATCTTGTCGGTGAACGTCCCACGCTGCGTTTTTGGTCGTAAGGTTTCCAATCTAGAACTTTTCTGCCCCAATGGGCATAATTTCTTTGCGCTATGTGCCCTGCCCACTGCGATTTGAGCTTATTAATTCGTAGGGATATGTCCGTTACCTTAGTTCTTCTACGTATGTCCTCATTTCTGATTCGATCTCGTAGAGAAACACCGAGCATAGCCGGCTCCATCGCTCGTTATGTGATTTTGAGCTTCTTTATGAAGCTCATTGTGTTAATGAAAGTGGTGTAAATTCATGGAGCTCCCAATTTTTTCGTGGTATCAGTTCCATATGCTAGGAGTAGTAGTTCAATAACTGTGACAGCAATTCTTAATGATCATTTATTATTTTGTTTTAGACAAAATGTCGGAGATCTTACACGTTGCGTTCAAAGATGCCGGCAAGAAGGCTGGACTGGAGATATGGCGGATTGAGGTATGTATACCTGCTACCTAACTAATATAACATAACATTACCGGACCAATTTGAAAGGTATTCCATCAGATTTGAACGTTGTGACTTGGCATTATTTTTGAATTGGTTGGATAATAATTAAGAACTTAATGCTACAGCTATATTGTCTTTCAGTCTGTTTATTAACTACATTGTGGCAACCTTCGTGATGTAGTGGCTAAGCATGATTGAACCAATTATAATTGACGACTTATTTTGAAATCAGAGCAATGTATGTGTTTGGTGTACATTATTAATCTCTTGGTTTTGTTCCACACGTAAAGTCCAATTTATTGCAGCCTAGAATCGTTTCGATTTCATCCCGAAATTAATCTACCAAGGGGGTGAATGTTACACTCATTCAAAATAACTTGATAAAACTCCGCCACGCAGGTCAGCGTCTCTGGAAAAGATTTAACATATATTTTGACGACTTCCGTGGTGTAGTGGCTAAGCACGCTGGTTTCAAGGCGTCGCCGCTCCGAGGTCCCGGGTTCGATTCCCGGTCGGGTCAATATAGAAATCATAACTTTCTATATTGTCTTGGGGCTGGGTGTTGTGGTACCACCGTTGTCTGATTTCCATAACACAAGTGCAATTAGCTACTTACTTTGGTATCAGAGCAATGTATGTGATTGGTGTCCAATATTTATTTAATATTTATTTATTTATTTATACCATAGCCAAGTTGGCAGGACCAACTATGTAGTTTATCACAAAACCAAAGCCTCACAACCTCCACCGGATATGAAGATTCGATCGCCTTCCAAAGTACGGATATGCTCGATATTCGAAAAAAAACGCTGTTGTCATCGATGTTAACATCGGAGCAAAAGTATCGATGTGTTATTATATCGATCAAAAAACGCCGATGTCTAAAAACATCATTGTTTTTAATAACAAAAACTAATAATACATGTCTTCATAAAATGTTTTTCATTAAAAGGTAAAGAAAAAAATGCATTCCCAGTATTTTTGGGCACACTCTAATTGTATAAAATGCTGGTACAGAGGTTGATAGCGTCTTAAAGAAAAATTGACGTTTTGATATTATATTAACAAAACATCGATCTATCGATAATAACATATTATATATATTCATCTTCTATGAATATGGATCAGCATTAGTTCTGAACTAACAATAATAATTTGTCAACTTTGTACCATCTATTAGGAAGAATAAATTAATTCGTATTTGTATACAGAGTCTGAAGCTACTTCTTATGAACCAGTAAAAGAGTGCTCAGTACTTTATAAGTACCTACCAAGATATTTTTAGGATTCATTTAAATATTATTTACAAACGCTATCCTGTTTTTATCGGTTATCAAATTAGTTAATATGTTTTTCATATTTTTAATGATCTCTCATTATTTTCGTTTATCAAACGGTTCGTAAATGCATATGATTTATCTGACTAACTAAATTGGCATGCAGGGTGTTGCTGGTCATAGGAGCAAAAAATGAAAACATAGGCCCTTAAGTATTCAGTGATCAATACTGAATGGTTTATTTTTATAAAAATGAAAAATACAATTATCGTTATTTTCTAACAAAATAAATCGACCCAGCAATGTAAAAAGTAAAGTAAGTCAGTAACGTCCCACTGCTGGGCAAAGGCCTTACCTCAACTATGAGGTAGTTTGAGCCATACTCCACCACGCGGGCTCAGTGCGGGTTGGTGGAAGGGTGTTTGCAAGGCAAGCGTCTAACCCTGCTGTCAGATGTTATCAAGCCGCACATAAGGCCTCTGACTAGGCTTAATGACTAATATCAACCGACATTAGCCGGCTTAACGTGCCTTCCGAAGCACGGAGATGCTCGTGATATACGTCACTTGTATGGTCGGAATGGTCACCCATAAAAACACGACCGCGCCGTAGGTTGCTTCATTCGGTATCACTATCAAAGAGCTGCTACCACTGCGCTACTAGCACCTCAGTCGACAAAAAAATGTGTCTAGTCACAGATTGACATTGTCATCTACTACACCGAGTAAGCGATTTGATATACATTGATTCGACGACCTCCGTGCCGTGGTCGAGTGGCTATCACGCTGGTTTCAAGCGTCGCCATCGCGTGAGGTTCCGGGTTCGATTCCCGGTCGGGTCTATGTAGAAGAAATCGATATTTTCTATATTGTCTCGGGTCTGGGTGTTGTGGTACCACCGTTGTGTCTGATTTCCATAACACAAGTGCATTGGCTACTTACTCTGGGATCAGAGCAAGCGAAACCTCATAACAGTTGTGGAATACCTATATACAGCATTCAATGGATATTTTGTAACACCATAGAGCTATCTAATGTGTAGAAAAATTAAACCACACTTAAAAAACGGACTAATAAGCTTAAAATAACGCATTCGTCTTCTGTTTAGGAGAAGCAATTTCTTTAGAGTCCGTCCATGATGTAAGTTGGTAGGTAGATTAGTAAAAAATTACGTTTTTTATGTTGTTTTTTTTTTTTATTAATAAAACATCGAAGGCTAATATAATTTTCTCTCGTTTACGATTATGTATCAAGCATAGCTTGTTTTAAAGAATAAGTTAAATTTCACTTATAAACTCTGCCTTAAAAAATACGAAGAAGAACCTAGGAAACCGCAATTTTTACGCATAAAATTCAAAAAATGCCAAACAAAATATTTGCGGTATTATTATTAAAAAAATATGCACACTCGGGCCCGAGTGATCGGCACACAGCGTGCTGGGGGCCTTATATATATAGCACTCGCCGTCCGAAAAAGACATCGCCGTAAACACTCGGGCCCGAGTGTTCGGCACCGTTGAAATACCCGAGTCCGTCATGTTAGCGCCATCTACCTGTTGTTTTTTTCAACTTCCAACTTCCATTTTCATTCTGAAAAAATATTTTATTTGTAGACTTTAATAGATTTGGGAAATGGATTATTGCTCTACCTACGACTACTGTAGAACGGATTCGTCTATGAGCGTAAATTAACACTGTCATATTGACAAACATGGATTTACGTCACATTTTGTGCCTTCAATTTTAGAACGACATAGCTGGATTTAGCTTGATTTTCTAAACATCATAAATTGATCAAAGACTTAAGGTTTTTGTCCACTACAACCGTAGCATACTACAACCGTGCTAAAAACGTGTATAAGGCAAAAAAACTTTGTATTAAAAACTATGATACCTTCCTTGCCCACTAAACTGTTTTTTTTTATTATTATTAGCGCTTATATATATTGAGCGCTTTCACATTTAGGCGACTTTAGCAGCGCGACTTACACGCGACAGTTGCGCTGCCAATGATATCATACTATACACGGCAGCGCGACAGCAGCGCCGCAGCGGCGCGTAAGTCGCGCGGGTCCGTCCCACTATACCCATTACCCATTGCAGTGGTAATACTATCCCCTTATTAGCACTGAAATGGGTAATGGGTGTAGTGGGACCGACCTAGTCGCGCGACCATCGCGCTGCTAATGTAAAGGCATCTGCTGCTGTCGCTCTAATGTGAAGGCGCACTATGAGACGGTGAGACAGAACTGTCAATCCGTTCAGTGGGCAAGGCAAAACATATCGTGTTGATTTTCTTGTATCTCCTATGTATATCATGTATGTATTTACAAAAAAAAAGTATTTAAGTATTATATCCGTTGTCTGGCACCCATAACACAAGCTTTGAGTAGCTTACTTTGGGGCTAGATGGCGATGTGTGGGAATGTCCAAAGAATAAGAAATTTTCTTGCCTATCACGCTCATAGCACGATCATGCACGGTGCAGTGGAAAAAGACCTTTAGACCCAACACCGAAAGACTTTTCCGTTCCTTCGCTCACATAATTCAGTGAGAAATCCAATTTGTTATTTCCAATTAGAGATCAGGTGCAGAACCAACGCGTTTTAGAATGCTTTAGTCACTCAGAGTTAGAAAATCCCTGAAATAAATACAGACCTGACTCGGGATTCGAACCCGGGGACCTCTTAGATAGTGACAGAAAACTGTCTACTACACCAACGAGGCAGTGTAACGCATGAGCAAAGGACTTAAAAAAAGTATTTAAAAAAAACACCTCCAAAAACTTTTTGTACTTGTTTCTACTAGATAGAAGGCAAATGCGTTATTTTAAGCTTTTGGGTCAGTATTTTGAAAGCGGTATTTCATGATTGAACTAAAAGACAATAATCTCGCTATGACTTCTCAATTTTGAGAAATCTTTAGACAAACATACAAAAAAAAAATACAATTGAAAAATTTGCACACGTATTAGGTAGCCTTAATATATCAACATACTGAAATTCTACCCATTTCAGACGATATAACACACATATAGATCGTATTGATTACCTCATTTTTTGACGTCGGTAAAAGTATAAAAGTGATTTTGCTATTATTGATCATAAATAAAAAGATACTACAAAAATACCTGTTTCCCTATTCTTCTTCAGTGAAGGCTATTTCGGTAAAGCACATACTATAATCAATAAACATTAGCTTTAGTATCATGACCTTTAGCTTTGCCTTTGGGTTGTAAGGGAAATACATTGATTATGTACTTCGTTGGATATCGCGACGAACAGTGAAGAAATAAGATCGAAATACGTTTTGACGGACTTTGCAACCACCGTTGTTGATACTAGACTTACATACTTGAGTAATCTTCCTTTCCTGCACCACTGATTTACATATTAAACATTTCAACATGTCTATACTAAAAGTAAGTAAAGGAGTAAAGTTAGCTCACTGCTGGGCCGGTCTTATCTCAACTATGAGGAAGTTAGAGCCATACTCCACCACGCGGGCTCAGTGCGGATTGGTGGAGGGGTGTTTGCAAGGCAAGGGACTAACCCTGCTGTCAGATGTTATCAAGTCGCCCAAAAGGCCTCTGACTAGGCTTTACGACTAATATCAACTGATATTGCTGCCTTCCAAAGCATGGAAATGCTCGTGATATACGTCACTTATATGGTAGGAATGGTCACCCATCCAAACACGAACGCGCTGTGCGCTTTCTTTACTTAACTCCAAAAGGTCTATCACTACCAAAGCGCTGCTACCACTGCGCTACGAGCACTTGAACTGAAGAGTTTGTTTGTTTGAACGCGCTTATCTCAGGTACTAAAGGCCGATTTGAAAAAAAAATGTTGTTTTGGATAGCTTATTTATAGAGGAATGCTTTAGGCTATAAAACACGCTGTGATGGGAGGGAGGGAGCAAAACGCGTGGACGCAGTCGCGGGGAACCGATAGTAGCTCGTAAATTGAATGTGTCGCCTGTTTAACAATTTATTTGCTGATGACACGCATCTTGACATCTTTGCTTCTACCTTTATTCGTTTTAAAATACTTTTAATGTATGTTAGAGAGATTTATATACTTCAATTTAATTTTATCATTTTTGGTGTAATCTTTTATTTATAAAATATAATTTGTACGAGTATGTACTGGTAATTCCCAATAATTATATTGATGTTTTTGTGCATGCGTAAATTAGAATATAATCTAATTCGTAAGTTAATATTATGATGTAACACCTGTTTTGAATGATTTTATTCTGTATTGTGTGCCTAATAAAATAAAATAAAATAAAAAATATCTGCATGGTGATTCATATGCGAAATAACTTTCATTCAATCATAGTCATTCCAAATTTTCTAAATAAGGAGTTTTTATGGCTATTTTCCAAGACCGTTAATCTATTTCGTGCGACTGCTAAAAATGTATTTAACTGTGTCATAAATCAATAACCTGTTATGAATGTCATTTACAAATGATCGGCGCTACGTTGTTGAAAAACTTGCCAACAATTTAGTGACTCAGACATAAGAAAAGCTTTCCGAATTTGCAAATGTTATCTCCTGTTAGGATTCTGCATTACTTCAATCCTCCAATTAGTATGTAGGAGAAAGAAAGAAAGAAAAAGTGTTTATTGGTTTACATCACAAACACATTCATACACAATATTCCACATAAAAATCACAAAAAATATAAAGCTTGAAAAAATAACTAAGAAAAGGGGATAAACGAAGTCCATGTTCAAAACAATGTGCATGTTTGTCCATGAAATGTCCGGTATTCGGATCATAAGGTAAAAAAATCCATACTTTTAAACTAAGACAAATGATGTCTTATATAAATTTATATACATTTATAGATAACCTACGTGTAGTTAGTTTGTCAAGAGTGGTTTCTGTCTTAAAATGTTTTTATAGGTGGGTGTATACATTTATCTTGATATACCTGAATATATCCAATAGTAAATGATCGTTGAGGGAATCGCCCCAATCCCTTAAATGACGCCATGGTGTCCTACTTTTTCTAGGCCACGAGCCAGTTCTGTTATGGTGTCTATAAGCTTTATAAGTTATGGGACAATAAGGATTTTACTATATTTATTATAATAATAGTCCTTCTAGCCGATTTCGACTACGGTGGCCAATCACAACGACTAACCGACTGCGCGGGACATATTATGCACAAGTGTGTACGCAAATACAGGTGCAATCTCTATACCTCCCACTCTAATAGCCCTTAGGGACAGCAATCTGACACGACCGGAGAGAGATCAGGCGCAGGACCAACGGCTTTACGTGCTATCCGAGGCACGGGGGTGAAACACCGCCAACTTCCAAACTCCAGGCTACCCTGAGAGTACCCTGAAAATACGTACTGGGTTTTTCTGTTCGGATTATTATTAATAAACTGATACCGACTCCATAAGAATTTGTTTCTTTTAAGTTGAGGGCAAATGCGTTATTTTAAGCTTTTTAGTAAGTTTTTTGAACGCAGTTTTAATTTTTAAATTATTATTTAATATAATTTTGAATTCACGATTATAAATTAGACGCTTTTCATGTAGTTAGTAAAATTTGAGTGCTGCGTTCATCCCGAATGCGGTTTTTACGATAAAAGGAAAGAAAATTATTTGAAGAAAGTTTGTTCGTTAAAAAATATAACGAAAAAGTATTTCACAAATACTAAAACCGTTGAAAATTATGTGCACCAAAATAGATAGTTACCACAGATTTCTGGGCTGTGTATTTTGGGCCACAGTATAATTTATTTTTAGATATACATTCACTGTTGTGGCTGACATAATTTATCTCGGATTTTTATTAGACATCACATAGATAGCTTCAAGATATTCAAAATTATACTTTTCTCTTACAGGGCTTGGGAATAGTATTCTTTTAAAAGTACACATAATATAACCTGAAATTTTATATAAATTAAGCTTAATGCTTCTGTGGCCCCTTAACTTTTCCTGGCAATAATTATACTTACACTCGCGGTCTCCTGCGACTTCGTTCGCGCGTTTTGAGTTTGCTCCCTCCCCTCCCGTCGCAGCGTGATGTACTATAGCCTAAAGCCTTCCTCGATAAATAAGCTATCCAACACAAAAAAACATATCAAAGCGGTCTAGTAGTCCCTGAGATTAGCGCGTACAAACAAACAAATATACAAACTCTTGAGCTCTATAATATTAGTTTAGATTTAGTGAAGAAGCGCAGTCAGGTAAAACCGGCCAATTGCGAGTCGGACTCGCGCACTGAGGGTTCTGTGCCAACTTTAACTGAATTAGGGAATCCACTTACTTCCACTTAGCTAAAATACCACAATGTTTTGTTGACAGCATGTATAACTTTGTTTTTCATAGTGTTTTTATAGAGAACAAAGTTATGTTTGCGGTTGTTGAATATGGGCTATACCTCAAAAACTACTAGTTCGATTCCGTCCAAACCAATTTTCATTGAAATTAAAAGCAAAAAACCATATATCCATAGACCCCACGCGCATAGGTTTGTCAAAAAAAAATCGGTTTTAGTTTCATGTATCCCCTTAAATATCATTATTTTTTATTTTTTGTATAAAAATCGTAAAGCGGTTAACAGGATACATCTTCCTTTAAAATCATCTTCTTTTAAATTTCAACAGTGTGATGCTTATAATTACGGAATAAACGAACTTAACGAAACTATAAGGTTCCGTTTTTTTGCCATTCGTCTACGGAACCCTCAAAACGACTAGTTTTTAAAACTAAATGCAATTCATTTGAGTCCAGACGAACAAAAAATACTATTAAAATGTCTGGATCTTTAAATAAGGATTTAACGTGTCGATAATGTTATCGATAATTCATTGTTGAGAACATTGTCACTAGTTATCAAAATTTATTACCTCAACCAATATTTTTTTTCATTTTGACATCTGAAAAGTGAGACTAATATACCTATTTATGCTTACAACGTAGAAAAGTTTCAAACGGAACCCTCGGTGCGCAAATCATGCTGTCTGGATTATTTATAGCCGCTTTTTACTAAAAAAAAAGTGTATCGGTCTTCACAAATAATTTTTAGATTGAACATTTGTCATTACTCAGAGTGTTTTGTGGTATTTTTAGTGAGTGGCCAGTCTGGCTGATTTATTTTCAAGCTTGAAATAAAACATCTGTTGATAGTAGTTGTTAGGTGGAGAAGCTTTTTGAATATTTTTCATTGTACATCTTTCGCCATCTGGTTACAGACAAATGTCAAACTGAATACGTCAATATTGAATTATAAGATTGAAGTATGGGAGTTAGGATACATCGCTCAAGATGCGAGCGCAAGTGCGCAACCGATCAAAGACAAGTTTCTTTTTAGGGTTCCGTAGCCGAATGTCAAAAAACGGAACAATAATTTTACGGCTCTGGACGAATCTTTGGTTTTGCTTTCTTCTCATACTTTTATCAAGATTTTTTTATTGTGTTTGAAAAACGTCTGTTTGTTTTGGCCTGCACAGGCAATGTTTTTACTTGGATGTAAACAAATCTTTGAAGTCTGACTTACATGCCAGTTCGTTCTGTTAGAAACAGTTTAGTCATGATCATCATCATTATCAGCCAATGGACATACTCTGCTGAACATAGTCCCCCTCCACGGTTTTCCACGGCGACCGATTACTAACGGTCTTCATCCAGAGTGATCCTGCGATCTTTACAAGGTCGTCTGTCCTTCTTGTCCGTGGACGGGTGGACGTCCTTGGCTTCGTCTTTGGTCAAAGGGCCTCCAATCCACAACTTTTCTTTCCCAACGGCCATCAGTTCTTTGAGCTATGTAGGCAATGTCTGTTACCTTAGATCTTCTACGTATCTCCTCATTTCTGATTCGATCCCGTAGAGAAACACCCAGCATAGCCCTCTCCATCGCTCGTTGTGTGATTTTGAGCTTCTTTATGAGGCCCATACTTAGAGACCAAGTTTCGATCCGTATGTCATCACTGATTCGTCTTCAGACACTGAGACATGTATTTAATTAGCTACTATCATTTATAAATTTAATTTTAGTTTTAATACGATGCATAATATGTTTTATCGATATCGAATTATGCTGAAAATAAGCACATCCCTATTCATGGTTCATCGCATTTGTCCTCGAGTCAAGGACAAGGTCACAGAGAACATAAAAGGGTCAATTTATAGACTGAGGCGCTTTTACACTAATTTTTAGATATAGTATAAACTGTATATACCTTGATTCAGATTAAGGTTCCGATTTATTTATTTGTTTGAGTTATGTTATGATGGTCCATACAAAAAGTTCAAAGTCTGCACAATTCACCAGAAGCTGGTATGCAAATAATACATTATTGAAAGGATATTGACCAAAGCCGGGCCCAGATTTCGTCTTTGTAGGTTATATTTCAAAAATCTTGCTTGAGTTATAATTGTACTGGTATTTTAAGGGTAACTAAGTAAGTAAGTATTGAATTGCGTAAGTAATATATAACTATTACCTTCTGAATGTATCAAAATGAATGTAGGTGAGGTGCATTAACTCTGCAATCACAAACATAACCTCAAAATGTCTAATCTACCATTGAATTCCTCGTAAACCACTAATCATAATTTTTTAAATATTTTTTCTCTGGACTCTTTCAAATATTTATATATTTTATCCGCAAATTTTGTAAAGACGCATGGAGACGCACAAGATTCTTTGCGTCGTACAATCATTTAGACCATTAAAAAATCTATATATTTAAAAATACAAGTAGGTAATAATTAGAAAAATGTAAAGACAAACAAGAGGTACCTATATATAGATAAGTTTGGTCATATATCACATTTGTAATGGAAATATTGCAATGTCAAACACCAATTCCTGACAAGAACTAAGTGGGTTGAACTAACTAGTGGTTACAAATTTACAATCGAAATCGAAAGAAATCAAAATATTACAAAAAAAAACGTTTTTCTAACAACCAAATTACCCCCTCCCTAACTTTTAAACTAAGCGAGTGTACATTTTGAAAAAAAAATTCATGATGTAGATCTTAATAAATACTTTAAAAGAAATCATTTGAACGAGATCGAACTAATAGTTTTTGCGATAAAGCACATTTTCAACAACTTTGTTTTTCATATAAACACTAGGTATATAAAGATAAATCATGATTAATAAAGATTGGATTGGACACCTAACACATACATTGCTCTGATCCCAAATTAAGTAGCCAATGCACTTGTGTTATGGAAATCAGACGCAACGATGGTACCACAACACCCAGACCCGAGACAATGTAGAAAAAATTGATTTCTATATTGACCCGACCAGGAATCGAAGCCGGGACCTCGTAGCGGCGACGCCTTGAAACCCAGCGTGCTAAACCACTACACCACGGAGGTCGTCACACAGCAGTTATCTTTTTTCCCTCTTACACCTACATACCATGTTCGTGTACACGTAGAAGAACTAAGGTAACGGACATATCCCTACGAATCAGTAAGCTCAAGTGGCAGTGGGCAGGCAGGGCACATAGAAAGAAAGAAAGAAGAAAGAAAACTTTTTTATTTGGTACACAAAATACAAACATGATAGAAAAAATATAGAAAAAATAAAACACCTGAGGAAGTAAGTAAAATACAAAATAAAATTATAATGTGTGACCAAATTGGTCTCCACTCAGCTCTTTGCCATGGCAAGCCATTGGCGCTGGTTTTCTGTGGAAACCACTATGACTGAGAAAGGGGTCACCACCGACCCGCGTTAAAGTAACAATTTCTGTTTTATTAATATTAATATCTTAATTATAACTTATGTATTATCCTAATAAAATTTGGTTATCATAAAACTAAAAAAATAATAATAATAACATGAAAATAAAAGAAAATATATGTTTAGTGCATAGTGTAGTGTGCGCGCGCAAATGTGTCCGCGTGTGCGTGCATGCGAATGTACAGCCGGCTGCTTATGTAGCTTTTTGGTTCTCGATAAGGAATATTCTGAGGCGGTATTTAAAAGAGGCAATAGATTTAGAGTTTCTTATCGGTGGCGGTAGATTGTTCCAACATTTCGTGGCAGCATAGCGGAAGCTACCACGAAAAGCAGCCGATCTGTACTGTGGACACATAAGGCGTGGTGCAATTCTTATTGAACGCAGAGAAAATAATAATTTGTGATACAGGTAAGGTGGCTGCTTATTTTTAATGATACCGAAAAGCAGTGACGCAAAATGCATGGTGTATCTGGAAGACATGTTCAGTAGATTGTTGCGGTTCAGAAACGGGGATAAATGTGAGTGTCGAGGCACTGGAAAACAGTATCGAGCGCAAGCGTTTTGGATACGCTGGATGAGTTTTTCAGTACGTACCACAAACAACCATAAACAACCTCCGAAAACGATTTTTTTGGATACCCATTTTTTTGATAGGACATAGCGCGAAGAACTGATGGCCGTTGGGGCATGAAAGTTCTAGATTGAAGACCCTTCGACTAAAAGCGCACTGACAAGATAGACGGACAACCTTGTAAAGATCGCAGGATCACACTGGATGCAGACCGCTTGTGATCGGTCGCTGTGGAAAGCCTTGGGGGAGGCCTATGTTCAGCAGGGGACGTCCTTCGGCTCATAATGATGATGATGACCTACATACCACGCATAAATCGTATTTTATGTCTAATTTTTCTTTATTTTTCAGGACATGGAGCCGGTACCAGTGCCAAAACACCAATATGGCAACTTCTACACTGGTGATTCATACATCATACTAAGGGTAAGCATTATTGTTATCTTTTATTTATTTATTTAAACTTTATTGCACTATAAGTTGTATATTTGGCGGACTTAATGCCTAATGACATTCTCTACCAGTCAAACACGTGGTAATGCAGAGAGTTTAATCAGAGAGAAGAGTGGTACAAATAAAAAGAAGTAAAATGCACTAACATAAACATAATATTACACATGTAATAAATTAAAATCATTTAGAATTCATTACTTTAACGACCCGTCTGGTGTAGTGGTCGAGAAATCGCCGACTATGCAGCGGGTTGCGGGTTCGATCCCCGCACAGTACAAACATTTGTGTGTATGAACATGTCTGTTTGTATTGGTCTGGGTGTTTTCTATGTATATTATGTATGTATTTACAAACAAAAAGTATTTAAGTATTATATCCGTTGTCTGGCACCCATAACACAAGCTTTGAGTAGCTTAGTTTGGGGCTAGATGGCGATGTGTGGGAATGTCCAAAGGATATTTAAAGGAAAGGATATTACTGACTAACTTAAACGGGTTACATTTTAAATTTTTGCTCCTATTACAATCGACAGCCTGTATGTATCTTAATAAAAGCTTATCTTAACGTAGTATTAACCACTTACTGCCTATAATAGAGTACCAAACATAACACAAATTGGAAGCAATATGGCTCAAGATTATAAGCTAGATAGAAAATAAATGGCTGTGAAAAATATGTCTAGAACAATATAATTTATTTGATGAGTAGTCTATAAACTCAGTTTTATAGACTACTCATCAAATAAACCATATCAACTAAACAAAATAAAATAAACAATCTGCCAATAAATTATTAGATTTCAAAAATCAAAGATTACCTAACAGTTAGAATAATATTTTGTCGTAAGAAACGCGTTTTGGCTGCGATCCAAACGTGATTTAGTCTGTCGAAGTATTTTGAAACTGATAGAAATATTTATTTACAACCTATCTAGACTGAAATATTACTGATCTAGATTTGAACTAGTTAGACTAAATTTGTGGGAAAAAAGTTGGCATTTCAAATCTTTTTCGCGTTGAAGTTTTTTGCAATTAATAAACGTTTTAGAATTGGATAAACTTATGGGGGTTTAGTAAATATTTTATTGGTCTAAACATTTTTATAATAAACTAGCGGACTTTGTTTCGCCCCCAGCCCCGTCCCGCCGAGTCCCGTAATTTTAAAAGTTAAGCATTCCCAGCGAATTTGGTTTCGCCCTTAAAATACTAAAATGGCTATTAAAAAATAAGGGTTGATCGTAGAAGGGTGAAAATTGAGGATTGTATGTATTTTTGTATGTTGTAGCCGATTCTCATAGATACCGGATAAGCACAAAAAATTTCATCAAAATCGGTCAAGCCGTTTCGGAGGAGTATGGCAACGAAAACTGTGACACGAGAATTTTATATATTAGATGTTTCCAAATATGCAATTACTAGCGACCCGCCGGGGTGCAATGTATTACACATTCAACTTCAAATTCAAATTCTTTTATTGCCATTAAGTGTAGTGATGGCTATGACTACGTTTATATACTTATAAATAATATATAAAAATATATATATTATTTATAAGTACTTTTGTGATAACTCATAAGATATGATGTATATTAAAGATAGAAGTTAATTGTAACGACATACACAAAGTACAACAACATTCATGCATGTATGTGTTAAGTAAGCGATTATGTCTTATTAATTTGGAGCTATGAAGGAGCGGGGTCTCCTGGCACAAGCATTACAACGCTTAAAAGGAGTCCCCTGCCACTAGCTAAATGTATTTAGAATGTACTATGTTATTGTATTTTTTCAATTTTTTTTAAGTGTACATTAAGGTCTTAAAATTATTCATAAAGATGAAATAAGAAACCAAAAATTTGCGCACGGGTGGGACTTGAACCAGCAACCTTTTGGCAAACCGGGCCAAACGCTCTTACTAATTGAGCTACCGTGCTGTCAGTCCGACCCTGCGAAATTTGTGGTCTCTTATGAAAACGTCAATTGAGTGACGCTTAGCGCCATCTAGCCGTCTGTTTATGAAACAGATGGCCCAAGCAGTTATTCTTTACAGAATAAATTCAACTTGGAAATTGATGACGCTTCGCTATCTAATGCTTTAGAATGTTTTTTAACACTCACAGTGTCATATTTTATATTCATAAAGATGAAATAAGAAACCAAAAAATTGCGCACGGGAGAGACTTGAACCAGCAACCTTTTGGCTAACCGCCGTCTAGCCGTCTGTTAACAGACGACTAGATGGCGCTAAGCGTCACGCAATTGACGTTTTCATAAGAAACCACAAATTTTGCAGGGTCGGACTGACAGCACGGTAGCTCAATTGGTAAGAGCGTTTGGCCCGGTTTGCCAAAGGGTTGCTGGTTCAAGTCCCGCCCGTGCGCAAATTTTTGGTTTCTTATTTCATCTTTATGAATATAAAATATGACACTGTGAGTGTTAAAAAACATTCTAAAGCGTCTTAAAATTAGTTTAGGGCTTAATACTTAATGGCTTTATACATATAAACCTTCCTCTTGAATCACTCTATCTATTTATTATTATTTATTTATTTTAAAGTATTTATTTTAAAATAATCGTTTACATAGTATTCACTAATCTTCGTGTCACTAAACATCTTGTGTTGTGACACTGCTCATTCGAGGTTAGACGCTCGAGAGAAATAATATAACAGTATCATTAGTCTAAACTTAACATAGTGAAAACATTATTGAAATAATCCAATAGGTACATAACTATAACTTGCTACCGGGTGCCAATAGCATATACATATAGGGTTCATCATCATCATCATTATCAGCCAAAGGACGTCCACTGCTGAACATAGGCCTCCCCCACGGCTTTCCACAGCGACCGATTACTAGCGGTCTGCATCCAGTTTGATCCTGCGATCTTTATAAGGTCGTCTGTCTATCTTGTTGGTGGACGTCCCACGCTGCGTCTTTAATCGAAGGGTCTCCAATCTAGAACTTTCCTGCCCCAACGGCCATCAGTTCTTCGCGCTATGTGCCCTGCCCATTGCCACTTAAGCTTACTGATTCTCAAGGCTATGTCCGTTACCTTAGTTCTTCTACGTATCTCCTCATTTCTGATTCGATCCCGTAGAGAAACACCCAGCATAGCCCTCTCCATCGCTCGTTGTGTGACTTTGAGCTTCTTTATAAGGCCCATAGTTAGAGACCATGTTTCGGATCCATATGTCATCACTGGTAACACACACTGGTTGAAGACTTTCGTCTTAAGACACTGAGGTAAATGAGATGAGAAGACACTCTTGCGTAATTTCCCGAACGCTGCCCAGCCGAGTTGGATTCGTCGATTGACCTCTTTCTCGAAGTTGGACCTACCCAATTGGATCACTTGTCCCAGGTAGACGTACTCGTCGACAACTTCGGGAGTTGAGTTCCCAATGGATACTGGAGTGGGTACAACAAGAGAACTCGACATAATTTTCGTCTTCTCCATGTTCATTTTAAGACCCACTTGTTGGGAGACTCGGTCAAGGTCTTCGAGCATAGTGCCAAGATCGTCCAGCGTCTTTGCCACAACGACTATATCATCGGCAAATCGGAGGTGTGTGATGTATTCGCCATTAACATTGATGCCGATTCCTTCCCATTCCAGAAGTTTGAAGGCGTCTTCCAATGCCGCTGTGAACAGTTTCGGAGATATGACGTCTCCCTGTCTCACACCTCTCCGCAGTGGAATCGCCCTCGTGTTCTGCTCCTGTACTCGGACCGACATGGTGGCGTTGTTGTAAAGGCACTTTAAAACCTCTATATACCTATAGTCTATGTGGCACCGCTACAGAGACTGAAGCACCGCCCAAGTTTCGATCGAATCAAAGGCCTTCTCATAGTCCACAAACGCCAAACATAGAGGCATATTATACTCCTCTGACTTCTGTATAATTTGCCTAAGCGTACCGGCTTTTGCGGAAACCGGCTTGTTCGGGAGGCTGGAAGTCATCTCATCATCTCAAACCTACGTGCGAGACGATTCGTGATGACCCTTGAAAACAGCTTGTAGACATGGCTCAGGAGTGAGATGGGTCTATATTCATATAGGGTTATGATGAGAGAATTATAAATAAACTTTATGTTTGCTTACTACTAAAGGGTCCCGGTCGCATTACAATTAGTATCTGCAATCTACGGTGTAATAAGAAGGGCAGTAGGTAACTACATACATGTGTTGTTTTGGTCAGCAACGAGCGACTCAGTTGTGGCTGTACAAACGATACTGATGCCATTTTTTTTTAATGGAAAAAACACAGCAATCGAGTTAAAACTACCAACACCATCTGTTTCATAAACAGACGGCTAGATGACGCTAAGCGTCACTCAATTGACGTTTTCATAAGAAACCACAAAGGAGAATGCCCAAATCTGCCCCACTCTAATTAAGCAGAGTATAAGCATGACGTATAAACCAAAATTCGTTTATTATTTTTATAATTCATATTTGTTTGTTACGAAAAAAACTTTTGTGGGAATTTTATTTTCATTTTAATTGATTATTCAAATGACTAAATCCTATTTTGAATACAGTTAGCAGCACGTCAGGTTATACGAAAACAGCTTTTATTTTGTAAGGAATAGAGGCGGTTTAAAGGTATAGTCTGTCGTGCGGCCATGTAAACATTTACAGGGACAGTTAAAGTCTAAAATCATCACTGTTGCTTTAGTCATTGCGATGCAAAAACAAAATGCCTATTTAATAAAATAGATAACATTTTATTTGTTTATTTTTTGTAATGAATCTGTGGGTATCGGAAATATAATTATCTTTACATGATGAGGATCTTGTAGGGCAATCGGCAGTATGCGTAATAACAAGCCCCGTAAATGGTATAAAATAGAACTATATCCGTCCGTCATCACGTCATGTCATTATTGATACAATTCAAAAGTGGTTTATTTTCGTTGTTCATTGCTTTTTAAGAAATGCAAAATGTTTATTCCTCCAAGTTAAGATTCTGTACTCTTTTGTGCAAGTGCTGTGCTGTTTTTATGACGAACGTTCATACGTCCACAATGCCAGTGCCTCGCTGTGTAAACTGTTCTCTTGTTCTAAGGCATACGCTGCCTTACCACCAAGTGGGTGAGGCAAGCGATGCTATGCTTAGTATTCTACGCTCCTGGATAAGCATGGCCATTGTAAGTAATATACACTTTTGACTGCTGTTGATAGTAATTGTTAATAAAATGCAGTCTTTCTTGTGACATGCTTGGTATTATAATAATATCTTGGTATGATCATATAATTGGGACCTGTATATTATTTGGGTGTATAGTATTGTTATTTTTTCAGATCACTGAAGACAATCATCTCTGTCAAGAATGTTTTGTCATACTACGTAACGAATCTGCAACCTCCTCTTCCGGAGGTCCAGTAATAAAGGCTTATGGGCACCCACAAGTGTGCCATGTATGTGTAAAGTCCATTATAAAAGCCAAGATAGATCAACTTCCAGAGAATAGTCTTGAGAGGGGTGTTATTATTTTATGCATAAGGTCTCATCAGGTAAATATTTGCTTTGTTTATAAATTAAATGATTTAATTATAGAAATATGTATTTTGAATTAATTAAAACATTTGATTACAAACAGTTTTTAATTTCAGATTAACCAGCTTGAGAAAGTCTGTTTACCCTATTGAACAAATGTCTATAGAAGTGTGAAAGGACATGCATTAGTCGACCCGAGTAGACAACAAGAGGTTGTACTAGAAGCAGCTTCCACATCTAATCAAAACTTGGATGCTTCTATGTCTTCATCGAGAACTTCCATGGAGTCACCAATACAAATACCACCTCCATTACCAACATTTCAATCAAATGTTATTACTGGTGTCTGCGCCAGCATTACTTTTAGACAATGTTTTTTTATAAATATGAAGATGATGAATAAATCATATAATTATAAGAGTTTCAATCATTTCTTTTAATGACTTAACTTGTAATATAATCTAGATACAGCAGGTATTGCAACAAAACTATCAATTATTTTAAGCGTTCATTATACAATTGAAGGCAAAACTATGTATTTCCACACTTTCGAGTGATTTTATTTCTTAGACTACTCACAGTTGGAGTTGTTGAACATTATTTTAATATGTTTATGCGCATTTTTTCATTAATACCTATCTTATTTACCTCATTTAGTACCTAGTCACACCTAACCTCAAAACTGGACTTTGTTTTTAATTATTAGGAAAACCCCACAAACAATAAGTTTTTTTTCAAGTTCATTTTATTTTATAACATTACTTCTCCTATATCACCAATTTTGGTAGTTATAAAAATTCATTTGTTGCGCAACCAAGCTCCATAGTAAAATGGGCATTCTCCTTTCGCAGGGTCGGACTGACAGCACGGTAGCTCAAATGGTAAGAGCGTTTGGCCCGGTCTGCCAAAAGGTTGCTGGATCAAGTCCCGCCCGTGCGCAAATTTTTGATTTCTTATTTCATCTTTATGAATACCAACACCAGGTAGCCTCTTCGTAGCTTACTGGCTACGGCGTAGTGTTTCGTAGATAAGCGCTAGCTACGTGCTAGGGTGCGAGTTTACGCATTAGTTTTGTGTTTCTTGAATGTTGTGAACAGGTTTTCTTGTATAAAACTTGTTCAGAATTGTAAGAACGACCAAACCGACGTTATGAATTTGTCGTTATGAACGTTATGGTGAAGCATAACGTTCATAACGACAAATTCATAACGTTCGGGCACGCGCGGACCAAGTCCGAGTCGTGCTCAAAGCTACCATCCATAACCATAACCATATACCTATAACCTTAATAAAAAAACCGCATCAAAATCCGTTGCGTAGTTCTAAAAATTTAAGAATACATACATATAGAAAGTGAGAAGCGACTTTGTTTTATACATATTGATGGTTCGCACTGTAGAAAAAATACAATTTGTAATTTATAGAACTCTACATTTTGGCCAAGCCTTACGGGGCCTTATTCATAATAACTCAAACAGTCTAATAAACCTATTTTTACTATTACACTGTTTTGTCACTTTCTGTCAAATGATGACAGCGCCAAGAAAGAACGATACAAAACACAATGATATTGTATTAAGAACTAGATCACCGGTGAGAGGCTAAAAGATAGTTAAGCAAACACCACCTCACGTCAAAGTGAGGTCTTAACTTTGACTTAGTTTGTTTTTGATGGCGTCAGTGTCTCAATGCCTCAGTGCGCCTTTAAAACTGCAGAAACAACTAACTAAATAAATAAAAAACAGTCCGAATATCATATTAACGTTAAGTAAATTGTATTTAATGATGCCTATCATTCATAATTGAAGTATTTTTAATAAAATTAGCGAGTTTTGATTCTTAGCCAACCCCATGTTGGTCATGGTCGATTATCTAAGACAGTGCCATACATGGAGTAGTTTGGTACTTTTTTTTTGAATAATAATTTAACGGCCGTCATAGTGTGGTGGTTTACGTTCCGGACTACAAAGATAAGTAGTCGCGGGTTTGAATCCCGCACGCGCGATCCTAACACATATGGCTATGGACAGGTATGTTAAATGACTTTGTTATATAACTATCAAGTACACCTTCAATTTCTTTAAAGTAACAGCGTAGACGCTCACGGATCAAAAGGTCACCGGCGCTCGCGTTAACAAAAGTATAACAAAAGATTGTTGATAAACACATCAGGAGCTCTATTTTTGAATCACTCGCTTCAAGATGGCGAGTGATTTTCGTTCGAAGATGAATTAGAAGTCATAGAAAAAAACTCGTTGTCGACCGAAAATCACTCGCCATTTCGAAGCGAGTGATTCAAAAATAGGGCTCCAGTTTGGGATGATCTTCACGATTGTAGAAAAAAATTGTACGCTAACTATTTGCATGTTATTTGAAGGAATAATCCCGTTTACATGATGCCAGATGACTGTGGTGTATTAATAAATATTTATTTATTTAGTTTAATAAGGACTGTAAATATTTTCATTAATTTTAAGCAGTGAACGTGACTCTGATATTGGCGCTATGACATTTCAAGCATTCATGTGATACATTCAAATTACATTAATTAGATAATTATTCAATATTTTATATGTTTAACAGTTTGAAAATAAAATGTTTTTGTTGATTAATATAGTACCGAGCTAAAGTGTGAACTCAATTTTAAAATTAGGCCAACGAATCTATTGTAATGTACCTAAAGACTTTAAAAAATATATTCAGAAAGCTACTTGATTAAGACTCGGTTCCGAAATTGATTCCTGATGGGATAGATCTATGTCAATCTATTGACATCCATTAATCAGACGGTGCCATATAAGTGTACTCTTTTAGTTCGCGACGCGTCATCTACATCTAAATACAATATCATTGACAAAACAGTATTAAATAGGTTTATTAGACTGTTTGAGTTATTATGGATGAGGGCGTTACTTAACATAGATACTTCGGGCTATTACTGTACATATTCAATTTAAATTAGCTTGAGCGGGCAGAAAAAAGGTACTACTTCGTAAAAAAGGTATTTTCGTTACGGGTACATACACACACATATAAAATGAAATGAAATGTTTATTATTTGCGTAGGAAAAAGGTTACATTTTAGATGAAATTCAAGGCACAGTTACGTTCGTCTTTTTCAAACCGTATATTATAGCATGCAAATATTGAGTTACACAATAATAAGATTAGTCTTACAGATTAAAAAGCCCGTAGTAAAAATGTATATAACTAGCTTCAACCACATCTCAATCTAACAAAACATGTTGGGACTGTTCCAAAATTAGTTCAATCTCTAAGATCTAGGGAATTTACGTACCACATGTAAATCCAAAATTCTACTCCTAACAGTTCTGTTACTTAGACAGTTACGCACAGATCATTACAGTTTCCTCTAGTTTCTATTTCTAAATATAAACGAAGACATTTGCCGAGAAACTACCATTTCGTCTGCAGGTGAATCATGCAAGAAATGGTATCTGTTTCTGAAGAATCGGATGAGAAGTTATTTTATGTGGGTGTTGTGGTGCCATCGTTTCCATAACACACGCATAACGCATTGGCTACTTTCTTTGTGATCAGACAGAGCAATGATGTGATTGGTGTCCCAAATATTGTATTTATTAATTTATTATAGTTCTTATGTTATGTTTAGTCTCATAGTGAATTTTGAGTAGTTTTTGAGTTAAAAAACATAGTGTGATTCAAACAGCCAATGCTGGAGAAGTGTTATATTTTCACGCTGTTTAGACATTTAACTAGATAATTAAGATACTTATGCCAATATAAGATTGTTTGATGCGGGCAATGCGGGTGTTTTACCTGCACTAAAAATGCGCCAGACACAATAATTGTCGCGGTTTCGAAGTAAGTTTTTTTTCCTTGTAAGTGTACGAATACTAAGACAACGATTATGACGGAGGCGTCTCCCATAAATACTGAAATACATATTGAACATCCATGACTCAGGTACAAATATTCGTGCTCATCACACAAACATTTGCCCTCGCGGGATTCGAACCTGCGACGGCCGGCGTAATAGTCAGGAGCTTTAACCAATACACCAAACGCGTCGTCTATTACTCATCATGAAGAAGACTGATGTTGCTGAAAAGTTGTATTGAAAGTCAAATCATTGAGCAAGTTTTGTTGTTAACACTTTGTTCTGTTGATCAAGTAACGGCCTCGGTGGCGCAGCGGTTAGAGGGTTGCACTTTAAAGCGACGGCTGCGCCAGAGGTCCCGGGTTCGATCCCCGGATCGGGCCTAAAATACGTACCTGCGTTATCAGAAATTCTCTGGATAGCCGGAGTTTGGAAGTTGGCGGTGTTTCACCCCCGTGTCTCGGAAAAGCACGTAAAGTCGTTGGTCCTTCAACTTATCTCTCTGTGTCAGATTGCTGTCCCATCGGCTATGAGAATGAAAGGAATAAAGAGTGCACCTGTGTTTGCGCACACACTTGTGCACTATAATATGTCCCGCGCAGTCGGTTAGTCGTTGTGACTGGCCACCGTAGTCGAAATCTGCTAGTAACGTTAGTTTTTCTTTGCATGGCGAATATTGTCTGACATTCCTTTTTATTCAATTCATAATAAGACAAACACAAAAGTTATAACCTACACGAGTAATTTACAGTTTCACTCAGATTGTTTTAAATCGAATTTCACTAGAATTATTTTTAAATATCTGATTATTAAAAAAAAAAAATATTTTCCTAGCTAAGAAAACGGGCTATACCTACTTGCAGAATTCTCGTACATCCGCTAGCACATCAGGTAACCCACCTTTGCTGCAAACTAGTCCTTATTACAACTACATAAGATACTGCAGAGTTTACCTTAATGTGCTGCTGTTGTCTGTACATAAACTGTTAGTCGCACCATCAACGAGATTCTCTGTTTCATCGAGTAAATATGTCTCACCTTATTATGAATCACTGAAAATTGCAAGTGTTTTGATACAAGGTCGAGAATAGAATATATAGATCGATATATTTTCTATGAATAAGTGCAAATATTGACGTAACAAATCATTTAGATTTCCTTCATTCTTCTTGGCCATAAAAATACCCTTCATTCAATGTAAGGCAATACAGGATGTTAAAAAGCAGTCACCCATTTCTAATTCACTCCACCTGCAAGAAATTTTTTCTCGGCTGGAGTGCCATCGTTACTTTTTAAATATACAATATTTTCTCTTTATTATTCAGAGTATTTACACCAGATAACATTAAAATAAGTAGGCTAAAAGAAACGTGATATTATTTTCAGTATTTAAATTTGCATTGTAACTGTACTGTAAGGCATTAAGTTCGCTAATTGTACAAACAGTCGGTGGAGTTAATGCATTTTAAGCCTATTCTACCAATCAACTAGTGGATAATAGTGACTGATCATTCATACAAGAATTCCGCATGTGGGAAAATGATTGTATGATGAGCACGAACATTTGTACCTAAATCATAAATGTTTTGTGTATTTGAGTATTAATGGGAGCCGCTCCCTTGATAATAATTGTCTGGTATTCGTAAAAACAAGGAAGATAATTAATTCCTAACTCCGAAACTAATACAATTGTTGTTTTTTATGTGGCACATATTTATAAATTTTATTTATTAATACAATAATTATCATCATTATTATCAGCCAAAGGACGTCCATTCTGCGTCTCTGGTCAAAAGGTCTCCAATCTAGAACTTTTCTGACCCAACGGCCATCAGTTCTTCGCGCTATGTGCCCTGCCCACTGCCACTTGAGCTTTCTGATTCTCAAGGCTATGTCCATTACATTAGTTTTTCTACGTATTCATGAATCGATCTCTTAGAGAAATGCCGTAGCATAGCTCTCGCCATCGCTCCATTATAGTATATAACCCTTTGGACATTCACACATCGCCATCTAGTCCCAAAGTAAGCTACTCAAAGCTTGTGTTATGGGTGCCAGACAACGGATATAATACTTAAATACTTTTTGTTTGTAATTCTCGACTACTACACCAGACGGGTCGACAAATTATAGTAAAATATTATCTTAAATTAAAACCACACTTCCTCCAATTTTCAGACAACAGGTGACGAGCCCCGTCTATCCTGGGACATCCACTTCTGGCTCGGCTCAAAAACATCACAGGACGAAGCTGGTGCGGCCGCCATCTTGTCTGTCAACATGGACGACCATAGATTCAACGGTGCTGCCATCCAGCATAGGGAGACGCAGGGTTACGAGTCGAGACAGTTTTTGGGGTATTTTGAACCGGGTAAGGGTTTATTTATTCGCTCAAAGGTGTTAAATAATAATACCTTAAAGATGAAATAAGAAACCAAAAACTTGCGCACGGGCGGGACTTGAACCAGCAACCTTTTGGCAAACCGGGCCAAACGCTCTTACCAATTGAGCTACCGTGCTGTTAGTCCGACCCTGCGAAATTTGTGGTTTCTTATGAAAACGTCAATGGCGTGACGCTTAGCGCCATCTAGCCGTCTGTTTATGAAACAGATGGCCCAAGCAGTTATTCTTTACAGAATAAATTCAACTTGGAAATTGATGTCGCTTCGCTATCTAATGCTTTAGAATGTTTTTTAACACTCACAGTGTCATATTTTATATTCATAAAGATGAAATAAGAAACCAAAAACTTGCGCACGGGCGGGACTTGAACCAGCAACCTTTTGGCAAACCGGGCCAAACGCTCTTACCAATTGAGCTACCGTGCTGTTAGTCCGACCCTGCGAAATTTGTGGTTTCTTATGAAAACGTCAATGGCGTGACGCTTAGCGCCATCTAGCCGTCTGTTTATGAAACAGATGGCCCAAGCAGTTATTCTTTACAGAATAAATTCAACTTGGAAATTGATGTCGCTTCGCTATCTAATGCTTTAGAATGTTTTTTAACACTCACAGTGTCATATTTTATATTCATAAAGATGAAATAAGAAACCAAAAACTTGCGCACGGGCGGGACTTGAACCAGCAACCTTTTGGCAAACCGGGCCAAACGCTCTTACCAATTGAGCTACCGTGCTGTTAGTCCGACCCTGCGAAATTTGTGGTTTCTTATGAAAACGTCAATGGCGTGACGCTTAGCGCCATCTAGCCGTCTGTTTATGAAACAGATGGCCCAAGCAGTTATTCTTTACAGAAAAAATTTTTCATAAGAAACCACAAATTTCGCAGGGTCGGACTAACAGCACGGTAGCTCAATTGGTAAGAGCGTTTGGCCCGGTTTGCCAAAAGGTTGCTGGTTCAAGTCCCGCCCGTGCGCAAGTTTTTGGTTTCTTATTTCATCTTTATGAATATAAAATATGACACTGTGAGTGTTAAAAAACATTCTAAAGCATTAGATAGCGAAGCGACATCAATTTCCAAGTTGAATTTATTCTGTAAAGAATAACTGCTTGGGCCATCTGTTTCATAAACAGACGGCTAGATGGCGCTAAGCGTCACGCCATTGACGTTTTCATAAGAAACCACAAATTTCGCAGGGTCGGACTAACAGCACGGTAGCTCAATTGGTAAGAGCGTTTGGCCCGGTTTGCCAAAAGGTTGCTGGTTCAAGTCCCGCCCGTGCGCAAGTTTTTGGTTTCTTATTTCATCTTTATGAATATAAAATATGACACTGTGAGTGTTAAAAAACATTCTAAAGCATTAGATAGCGAAGCGACATCAATTTCCAAGTTGAATTTATTCTGTAAAGAATAACTGCTTGGGCCATCTGTTTCATAAACAGACGGCTAGATGGCGCTAAGCGTCACGCCATTGACGTTTTCATAAGAAACCACAAATTTCGCAGGGTCGGACTAACAGCACGGTAGCTCAATTGGTAAGAGCGTTTGGCCCGGTTTGCCAAAAGGTTGCTGGTTCAAGTCCCGCCCGTGCGCAAGTTTTTGGTTTCTTATTTCATCTTTATGAATATAAAATATGACACTGTGAGTGTTAAAAAACATTCTAAAGCATAATAATACCTTCTTGAAAAGTGCGATATATAGGGTAAAAAAACAACATTTTGATTCCAAGCTAAAACGGCGTTGCTACAACTTGTGCTTTGTATTAATATCGCAATAAATAAATTTACCAAATCTGTAACTGCAAAATGAATGTGTGTGTATTTAGGTAAGTCCATTTTTTTTTTGCTTTTAAAATGGCATAGAGGTTTCTAAAACTATTTTCAACACACTTGCTCATAACGACGTCTTTATTCCACCGATTTTTGGCTCATAATCATAGATATTAAACACGCGTGCTTTTTTATTATATTATTGCACTAGTGCCTTTAGTTTATTAACCCGACCAATTTAGGTTTGTACCCTAGTACCAAGTCGTAAGTAAGAAGAAGAAGCGATATAATTTAGTCGGGTTATACAATACTTTTATTTTAGCAACAAACAGTATTTATGGGAAAAATAACAGTATCTACATATTTATTTCAATAAATGGTAAATCCAGATTTATTACTAAAAAATAGCTCAAACTCGTTTAACATTTTCTGTGATTTGTGTTTTAAACACGAATTATTACATTTTTAATCTTGGCTTTTGGCCAATCTAGTTCGCGCCTAAGCCTTGCGCGAGCATCGGTATCGCGGCAAGAAAAAAAAAACAATGCGCCATTTTTCGTAAATAATAATTGTCGGCTGTGACGAAGTTTGCATTATTTAAGAAGTTTAATATTAATGAAAATGCCTAATTCAAGTGAAGAAAATGAAGAAAACCTATTATTTACTCCGCCGGACATACGTAACGAGGCAAAGAACGCGTGCGAAAGTCTTTGCCATCAAAATCGAGTGAAATGTATTTTTACTAAATGTTTTAATAATTAAAAACTTAGTAAATGAAGAGTCTTGTTTTTTCCGCGCAAGTGTGTTGAAAAACGTCGTATGATACGCGTGTGCTTGTGACCATTATATACGCGGCTTTCTTATGGCGCACTCGCTTTCGCTCGTGCGCACACAATATCGCCTTGTATATAATGGTCAACTTAGCACACTTGTATCATAATGTACTATTTCTTTTAAAGTCTAACGTTTCAGAGCTAGACGCTTCCAAAGTGGTCAAATGGGCGTCCATTTAATTTCTAAACTAAGTAAGTGTAAATTTTGAAAAAAAATACATAATGTAGATCTTCACAAATACTTTCAACGAAAATTGGTTCGGACGGGATCCAACGAGAAGTTTTTGAAATATAGCACGAATAATCTTAATATAAACCATTTATAGGTATTTTAATTCTTATTGTTTTGTATTTTATTTTTGTCCTCGGTGTTGCTACTTGTGTTACTTTTTAAACAAACTATACTTTTTAGTTAATTGCATATGTTATTTATTTGTAACACATAGTTTTATATTCATAAAGATGAAATAAGAAACCAAAAATTTGCACACGGGCGGGATTCGAACAAGCAACTTTTTGGCTAACCGGGCCAATCGCTCTACCAATTGAGCTACGGTGCTGTCGATCCGACCTTGCGAAATTTGTGGTCTCTAATGGATACGTCATTACTCGTGACGTTTAGCGCCACTACCCGTCTGTTTATGCAACCGACGGGTAGATGGCGGTTAGCCAAAAATTGCTGGTTCAAGTCCCGCCCGTGCGAAAATTTTTGGTTTCTTATTTCATCTTTATGAGTATAAAATATGACACTAAGTGTTTTTACAACATTCTAAACCATAACACATAGTTTACAAAATGTTTACACAGTAAGATAAAAGATCCTGTATTATTTATTTCCAGCCATCAGATACATGGATGGCGGGCATGCCTCAGGGTTCAACCATGTCACCATCAACGCTGGAGTCGAGAAACGACTCTTCCAGATTAAGGGCAAGAGGAACGTGAGAGTCAGACAGGTCAGCATTTATAAAAAACTTCTTTCATCATGATAAATCATCATGGTAGTCATATTTATCGCTATTATCTTCTCTTTTCTTGCCTCTATAACTTTACTTGCACCGTCTGTATTTTGCTCTGTTCAGAACTATGGTTGACTGGTAGACAATGCTTTTGGCATTTTAAGTCCGCCATATGTTAATTTTTATGTTTTGTGCATAACTTACGTTTTTTTTTTATAATCCTTCTCATACTAAAACTCTTCTTGTACAGTCTCTCGTCCTTCCTCTTCTCGACTACGCCGATGTATGTTGTACGAACATCAGTGAAGCTTATCTCAATAAACTTGACCGTCTCCTTAACAATGGTATTCGCTTTATCTTCGGTCTCCGTAAGTACGACCACATTTCTGCTTACCGGTTCAAGCTTAAATGGCTTCCCATCCGACATCGCAGAGAAATAAGAATCCTGTGCACTCTCTTCAACATACTTCGTAACCCTAACTCTCCGACCTATTTGGCACAGCGCTTCAACTATCTGGCTTCCACTACTTCGCGCAACCTTCGCTCTTCCCATAATCTCACTCTTTCCACACCTCTTTTCAAGACCGGCTTTATGTCGGACTCTTTCACCATCTCTGCGATTCGACTTTGGAATTCTCTCCCCAATGAAATCAGAATGTCCCCCAACAAATTTACTTTTAAAAAGTCTCTCCGCACCCACTATCTTAACCTTGGCTCTCTTCAGAATTAACAGCCATTTTCTTTTATTTGTGTTCTTTGGTTGTCGTCATTATCATCACCTTTATCATTCATAATTTTGTATTTATTACGTTTATGTATTCTTTGTATGTTTATTATTCTTTTGCTTATGTATCCTATTATATATTTGTGTAATATTAGTATGTATGTTTATGTTAGTGCATTTTACTTCTTTTTCTTACCATTCTTCTCACATATTATTAATATTCCGCCACTGATTAATCTCTCTGCATTACCAGGTGGTTGACTGGTAGAGAATGCCACTAGGCATTAAGTCCGCCAATTGTACAACTTACAGTGCAATAAAGTTTAAATAAATAAATAATCCTGGTTAATTATATCTGAATTAATATGAGTCATATTGAATGTAGGAGTTAAGTATTAGACCTGGCAAATCGAAAGTCATATTGCTGTGACGTAAAGAAAGGAATCTTAATATATAAATTTGATTAGGTCACCTACTATCCTATAGTATCTGATGGTAGCTCGCTCTCATCTTCAATTTCAGCAATTTTTGTCTTCTTTAATAGTATAAATTGCACTTGTAAAAAGCAACTTTTGGCTGTGACAGACGAGGAATCAAACCCCGTGTCTTACGCTATCCGGGCATATGCCTATACCACTCGGCCACCGTCACATTAGCACCGGATAGCGTAAGACACGGGGTTCGATTCCTCGTCTGCCAAAAGTTGTTTTTTACAAGTGCAATTTCTATTAAAGAAGACAAAAT
Source organism: Pyrausta purpuralis (assembly GCA_963924145.1). NCBI lineage: Eukaryota > Metazoa > Arthropoda > Insecta > Lepidoptera > Crambidae > Pyrausta > Pyrausta purpuralis. Next base: position 4,963,314 of record OZ001670.1, on the reverse strand, counting down.
TTGCTGAAATTCGAACAAACAAAGTTGATAAAAACAAGTGAAATCTATATTATTAAGTTTGTATAATGATTAAACACTATAAAAACAAAAATGTAATTATAAATTGACTTTCATCATCTTTACCGATTGTTAATTATTTGTTAAAAATATTTCCTTCGGATTTTGTTAGAGCAATCTCGCAACATTGATGATGTCACGCAGCCTGCGCGTTAAAGTAAGCGCTTGCAAAATTCAACAGGCTTGCTAATGTGACGGTGGCCGAGTGGTATAGGCATACGCCCGGATAGCGTTAGACACGGGGATCGAATCCTCGTCTGTCACAACCAACAGTTGCTTTTTACAAGTGCAGTTTATATTATTGACTTTTTATAGTGACAAAACACTATAAAAACAAAAAAGTAATTATTTTTTAATAGTTTTAATGCTGGCTATACAAGTCAGACCATTGTTCAACAAAATACCACAATAATAAAATCCTTAGTCATCCTGTACTTTATTCTATCTCCAGGTGGACGCCTCAGTGTCCTCAATGAACAAAGGCGATTGCTTCATCCTGGATGTGGACCATGATATCTTCGTGTTTGTGGGCGAGAAGGCCAAGAGTGTGGAGCGGCTCAAAGCGATCACTGTGGCCAACCAGATCAGGGACCAGGATCACAATGGGCGAGGGAACATTGAGATCATCGGTGAGTATATTTTGACCAAAAAGCAGTGGAGGACGTCTCCCGGTAAGATAATGAGCGACGGATTGGTGAGTACTTACATAAAACTTTGGTCAAAACTGCAGAGTAGGACGTTCAATGTACATACAATGTGAGACGTAAAAAAAAGCGTGGTGGGACTTTAATATTAGGGCTGAAAGGTCGCTCTACTGAGGAGATAAATTTATGTAAAGAACTGTACGTGACTGACAGTTTTGAGATATGTGGTATTAGGGATGTTGACTCAAATATAAATATATTCTGCTGTTATCGAACACCCCAAAAAAAAAACTCTCAAGCCCTTTCTGAATAACTTAGAAAAATTGCTTGATTATCTAATTGATAAAAAGGGGGTCATTTGTGGCGATTTTAACATTGACGTGCTAACTGATAGTGAAAATCATAATAAATTTAAGAATCTGTTAAAATGTTATAATTTTCGATATCTTTACAACTGTGTTACCTTTAGACGAGGTAATATTGAGTCGGGCTTAGACAATATAATAACCAACATGACGCCTGATGACATTTTGAATTGCTCATCTGATGACAATGGCTTATCAGATGGTCACATTGCTCTTATATGCGAATTTGCTTCTCCTTTTAACAGCAAGAAAAATAGCGGAAACGAGTTCATTTGGCTTTATCAGAGAAACTTTAGTGAGAAGAACCACGCTATTTTTCGACATAAACTTATGGTAGATAAAAAAAACATGGGTGAACCAGATAGTTTCATCGAGGCGTTTACAGAAACTTTTAATGACACTTATAATTTTAGGAGACAAAAAATCAACCTTAACAAAAAAGATAAGATACGATGGATAACGAAGGGGCTACGAGTGTCGAGTCTTATGAAGAGATTTTTAAACACGGCTAGTAATATTATTAATGACCAATCTATTCTAGAATATCGTGCCAGGTATTTAACCTTGTATCGCAAATTAGTAAGACATGCAAAGAAGCATTCCGTACAATGTGAGATTAAAAAAACAAACAATTCCGCTAAAGCTATTTGGAAAGTAGTGAACAAATACAGAAATAAATGCAAAGCAAATCGTAAAGAAAAGTATCACCTCAAAGAAAATAATCGCAAAATTGTCGATCCACAGGAAGTAGTAGAAATCTTTTCCAAACTTTTTGACACTGGTAGTGTTGCTGCAGATAAAACCAAATCTAGCGAATCCATTACACTACTAAATAAATACAGCCCAAAGGTGATCAGAGAGCTCCGATGGAAAAAAGTCACTCCTGTAGAAGTTAAACGTCTTGTGTTAGGCATGGAAAGCAAAAATTCATCTGGATGGGATGATATTCCAATTACAGTAATCGAACAAAATATTGATATTCTGGCAGAGCCTCTGAGCAACACTTTCAACTTCTACTTTACGAAAAATATTTTTCCCAATAATCTTAAAATTGCTAAAGTCATACCTATCTTTAAGAAGGGAAGTAGGGACAATGCAAAAAACTACAGGCCTATTTCCCTGCTGCCAACTTTCTCCAAGCTTTTCGAAAGATTAATAAAGGTGAGGCTACTAGACCACTCCACATGGAACAATGTATTAAACAAGAGACAATTTGGTTATCAAACAGATATTGGTACTGTTGAAGCAATAGATGCCCTCATAGACGAAGTAGTGACAAACTTAAATAAAAATAAAAAAGTCGCAGGAGTTTTTCTGGATTTAAGTTCCGCTTTCGACAGCATTAATCACGAAATTTTGCTAAATAAATTATCTCACTACGGTGTAAGACATGAACAACTTGGTTTAATAAGGAGCTACCTGGAAAACATAAAACAGTATGTGGAACTCAATTCCTTTAATGGCTCTGAAGAGATCGCCTGTAGATCGGAAATGGTTACTATAAAAAAAGGTGTGCCACAGGGTTCTATATTAGGCCCATTGTTTTTCATAGTATTTATAAATGACCTCTTTGATTTTTTAAATACGGTACTCCAAAACGTCAAACCAATAATATTTGCTGACGACACAAACGCGGTTATTGCAGCGGATAATTTACCAGAGCTAAATTCCAAGGTAAATGAGGCACTATCGGCGTTATCGACTTGGTTTTCTATAAACGACTTGGCCATCAATATCCAAAAAACAAATGTTATGTTGTTCAAATCAACTTCTAGAAATAAGGATGTGGTAAAATGCGCTTTAGATAACATTGACATCACAGCTGTGAAAAATGTTAAGTTCCTGGGGATTTACATCGATTCTTTACTAAATTGGAAGGAAGAACTTGAGAATATTTCGAACAGCATTAGTTCGGCCTGCCACGTACTAAGAAGTCTTAGAGATGAGATTGCGATTGAGCAGCTAAAGATGACTTATAATGCTCTAATTGACTCAAGGCTGCGTTACAGTGTCAAACTTTGGGGCAATAGCTACCAATATAACATCAACAAAGCGTTTGTAGCACAAAAACGAGCAATTAGAATAATTTTCCGCTTATCCCAAATAGAGTACTGCAGGAATTATTTTATAAAGCTGGGTGTTCTAACGGTCCCATGTCTCTATATATTCGTGACACTATGTGACATAATCACCCAATAAGATAATAAGCACCCAAGCAAATTAGAGGCACCCCTGGAGAGAGAAGTAAGACTCACCACCAGGAGGAAAGATATTCCCTTTAAAGGTAACACAGACCGGCCAAAACTGAACATTTATAAACACAGTGCTCGCTACCAGGCGGCACGTCTGTATAATAGGCTCCCCTTGGAATTAAAGACCATAAACAAACTATCAATATTTAAAAGAAAACTTAAATCATTACTTGTAAGAAAATGTTATTATTCTGTGGGGGAATACCTTAGGGATGGATCAGATAAATAGTTTAACAAATTTTGTAATAAAAGTGACATTTTAAATTAATTTTAAGATTAATTATTTATTTAAATTTTCTATGACATGTTATTCTTTATTATTTACAAATCTTGACATTGTTAATTAATCCTTTTTTCGTAATATTACGTAGGTAGGTTTTTGTGTTAAGTTTTATTTTATTTTATTGTATTGTAATTGGTGTATTATTTTTTTTCTGAAAATGTTCAACGCAATGTGTCTTTTTTGCTATGAATAAATATTGATTGATTGATTGATTCACCGGTAAGGTGGAAAAATTCAGGACTAATAGACAGGACGGGGGAACGTTAAGATCATCAGTGACTACATAAAAGTTTGATCAAAACAGCAAAGTAGAACGTCCCCCGGTAAGAAAATATGCTAAGGAAATTGAGACCTTACGTGAGTACTTACATAATATGCTAAGGAAATTGAGACCTTACGTGAGTACTTACATAATACTTTGGTCAAAACTGCAAAGTACTACTGGCAAGATAGAAAATTTAAAGAGTAATTGGATGGGGGAACGTTGAGATTATTAGTGACTACCTACATAAAGGTTTGATAAAAAAAGCAAAGTAGGACGTCCACCGGCAACATGGAAAAAATCTTTGATTTTAAGTGCAGAGTAGGATGTCCACCAGTTGGTAAAGTTAAGGACTAAATGGACGGGGGAACGTGGAATCATCAGTGACTATCTACATAAAAGCTTGATCTTAAGTGCAGAGTAGGACGCCCACCGGAAAGATAGTAAAATTAAGGACTAAATGGACGGGGGAACGTTGAGATTATCAGTGACTACCTACATAAAAGTTTGATCAAATAAGCACAGTAGGACGTCCACCAGCAAGATGAAAAAAAAACTTGCAATCTTGTAATAATCGCAGGATCACACTGGATACGGACCGCTTGCAATCTGACCTGAGACCTCACACTGAGAGCTATGTTCAACAGTGGACGTCCTGCGGCTGATAAAGATTAAGGTCAAGATTTTACAGACTTGCATGTCTACGAGGCTCACTTAGGAATGTCGATTCCGCTGACATCCTTGATTCGCCATCAATAGATAAGCATACGGTATCAATCTCTGAGGATCAAGGTTCAATCCCTGGTCAGTATGCTCAATGAACAAAGGCGACTGCTTCATCCTGGATGTGGAGCACGACGTGTACGTGTTTGTGGGCGAGAAGGCCAAGAGTGTGGAGCGGCTCAAAGCGATCACTGTGGCCAACCAGATCAGGGACCAGGACCACAGTGGGCGGGGAACGTTGAGATCATCGGTGAGTATAGTTTGATCAATAATCAGTGTAGGACGTCCCCCGGTAAGATAATGTGCGAAGGAAATTGAGACCTTTGGTGAGTACTTACATTATACTTAAGTCAAAAATACAGAGTAGGACTTCCACCGGCAACAGGGAAAAAATCACGACTAATTGGACGGGGAAACATTGAGACCATCGGTGAATTCGTAAGTTTAATTGTGGTAATAAACGCAGAGAAGAACGTCCACCGCCAAGATTGTAAAATTGAGCACCAAAATGGAAGGGGGACTGTAGGATTATTGGTGAGTCTACATAATGCTTTGGTCAGAAACGCTGATTAGGACGTCCACCGGAAACATGGAAAAAATCAGGACTAATTGGACGGGAGACCTTGAGATCACCAGTGACTACCTACATAAAAGTTTAATCTTAAGTGCAGAGTAGGACGTCTACCAGCAAGATGAAAAAAACCTTGTGACCTTGTAAAAATCGCAGGATCACACTGGATACGGACCGCATGCAACCTGACCTGAGACCTCTGACTGAGACCTATGTTCAGCAGTGGACGTTCTGCGGTAGATAAAGAAAGGAAGGAAGGAAGATAAATTTTACAGACTTGAATATCCACGAGGCTTAATTTGGAGCGTTTCTTCTAGAATGTCGATCCCGATAACTTCCTTGATTCACCATCAATAGATTAGCATACGGTATCAATCTCTGAGGATCAAGGTTCAATCCCTGGTCAGTATGCTCAGTGAACAAAGGCGACTGCTTCATCCTGGACGCGGAGCACGACGTGTACGTGTTTGTGGGCGAGAAGGCCAAGAGTGTGGAGCGGCTCAAAGAGATCACTGTGGCCAACCAGATCAGGGACCAGGATCACAATGGCCGGGGGTAAGTTGAGATCATCGGTGAGTACCAAAATAATACTTTGATCATAAGTGCAGAGTAGGACGTCCACCGGCAACATGGAAAAAAACACGACTTATTTGACGTGGGAACATTGAGATCATCGGTGAGGTCGGGAACTCCAAGGTCCAATGTTGTCGTTATACAGTACAGAGAAACGGATGGACCAATTTCCATGATTTTAACTTTGTGGATTTGTATTGTCCCCGATTTGGACTCACGCACTGAAGGTTCCATGCTAATTTGAACTAAATTAGGGGTCCACTTACGTCCATTTAGCAAACATAGTAAAAAATTTAGTTGACAGCAAATAGTACATTATGATACAAGTGTGTTAAGTTGACCATTAAATACAAGGCGATATTGTGTGCGCACGAGCGAAAGCGAGTGCGCCATAAGAAAGCCGCGTATATAATGGTCACAGGCACACGTGTTTCATACGACGTTTTTCAGCACACTTGCCATTAATCCAAACTTCGTCACACCACAACCGCCAACTATTTACGAATAGGGACATTCCGATACAAGTAAATACGAGTAGGTATTCGATACTTTTGATTTGATACCAAGTAAAAATAGCATCGCATCAATCTTGCGATACCTACTCGGTATCGAAACAAAAGTACTTGGTATCAAATCGAATCAGCATATCATCTTTTAAAAAAACCTAAGACAACTAAGTAGCCCTGAGTAAGTGAGAACATGATGTTCCGTCTACTGCAACACCTGCATACGATTTTGGGAAACATCATATGGAGTTAGTACATGGGCACAAGAAGAAAAAGAAATTCATAAAGATGAAATAAGAAACCAAAATTTTTCGCACGGGCGGGACTTTTACCAGCAATTCCTGGACACCGGGACAAACGCTCTACCAATTGAGCTACCGTCCTGTCAGTCCGACCTTGCGAAATTTGTGGTCTCTTATGATAAAAGATTGTCTCCAAAATACCTTAAACAGATACTGTTTTTGGGCAATCTTAATGCTCAAGAGTTTTATGTTTAAAGTAAGCATGTGACGCAAAACATTTTAAATAAGTAGATTATTTTTCTTCTCATTTTTTTTTAAATATTGTCCTTCAACGTTCATTGTGAGCATCCTCAAAATAAAAAATATATACATAATAGTTTTTCGTAAAGTATCGATATAAGTAAGTATCAATAATAATAAAATAATAATAATAATAAATAATAAATATCCTTTGGACATTTTCACACATCGCCATCTAGCCTCAAAGTAAGCTACTCAAAGCTTGTGTTATGGGTGCCAGACAACGGATATAATACTTAAATACTTTTTTTTTTTGTAAATACATACATGATATACATAGAAAACACCCAGACCAATACAAACAGACATGTTCATGCACACAAGTGTTTGTATTGTGCGGGGATCGAACCCGCACCCGCTGCGTAGTAGGCGAATTCTTGACTACTTTAGGAGTATTTGTTTAAGTAGTATCGAAAGAAGATTTGAGTACTATCGAAATGAGTAGGTATCGATACTTTGATGGTATCGAAACATCCATATTTACGAAAAATGGCGCGTTGTTTTTTTCTTGCCGCGAAACTGATGCGCGCGCAATGTTAAGGCGCGAACTAGATCGGCCAACAGCCAAGATTAAAAATGTAATGATTCGTTATTTAAAACACAAATTATAGAATTTTTTAAATGAATTTTCAACACACTTGCTCATAACGACGTCTTTATTCCACCGATTTTTGGCTCATAATCATAGATATTAAACACGCGTGCTTTTTCATTATATTATTGCACTAGTGCCTTTAGTTTATTAACCCGACCAATTTAGGTTTGTACCCTAGTACCAAGTCGTAAGTAAGAAGAAGAAGCGATATAATTTAGTCGGGTTATACAATACTTTTATTTTAGCAACAAACAGTATTTATGCGAAAAATAACAGTATCTACATATTTATTTCAATAAATGGTAAATCCAGATTTATTACTAAAAAATAGCTCAAACTCATTTAACATGTTCTGTGATTTGTGTTTTAAACACGAATTACTACATTTTTAATCTTGGCTTTTGGCCGATCTAGTTCGCGCCTAAGCCTTGCGTGCGCATCGGTATCGCGGCAAGAAAAAAAAAACAACGCGCCATTTTTCGTAAATAATAATTGTCGGCTGTGATGTGATGTGACGGCAGTTTGAATTAATTATGAAGCTTCATATTAATGAAAATGTCTACTTCAAGTGAAGAAAATGAAGAAAACCTATTATAAATATAACTCCGCCGGACGGACATACGTAACAAGGCAAAAAACGCGTACGAAAGTCTTTGCCATCAAAATCGAGTGAAATGTATTTTTACTAAATGTTTTAATAATTAAAAACTTAGTAAATGAAGAGTCTTGTTTTTTCCTCGCAAGTGTGTTGAAAAACGTCGTATGATACGCGTGTGCCTGTGACCATTATATACGCGGCTTCCTTATGGCGCACTCGCTTTCGCTCGTGCGCACACAATATCGCCTTGTATATAATGGCCAACTTAGCACACTTGTATCATAATGTACTATTGAGTTATTTTTAGTAATAAAGCTGGATTTACCATTTATTGAAATAAATATGTACATATTGTTATTTTTGGCATAAATACTGTTTGTTGTGTAAGTTACAACCCGACTAAATTATATCGCTTCATCTTCTTACTTACTACTTGGTACTAGGGTACAAATGTAAATTGGTCGGGTTAATAAACAAAAGGCACTAGTGCAATAGTATACAGAAAAAGCACGCGTGTTTAATATCTATGATTATGTGCCAAAAATCGGTGGAATAAAAACGTCATTTTGAGCAAGTGTGTTGAAAAAGTTATTTTTATGAAGGACATAGTTTTATACCACGTTCAAACCAATTTTCTTTGAAAGTATTTGTAAAGATCTACATCGATAATTTTTTGAAAATTTTAACACGGTTAACAGGATACACCTACATGTTTTACAGGGACGGACAGACAGACAGACTTGACGAACTATAAGTGTTAAGATTAAAATTGGGCTAATATTAGGTAAAGATTAAGAATGTGTTATTGTATTTCAGACCCATACTCAAGGGAAGGCGATGTGGAGAAGTTCTTCGAAGCTCTGGGATCTGGTGACTTGGACTCCGTGTCTGATGACTCCGAAGATGATGAGGTAAGCCCTACTACAATATCTGCAAACACTGGAAACAGGTTACTTTCAACCTCCGACGCAAAAGAGGGGCTTAATTTATACGTTTGGCGTACATGTGTATTAGTGTATCTGTTTGTGGCATCGTGGGTCTCAAACGGATGAACCGATTTTCGTTTAGTTTTTTTGTGTCATAGATAATTTTAACCCGAGTGTTGTTAGCCATGTTTGATGTAAATCTGTTCAGCCGTTTGAATATTATCAGCTATTTCTAGTCGATGAGGGGATCTGACTACCTTCGATCGATTCCAAATTGGGTACCGACATTTTTTATAGTGTGGGTTTTTCATTTAATTATTTAAAGGTTTGCTATCTTTGACTTCGCCTGAACTTTTTAGTAATATTCTATAAGCAAAAGACGACCATTCGATTCCCGGTTGGGTCAATGTAGAAATCATATTTTTTTATATTGGCTCGGGTCTGGATGTTATGGTACAGTCACCATCAGATATATCGGAGCAGACAAAGTGACCAAATACTTCTGAACAGTTTAAAATTTCAATAAGTTCCATACACTACAAGTTACCATTAATATCAGAACATTCATTACTTCATAAATATCTGAGCAGATGTTAGTCAATTACTTCTATACACACAACTAACCAATAATATCTGAACACTCACTTGCCTGAATTTATTTACTGCCTGACACTTTCATGACAGTGATGACAATACTGAAAACTACAAAGCGTTACTAACTGCCAGCGTCATCTTACTATAATATAACCTATGAAAAGAGTTGCTATTATGAATAAGTATTTAAGGTTAAGTTGGAAGCACTTCCTTCTGCAATTTGCCTCGATTGCTCAGACATTAAAGACCGACTGCGTAGATACATTTGACGTTTTGAGTGTTCAGATAATTTTGGTTAGTTGTGTGTATAGAAGTTACTGACTAGCTTCTGCTCAGATATTAATGAAGTAATGAATGTTCTGATATTAATGGTAACTTGTAGTGTATGGAACTTATTGACATTTTATACTGTTCAGAAGTATTTGGTCACTTTGTCTGCTCCAATATATCTGACGGCGACTGTACCACCTTTGTGTCTGATTTCCATAACACAAATCCATTAGCTACTTACTTTGGGATCTGAGCAATGTATGTGAATGGTGTCTAATAAGGAATAATTCGTGTTTTTTACAGGAGTTTGAAAAAGGTGACGTTCAGGAAGTCTCCCTCAGTGAGATCTCAGACAGCACTGGAAATATGAAGATTACCAAGCTGTCTAAACCATTTACCAAAGAACAGCTTAACTCTAAGGTAAGCTCAATTCATGGAAGTAGTATAAGAAGCGTATGGAACTGACATCACAAACAAATCTCGTGCCGCATGAATTGACGCCACTTGTCATCAACTCATACAAACGGTTTTTTAATCGAAATTCAGATTTGGACGATTTAGCAATCTTCAGGATTTCATTAAAAGTCTGTGAAGTTGGTTTTCATTGTTCTAATGCAGAGAAGAACTAACATAATAGTCACTTCAGGTATTAGGTACCTAATGACTCGAGAAAAATACTTGCATACTGCGGTTTAGTAAGAAACAACGCCATCTGTTGTTAAAACTTAGAACTAAATGGAAATCAATTAAAATCTAGCCATTAGTTGAGTTGTATGTTGGAGTAATATGGTTCATACTTGATGCCTTTGCCCAGCAGTGGGATGTTTCTGCGGGCTATCTTTACTTTGTTTTTTTTTGTATATTAAATTGTTTTCTTTTTTACACTCCGCGAAAGTACACATGAAAATAAAGTAATTTACTAAGTTTTTCTTTTTTTTACAGGAATGCTACATTTTGGATACCGGAAGCAGCGGTATTTACGTCTGGGTTGGAAGAAACTCCAACGAAAAAGTGAGTTATTCATGTTTTATAAAAAGTTATGTAATATTGCATATGTAAAGTAAAAAGAAAATAGTCCCCCTAGCCGATTTCGACTACGGTGGCCAGTGACAACGACAAACCGACTGACATATTATAGTACACTTGTGTGTGCGCAAACACAGGTACATTCTCTCTCTCTCTCTCTATTCCTTTCACTCTCATAGCCCTATGAGATACCTGACACAACCGGAGAGATCAGCCGCAGGACCGACCGCCTTACGTGCGCCAATTTCCAAACTCCGGGCTACCCGGAAAACTTCTCAGCAGATAAATCTAGGATATATTTTTGCCCGACCCAGGGATCGATGCCGGGGCCTCTAGCGTAGCCGTCGCTTTAAAGTGCAATACTCCAACTGCTGCGCCACTGAGATAGTTAATTAATTATTAAACTAGTAACTACCTAAATAATATTTTTTACAGGAAAAGGCCGAAGCAATGAATAGAGCCCAACAGTATTTGAAAGCGCATAATCTGCCACCTTGGGTAAGTAGTCTTGCAAAAAAACTGATAGTTGATATACATTTAAGATTAAAAAGTGTAATCTCTATCCCCTGGGGGTCACAAAATCAGGGTTTGAGTTTCTTGGCCAGAAAGTGCAAAAATAACGCACTGAGGAAATAATACACTTTTTTTTCATTGCCCATGTAAAAAAACATGTAAGCTAAAAGAAAACTTGATATTTAAAAATACGCATTTCATAATACGGTTTTCGCACCGCGAATCGTCACAGTATTGTTTTAGAATGGTATCATTTGCCCCACCAGTGGTTGAGTGCTGCAAATCCCCCAAGGTAATTTGTGAATCGACCTTTGGTGCAACTGACTTAGAAAGGCAAAGGGAATCGCTTCCTTCCGACCGGGTGTTATGGTCGGAGACCAATATCTCATGTTCACAGTCTTGGTTTATTCATATGTAGTTAAGTCCAATCTAAATCTTAAATATCGCGATTCAGTTTCCATACATCGATGGCAGCGCCATCTAGTCGTGTCAAACCGAGTCAGCGTGTTGCGATGATATGTAGTGACAGATGTTGACCATAGATGTCACTACAGATCTATTTTATCAAACACTGCATCGCGAATAATCCTTTTTATGCTCACTACCAATACTATTGAAAAATAATAATAATAAAACTCTTTTACAGGTGCATGTCTCAAAAGTACCAGAAGAAATTGAACCAACGGCGTTTAAACAGTATTTCGAAGGCTGGAACTAATTTAAAACGGTTATTAAAAGAAGAGGTCAACATCAAACATAACTATTTTTAATCCCTCAAGCGTATGTGAACGAGACACAATGCAAATTCTATTGTTATGCGGTTGCCTGCAACCGCTCGGGTGTTGAAGGTGTTTTAATATGACGACGCGTTTGGTGTATTGGTTAGCGCTGCTGACTATTACGCCGCCGTCGCGGGTTCGAATCCCGCAAGGGGCAAATGTTTGTGTGATGAGCACGAACATTTGTACCTAAGTCATGGATGTTTAATATGAATTTAAGTATTTATGGGAGACGCCCCCGTCATAATCGTTGTCTGGTATTCGTAACATAAGGATGAAAATTCCTTTCTTCGAAACCATGATAAAATTGGTGTGTTGTCTGGCACATATTTATTATTTATTTATTTAAAAAAACGAGATATTTGCTTAATAATCTAACAACGATTACACAATCGTTTCGGATTATTAACCAATTAACGCCATTTGGTTAAAAAATGTCGTTAAACTACTTTTTTGGGCTAACATCAGACCTCTTCTTTTCTTAAAAGTAACTAATTAAATACTGCACTTATTAAAATAGTTTTAAAAGCATAATAATAATGCATTTTGAGCATAGCTCGCCTATTTAAGTACACCACTTTTATATGTTAACCAAATATTTTTAAGTGTATTTTATAATAAAAAAAAAATTGAAAACTCATTTCTTATTTTCATTTTCGTTAGCTCTTTAGTTACTACAAATAAGCATAAATATTTAAAAATATGTACAGAATAATGTTATCTTCATAATTAAATCAAATGTTTATCTATCGTTTAGTTGCAGGCTAACTTTACATACCTACATATTAACTTTAGAATGTACCATCTTTCAAATTTCCATATTTTGGTACAAAACAGTACTAATCGGCGACATTGTCCAAAAAAAATCAATTTTTCAAATTAGAAATTGAAAAAAAATTGAAATTTTGAAAAAAGTTAGCCATATATTTTTTTTACTAGGCAATTAAATAAATAAATACATTTTGGACAGCAATCACATTAATTGCTCTGATCACTTAGTAAGGAGCCAATGCACTTGTGTTATGGAAATTAGACACAACGATCAAGAGTGGCACCACAACACCCAGACCCGAAACAATATAGAAAATTAGGATTTTCACATTGACCTGACCGGGAATAGAACCCGGGACACCTTGAAACCCAGCGTGCTCAGTTACTACACCACGGAGATCGTCGAATAAAAAACATACCTCCAAAAATAGGATCTTACTGAATCACCTTTTCCGCAAAAACAAGGAAGATTAAAATAAATTATGAAAATAAATAAGTTGCTCATTAGTTTATGCATTTTGCTATCTATTCTACGAATGGTTTGCGGTTTCTTGTAAGTGATTCAAAACAGCGTAATCTGTATTACTATAAATAGGTGGGTGATTCTCAAATATTTATTTCAACTGAGCCTTTTTGGCTCACAAAAGAAGAAAATATTTTTACTCGCATTTTTAAATGTTGTTTGTCGATTTATAAACAATTTAATTGACATAATTATGTTTATTTTATAAAATTAAATTGTATCTTCTAAAAAATCGGTTTAATTTTATTATGTATTATTAGATACTTATATTTTCTTAAAGGATAGATCTATAATATATCAAATTCTCGTGTCACAGTTTTCGTTGCCATACTCCTCCGAAACGGCTTGACCGATTTTGATGAAATTTTTTGTGCTTATCCGGTATCTATGAGCATCGGCCAACATTTATTTTTCATCCCCCTAAATGTTAGGGGTAGTCCACCCCTATTTTTATTTATTTAATTTTTAATTTATATTTTTTTATGATACTACATACAAAAACACATACAATCCTCAATTTTCACCCTTCTACGATCAACCCTTATTTTTTAATAGCCATTTTAGTAATTTAAAGGCGAAACTAAATTCGCTGGGAATGCTTAACTTTTAAAATTACGAGACTCGGCGGGACGGGGCTGGGGCGGGACGGGGCTGGGGGCGAAACAAAGTTCGCTGTGTCCGCTGGTATGAAATAAAAATTGAAATTGTACAGCAATTAAAAATGTTTTCTATTCTATTTTTAAAAAACCAGCATAGCTAATAATGTCATCCAAATAAGACGAAGTACAGAATAGTTCATTTCAATGTATCTGTTGCAACAATCACATTCCTTTATGTTTTTCGAGGTGAATCCTTTACAAAAAATACAGGAAAGAGTGAAACTCGCATCTGTATTCCCAACACTTTACAACCTTATTCTTTTCAAATTGTTTTCTTCTAAACTCCTATATGGGCCATAATTGATTGATATCAATTAATTATTGACGTTCATAAGTGGTATTTTATGTCCTAAATTGAATATATTATTTTTGACTTTGATTTTGACTCTGAAAGTCAGTGGGAACAGGCTTTTTCTGGGTGAGCTCGCTTCATCGTCCTCCCTTTCTATGCCTCGTCTGTCTGGTATAATCTAGAGTCAAGCAAGAGCAAACCAAGACTATATAAAAATATCATATATACATTCTATAAAAAAAGTTTCTATGTAGCAAAAAGATGAACTCATTCTACATTCTATGACGCATTTTTTGAAACAAAAACGCGTGAAGGAAAAAGAAATGCATTCCATTTATATTTAAAGTTCAGAAATCCAAATAAGTCAATTTATATTTGCTATAAAACTCACTGACTTACTGCCAGAGTTCTATCCTGAGATTTAGAACAAACATTTAAATTATCTGTTACGTTAAAAAATAAGAAAATATCGGCCAATAATAACAACGAAGTTATATGGAACATTTTAAAGTTGCAGATCTATAAATTATAGGAGAGATCTACATTCGGAGAATGGCCCCAATTATAACCGGTGGGAGTAATAAATTATAAAAATATACTAATAAGTAAACATCTACTAATAAAATATAATGTACCTGTTTGTGTTTTTATCCACAAAATCATGCCCTAAAATTAAGGTAATTTGTTATAAGCAATAGGATCTATATATTTAAGTTTAAAGGTGTGTTTAGCTAAGGCTGACTCAAAGTGACTCAAATGCAAGTAAAAAAATGTGTAAAAAGTTAGACCTATGAACTTTTAATTAATTCCTTAGCTAACTTTTCTTTAATTTCAAAACATAGGTTTTAATTAAGGACATCACACAGATTACAGATATCTACCTAAATGACTGAATATATTGACATAAAACCGACTTCAAAAACAAAATGAAGTCTTTCTTTTAGATAGTAAGAGTTTAAATAATATTTTTTGTCGTAATAAAAAAAAGTCTTGAGTATTTAAAAGAAAGGACTTCATTTGAGGCAAATAATTTATTTTAGGGTCGGTGCCATCGCATTGGCCAATTGGCCATTTCAAACATTCTCCATCTATAATCCAAAAGTCAAGTCAAGTGTTTATTTAAGACTGTTTAGTGTATTTTTTTGAAGTCGGTTTTTGCGTAAAAGTTTTTTTGTGATTCTATAAGCCTTCTATAGGTTGATAGTGGGTTGCACCTTTTGACTCTGTTCTTTCAAGTACAGAGTCAGAGAGGTAAAACCTCTAGGTATGTGAAAAAATATTCAAATCGGTTCAAAAGTGACCGAGATATTAGGTAACATACAAAAAACGAATTGATAACCTCCTCCGGTTACGAAAATTACTCCAATATTCCTACTTACTAAAAAATAGACGAAAAAAGCATTATAGTATCTCTTCCGATTACGCGTATCTGAAAATCATAAACCACATCCTTCTATAAATAAAATCTTCTTAACAATAAAATGTGATCGAAACAGCGAGAGAAACCGCGGGTCAACCGAGGCTAACCTCTTTATATAACGCCTTATTTGTTGATTGACGTTCACAATAAAGTCAGTGGTCATTGCTGTGTGACAAACGACGCACGCGCATACATTTTGACAAGGAATTTGTGTTTACAATGTGAGTACTTTCTTATGTTTTTCTTAATAAACAAATCCTTTATAGGATTTCTTTATTTTTTTCTGCTCTCTTAATAAGCTAACAATATAATTATTTTATTAAAGTAGTATTGACGTAACCTTGATTGTTGTATGTCTTTAAAGCTTTATAATTTATGAATGGAGGTAATTTGATCCGATTTAACGAATACATTGCTAATTTATTTTATTATAGAAGATTTGATAAAAAATATAGGTTATATAGTAAAACACTTATGCATTGAATTTGATATGTATTCACTTGTTTTGGGATCTAAAGAACTCTAAATGACTACTTTTTTATCCTAGTCTAATAACCTAATCTTCTTTATGTTCTTAATAAACGTTTATAGTTCTAAAAACACTATAACGTCCTGGAATATTTATTTGAGAATAGACCACTCAATGTTTTAAATAAATGGTATAATAGTATCGAATTTTTACAGTTTAGGTTACTTCTTATACATTTCTACATGGTGTTACATAATTATATTAAAATACAGTATCAATAAAATCCTTAAATAAAAAAAACATGATATAATTGTGGCGAGACATATTGAACTATATTTTTTTAAATTACCTACCAAATGTACCGTGTTTTCATGTAAAAAATTGAATCTGAATCTGAATCTTAAATTATTATTGGTATTGTATGTAGTTTGCTCTTTAATATCTTACGTATTTATTATCATCAGATTTGTTTATTTGACCTTTAACTCGGATTGTGTCATTATTTCGATAGTAAATGAACGATTCTAATTTGTGAAATACATGAGCAAATAGCTAAAATAAGTTATTGTGAAAAATAAGGCATTCGAAAGTAAATGTGCTTAAGCATACCAGGTATAATCAAATAATCTATAATATAAAAATAAATCGCAATATGTGTTAGCAAGCGTATAACTTAACAACGCCTAGTTTGGCCAATTCTTTTTTTTAAATGTTCGTTGAAGTTCTAGGATGGTTTTTACGGCGAGAAAAATTCGAATAAATGCCGGAAAAATCATAAAAACAGCCCTTTTCTTTTTCCCATACAAATATTTTCTAACTAAAACTAATTAAAAAAATATTGGACTAAGACCGCTAGTGTTCTAGAACATAAACACGCGTAAAAAGCAACTATATCAGACAAGGAAACGAACGCTATAAATTCAACAGACTTTCCAATGTGTCGGTGGCCGAGTGGTATAGGCATGCGCCCGGATAGGGTTCGCGCACAGGGTTCGATTCCTTGTCTGACACAGTTTGCATTTTACAAGCGAAATTTATGTTAATAAAATTTTAATAATGTTTACTTCTCTATGAAGCCCAATCAGATAACTGTTATTGTCCGGGCAGGGCCGTTTCCCACGGCGAAATACCGTTTTTTACAGGGAACAGACTTTGCAGGGTGCCGTTTAATAGTAGGTACACGCGTTTAATTGCTTCTATTCCTGTCAATGTAATTGACAGACTAGCCTAGATAGACATTATAATCTAGAGGTTTGAAATCCATTTCATTGTAATCTGTCGAGTTATTGTGGACAAACTTGTTAAGGTTAGCCGAGAAGTTGCTGGTTCAAGTCCCGCCCGTGCGCAAATTTTTGGTTTCTTATTTCATCTTTATGATTACAAAAATATTACACTGCGAGTGTTAAAATCATTCTAAACCATTAAACTTGTTAGGTTATTTGGTACTTAAATGTCAACTTTTCACGAAAGGTAAACGTTTATCCTTTGCCTGCATGCCCTGCCCTGTCTCATGACTTTGCCCAGTGATTTGTCATTTCAGTTGATATATGATATTACGGTGATATTCACATAAACATCGCGTTTGTGACCTGCGAAAAACTGACACCTGCTTTTCACTAATCTGATACTGATAAAGATACGTAAGATTTTCAAGTGAAGTGTATGTTTTTATAATTTAAATACAACATGTTTTTCTTTTTTAAAAGAGTTTGGCAGATACCAATGGAAGGTGTTTGTGGGGAGACTTTGCCCAGTGACATTGAGATCATGAGACCATGGAAAAAACCGTGTGAAAGAAAATTTTCCTCAACAATAATGTTATTGTTTTAAATTAAAGTAGTAACTTATTTTTGTGTTACAACATTATCTATCTACTGATATAGTAAAAACATGAAGTGAATTTAAAATGGTCCATAAATTTTTTCCTTACTTGAATCATGCTTACAATCGCGCTAGCTTAAGTTACTGTATAATATTATAGTACAGGAGCTACGGTGGGAACTTACGGATATGCAATTTTGACGATTCATAGATAAATAAAAAAACTGGCCAAGTGCGATTCGGACTCGCTCACTGAGGGTTCCGTGTCAACTTTAACAGAATCAGGGATCCACTTAGTTCCATTAAGCCAAAATACCACAATATTTTGCTGACAGCAAACATAACTTTGTTTTTCAGAGTGTTTGTATGAAGAACAAGGTTATGTTCGCGGTTGTTGAAAATGTGCTATATCTCACAAACTATTAGTTCGATCCCGTCCAAACTAATTTTCGTTGAAAGTATTTGTTGTTGTAAGATGGAACTTGGTATTTAATTATATTCTGCTAACCGCTTTACAAATTCTATACAAAAATAATAACATTTGAGAGGCTCCCATACATAAATCTTTTTTTTTAGATCATACCTATGGATAGGTAGGTCTCTTCAAATGACATCGAGGTCCCAAGATCCCATGGTAAAATGGTCCCCCCCCCCTCCCCCCTCTAACTTTTGAACTAAGCGAGTGTAAATTTTGAAAACAAATACATGATGTATACATTTTTATCAAAACTTTGAACGAAAATTGGTTTGAACGAGATCGAGCTAGCAGTTTTTGAGATATATCACATTTTTAACGACCGCAAACATAACTTTGTTTTTTATACAAACACTATGAAAAACAAACTTATGTTTGCTGTCAACAAAATATTTTGGTATTTTGGCTTAGTTGAAGAAACTGTATCCCTAATTCATTTGAAGTTGGCACGGAACCCTCATTGGGCGAGTCCGTCTCGCACTTAGCCGGTTTTTTTACGTCGTCGCTAGCGAGTAGAACTGTCGTTAACTCATAGTAACGGTACTGTACTAATTGTCATTTTGGTCTATGTAATTTAAAAACCGGCCAAGTGCGAGTCGGACTCGCGCACTGAGGGTTCCGTTCCAATGTTGACTGAATTGGGGAACCCACTTAGTAAAATACCACAATAGTTTGTTGACAGCAAATATAACTTAGTTTAGTTTTATAGTGTTTGTATGAAGAACAAAGCTAATTTTGCGGTTGTAGAAACATCTATGTCAATTTAAAAGGCCTATCCATAGACACACACACGCATAGGTTTGACTAAAAAAAATCGGTTCTAGTTTCATGTATAGGAATTAAATACCATTAAATACTAATAATACCTCTTAAATACATTTTTTATTTATTTTATGTATAAGAATCGTAAAGCGGTTAATAGCATACATCTTCCTACCAAATTTAACAGTGCGATACATATAGTTACAGAATAAATTGGCTGTGCCATACGGACGGACAGACAGACAGACTTGACGAAACTATATAAGGGTTCCATTTTGTGCTATTCGGTTACGGAACCCTAAAAACAGAGTGTCTTGCACATTTATATTTATTATTGAAACAGTTTTTTTCTTGGCTCTATAACTAGTCAAGAAGCGTGGAAAAACATTATTATACCAACGAATAGTTTCGAAACTCCAAATAAATGAGTAATACCGGTCATGTGTTCGTCCCCTGGCCTATACCCCTCTTCCTTATAAAGTCAGTTTAGTCAATGTCAGCTGAGTCATTGTTGTATAGTTACTCATGCCATTGTACTCTCAATATAAGTATTATTCCTTTATTTTGAACCATACATCAATAATAATAAGACTAAGGGTCGATTTGACCAACGTCAGACAAGGAATCTTCGTCAGTAACCTATAACCAAACCTAATAACTAATACACGTTATATTACAAATACAATAAAACAAATTAATAAATACACATAATATACGTACATCAATTACAGAAAAAAACCGTCAGTTTTTAAAAGCGAAAGGAAGTATAGTATATAAAGGCACATTGTATTTTACTTGACGAATATTCCTTAGCTGACGATGGAAAAATCAGGCCTTAAGTCGGTTAATCTGAACTTTTTTTTTAATTGGACACCAATCACATATACATTGTCCCGATTCCAAAGTAAGTAGCCAATGCACTTGTGTTATGGAAATCTGACACAACGGTGGTACCACAACACCCAGACCCGAGACAATATAGAAAATTATGATTTCTACATTGACCCGACCGGGAATCGAAACCGGGACCTCTGAGCGGCGACGCTTTGAAACCCAGCGTGCTTAGCCACTACACAATGGAGGTCGACACGGAGTAACAGAAACAAGAGCCTCCAAGTTTTTAAATAAAAACTCAATTCCTTCCAGAATGAAGATAGCCATCACACTATGCGTGCTGGCCTTTGCTGCGGCTGCGCAAGCGCGTGTCACCGCCACACAGAGCCCGGTGTCTGCCCACATCACTTCGCTTACTGACAAGGTACGAAACGCTGATTTAAAAAAAAGTTTTGCCAGGGTAATCTTTTCAAAATGACTCCACCTAAATCTATTTTTCTTGAATAACTCGAAAACTATATTACTAACAAATTTTGTTACTGGAATAATACACTATTTTACGGATACTTTAGCGTTCGAAACGTTGGGTTAAAATTAAATAAATATTCGCGACAAGTATCAATAAAAACAGTGTTTAATTCCATCTATACTAATATTATAAAGCTAAAGAGTTTGTTTGTTTGAACGCGCTAATCTCAGGAACTACTGGAGCGATTTGAAAATATATTTTTGTATAAGATAGCTTATTTATTGATAAAGGCTTTAGGCTAAGTACATTACGCTGCGATGGAATGGGTAGGAGCAAACTCAAAACGCGCGGATGAAGTTGCGGGGGACCGCTAGTAAGTAATATTCGCGTAACAGGAACAAGTAATTTTGATACTGCTAAAAAAAAATCCTCAAGCTGATTCTCAAATTTTCTGTTATACTCACATCTTTCTTTAACACAAGATTTTGCTGGGGTAATGCAGTCTGCTGTCTTAGGCCTTAACGACGCCTTTTTATAATCTGTGATATCGAAGTTGCTTTGCGTTTATCGCAATCGCTAAATACAAGTTAATTTAAATAAATCAGTAAAAGACAAAATTTTGTAAAAATGATTGATCGGACAGCTAGTAGTTAGTTGTTCATTAAAAGATACGGCCTGCTTCGCAATGTCCATAAAAGTTATGGACATTTGGAAGAAAGAAAGAAAAGCTTTAAATGATTTAATGATAAGGGACATCACAAACACACACACTCGAAGACAAACAAACGTTTGCACAACTTAACAAAAATGGATGTAATTTCTGAAATAAAATTATGAATATTATTATTATTATAAAAATCTGCGCTGGTAGTCTGATGTTGCAAAAATTTGACATTTCATTATCACAAAAAATAGCTTGCAGTATCACGAAATCTGATAAAATTAACCGTATTCATATCGCAATCTTCAAACGTACACATTTGCCACGAATCGTACCCGATACACATCCTCCCATTATCTAGGGTAAACGTTATAAAGGAAGATATTTTTATACTGGAAAGCTAATAGTCCTTACTGTCGAACTGATGGTTTTTACTGTCAATAAATATGCAACAATTCATCAAATTTAATTAAAGATATCTGACTGATTGTAAATAGAGACAAAAAAATGGCATGAAATCATAATAAAGGTTCAGAAAATAATATTATGCAATAAACCTCATCTCAGCACAAGCACACAGCAATAAAACCGGCTAAGTGCGAGTCGGACTCGCTCACTAAGGGTTCCGTGCCAACTTTAACTCAATTAGAGATCCACTTACTTCCACTTAGCCAAAATACCATAATATTTTGCTGACAGCAAATACAACTTTGTTTTTCATAGTATTTCTATAAATAATAAAGCTATGTTTGCGGTTATTAAAAATATGCTCTATCTCAAAAACTGTAGTTCGATCTTGTTCAAACCAACTTCTACATCATGTATTTTTTTCAAAATTTACACTCGCTTAGTTTAAAAGTTAGATGGGGGAGGACACCTATTTTACCTTGACTTTTAGAGAAAATGGTTTGAGGAACCTCATTGTCATTTTAATAGACCATAGACACGCTACACGCATAGGTTTGACAAAATATTTTATTTTTGGTTTTGGTTTCGTGTATGGGCCCCTCCTTAAATATCATCATTTTGCATTGTTTGTATGGGAATCGTAAAGCGGTTAACATCTTTCTGCCAAATTTCAATAGTGTGATGCTAATAGTTTCAGAATAAAGTGGCTGTGACATAGACAGACTTGACGAAACTGTAAGGGTTCTGTTATTTGCCATTCGGCTACAGAACCCTAAAAATAAGCTTTGTGATACGGCTATGACGATATACAAGCCTTATTTTAATCATTTTAGTTACGGATATTTTTCGAGATACGCATGGAAAAACTTTTGCTCTCGTACTCGTATATATAGCTATACCTTTACATTAAAAAACGCAAGAAATGGCAGCCATCATTTTTCTTTTTAAATAAAATGGAGTTTTTACCATAGGTTTCACCGACGGCTCCCAGCATTAGAATATTAATTTAAGGAAAAATAAAAATAATTCCTGCAACACCGGTAATAAGTAAATCAATACCTTATGTCAGTTTGACATTAAATAAACAACGTTTTGCAAATAATTTATCATTGCAACTATTAAATTAAATTCCACAAGAATTCCCAGCCAATTATACTAAAATACAAAATCGGAAAATATAAAACACATTATCTTGACTTTCGGTACATCGTTTAATGTAGAGATCGGATAAATAAATAGATTCCATGCATGTAAGTAATAAAATTTTGCAACGTGTTTTTATGTGCATAAGTAGCTAGATATTCAGTGTCTGTTTATTGGTTTCATGATTTAAATATAATATTCAACTAGTGATTATTAAATGGTCAAAATCCCCGCAAGGTAGCGGTTTCAAACCGAGTTTATTATCGGTTTCTCACTTCATAAGATCCGAGCCCCTCATGTATTGCAAAACTATTTAAAAACAAGTTTTCAGCAGATTACAGTTAAAAAGACTTAAAAGACAGAGCAAGAACTTACAAAACCCGAAAAACGAAACCAGAACGAGCGCATAAAGATGCAGGAGACATGTGAAGTGCATTAGGAATGATTTATAATAGCTTTTTCAATTATTTTCAGGCCTTTTTCACGAATTGCTGCAGTTGAAAGTTTGAAGGAGTGACAAAGCAATAATTGCAGTACCTACAATAAAAAATGACGGTGTAATAATTTATTTAAATAACACAAAATACCTTCTAATAAACGATTCTACCCCTCTAATATACGCTATTCCCTCTAATCAATGGTTGTCTGGAAGAGATAAGAGACAAGACCGCCAATATTGTACTTCTTATGATTTGATTGAAATGTTTTTGTTTTTTGTGTCTTTATTTGTGCAATATTCTTTTATATTTGTTATTATTATCATTAAATGCGAATCATTCCAGAATATTTTATTTATCTTTTCTCATACGTTATAACAGAAAGTCGCGATTGTTACAGTTCTTATAACTCGATACGGGGGCACAATTTTCATTATTTAGAGTTAGTTGAATTCGTCGTAACGCCTAATAGGACATACGACAGCTATCATCATAAAATGATTTTTTACTTAATGTTAGTTTAATAACCATATATTACTTATTCATCGGCGCAACCTAGAACTTTTCTGTCCCAATGACTGTCCTTCGCGATATGTACTCTGCCCGTTGCTACTTGAACTTATGAACCCTCACACACGACTTTTAACATCGATGCACTCGCTCGTGTTAAAAATGCGCTTCAACATCGGGACTCACGCAATGAATAGATTTAATTTCGCAGCGATGCAGTTGGCGTTAGTATGGATGCAAACGCCAAAATTCAGTACATGATTTGACAATTTCCAGCTTCTTTATCGTGACTGCATCGATGCTGCATCGTGACTGCATCGCTGATAAAAGTCGCAGGGTCTATAGTTTCACTGGTCTAAGTCCGTTGCGATCGCAGGATAACACTGTATGCCACCCGCAAACGGTTACTGTAGAAAACTGTGGTGGAGGCCTATTCTAGCTTATACATATAGAATGATGATGGTGACGTAGAAGTATTCGCTTAGATAAAAAACCCTCAATTCAAAAGGACGGAAATGTCATTTTAGTTAGTATGATCACCCATCCAAATGCGACGAAACCGTAAATACTTTGGTTTTCATAAAAAAATAAACAAGAACTCAAGAGCTTTAGAAGCTGTTATTTATCTAGCAGTCTACCTTTTAGCTGTATTAATGAGAGCCGAATAAGGGTTGCAAATAGTGATCGAGTGTTCTAGTGGTTATCAACTTTCTTTTAAAAATTGTTGCCCTCATTGTGCATTATTGTCTTAAATATACTTTAAAAATATAATTTTAAGTAAAGGCGCAAATTATAGATTGTTTTATCACTTTTATCAGCTACATTACTAATTAAATAAATAAACATCGTTTGGACATTATTTCCTAATATAATATTATATTATAATATTAAATATATAATTATTTCGAAAGTGCCTTAAAATTGGAGGTAACGTAAGTAAGAATGTACGTAAATTAAGTAGTAAATACTTTATCTAGTTAAAAATATCAATTATGGAGTTAAATTAGGGAATTCCGACGGGATTTCATATTTTCTTATTATTCAACCCTCAACACAATTTGTTGTATACATCATTGGAATTGTTATCAGGCTTTTGAAAATGATAATTAAAAATACTGCGTTTATTTTAACCTTATTACCGCACAAATGCGACACCTAGGCCACGAGTATTAAATAAAATAATTTCTAGTTACTTATCTTTTTTCGACGATAATGAAAATGACATTAGAAAATCGTGCTTGCGAGATTGACATTTGTAAAAATTGCAAGTCCCGACGAATGGAGTTATCGTCGAAATTAGCCGTATTCAAATACAAATCCTAAGTAAAGGAAATGTATGAAAATTATTTAAAAGCATCATAATCTATTAAAAAGCATGTCTCTAGAAGTTAGTTCATAGAAGTATCCGTAAGAGGCTCTTTACATTCGAAAACAATAGTACACCGTATCTAGGAATTAAACACTTGAGTATAGGTAAAAAATACACAGAAAAATCTTTTGATTTTTTTCTAACATAATTCTAGCATAATTTTCGATTTTTCTGCTAAGATGAGCTTTTACAGATTTTCATTACCCTCGAAAGCGTTATCGTCAACATCTGTCAAAATTAGTGTGTCGAGTCCTGCAAATTTGCGTTGTCGGCGTATCGACTGTCAAAACACCGTGTCGAGTCTCGCAATTCACGAGTTACTCGAGTTACCATACGTCACTTCGCGACGAAACTACCACGCCTGGCATAAATTTAGAAATACGTTACACCAAAAAAATACTTATTCAAATACAACAAACCTGTGTACCTGTGTTTTTAAATGCCAGCCAGCAACAGTGCGTGTGCGATTTGATACTTTATATATTTGATCTTCCAAATCTGTTGTGTTTAAGGTTGCCGTTTGTGAACAGACCTTTAACATTTTGCATTTTGTTTTAGGATGCCCGAAGCAAAGCTAAGGTACACCCAGCGTTTGCCAACGCAGGCCAGCGAGCTGGCATTGAAGTTTGGAGAATCGAGGTAAGTACAATAAAAAATAAAGTTAGTCTATAACGTCCCACTGCTTAGCTCAACTATGAGGTAGTATGAGCAATACTCCACCACGCGGGCTCAGTGCGGATTGGTGGAGGGGTGTTTGCAAGGCAAGCGACTAACCCTGCTGTCAGATGTTATCAAGCCGCCAAGGCCCCTGACTAGGCTAAACGACTAATATCAACAGATATTGGCCGGGACCAACGGCTTACCGTGTCTTCCAAAGCACAGAAATGCTGGTGATATATAACACTTATATGGTCGAAACGGACACCCATCCAAACACGACCGCGCCGTAGGTTGCTAAATTTTGGTAATTAATACCCAAGCGCTGCCTCACTGCGCTACGAGCACCTCTATCGAGGTAAAAAATAATACTAATTGCATGAAACCTATTAAAAAAGTAGTCGTGCGTGATCCTTGAGAAAATAGATGAGACCAACTTTAGTTAGCTTCTCTATTTACCCAAAAACGGGGAAATTTTCAAAATGCGTTAACTCCCGTCGCGCTACCTGCTAGTGCCGTCACCCCTCTTTGGGTTGCCATGTGCTTTTTTAATGTAGTAATTTTTGTATTATTTTTTATAATATTTTATGAAAATTATAACACAAATAGAACCCTAATCTTGATACCTAACTAACCCATCATGGCTCGGACAGGTATTTTTACATATTGTTTATAAGTTTTCATTCTTTTCAGAACTTCGATCCCGTGCCAGTTGCAGCGAATGACTATGGGAAATTCTACAAAGGAGATTCATACATTGTTTTGAAGGTAATTTATGACCACTTAGATTATCTATGGTTTGGCAGTCATCAAGTGATTAAGTCACAAAAGGTTTTTATTTGCATTTAACAAGATAGAGAGAGGGACTCAATAGACTGATAAAAAGAACAGAGTCAAAAGATAACAAACCCTCCTGTAATCTCTAAAAATTTGCAAATAAAATTAACTTTTTAAAAAGGTAAAAACCGACTTCAAAACCATAATGCCCTAAAAAGTCTTAAATATACTCGTCACTTTTTAAAGGAAAGTATCCCATTTAAGGCGAAATAGGATTCCATTTGCATGACACTAAAAAAAAAGCTTTGTAAAACTTTATCGTTTCAAGAATGATTTTTGTCCGTGAAATATTCAACTTATAGGTAGTTTGTACTTAAAATAATAAAATCTAGCTATATTTCATTGTTATAATAAATCTGTCAAGTACATTTCAGCCAATCAGATTTTAAAAAAGGTTAAAAAATAATGAATGCGGAAAGCAAAATGACATTTGACATTGACAGATTTACTTTTTTGCACGTTTTGACGTGATTTTGGCGCTATAGTAGACAGATGGAGTTGCTAGGTTTTTAAAAGTTTATTATTTAAACTACCAAAATATTGTGAATTTTATTAAGATTACATGTAGTCTGCCTAATTACCTGTATTTTTAGAGGTAGTGTACATGGTCTTTGGCGCAGCGGTAAGAGTGTCGCACTTAAAGCGACGGCTGCGCCAGAGGTCCCAGGTTCGATCCCCGGGTCAGGCCAAAAATATGTACCTAAGTTTTTCTGTTCAGAAACTCTTAGGGTTGCCCGGAGTTTGGAAGTTGGTGGTGTTTCACTCCCGTGCCTCGGAAAAGCACGTTAAGCCGTTGGCCCTGCGCCTGATCTCTCTCCGGTCGTGTCAGATTGCTGAGCTGGCTATGAGAGTAAAACGAATAGAGAGTGCACCTGTGATTGCGCACTCACTTGTGCACTATAATATGTCCCGCGCAGTCGGTTAGTCGTTGTGACTGGCCACCGCAGTCGAAATCGGCTAGGGGGAACTACTACTATTTTTATAAACATCTCCTTTGCTTCAGACTTCAAGCGCAGGCCACATCCTGTATAGATAGAGAAAGAATAGAAGATAGCCTGCCTGCTGCCTTTTGTGTGTAACATATTTAGGTACTAAATCACTTCCCACTTCTTCCAGACAACAGCAGACAAACGCAACAACCTCTCACACGACATCCACTACTGGATCGGCAGCCAGTCAACCCAGGACGAGTCTGGTGCCGCCGCCATCTTGACTGTCGGTCTTGACGATAAGTTCAACGGTGCTGCTGTGCAACATAGAGAACCCATGGGCTATGAGAGTGCCAAGTTCCTAGGATATTTCCAGCCAGGTGCTCTTAAATTTTAACCCGGTGAATTTACACCTCTTCTTCTTTTATTACCTACACCTTTGTAGAGTAATCTACCTACATTTGTCAATTGTCATCGGATAGCGCCATCTAGTGGGTGCTTGACGCCTAGAAGCCCCCCCTCTAAGTCCAGAAAATCTGGGCTTAGAGGCGGGAGATTTCGTCATTCTTTAAGGTCATTTAGCTTTCGTCTATAAGATACTAAAATCAACAAATGATGATAAGACCCAGTATCTGATGAATCATTATCTTGAAGAAATGGCGTCATCACAGTTTATTTTCACAGACTATAGACAATGAAGTGAGCCCATCGATACCACATAGTAAAACGTCTACAATTAGCCCTGTCTATCTAATTGGGCCAATTAAAGTGTTCTTGCTATTGAAGTAATTGCTATGTGGCCTTCGCCTTGTGATTCATAATAGTAAAGAGATAAGAAAAATACAGAAGCATCACTTTTTAAGGTGAACACATATTTACCCGAGCCGAACGAAACGAATTTTACATTTTTTTATATGAAATCTAATGAAACCTCGCACACTAATCCTCGTCGAATCGTCCGAATCTGGAAGAACCCCAGGAATCCTAGACGAATTTGGATGTCGTCATCAGATTCGGCGCGGCTAATACAGACGTCTCGGACGGCTGTTAAAAAAAACGCGGGTGTTCAATTCTTACTCACTCCCACCTTAGATGTCGCTCATAGTGCTATCTCATGACTTCTTCGACATGTTCGATTCGTCCGATTCGGTCGATTCGGCCGAATCGACTAAGTGTGCGAGGCCTGCTTGACTTCGATTCGTTCGGCGCGTTCGGCTCGGATAAAAGTGCGTTCACCTTTAATAGGATGACCTGCTGTAAGTATGTAATCTATACTAATATAGCGGTCCCCCGCGAATGTTTCCGCGCGTTTTGAGCTTGCTCCTTCCCCTCCCGTTTCAGCGCAATGTACTATAACCTAAAGACTTCCTCGATAAATGAGCTATCCAACACAAAAATAATTATTTAAATCGGTCCAGTAGTTCCTGAGATTACCGCGTTCAAACAACTGTTAGTAATCTTCTTACGTTTGGTATTAACAAACGTCAGAATTTAGATGTAGATACTTGTATAAAAACGAAGCGAAAGCACCTACGTAGTATATTATTTTAATAAGGTTTTATCATATTAATATTCATTTCAATATGTAACATAAGAGCAGACAATTATTAACAATAGGCTGAAGATGATAATTTTGTTACATTAAGACATAAGACTAACTTGAGTTCCATGTTAAGTTTTTGAATAGATACTATATTAAAAACATTTACCAGTTCAATTTCAATCAAAATGGTTTGCCACGCCAAGAAAGCTCAATCAAAGTTAAGAGTTAAACTAGTTATTTCCTTTTCCAGCCATCAGGATCTTGGACGGAGGAGTAGCTTCAGGGTTCAACCACGTTGTCACCAACGCCGGCGCTCAGAAGAGGCTGTTCCAGGTCAAAGGCAAGAGAAACGTACGAGTTAGGCAGGTATGGAACCCTCATTGAATCAAGATTTTAAAAGATTATAATTACGTTATGTTATTATTACGTTTCATTACAAATGTTTCTTGGAGTTGAGTCGGAGTTTGTTGAGAGAATGAGTGAGTCGAATGAAGACTCACTCATTCGTCTCACTCACTCACTCAAAAACTCAAATTCAAAAATCTTATTGACGTAAGGGTACCATAAAGTAGAAAAATATTTAAAAGATACTACCTAAACCCTACCATAGCTTCGAGACAAAAGTGGGCTAGTGCTGAGAAGAAGCTGCGCAACAAACTCAGTCGCTTTTGTGAATGCCTCTTTTCAAAAGTTTTACAATGTATGATCATGCAAGTCCATACATTCATATCTTTTAAATATTCTTCTACTTTATGGTACCCTTACGTAATAAGCGTTTCTTTGATTACAGTTTTAGTAAGTTTACAATGTGTTCTGTTCATTCATAAAAATGTTATACATTTCCCATAAAAGAATTAACAACCTTTCAAAGCCTGAATTGAGGAATAGCAAGTATTTATTATATTCCGACCTTATTCTTAGTATAATATTTGTTATTTTATATTATAATTTCAGGTGGACCCCCAAATCTCATCCATGAACGAAGGCGACGTCTTCATCCTCGACCAAGACCAATCCATCCTGGTCTACGTGGGCAAGAAGGCGAAGAATGTGGAGAAGCTAAAGGCCATCTCCATGGCAAACCAGATCAGAGACCAGGACCATAATGGCAGAGGCAGGGTTGAGATCATTGGTAAGTATCTGTTTTTTGTTTGTTTGTCTGCTACGTAAGTCTAGTGATAAAGAAAATTGACCCACATTAAAATTCCAGATTAAAATTAAGACCGCGCGTACCTATTAAATTAGAAATGTCCTATCGACGTCCAACTCATCTCATTATAATAGGCATTACACTTAAAACAACCTGTATAAACGTTGCCTGCCTTCTTCCAGACCAATACTCAAGCGAGGTGGACGTGCAAAAGTTCTTCACGGCGCTTGGTTCTGGTGCCCCCAACACTGTTCCTGAAGAGACTGCTGGCGGAGATGACCAGGTTTGTTTACCGTTACCATTGGTTTTTCGACCTTAAGTCAATGAAGTAAGATTCAATTGCAAGAGCTGAAACATTGTCACTGCTTTTCTTTTAAATTTCCCCCTGCTAATTATTGTTCGGAATTATGGAATGGAACTCATTCTAAACTCCCAGAAACTTATATGTCTGTTCAAGCTCGTGGTTTCGTTATGAATACCTTTCAGTTGGTGGTGGTTAGGTAGGTACCTTCATTAGTTCCTTAGTTTTAATTATAGATACTTTAACACAATATTTCATCCTTAATCGTCACTGCAGAAGTGTTGATCTTTTGACGACATCAAAATAACCACACAATCACATTCTTCGAATAGCCAAATAATCCTCTCATGATAGCCATAGCTAAAACTTAAGAATACAAAGAGCCAATTAGAACACAATAAAATTAATCTTTGTAGATTGATATATTATATTTGTGTAATTGTTTGTAGTCCTAAATAAATGTGAAAAAAGTAAATATCAATAGCAATGGTGACAAAATACAACCCTGTACAACACCCTTTACTCCTTCCGCAGGCCTTCGAGCGAAACGAGGAGCAAGCAGTCACCCTATCAGAGGTGTCAGATGCATCAGGCAAGGTGAAAGTGACAGCTCTGCCTAAGCCTTTGAGGCAGGAGCAGCTGAAGCCGCAGGACTGTTATATCTTGGATACGGTTAGCGGAAGCATATACGTGTGGGTGGGAAAGCAGTGCACGGACAAGGCAAGTGAATGATCGTACTGTTAACATGAGTTTACGATGGTTCTACTCGCTAACTTACTCGTAGTGACGACGTCAAAAAGTGTATGAAAAATTTTAGTTCTGCAAGTGACCACCAGAGGCGCTGTGCACTTTTCCATAGTTAGAAGCTACTTACTCGAACTTATGATTAGGATACTATTAAACCCTCACTGGGAAAGGTTATAAATAAAATATCAAAATTATACTCATCTAAATGTAATCGGATGCCAGGCTCAAACACAATATAAACCAATACGTCTAGGCTTACAAATATAATTTAGTCAACACTACGGGAATATTTACAATATTATATCGCATCAAGACACGCGCAAGCGACGACCGATTGGGACGGGACGCCGGAAGGGAGGGGGCTCTTCTGACAGACGTCATCGACTGCCATAGACAACGCAAAAAAAAACGACGTTCTGTATTCGTTAGGCTAACAATACCTACTAAATGATTTTGCAATATTTTTGATACATTGTCATTTATTTTACAGGAGAAGACTGAATCGATGACCAAAGCACAGCAACTACTCACATCCAAGAATTATCCAGCATGGGTAAATAATCTATCTATACAATGTGACACGTTCAATACGCAAAATCTGAAAATAGTTTGATGGAATAACGAGCAGAATCAATTGAACCACTTTTCATATGGGTCACATTTTAGAAGCATAGTTAATAAGTTGCCCTGTCTATTTATTAATAAGACAAGCCATCACGAGCGCTAACTCGCCAAAATACGTAAACAAGCAATATTAGTTCTAAGGTAACTGCCCGGTTATCTACTCGTACCTACCTACGGACTCCTCTCTCGACGGATCGTCGTCCGCAGTGCAAGAAATGAACGAAAGTTCGAAAGTAGAATGTTTTTAACACTCACAGTGTCATATTTTATATTCATAAAGATTAAATGAGAAACCAAAAATGAATTAGTGTATAGTGTAAGTTTCATCAAAATCGTTCTAGTAGTTATTTGAGAAATGGGTAATAACTAAAAATCATGAATTAAAAAATAATATTTTATAAATTTAGCCGCCTTATAAAAACTGATTGAAAGTTCAAAATGACACATTTGCCCCCTGTTTAGGAGAAACATATTCATTTGGAGTCGGTGCATGATGTCAAGCTTACTTACACCAACGGTCTTTAATCGTCATGCACCGACTCCAAATGAATTTGTTTCGCCTAAAAAGAGGGCACATGTGTTATTTTGTTCTCTTTAATCATTTTTTAAGTCGTTTTATTCTTCTTCAGGTATCAGTAGTCAAGATCCCGCAAGGCACGGAACCCGCGGCCTTCAAACAATACTTCAGCACATGGAGGGATGTCGGCATGGCCCATAACAGGCTGGTCTGAACAGATAAGCAAAAGTAAGTCAGTTAAAGTCCGTTTTCCATTTTTCTTTGCTTGTAGAATATTGTCAACAATCTTCAAGACATTCATTTTCAATGAAATGCAGCAGCCAAAGTTACCGTCACCCCACCGTCACCGACCAACACCGTGACGCGTGTTATGCACGGAGCGTGTCGGAACCACGGAGGTTGTCAAAATTTAAACTCGTGTCTGAAGTAGCACACGGAAAAAATTCTATTAACGTTAGAATCAGAGCCCTATTATTTCAAATCCATACCTACCGTAGTCATGTTGAATTTCCTTCCTTATTTTCATAGGCATGTTTAATATTGTTTTTGTCAACTATGAACTATGATAACATTGTTATTTTCAATGTAATTAAACATTTTAGCATTAATTAATATAATTATTTCTTTGTTTACAGGTAAATAGAAGTCTGCTTTTAATAATACTCACAAATTTATATTTAACTCTCAAATATTGATAAGCAATCTCACATTCGTTTACCAAAACAAAATTAATCTGTAATTAAAATATGTCATATGTATTAAACTAGTTAAACTGTATTTTATTCAAAACATAAGTGCATTTTAAAATCATGACAATGTTGTATATTCGAGTCATAATAATAAAATAACTATGATCAAATTCTGTTTTATTTTTTAATACAAAACACATTATTTGAAAACGTCACCCATTTGTCAGCTATTATTTAGGTAAATGTCATTTTAAAACCAGTCGTTTTATACTTATTCAGAGTCGATTTTCGAATAGTATAAGTATTAAACGTCCGATTTTGAAATTATATTATCATAAATGATTGCTGGCAGATAGGTTACGTTTCTTAATGAGACGTTTTGTATCATATTCGACGAATATTCCATAACAGAGGTGGGATTGTGTAAAGCAATCGTATTCATTTGACAGTTCAAAAAGTACGATATGATCTGTTAAACGGCAAATAACAAAGCGTTTGACAGATCATACCGTACGTTTTGAACTGTCAAATGAATACGATTGCTTTACACAATCCCACCACAGACGTTGGTGAAGTCGATCCTCAGTCGGATTAGTCTTATCTGACGTTGATAAAATCGACCCTTTATTATAGACAAGGATATTCTGCTAGAATACCTAGGGTAAAGGATGTCTTATATTTAACGTCAAAGTTTAAAATTATCCTAACCGCTTGCGACCCGCAAAAAACCGATACCTGTTTTTAACTGTTCTTGTTTTGACAATTAACTGGAGCAGTTCCACTTCTAAATAACCAGTAGGCACAAACACAACTGGAGTGTACGGCGTGCCGTCTTGACAGGACTCAGTTGACGACGACAGCTACCTACAAAACCGGCTAAGTGCGAGTCGGACTCGTGTACTGATGGTTTCGTGCCGACTTTTACTAAATTAGGTCTACTTACATCCACTTAGCCAAAACACCACTATATTTTAACCACAGCACTGAGAGTTCCTTGCCGACTTTAAGTAAATTAGGTCTCCAGTTATAAAAATTACCTTGGTTTTTCACATGTATGAAGGACAAAGTTCTTTTTGCGATTGGAAAAAATGTGCTATATCTCAAAAACTAAACCTAGTATTATATTATCTGGGACTAAACTAAACTACTAGTACTTGGATCTCGTTCAAATCAATTTTCGTTGAAAGTATTTGTAAAGATCTTTTTTTGTTTTTTACTAGCTTAGATCAAGAGTTGGAGGGGGGGGATCCGTATTTTGCCATACGGCAACGAAACGCTAAAAAACTGCCGTGTGAATACACCAACATCTTTTTTTTGGTTGTCATTTTAGTTTTCCCAGACATTCCACACATTTCAGTGTGTGGAATGTCTAAAAATAAATGAGCTATCTAACACAAAAATATTTTTTTCAAATCGGTCTGAGAGTTCCTGAGATTAGCGCTTTCAAACAAAGAAACTCTTCAGTTTTACAATAATAGTCCCCCTAGTCGATTTTCGACTACGGTGGCCAGTCACAACGACTAACCGACTGCGCGGGACATATAAAAGTGTATGCGCAAACACAGGTGCACTCTCTATTCCTTTCACTCTCATAGCCCGATGGGACAGCAAACTGACACGACCGGAGAGAGATCTTGTATTCTTGTCGTGTACATGATGATTTTGTCTTGTCTGTGACAGACACGGTGGTTTTTCTTATCGTGTACAAGAGCCCTAAAGCTAAAGAGATTGTTTGTAAGAGCTAATCTCAGAAACTACTAGTTAGATGAGATGATGATGCTCTGAGGCAGTAAAAATTATGAGGATAATTTTTTAACCAAATATTTCTTAATAAGACGAAAATCATTGTTGAATAATACCTTGACCATCTGAAAATTTACTAAAATGCATAACATAATAATTTAAAATAATCTCTTCATATAATAACAGTAAATATTATTCACATACGACAAAATATTTAATGCAAAGTCCACAGAAAAGTGTCATATTATAACTTCCGACGTATGATTATCCGCAGAATAACGTCGGATCTTACCATGAGTCGCATTTTTATCCGAAGTAAAATGACGTATGTGATTTTTCTCAAAAACCAGCTAATTTAGGCTCATGACACCTATTCCATACTATAATAGACATTTTGCCATTGTCCTATGTAATTTTTTTATGTTCCTTGGTTATACACAAAAAAGTTATTTAAATATAACCGTTTAAAATATTTCAAATGGCCACCCTGTAAAGTTTGACGAAATGCACATTATACTCCTTTGTTCTACGATCACGACGAAATGATCAGGCATTTCACCACAATCACTCCTGGTAAGTGATGATGTGGTCCAGGATGGATCATGTCTGACCAGTAACAACCTATTGACTCTTTTCTTGAAAATGCCCAAATCATAGTGTTTTGGGGAACACTTCAGCCGGTAGCGCATTCCATTTAAATCAGACAGAATATTGAAATAATTAACTAAAATAAAAACAAAAGCCTTTACATTTAAATCCAATTCAAAATTAACATAACAATAAGCCAGCCAAGTAATGGCTCACAACACTCATAAAAATTCGTTTTTCTGAGCTAGAAGAATATTGTAAGCAATCTTGACATTTCTATTTAACTAAATGACTCATTTTAAAACAAGATACAAACAAAATTATACAACCAACTTAGGTAATACATTGTTTAACACAGATCTTTTTAAATCAAATATTTTGTTAATTTTGTCCACCGATATTACTTGGAAGTCGTAAAAAGATTGACCCAGAAAGTACGGAAAAATTACGCCTCAGAAACATAAGTTTTTAAGTACAAAATAGGAACAAAACTTGTTTGTTAAAAATTGCCTTATCTTAATTTATTTTAAAAAGTTAAAATGAATTAGATGTACGAGTATGCGTTTCAGGTACACAGAAAAGTATATTTTTTTACTTATTTGGATTTGAAAATAATGTAGGTAAATAAATAGTAAATAACTTAATAACACTACAACCCTCTTTATAACTTAGGTGTCCTTTATAAACAACAGTAGTATAAACTGCGTTAAATATTTGCTTTGCTTTTGAAGCTAAAAAAACAGAACGTGCAGCATAATTTACAAACTATCCCTCACGGCATATCCGTGAGGGATGGGAGGGATTTATCAACAGTATTTTGTTATACTCACTTTTCTTTTGATCCGTGACCGTTTACAAATATGATAAAAAACAGGGAATTCCAAATCACAGATTAGTAAGAGTTCCAACATTTATTCGATGACGTCGCGTGGAGCCCATAACATAAATACCTTCATATCGTAAAGTCGACAGTGCACTTAATCTTTACTAAAGGTCACTGCCACAAGCTTCTACGAAGCTAGTATGTAATCAAAGTATTCTGAAGAAAAACTTGAATTGTAAACAAAAAGATGAAAACAATCGTGCTAACAGTGTTTCTAGTACTCTGTATAACTTGTTGTAAATCAAACAAACATTATGGAGGTCACAAAATCGACGAGCTTGCGTGGAAACAGATTGGTTATGCATTTGGGACGGTAAAATGTAAGTCTTATTTCTTTTGATAGGTACTTTGTAAATAAAGATAAGGTTGTTAAATTTAGCTGTAGTTGGCCTTTGACCTAGGTTTTTTCTTACTATCTTTCGTTTAATTATTCTTAATAACCTATGTTATCGTGTTGGGATTTACCAATGCGCAGTTTTCTCCTATCACTTTATAGCTCTCGATAGATGGCGTTAGGATAGCTTAAGGATCATTTTTTTAAATTTACAAGTTCAACGTCCTCGGACGGAGTCATACGGACAATTCTTTATTAAAAAGTTCAATATTTACACTTAACATTACAAACCTAACACTAAACTAGCCTAGTCTAACCTAACTTTTTGAAATGCGGGGCTGGCGTTCGCATTTCAATGCTCAAGAAGGAAGTTTAGCTCGAGAATAACGATCCAAATCACAGGGCGCGATCTGCGATCAGAGCAAGCTTTACTTTGTTTCTTCCTTTGTCTTCATGGTTTTCTTCAATAGCACACATTATTATGATTATTTCAACAAAAAATCACAATAAATTATTCGAAAAAACCAATTACTAAAACCCAACTTCCTCTTCTCGTTTCCCGCGCTAAACTCCAGGAACATATTTCATACGGTAAACCATAGACAAAGAAAAATATGTGTAAGTTAATATTTTAAAATGCGTTAATGATCTTTACATTAATTAGCATTTTTTTTTATTACCTTTATTTACTAAAAGCACACATAAATATTGTTGTACTTTTTATTGTTAACACTGGCGAAATGCCAACAACCCTCTGCTATAAAACTTAAATTTGTTTAAAAAGTTATTTCCTAAAGTGACGCTAGCGCCATCTCTTGATGATATAAACATCTACAATAACTCAACAAGAAAACGAAGAAATCTGCTCATTGACAAGAGATATTCGATACAGTCAGTCATCAGGAAAATTAATAATATTTTGTAGCTGGCTGTTAAACGAATTTTACAATTCTGCGAAGTCGCAGAATCAAGTGATTGACAACATAAAAAAAGGTTAAATCTAGCAATTT
Organism: Pyrausta purpuralis; assembly: GCA_963924145.1. Classification (NCBI taxonomy): domain Eukaryota; kingdom Metazoa; phylum Arthropoda; class Insecta; order Lepidoptera; family Crambidae; genus Pyrausta; species Pyrausta purpuralis. The sequence continues at coordinate 4,925,660 of OZ001670.1, read as the reverse complement.
GTTATTGTCTATAGTAAAATCAGCCCCCTTACTCTGGACACAAAACCCGATCCAATGAATATACCTATCCCTGTCACTCATACCAGGCCGTGTACGCGTGTGACAGGGATGGGTATATTCATTGGATCGGGTTTTGTGTCCAGAGTAAGGGGGCTGGTGCCAACTCGCGGATCTCAGCGATTTTATTGTCCTTGAGTGGACAAATAACTCGGTGCCAAAGCTTTTCATTTAAAAATCCTTTTTTTTAACTTAGATTTTTTATCATTGAGTCTTATGTTTTTTAGGAGCGATTTGACCAACGTCAGACTTATCCGACTGAATAGTATAATACGGCCAATTTTAAAATGTCATTTCAGAAATCGCCTACTACGCAGCGAGTTGCGGGTTCGATCCCCGCACAATACAAACATTTGTGTGCATGAACGTGTCTGTTTGTATTGGTCTGGGTATTTTCTATGTATATGTTTATTTTCTATTTTTACAAACAAAAAGTATTTAAGTATTATATCCGTTGTCTGGTACCCATGACACAAGCTTTGAGAGCTTACTTTAGGACTAGATGGCGATGTGTAGGAATGTCCAAAGGATATTTATTTGTTATATCCGTTGTCTGGCACCCATTACACAAGCTTTGAGTAGCTTACTTTGGGACTGGATGGCGATGTGTTGGAATGTCCAAGGATATTTATTTATTTATTATTTATTTACCGAAATGCCGTTTTCAAATTAGGCGTATAGTATTTTTTTATGTGACGTTAGAAAAATTAGGCCATAATTTCCTATAACTTAAATTCAATTTAAATTGGTATTCCTGTACTGATACAATATTTAGGTACCGACACAGGGTGTGTCTAAGTCTATCACGTATTAGCTCAGAGACCCTTTTAAATGTTAATTGTATAATGAAATAAAATTAATTTATTATTGCATTAAAAAGGATCTCAGTGTTCAAGGTTGATTTACATAAGTAGGTTGTGAGTTTTGTATTAATCTTATTTCAAAATGAATCATTTCGTTAAAAACGAATGTTATGATTGTTTACTATATTCGACAAGCGAAGAAAAACAGACTTTATGTTTTACTTTTCTTATTTGTAGATCTAAACAGCACAGACTATGAATACAAAGAAGGTGTCATACACTTCGTACAAGAGCTGAACGATTCGGAAAAGTTTTTCATACAAAGCAACAATGTACCTATTGGTTTTGAAGTTTATGAGGATAAAGTATTCATAACAGTGCCTAGGCGGCGGCATGGTAAGGTTTTAGTAAATAAGATCAGGCAAGGCTGGATCGATATTGATAATGTTTAGCATAGCGAAACATTGGCTCATAGAGATAGCTTACCAAAACGAAAAATACCATGCTTACGTGAAGATTACTTTTTATTTGTACAGGATAGTGCAAGTAATCGAAAAATTCAAGGAACTTGATGTGGGAACTTTTAGGTAGATACTAGAGTATGACTAATAAAGATTACACAAGAAAAGAACGGCATTTGTTTAAAAAGGTGTAAACACTGTATCCCATAGAAAAAAACAACTCGATACCTGTAATGGTGATTCCACACCGCCCGCCGGTATTGCCCGCGCTGCAGCATCTGTATCAGCCGCAGCGGCATGAGCGGCATGGCCACCGGCAAAACCGCCGGGTGGTGTAGATTAGTGATGCAACGATTACGATTACGATTAGTCGTAATCGACGATTATTGCTATTTCACGATTAATCGTAATCGTCCAATCGATCGATTATTTAGCGATTATTTATGAAATTTAATTATTACCTTTCATCAAAAAATATTTAGTTAAAATACTTCGTAAATGCGACTTTTCTTCATACGTGCGTGTATCGGAATGTTGCCTAATTTCCCGCGCCGTGCGCGATCTTGTCACAGTGTGCGGTCATTGTTTAGTGAGCTATTGCAATGAGAGTAATTGTATCTCCTAAGGTGTATTTAAATTATTTTACGTTAGTTTTCTCTTGCCAAAGTTACCTAAGTCCCAGATAATATAATACTACTAGTACAGATACCTCATCTCATACAAAGAAACTGTCCCGCCGTATCGGGCTAATACCTACGGGTTATCAAAAATGTTGGACGGGCTTCTGAAATAAAGCACATCGGTTGCTCGCAATGCAGTGTACTTGTTTTCTTACTTAATAGATGGCGCTAAACTCACTGCTTTAAATTTATTTACGTGTGCTACCAGTGTCGGAAACTCTCAACATAGTTAACCCGTCAAACAACCAGATGGCGCTCGAAACACGCTAAAACAAAATTGGTGTTTTCTTGTTTATAACGATTGAGAAGATTTTTTGAATTAAGCTTACAAATATTTTCACTATTTATTTGAGTAGGTACTTAGGAAAAAGATGGATGGAGAAAACTTTTTTCTTTTTTTTAATTCTGCTAGGTTTATGCTAAGGTATGGGACCATGCTGCCCGGATGGGCACCATGCACGGTCACACAATAAATAGTATTTAGTGTGTCCGCGGGGCATCCCGAAAGAAGGTAAAAGAAGACCTTTAATTATCAACAAAAGTTTTTTTAATGAAATATTTTATCTTTTATTGAAGAATCAAACTTGCACTTATGCAAAAACGCGTCTGAGTTCAAAAAAAGTTCAGACACAAAATGCAAAAAAGACGATTTCGGTATTGAAAGTATATTTCAAAAAGCTAATTGTTTAATTTAAAATTCATCTCCTTTATTGTTGATTAGGTCTTCTTTTATCTCCATTCAGGATAACATCTTATCCAGGGACATACTGTAATTTCTTTATTTACGTTTATATGAATGAACGTTTCAATTGACGTCTTCAGCATAAGTTCTATAAACTTGTTTTTCTTATCGCTCGTTCGTTCACTATCGCCCAATACGGCTCTCGATAGAGAGTAAAGCGTACGGATATATTGGTTACTTACTGCAAGAGCGAGACAGTTGCACGCCTCCGCCTCGACTCATGGGGCCTCGGGGAGAGCCGGGAAAGCCAGGTTTTACATAGCAGCGCAAGCAGAAATGTCATTTAATAATGCCTTTACATTAATAAGACTTAGGGCCGATTTTTCAATAGTCAGATAAGAAATATAATATAATATGGCTCATTTGTAAACGTCATCTAATTGTCAGCAATCATACGTAACTCATTTATTAAAATCTGCCGCTTTATAATTTATCAGTCCGATAAGATTTATATGACCATTGAAAAATAAGCCTTTAGCATTGTTTGATATACTGATGTTTGCGGTTATTTTCAGAAAAATGTTAGTTTAAATTTTTGTAATAACTGCTTGCAATTTTGACTGACAGCTATTTTATAATCGTATTTTTAGACTGCTGAAATATAAAAAAAAATAGGCATAACATAACAATCGGTCCGTGCAGAATACAATAACAGTCAAGCTCATCATTATGAAGTGGTGAGTGCGATTTTGATAGTAGATCGAGTACTGAGCCTTATGAACTGGATGAGTAAGATAATCATCATCATACCAATAATTTCACATCATAAATGATTTTCGCATGTTTAGTTTATAACCGACTGCAAAAAAGAAGGTTCTCAGTTTGACCTGAATTTGTCCGCGATTATCTTTGTTTGTTTTGCTGAATCGATTTCGATGCGTTTTTTAAAATCTAGAGGTTTTAGTGACTATCTATACACAGCATAATAGGATTGCTGCTGCCGTTGCAGGCTGTAGCTGCCTTCAAAAAAACTTAGCTTCCAGCAATAAGACCGCCAATATTGTACAGTTTCTCTCAATTAAAGGCCGATTCACGCTACACCGTGCTGGCGCCGGGCCGGGCTCCGGCCGGGGCGCGGTCAAACATTATTGTACAGTCGAAAGCACATCAGGTTACCCACTTTTGTTGCAAACTAGCCCCTATTACAACTGCATAAGATACCGCATTTACCTTGACGTGCTGTTGTTCGTACCTATACATTTTTTAAGAATGATTCATGCCTGATTGCGTTGGGTGGGATGTCTAAGGGATTTTTTCCCGGCTCCGGCACGTTGTAGAGTGAATAAACCTCAATTTTAGTTTTTGTCCATACTATAATTAGTCAAATGAGTATTTTTAGAGTCGGTTATGTGAGATTTTTTAAAGACGGTATGCCTTTTAAGTATTTTTTGTTATTGTTTTCGTGTACGTCTCAAAAACGACTAATTTACAAATTAACTAAAAAACACAATTTTCATGAAACTTCATATCTTAGGGAACAATAGGTAGGTACTTTGTTTATTACAACATTTACAACCGGGCAAAGCAAGGACACAGTTACCTTTTAGAAGTGCAATTTAAAGTATAATGTTTTCTTCAAAACGCTATAAATACTTTAACTTAATTTAGTTATACTTACTAAATTTTGCACACGTGCTTGAAATTGTAAGCCTTAGGCCAAGTTTCGTAATCTATAGTTAACTAATGGTTAAATGTCTCTTGTGCTTGAATATTTACGATTCTCCAAAACATGAACAAAAATAAATATCTATCAAATCGTAGGTAACAACATTTAACCATTAATATAATTTCGATTTCTTACGTTGTTTCGCTAATTAATAATAAATATGTGACAGTCTCCTGAAAAACATGGGTGTTTCGTTAATAAAGTGTAAATGAAAATTTTATTCTAAAGGTAGTTTTATTTAAACAGAAGTATTATTGCAAGAGTAAGATAGTTTTTTAAAGTCAGTTCCTCGTAATTCTTTACTGTGACTTTTGCGACGTTGCCAGCTTACCTAACTTCATTTATATTATTATAACACGTGCGGCAAACGGCCATAGCGCACGCCGCACGTTGCCAACTTTACTACAACTGTGAATGTTCGCGAATATGAGACCGAGTGTGTATATGGTAATTGAATTATTTTGTAAGAAACTAGAAAATAATTAGAATTTTAGTAAAATCTTTTAACATTACCTTTATATATGTAGTCTGATTTGATGTATATCCTTAATTTTTGGGCTAACAAAAATTACACGTTGTCGAAAAAGGGATAAATGGAGAGCAGTAGTAAGAATACTCATGGATAACAATTCCAATTTCCGCCACCAGTATTACTGGTGTGAATGATTCTCAATGCACTGCCCAATGTCGATATTCCTAATTAAAAATATATATGGGTAATATTGGACACAAATTACATGCACAATGCACTTGTGTTATGGAAATCAGACAACGGTGGTACCACAACATAAAAACAAAAACATAAGGTAGGATAAAAATAAAAAACAACAACAAAATCATATTTAACATTTATTACTTCACTTAAACATAGCTACGAGTATATTTTAATGCAATCTTTTTAAAATTCAGTAATACCTTGAGTAACCTGGGCTGCTGCTTAACATTAGACTCACCAGACAGGCACTAAAACTAAAGTGAGCCTCCTTCTCTTCGAAATAAATGAAAAAAACACAGGCTCAACGTTTTAGAAACACGTCAAACTAACTGCTAAACTAAACTAAACTGCTGCCTAAAGTTTAATTAATTCATCTATTTTGCAAAATCCTTAATTTAGAGGCTGCTTGTATCGTTTTCTTGCGTAATTTACAATGATCATTAATTTTAACTTGCAATAATTTCGTAATCAAATAATCAAGATGATTTAAATCATGGTAATCAAAAGAAGTGTATGTCTCATTCTTAAATTTTTGTACTAAATCAGCAATCAAATTATTTTTATGCAATTCATTAACGTTATTATTATAAAAAATTAAAACTTTGTCAACCAATTGGTAAAGATAATCACTGGGAGATTTGAGTGTCGGTGTAGCAATATTTGAATAAGTTTTGTTAATCAACAATAATTGTTTTTTATCTGTCAAATCAACCTGATCTTTTAATAAAATCGTTTTACAATCAGAACAATCAAATTTATCAATACACGATTTCCCCACCCACCCAGCAAAGTACACAACTGAGCATGTTTCCATTGTAACTTCTACTTCAGAAGATTCAGTCGTGTCTGTTGAAGTAGAAGTTGCAATAGCGCATTTCGAAGGTGCATTAATTGGTTGCGATGGTGGTAGAAGGATGTCAGATGGTGAAATAATTAAATCATCATTAATTTCTTTGTTGGTACTTTGCTGAGTGGATATGAACATTTCCTGATCAGATTCGCAGTTTGTTTTGTCAAAATTCATTAGATTATTCAAAAAATTTGATCGAAAAATTGATCTTAAAGACTTTGACGTTGGATTTTTATTACATCCACCTTTTAATCTATAAATACCAAACAAATTTTCAATCACATCTTGATTTAATCGATAAGTCATAATAAATTTGACGCCAGTGCCCTCAGTAAATTCTTCTGCAGAAAGTTGACTAACAGCATTAATTGTCTGCACAATTCCATCAAAACATGGTGGTCGGGTATTTTTTCTTTTATTTTTATAATCACTTATCTTTTTCAATTTCATAAAAAAATCCCTTCCTTTAATCAAAGTTTGATTTACAATAGAATTTTGATTTTTGGTGATTGCACATCGATACGGATTAGAATCAAATTTATTTCTTGAATTAAGACAATCAAATAAATCATTACATAATTGGACAAAATCAGCTGTATGTTTACCAGTGCTGCTAATCAACTCTCCACTATCGACGGCTGTTTTGATGGCTCCAGCCACGGAGCTGCTAAGAACTTGTGCCGCAAGTTTTACTTTCATTTTCTGAAAATTATTTGGATTCATATGCACTGGCGTCAGTTTTTTTAAACATTTACTTTTATTATTTCTATCAATATTATACACATGCAATATATCTTTAAATGAAATCTGATTCCCGTCGAATTCAAAATCATTATTAAGTAAATTATTTCTGATATTTTTAATCAAATGAGGTGTATCAAAAATTGCGTAAATCTTATGTCCATTAATAAAAAAAAATGGAGAATCAAATGTAGCACCCAAATTCTTCATTAATTTAACATTCGTAGTGGCTTGGTCGCACACTGTCGCCTTTGGCAACAAGCCACTTTCAAATAATTGATTAATAACAGAATCAACAATTAATTGTAATTTATTCGAATCAACTGTTTTAGACGATAGAAAGTATGCTACGGGGATCTTCCAATTGCTGTAGATCCCCCTCGCAACAAAAACAAGCGCATATTTAGCTTCATTATTTTTACGATCACCACCACCAAAATCTTCAAATCCCTCTATTAAATCATATTTATTTGTATATTCCAAATCAACCATTATGCTCATTTCATCAAAACAAACTACACATGCTCTCTCTTTAATTGATTTATCAGAAAATTTATTTTTAATATTTTCCATAATATCTTTATTAATGCCAGGCAAACAATTAGTTTCTTGCAACCATCGTTGTATTGTTGATGGAGCTGCTAGTACTACACCTGAATTATATAAAAACTTGTAGGCAGCAGGGGATTTGTAATAAAGTGACATGCAAAATTTCTTTTCCTTTTCTGTCCACTGTTTCTTTTTATTATTAAGCTGCATTTTGGTTAAGATTTCACTACATTCACTTTTAAATTTATGTTTACTTAAATCAACAACATTTTTATGAGAAAGTTTCTTTTTTAAAATCGAATTCTGGGCGATGAACCTTTTAATTTTTTTATTTGTTTTTAATAAAACTGTTTTTAGTTTCTTACATTTGGGAGTTTCTTTTGTGTGAGTATTCTGCACCTTTCTTCTCTTTGGTGTATTAAATGAAATTTCTTCGTTTTCAGAAACATCATCGATGACTCCAAATTTTCTCTTGTTTCTATAAACTCTTGTTGGGGTCAGTACTTTGAAACAGGGGGAACCTACAAAATTATATATACTTTTAATTATATTTTTTTAACTTTTTATATTATTTGAATACTTGACACCATTTTCCGAAAATTTCAAAATCAATAAATTTAAAAAAAGCATATTCATGACATTAATGAAATAATTCAAACTTAAAAAATATTAATCACATTAACGCAAAATTAAAATAATAAAAGGGAAGAATTTTGATAGTTGACTAAATGGTGTCAAGTAACCAAATTAATTACATTTTCAATTTTATTCATAGAGTGTAACAAAACCGAAATGTCTAAGGCGATGATATTGTATTAAGAACTAGATCACCGGTGAGACGCTAAAACATAGTCAAGCAAACGCCACCTCACGTTAAAGTAACGTCTTGACTTTGACTTAGTCTGTTTTTGATGACGTCAGCGTTCATACGTGTATCAATGCCTCAGCGCGCCTTAAAAACTTGCAGAAACAACTAACTAAATAAAAATGTTTCAGTTGGAATATAATATTTTCGTTGAGTAAATTTTATTTAATGATGACTATCATTCATAATTGAAGTATTTTCAATAAAAAAATAGCGAGTTTTGTTTCTTAGGCAACCCACGGATCATTGATATTTTGTCGTCAAAAGTCGATTTTCTAAGACAGTGCCAAACATGGAGTAGTTTGCTACTATTTTTTTTTAACAAAAATTTTTACTACGTTTTAATATCTTTAATTAAAGCAACAGCGTACACTATCACGGATCAAAAGATCGCCGGAGGTCGCGTAAACAAAAGTATAACAAAAGACTTCATAAAGATACCCGTCCCGCCCGAGCCTATTTTTGACACTGAGTGTTAAAAATACTCTAAAACTATAACAAAAGACTGTAGTTAACACATCCTTGAGAACCATTGTAGGAAAAATAGGTACGCTAGCTATGTTATTTGAAAGAAATATCCCATTTACATGATGTCATATGACTATTGTGTATTAATAAAAAAAATATATATTTATTTAAATGCGGACTATAAACATTTTCAATCATTTAATTTGTAAAAAAATATACATGTGGTCTCGTGGTGGTCTCGTGATCGTGAAAGCCTAGCAGTCAACGTGACTCTGATGTTAGTGCCATGACATTTTAAGCATTCATGAGACCCATTCAAATTGCATACAGAGATCAAATGTTGTAAATGTTAAATATTTTAAAATTAGTATGTTTTTGTTGATTAATTTACTACCAAGCTTAAGTGTTAATTAGCTCAGCGACCCTATTGTAATGTACCTACATACTTTAAAAATTTATTAAGAATGGTACTCCATGGCTCTGTTCCGAAACTGATGTCTGATGTGATGGATGTCAATCCATTAACATCCATTAATCAGACGGTGCCATATTGGTGCAATCTTTTAGTTCGCGAGGCGTCATCTACTTCTCAATACAATATCATTGATCTATCTAGGAGCGCAGTAGTGACTTTTTGCCACTGTGACATGTCTCTTTTCTATATTTATCTCTCAATACTAAAAGCAACATTTATGAGCCGTGATCGAATAATCGGATGCAGATTTACCTAAAGCACAGAAAATATAATAGTACTACCCCAGATAAGTACTACGTACAGAAGGATCACTGTGCTAAGAATGATATAGTAAAAACAACTTTCGCTGCAACGCACTGAAGTGCAATTCACTTCGCACGATTTTAATTCATGGTTGTTTCATCTTCCTATCTATACCTGTCTCTTTCTAACACGTAACGCTTTCCCTGTTTCGCGGCCTTGAATGTGTCAGGGTTGCGAGCGGCGCGTGGCACGAACATACGCGTAGGTACACAACGCGTTACCTACCTACTCAAATAAAATTAATAGTCTAGAGGAGCTAGCACATTTCTTGACTGTGTCCTATCGGAGAAACTAATTGATAGTGTCAGCGTTCGTTTAATATTAAAATAAGTGTTTACTCTGTCTAATTTAATTATTTGGTACAAAATTACTGAATTCGCAGAAATGAAAGTACAAACCAAACACACATGTATGTACGGACAACAGCACGTCAAGGTAAACACTGCGGTATCTTATGCAGTTGTAATTAGGGTAAAAAGTAAGGGTAAAATTGTATAGTAGAATTATTTTCTCCGTGCTATTTGGGTCATAAATCATAGCTCGGCCTCAGCCCGGTTAGGGCGGTGAGTATGTTGCGCGGGCGCACCGCCGTTTTAAAATTTATATTGTTTAAAAATTTTAGTTTATTATAAATAATTTCAATGAATATAAAATTTTATATTTATTTATTTTTTTATAAAAAAATATAGTATAGTATATTCGCCAGCAGCTTAGGTTACACACACTTTTGTTGCAAACTAGTCCTTATGTCAACTGCATAAGATACCAGTGTTAATCTTAATTTGCTGTTGTCCGTACTTAACTACAAAAAAACCGGCCAAGTGCGAGTCGGACTCGCGCACTGAGGGTTCCGTGCCACCTTTTACACAATATTTTGTTGACATCAAACATAACTTTGTTTTTAGCATCATAATCTTGTTTAAATCATCATCATAACATAGTGTTTGTATGAAGTACAAAGTTATGTTTGCGGTTGTTGAAAATTAACTATAACTCAAAAACTTCTTGTTCGATCTCGTCTGAACCAATTTTCGTTGAAAGTATTTGTTAAGATCTACATTATATATTTTTCAAAATTTACCCTTGCTTATTTTAGAAGTTGATGGGGGGGGGGGGGGACGCCCATTTTACCAGTTTGGAAGCGTCTAGCTATGAAACGTTAGACTTTAAAAGAAAATGGTTTTAGAAACCTCTATGTCATTTTGAAAGACCTGTTCATAGACACCCCACCCCACATGTTTAGGTTTAACAAAAAATTTTTTTTTGGTTTTAGGTTCATGTATGGGAGCACCCCTTAAATGTCAATATTTTAATTTTTTGTAAAAGGATCATAAAGCGGTTAACAGGATACACATTCCTACCATTTTCAACAGTGTGATGCTAATAGTTACAGAATAAAATGGCTGTGACATACGGACGGACAGACAGACAGACAGACAGACAGACTTGACAAAAGTATAAGAGTTCCGTTTTTTGCAATTTAGCTATGGAACCGTATAAATGAGAAAAGGTTACAGTGAAAAAAAACCTGTAGGTATCTATTTAAAAAGAACTATATGATACAATTAAATTTTTGCTATGTGTGATTCTGATTATAACTACCTAACAATAGTAACAATTACTTTGATATATTTAAAGTGCAAAAAAGCCTTGCTTACCTGGGGATGGAGAACTGGAATTGTTTTCATACATGTTTATATAATGATTGGGTATAGCTTGCCTTCTCAGTCTCGTTCTTTGTCCAGATTCATTCCGGATGAATTTTTGATCAAAATGATCAATGCATAAATATCTACATCTTAATGACTTTGGAGACAAATGTGTGATGTTTCCTAGAATATAAAAGTTAGGAAGACATTTGAATGTAGGTTTCATCTAGAAATGTAAGATACATTTTTGTTTTACCCTTTCAGTATGGAGTTTTAAAATTTTAAAGTTTAAGGAAGTTTAATCTCATTATGAACTTCGTGTCAAAATAAAAACATTTTTATCAGATTTCTCTGAACATAAAAACAATAACTACTTTATAATATAACTGTACCTACAAGGTAGAAACTTATAATTGGCTTTTTAACAACCTACAATTATTATTTTTCAATACCAGCTGCGAAAGGAAAATCCTAATCATGTAAATTAAAGCTCTACATCTAGAAATAATTTTGTGTGCTAGGATAGTATTTGCTTACCACAATTATTCAGCCACATTTGCAGTCGACTACGATCATTCCATGGAAATCGGAACATAGCTTTCATATCAGAGGTGCTAGTGCACCTGAAATATGCGCACTTGTGTACACCCATTTTATCCTTCTTCACAGCCGAGTCGTCGTACGAGCTATTATCAAAGTCCGGTGCGGAAGCCAAGAATCAAAGTTAATTACGCCAGCGCCAGAATCCAGTAACGTAGCCAAGTCAATACAGTAAAAGAAGAGCCGTCGAAGTCCGTTATAGGTCCAAGGTAGTTCAAAATTACATCAAAACTTACAAGCGCGCAAACAATTCACAATGATGGCCGAGAACGGTGTAAAAGTGTGAACAAACAACATTCAAAAACTTTTGAAGAAGACCGGAAAAGTGAAAGTTCAAGAATCGCGTTTAGTTATTTAATGTTCATGTCATCTTGATCACAAATTTTTTAATCAAAATAAATAATTTTATAGAAATGTTCACTTATTCCATATCTATTATATATACTATCAATATTGAAAAATGACTCAAATAAATTTATAAACCTAAAATCGTAGAGATTTTAAATTGCATTTTAATCAATGGACAAACGAAACGCATTCATAAAAATGCGCCATCTATACTAGTTTTTTTATAAAGTTTCCATCCAAGCCACATAGTTTTATCGTATGCCGACAGAGGGTTCGATAGCAAGCATAGAAAAAAGCAAGGTAATAGCATGCTTTTATTTTATTTTTCAATATTTTTGCTAATTGTGGAAAAAAACAGTGATATGAAGTTTTAACTATTTTAAACGACTGAAAATGCTTATTAACATATTTTTCGGGTATTATCTTCAAGTATCGTAGGATTTTATTAAATTTAATAAACATTCATTCCGCTAGCTATACAAGTATCGCCATCTATTGGGATAATTTACAGGCTATGTAACTTATGTTCCGAATGAGACCCCGTGCCTAAGTACTGCAAGAAACGACAAAAATGTCATCAGAACGAAAGCACACTAGTGATATTTGGCAGCTCTTTGAAAAGTTAGGAGAATCCACTCAAAAGTCGAAATGTAAGTAAGTACGAACGAAACGAAAATTTAAAATACCTTAATTTTAATTATTGATATCTCATTGAAATTATTTCTTCTGATAATGAATGTTATGTTGATTCATGGACAGTAAGTTTTTTATTTATAAATCCAAATAATCGTAATCGTAATCGTAATCGCTAAGTGATAATCGTTGCATCACTAGTGTAGATACACCTTTAGAAAACTTTAAAAAAAATATTTATTACCAAAAGAACACATTTTTTACAATAACATGTCTGCCAAATTGCTTAGCAGTTGGTCGGCAGTAGTTCTCGTCTAAGTAACTTGTTACATTTTGTCACGTACTGAACGTGAAACCTAAAAAATATCCAAGAAAATAAAGAAATAGCACGACCAGCTACCTGGTACCGCTAGTCATTATTTCGTTAAGCTCAGTAACTAATTTGTTATTAAGTCTACGTGGTATAAGGCAACTGGCCTGCTCAACACCCACCAATAATGGGTATGGTCAACAATTCACAAAACCATAGAAGTGTATACATCTTTAAATGAAGGTTTAAAATGTACATTATTGTAAAAAAATACACAAACATAGTACAAGTCTCAAGTTAATTTTGCCTTTGAAATAATAACAATAATAATAGTCCCCCTAGCCGATTTCGACTACGGTGGCCAGTCACAAGGACTTACCGACTGCGCGGGACATATTATAGAGCACAAGTGTGTGCGCAAACACAGGAGCACTTTCTATTCCTTTCACTCTCATAGCCCGATGGGACAGCAATCTGACACGACCGGAGAGAGATCAGGCGCAGGACCAACGGCTTAGCGAGCTTATCCGAGGCACGGGGGTGAAACACCGCCAACTTCCAAACTCCGGGCTACCTTAAGAATTTCTGAACAGAAAAACTCAGGTATATATTTTTGGCCCGAACCGGGGATCGAACACGGGACCTCTGGCGCAGCCGTCGCTTTAAAGTGCGACCCTCCTACCGCTGCGCCACCGAGGCAGTTACTTTGTAATAATAATGTTGTCCAGAACACACATTTGGTCACGTGGGCTAGGCTTAAACATCACGCTACGACAAGAGGGCGAGCAAACTCAGAACGCGCGGTCGAAGTCGCGGGGGACCGCTAGTCGGTTGATATTAGTCGTTAAGCCTAGTCAGAGACCTTATGGGCGGCTTGATAACATCTGACAGCAGGGTTAGTCGCTTGCCTTGCAAACACCCCTCCGCCAACCCGCACTGAGCCCGCGTGGTGGAGTACTATTACTATTTCGATTATATAATAAAGTGCTCGTAGCGCAGTGGTAGCAGCGCTTTGGTAGTGATACCGAAGTGAAGCAACCTACAGCGCGGTCGTGTTTGGATGGGTGACCATTCCGAACATATAAGTGACGTACATCACGAGCATCTGAGTGCTTCGGAAGGCACGTTAAGCCGTTGGTCCCGGCTATTATCGGTTGATTCTGGGTGGCTTGATAACATCTGACGACAGGGTTAGTCGCTTGCCTTGCAAACACCCCTCCGCCAACCCTACTGAGCCCGCGTGGTGGAGTTATGGCTCGAACTACCTTTTAATTTAGGTAAGGTCTTTTTCCAGCAGTGGAACGTCACAGGCTAACTTTACTTTACTTAAAGACGGCAGATACCACAACCATAATAAAAGAACACAATTTTTCTAGGAATACCATCAACACTAAACTACGTGGATGTAAACCAAAGAGACACACTCCTGAAGCCATATCCTGATGTGGAGAGGAGCAGAAGCTTCGTATCGGTCTACAGACCCAGGGTCGATGGCTGTCATAGGCTGTGGATGGTAGACACAGGACATCTTGAGGTGCCTGGTCAGTACATTTTTTAAGGGTGACTGGTAAGGAATCCGCTATAGTAATCTTTAAGAGGAGTTTTTGCAAAATGTTGAGACTGTAATCTCGCAATATTGCTAAGGAGACGCAGATTACGCGTTAAAGAAGCACTTGAAATGTTCATCAGGCTTGCCAATTTGTCGGTGGCCGAGTAGTATAGCCATGTTCCGAACAGCGGGTTAATAATAACAATAAACAAATAGGAACACAAGGCTTAAAGATGTAGGTACTTAATAAGAAACCAAAAATTGCGCTCGGCGGGGCTCGAATCTGCATCTACTGACTAAGCTACCGTCTGAGCTACCGTGCTGTCGGTCCGACCACGCGAAATTTTAAGGGCCCTATTTTTGAAACACTCGTGTTAAGATGGCGAGTGAAATTCATTTATTAAAGTCGAATTTCTGAATGAAAATCAGTTGAAATTCAGTCGCGAGTGATTAGAAAAAAAATCATTTTTTGAGAGTTCTTACATTAATAGTTTGCGTGGTTGTCGTTGATTTTTTATTGGTTTTCCATCGAATATCACACGCCGTATTTAAGCGAGTTATTAAAAAATGCCCTGGAGCTCTATTTTTGAATCACTCGCTTCAAGATGGCGAGTGATTTTCGTTCGAAGATGAATTAAAAGTCATAGAAAAAAACTCGTCGTCGAACGAAAATCACTCGCCATTCCGAAGCGAGTGATTCAAAAATAGGGCTCCTGGGCCCCTATTTTTAAATCGCATTAAAAATCATTAAAAGTCACGTCAAATATAGTTGTTGGTACTCACAAAAATCAGTTGTCTTTTTTCGAATCAGTTCCGAGCGGAATTATACTAATATTCATTAGAAAATTGGACATTAATCAATGAATATCACACGCCATCTTGACGCAAGTGATTCAAAAATAAGAGCCCAGGGGCCCTATTTTTGAATCACTCGCTTCGAAATGGCGAGTGATTTTCGTTCGACAACGAGTTTTTTTCTATGACTTTTAATTCATCTTCGAACGAAAATCACTCGCCATCTTGAAGCGAGTGATTCAAAAATAGAGCTCCAGGGCCCCTATTTTTGAATCACTCGCGTCAAGATGGCGTGTGAATTTCATTGATTAATGTTCGATTTCTCATTGAAAACTAGTATAATTTCACGCAAAAGTGATTTGTAAAAACATAACTAATTTTTGTGAGTACCTATGCCTATATTTTGCGTGATTTCCATTGATTTTTAATTGGTTTTCAAACGCAGTTCACTCGCCTTATTTAAGCGAGTGATTCAAAAATAGAGCTCCTGGAGCTCGTTTTTTGAATCTCTAGCGCCAAAATGGCGTGTGATATTCATTTATTAATGTCCGATTATCGAATTAAAAACAGTTTAATTCCACACAGGAGTAATGAAAAAAATATTAGGTAGGTACTCAAGATTGTAATGTAAGTATTTCAGAATACATTTGGCTCAGTTTTCGTTGAAATTTAGTTTGGTTTCGAACGAAAATCACACGCCCTATCCAAACGAGTGATTCAAAAATAGAGCTCCAGGGCCCCGATTTTGGAATTACTCGTGTCAAAATGGCGTGGGATATTCAATGATTTATGTCCGATTTTCCAATAGAAATAAGTACCTACTATTCCACGTGAAGGGATTTAAAAAAATATCACTGTGTGTACTAACGTATATAGTTTGTATTATTTTCATTGATTTTTAACTATTTTTCGAACGAAATTCACAAGCCATATTAAAGCCAGTGATTAAAAATTGGGCCCCTGGTCTTTTATGTATACGTCATAACGGGTGATGTCAGCGTCGTCTATCCGTCTGTTTTGCAAAAGTCGAATTTTTGGTTTCTTATTTAATCTATAAGAATACACAACCAACACTGACTGTTAAAACATTTTAGACTATAGAAACACAATTAGTTTAATAAAATAAAGTTATATTTTCGACAATATCACTTACTTCACACAGATTTCACTTACGATCATCGCATCCACCACGCACTTTAAACATAGCATTTTATAAGTAAAGTTACTTAAACTTTTCTTCTATATATAATATTCATAATTCTTAAGTATAAATAAATCAATAAATATTGGACACCAATCACACATACATTGCCCTGATCCCAAAGTAAGTAGCTAATGCACTTGTGTTATGGAAATTAAACACATATAGATTTATTTTATTTTTATATTGACCCGACCGGGGATCGAACCCGGAACCTCAGAGCTATGATATATTATGGATGTAACAAATTTGCAAAATACAAACTTGCAAAAAATAAAGTAAAGTAATGTTAATAAGTTTAACTGTGCGCGAAATTATGCCGTGAAGTGTTGTTTATTTTATTTTTATTTCAATGAATGTTTTTTCACAGGAGAAAGAAAACAAATAAAACCGCCAGCTATCATCATTTTTGATCTCAAAACTGATAAAGAGTTATTGAGACATGATTTGGACCCGTCCATCATAGTCAATGAAAGGACTTCAGCAGGTAAATATTTCTTACTTATTTTCAAAAAATATTGTTGCGTTATTATAGATAAGGATCCTAATAGATGACACAGAGAGTAAAAAACCGCGTTCCGATTAATAAACCAGCGGATTTTATTGGAACTAATAATGAAGTTTGTTCCTACTAAAGAATTTTAAAGGCTACAGTTAGATTTTTCTTTCGTAACGTACTTTTTGCTCCGTGTATCAAAAATAATTTTACATTATTATATTTTAGTGTGGTATTGATTTTTCGATAAATATTGCTGAATACGCATTGCGATTACGATACTTTAAATAAATTATCATCTAACGCAACGGCTATCGAGGGCTAAAAAATTTTAGCATACATAAGTATGGAGTAAGAGTAAAAATATCAATTTTCTTGTACTACCTGAAATGTACAAGAATTAGTTTCGTAGTTCAAGACATTTACTGTCAGGTTTGTCAATCATCATTATTTTCACGGCTTAAGATTAACATTCAATCACTATATTCAGGGCTAACATCAATAACAGTGGACGTAGACCCGAACGCCTGCGGAGACGCATACGCATACATAAACGATCTAGCCACAGAAGGGATCATAGTGTTCTCACTGAAGACGGAGGAGAGCTGGAGATTGAGCCACCCGAGCTTTAGACATGACGAGGCGGCTCGGAACTTTACTGCTGCAGGTTAGAAGGACCAATATTTTCAAACACGGTTAAATCCACTTTCAAACAAAAAAGGCTTGATCTTTAAACCTAAAACCGGGCGACCATTACTTCAAACAAAAGTTTTTAGACAGATTTTAGCTTTTCAAGTTTTCAATTAGCAAGGCAGTGATAGACTTGGTAGTACGTACCTAGTTCGTTAAATATAGGTACAGTTACGTGTTAACAAATCGCGACCTTCTTTTTGATGGTATTAAAATATTGGAAACGGCAACAAAAATCAACAACGATAATAATTTGAAATCACTGTGGTTCATTTTCCATGTATGAAGCAATTAAAAATGAACGTGTGAGTGTGTGTGTAATATATACAAAGTGATGTTTTGGTCAGTGACGAGTGACTCAGGGGTGTCCGTACAAACGATACTGATGCCAAAATAATAAATATGTTTTTTTTTTAATGGAAAAGAACCAAATAAATCAGCTTCTTATTGCGTTATAGCCCAGATAATATAATACTACTTTATAGTAAGCGAGTCAATATTACCAACACCAGGTTGCTTTTTAATAGATTACTATCTACGGCGTAGTATTTCGTAGATAGGCGCAAACTACGCGCCAGGGTACGAGTTTCCCCATTTGTTTTTTTTGGGATGTTGTAGAGAGGTATAATTTTGTGAAACTTGCAAATAATTTAAAGAAAATATTTTTTAGTATAAGCAATGCTCATATTATCATCCCTGAGTTGGATGTCCAAAAACAACACTCTGTATATTGACTTGGTTTTTTTTTTCAGGACATATCATAACATGGACAGATGGTCTCTTCAGCATAGCACTATCAGCGCTTAGTGATGACGGAAAAAAGACAGCATACTACCACCCCCTTGTTTCAACTCAGGAGTTTGCAGTCGATACTTCTGTTTTGAAGGAACGAGATGGAAAGTTAGAAGGACAGGTTAAGGTAACTATTCACGACGCGTAGAGGTTAGAGCTCCTGACTAATATGCCGACATCGCGGCTTCAAATCCCACAAGGGGCAAATGTGGTATGATGAGTATGTACATTACATCAAAGCTCTTGTCCATGTCTTACCAACAAACAGAGGACCTGATTAAGCACGTAATATAAGTAATCCGCCAAAAAACACGTAGGTACGCTTTTTTCCGGACATATTTACATAAACGCAATCGCGCACACATACAAGCACACACACACTAAATAACACACACCACACACTCACTCTCTCTCTCACACACACACACACACACACACACACACACACACACACACACACACACACACACACACACACACACACACACACACATAAGAACCATTGGGTGCCCACCAGTGGCGGCTGGTGGGTTAAGTATTTATGCGAGAAGGCCCTGTCATAATCATTGTCTGGTGTTCGTAACACAAGGAAGAAAATTCCTTACTACGAAACCACGACCACCACGACAGTTGGTGTGTAGTTTGGCGCATATTTATTATTTTTATTTATTATAGATATATAGGTGCTTTTACACACTTAGGAAGATAATAGTTATACTTACTGGTCTAATTTTTAGATGTCTGGTCTTGTTATAAAGGTACTAAAGTCAAAGAAAATATATTTTTATGCTCTAAATAAATGTAATAAGAGGGAAAATCGCGTTTATATTATTTTTTTGCACATTGGCAGGAAATCGTTACAGGAAAATTTTTAAGCAATGTTTGACGGTAAATTAAGTACTTATTATGACATCAATCTTTCATTTGTAATGGCTGTTTGTGTTAGCAAGCATAAAAATACTATTTTTTACCACAGGTTGTAGGAAATCGTGGTCCAAACTCCCAAAGTGGATCCCACGACATCCATCAAGAAACTGGTGTGATGTTCTTTGCAAACGTCGCTCAAGACGCCATCTTGTGCTGGAACGTCAAAAAAGAATTGACACCTGTCAATGTGGCTATAGCTGTTCAGGATAGGAAGAAGCTGGCTTATGTATCTGGTAAATTTATACCACCATCTTGCTAATACTTTTATAAAGCTCTGTAGGCACATGGAAAAAACCGTAGGTACTGTTTTGCTAAGGGGTTTTAACAGAGTATTTTTAAGACATAAAATCCAAAAAAAAACTTTGGTTCGACCCGGAATTCGAACCCGGGACCTCTTGGGTGTGTCTGACCAGTGAACTAACCGCTGAACCAACGAGGAAGACGACAATGAACAACATGGCGTCTAAGATCATACCCTGTGAGTAACAACTACTTTCTTTTCCTTTTACAGATTTAAAAGTAATTAACAACGAAGTGTGGGCCTTGACAAATCAGATACCGAGGTTCATATTTAACACCCAAAATCTAGAAGAAGACAACTATTTTGTGCAAAGGTTGGTACATACCATTAAACTTACTATTAGTACAGTATGGACTGACATTACGAACAAATCTCGTTCGCCATTAATTGACGACACTTGGCATCAACTCATACAAATGGTTTCATTTTCAAAATTCAAAATTTGAGAATACATCATAATCTTGCCGTCGTATTTGCGACATATTTTTGCTTGACATGCTTTTCTATATGTAGTAACAACAACTCATCGATTTATATGACCTAATCATTGACTGCCTTCATCATGTAGTAGTGGCTAAGCACGCTCGGTGTCAGGGCGTTGCTGGCACAGTCAAATAAAAATGTCGTTACATATAAAAAAATATGGAGGAGGATGTTCAGCAGTGGACGTCCTGTGGCTAATTATGACGATAATAATGATCCGCATCATCTACTTTCATACATATCTGTGATGCCTTTTATAAAGAATTCGGTTTTAAAAGTTTTAATACCATAACGGCATTGTGTCATTTCAGTTTATTAATTAATAGGGCAAACATATTTTTTATTACCTACATTTCAACTTTTAAAAGCGGTCAGCGAAAAATAATTTATAACAATTTCTAACCAAATACGACACTGAGTGTTAATAGTACATTATGATACAAGTGTGCTAAGTTGACTATTATATACAAGGCGATATTGTGTGCGCACGAGCGAAAGCGAGTGCGCCATAAGAAAGCCGCGTATATAATGGTCACAGGCACACGTGTTTCATACGACGTTTTTCAACACACTTGCGAGAAAAAAACAAGACTCTTCGTTTACTAAGTTTTTAATTATTAAAACAGTAAAAATACATTTCACTCGATTTTGATGGCAAAGACTTTCGCACGCGTTTTTCGCATTGTTACGTATGTCCGGCGGAGTTAATAATAGGTTTTCTTCATTTTCTTCACTTGAAGTAGACATTTTCATTAATATTAAACTTCATAATTATTCCAAACTTCGTCACAGCCGACAATTATTATTTACGAAAAATGGCGCGTTGTTTTTTTTTCTTGCCGCGATACCGATGCGCGCGCAAGGCTTAGGCGCGAACTAGATCGGCCAAAAGCCAACATTAAAAATGTAATAATTCGTGTTTAAAACACAAATCACAGAAAATTTAAAATGAATTTGAGCTATTTTTTAGTAATAAATCTGGATTTATCATTTATTGAAATAAATATGTAGATACTGTTATTTTTCGCATAAATACTGTTTGTTGCTAAAATAAAAGTATTGTATAACCCGACTAAATTAAATCGCTTCTTCTTCTTACTTACGACTTGGTACTAGGGTACAAATGTAAATTGGTCGGGTTTATAAAGTAAAAGCACTAGTGCAATAATATAATGAAAAAGCACGCGTGTTTAATATCTATGATTATGAGCCAAAAATCGGTGGAATAAAAACGTCGTTTTGAGCAAGTGTGTTGAAAAAATCATTATAAACCAATTTATAACGAATTATTTTATTACTTTCAGGTATTTAGTGAAGGATTTGATCAAAGGGACTGTATGTGAAAAGTGAAAGTGAAGGACTATGTAATTAAATACTCATTTTAAAACCAGTTTTTAATTTATTTTACTACATTATAAATTAGCTTTCTTCATCTTAACCGATTGTTAAATATTTGTATAAATACTTCCTTCGGATATAGTGAGAGCAATCTCGCAACATTGATGACGTCACGAAGCCTACGCGTTAAAGTAAGCGCTTGCAAAATTCAACAGGCTTGCTAATGAGACGGTGGCCGAGTGGTATAGGCATACGCCCGGATAGCGTAAGACACGGGGTTCGATTCCTCGTCTTTCACAGCCGAAGTTGCTTTTTACAAGTGCAATTTATATTATTAAGTCTATAGTGACAAAACACTATAAAACAATAATGATTTTATAAAAGTATTAAATATAAATTTGTTATAATTTTGTATACCTAGTACCAATTATTTTATTCTTAAAATTCTATCAATTCACATCAAATAGGACTGCTACTCATAAAAACAGTCTCACACGGAATGTAAGAATCAATATAAAGCTGGGTTCTTAAGATAAATACACCAATTAACATACGATTACACACATTATATTGATCACGTTGTGATTTATTTATAAAAAAATATATAACTGACTGCTCACATAAGATCTATACTATAATAGTACATTATGATACAAGTGTGCTAAGTTGACCATTATATACAAGGCGATATTGTGTGCGCACGAGCGAAAGCGAGTGCGCCATAAGAAAGCCGCGTATATAATGGTCACAGGCACACGCGTATCATACGACGTTTTTCAACACACTTGCGAGGAAAAAACAAGACTCTTCATTTACTAAGTTTTTAATGAAGACGACCCGTCTGGTGTAGTGGTCGAGAAATCGCCTACTACGCAGCGGGTGCGGGTTCGATCCCCGCACAATACAAACATTTGTGTGCATGAACATGTCTGTTTGTATTGGTCTGGGTGTTTTCTATGTATATCATGTATGTATTTACAAAAACAAAAAGTATTTAAGTATTATATCCGTTGTCTGGCACCCATAACACAAGCTTTGAGTAGCTTACTTTGGGGCTAGATGGCGATGTGTGGGAATGTCTAAAGGATATTATTATTTATTTAATTATTAAAACATTTACTCGTAGTAAAAATACATTTCACTCGACTTTGATGGCAAAAGACTATCGCACGCGTTTTTCGCCTCGTTACGTATGTCCGTCAGAGTTAATAATAGGTTTTCTTCATTTTCTTTACTAGAAGTAGTCATTTTCATTTTTTTCGATAATATTAATCTTTACAATTAATCCAAACTTCGTCACAGCCAACCATTACCTATTTACGAAAAATGGCGCATTGTTTTTTTTTCTTGCCGCGATACCGCTGCGCGCGCAAGGCTAAGGGCGAACTGGATCGGCCAACAGCCAAGATTAAAAATCTAATAATTCGTGTTAAAAACACAAATTACAGAAAAAATAAATGAAAAATCTGGATTTGCCATTTATTGAAATTTATACATACCTATGTAGAATACTGTTATTTTTCGCATAAATAATGTTTGTTGCTAAAATAAAGGTTATAACCCGACTAAATTACATCGCTTCTTCTTCTAACTTACGACTTGGTACTAGGGTACAAACCTAAATTGGTCGGGTTAATAAACAAAAGGCACTAGTGCAATAATATAACGAAAAAGCACGCGTGTTTAATATCTAGGATTATGTGCCAAAAATCGGTGGAATAAAAACGTCGTTTTGAGCAAGTGTGTTGAAAATATATATTATAATAAAGCTAAAGAGTTCGTTTGTCTGAACGCGCTGATTTGAAAAAAAAAATATAAAAAAAGCTGGCTGGTTCTTCAGCTCAAAAGACAAAGCAGCCGGCATCATCGCTTCCTTGACTTAACCGATTCCATTTTATATACTAGCGGTCCCCCGCGACTGCGTCCGCGCGTTTTGAGTTTCCTCCCTCCCCTCCGGTCGCAGCGTGATGTTCTGTAGCCTAAAGCCTTCCTCGATAAATAAGCTACTCAACACAAAAAAATATTTTTTCCAATCGGTCCAGTATTTGCTGACATTAGCTCGTTCAAGCAATCAAAATCTTCAGCTTTAGTATCTTTAGATAGTAGTATTGAGGTATCATCATCATCATTATTATCAGCCAAAGGACGTGCACTGCTGAACATAGGCTTCCCCCACGGCTTTCCACAGCGACAGATCACTAGCGGTCTGCATCCAGTTTGATCCTGCGATCTTTATAAGGTCGATTGTTTTTTATAAGGTATTGAGGTATAGATGATTTCAAACATGTCTTAGTTTTAATTTCTTATTTTGTCTAATAAAAGTTTGTCCAACAATAAAATAGTTTTACTTATTCATCGGTTGCATTCATAAAATATGCTAAAACAACCTACGACTTATTATAACAGAGTAAAATAAAAACGCACGGACGAAGTCGCGGGGGACAGCTAACTACATGAAAATAGCACGAGTCTTATGTTAGGTATAGTTAATTACTTTATATCTCGTGTAATAAGTACCTATCACAATCTTACAGTATTACGTAAGTAAGTTATCTATCTATCCACTGGTAAAGACGACGTAAAATCCTATATAAATGAAACAAAAATACTCTTACAAAAAAAGTTAAAACCAACTTCAAAAACAAAGTGCAAAATCCTGACTAGTTGAAGAAAAGGTATTCATATTAGGCGAACAATTCCTTTTTGGAGTCGGTGCTCTGATAGTTGATGCTTGAGATATCAAAGTGATGTCACCGACTTCAAAAAGGAATTGTTCGCCTAAAACGTATTCCTTGCTTTCTTATATTATTAAAAAAACAAGATACAGTCTAATTAAGAATCTCATTTTTTATGTCTATTTAAATACATACATAAATAAACAGTATTCTTTTAGACATATTTTTAGTATTTATTTATGAATGAAGGTGGACGTATATTAATTTTTTTGTAAGTAGATTTGAATTGGTGCAAAATTATCGATAACGATAAAATCACTTTCATTGAGAAATTTAATACTTTTGTTATTTGCTTTCCGTTTTTTTTTTTGTGGAATACCGGCGCAATTCTCGCGCAATTCGTATACCTACGAAAAAAGTTCACAGGTTAAACGGTTAAACTCGCAATCAAGCTTCCACACGAAAAAAGTTCGATTGCTGCAAGTATAGTATAATTTTCCCTCTAACATAAAATAAGAAAATTGTTAGTAGGCATTTATGAAAAAAACTTTTCAAATTATACCTCTTACATCAAAATAATTTAATTAAATAAGATATTTTATCAATTTCTCAGTTTCGTTATCATGTTTACGTAAAACTATTAAATAACAAATAACCAAAACTTACATATGAAAAGATCGGCTAAATTGACATGTTAGCAATAGTTTAGGGAAGCGATTATAAGATAATTGTACAGGATATTGTTTTGGCGACTTATAGTGACGACCCCTTCAGTGGTAGTTATACAAACGATACTTATGCCAAAAAAATATGGAAAAAGCCCAAAAAAACAATTTATTATTACAACACTAGCAAGCGAGTCAAACCTACCAACACTGTGGACGATTCTCGTGCAATTCGTTATATAAAAAGTGTACCGATCGAATTTTATTTGTCAAAGAAAAAAAAGTGTTTGATTTCTCTGTGTCACGATTTCTACGTATTTAGATTTTGTTTGTGTGACAGTTTTTCAGGTGTAGATGTTTAACTTGATTTTTTAGGTATAACGGTTAAACTCGCAATCGAATTACCGCACGGAAAAAGTTCGATTGCCGCGAGAATCGGCCTCTAGGTCGCCTCTTCGTAGCTTACTAGCTACGGCGTAATATTTCGTAGATCACAGATCAGTCAGATCGTAGATACGCGCGAGGATGCAAGGTACCCCATTCGTTTTGATTTTTTGCTAGAATTTTTAAATAAATCTTGCATATAATTTTAATAAAATATTTAAGTATTTTTTTTCTAAGTAACAGGTGTGTTTATCAGCACAAACCAGCGATTATACCCAAATTTGTAAATCAAATTTTCGGTATCGATAAAGTTAATTTCAAATGTCTGTCATCATAATATCGATACATAAGTGCATCACTATTCTCATATCAGTCAGTGAGAAACAGGGTTTTTACATTTCAAACAGATATTAATCTAAGCTGAACGCACACTTATCCGAGCCGAACGCGTCGAAAGAATCGGACGAAACGAATTTTAGAATTCTGCATATGAAATCTTATAAATCCTCGCACACTTCCCCTCGTCGAATCTGCCGAATCTGGAAGAACCCCATAATTCTAAAATAAATTCGGATGACGACATCAGATTCGGTCCGGCTTATGCGGTCGACTCGGACAACTCGCCGGGTTTTCAATATAAAGTCTTCTTACTCACTCCCACTTTCAGCTGTCAGTCATCGCTATCTCATGAGACTAAACCGAATGTGCAAATTCACATAATCAGGTATAGTTTTCGTGGCAACGCAACCTGAAGCTTTTATTCACCAAATAAAAAAAACCGGCCAAGTGCGAGTCGGACTCGCGCACTGAGGGTTCCGTGCCAACTTTAACTGAATTATGGAATCCATTTACTTCTACTTAGTAAAATACCACAATATTTTGTTGACTACAAATATAACTTTGTTTTTCATAGTGTTTGTATGAAGTACAAAGTTATGTTTGCGGTTGTTGAAAATGTGCTATATCTCAAAAACTACTTGTTCGATCCCGTTCGAACTAATTTTCGTTGAAAGTATTTATTAAGATCTACATCATATATTTTTTTCAAAATTTACACTTGCTTGGTTTAGAAATTAGATGGGGGGGACGCCCATTTTACCACTTTGGAAGCGTCTAGCTATGAAACGTTTGACTTTAAAAGAAAATGGTTTCAAAAACCTCTGTGTTATTTTAAAAGACCTATCCATAGACACCCCACACGCATAGGTTTGACAAAAAAATTTTTTTTGGTTATAGTTTCATGTATGAGAGCCCCCCCTTAACTGTTATTATTTTTTAATTTTTGTATGAGAATCGGTAAGCGGTTAACAAGATACATCTTCCTACCAAATTTCAATTGTGTAATGCTTATAGTTACAGAATAAAATGGGTGTGACATACGGACGGACAGACAGACAGACAGACAGACTTGACGAAACTATAAGGGTTCCGTTTTTTGCCATTCGGCTACGGAACCCTAAAAAGACGTGTGGCACTCGGAGACTGCCGCAGTAAAGATATTGCATAGCATTTTTTATCAACGGATGCAATTACTATTTAACTGCAATTATTATTTTTCTAACTACTATTACAACCAATGCCACCAAAAGGCGGGGGTTGCTGAATTAAAGAGACAAGCGTCATATTTCAAAAAGTCATTAATAGTTCTGATATCATCGATAGATGGAAAAACTAAAAAGTATCACTGCTGTGCCGGTCGGAGTGGGGGGGTGTTAGGTTATTTTCGTTACGGAATTTCTGGATTCGGTCTCCATGCTCAAGGCCCGCGATAGAAGCTTTGCAATAGCTTAATAACACAATATTATTCTGTTGCGTTACTAAAAAATATTATTTAATATACGAGTAAAAAACGTTTCCTTCGGCGCGGTCGATTTGTCTAGTGCGGATATGTATGCGAAACCTCCTTGACTTCGACTTGTTCGGCGTGTTCGGCTCGGTTAAGTGTACATTTACCATAATAAATCGTTTTGCTGGACAACACGGTTTAACCTATGCCACAGTTCATAGATAATTTTAACTCTTCAGTCATTATCCGATAGTCGAGACGATCAGACATATAAAGTTTTGAAAATACCTGTAGTGATAAGTTTTACAATATAGACCGAGGAAAACGGTGAGTTTTTGTTTTTTAACGGCTTGGCGATTCGGACAAGAATTATACATTTTTTCAATCTGAAATTTAAAGGTCCATCTGTAAACGGTCATGGATCGAAAGATCGTTGGCGGTCGCATAAACAAAAGTATATCAAAAGACTGTTGATAAACACATCCGTGAGGGATTAAAGAGGCAAATAATTTACAATTCACATCCATTTATAAAAATGTAGGTAGAAAAACACTTTATAGAACGGGATTAATAATTTAACTGAGAAAAAGACCTTCGTACCTACGTAGTACATTTTTATTAACTTTGTTATGTTTATTTATTCAATCAAATAATTAAAAATCAAATCAAATCTTTAAAACATAATAAGTGAATCTTGATTTTTAATTTCAAGTACCTATATATTTAACGTCTTTAAGCTATTACTATTAGGTAGCGAAGTTTGCAATACGCGGGTAGGTATCAACCAATAATAATTCCAAAGATCTTTGATTATAAATATGTACTTATTAACAACTTCAAAAAAGGAGGTAGTCAATCGACCTTGTAAGTGATATCGTCTGAATTGGATAAAATTGTTGTATGTTGGTTGATCTAATAAGGCTTCCTAACTCGTATGTCTGTCTCAAGATTTTTCTGAAACGAGAAGGCATAGCGAGATAATTATTTTTTTGTTTCTTAGCAACATAAGGTAAGAAGGTAAGGCAAGAAGATGTTAGTAGGTAATAACTAGAGATGGGCCGCGTACTCGGTTAATACTCGGTACTCGGCATACTCGGCGGGTTTTTTGATACTCGTACTCGGCCGAGTAACTCGGTTTTAATGCCGAGTATACTCTGTTTAAGTAAAGCAATATAATGCTTTAGAATGTTTTTAACACTCACAGTGTCATATTTTATATTCATACGTCACGCAATTGACGTTTTCATAAGAAACCACAAATTTCGCAGGGTCGGACTAACAGCACGGTAGCTCAATTGGTAAGAGCGTTTGGCCCGGTTTGCCAAAAGGTTGCTGGTTCAAGTCCCGCCCGTGCGCAAATTTTTGGTTTCTTATTTCATCTTTATAAAGCAATATATTTAGGTAGATGATATCATCGAAACAACGAGAGAGATCTTTTAAACTCTCAATTATTATAAAGAATGAGTAGTAATAAGATAAAATGAGAAGAACCAGTTAAAGAAAAAAATGTGTAAAGTTTTATAAAGAAAATTATTATGCAGTAACACAAAGCTATCTGCACGTTCTGGTAACAGCCTATTCTTTTTTTTCTCCGTAGAAGTTACCACTTTTCGAAAATAATCACTCGCTATGCATACATGGTGCTTGCAGGTGCACTTAGGTACATTCGTGCTAAATGCACCAGTCCTGGATACTTTGTTTGGTGCCCTGCCCGCCACTTTTGACAGCTTCTTCTAAAGTAATACGGCTTTTAGGATCACAGGACATACCCGTAACAGGAATTATATTCTATACCGAGTGATATTCTATTCTATACATTCAGAGTACTCGGTTGGAATGAACCAAGTAAAACTCGGTACTCTTTACTCGGCAAAATTGCTACTCGGCGCATCTCTAGTAATAACTAAAAAACATGAAACAAAAAAAAACATGAGGTGCTCGTAGCGCAGTGGTAGCAGCGCTTTAGTAGTGATGACCATTCCGACCATATAAGTGACGTACATCACGAGCATCTCCGTGCTTCGGAAGGCACGTTAAGCCGTTGGACTCGGCTAATATCGGTTGATATTAGTCGTTAAGTCCAGTCAGAGGCCTTATGGGCGGCTTGATAACATCTGACAGCAGGGTTAGTCGCTTGCCTTGCAAACCCCCTCCACCAACCTGCACTGAGCCCGCGTGGTGGAGTATGGCTCAAACTACTTCATAGTTGAGGTAAGGCCTTTGCCCAGCAGTGGGATATTACAGGCTAACTACTAAGACGAATGCGTTATTATAAGCTTTTTAGTCAGTTTTATGAAGGCGGATTTTTCTAATTTACGGAATATGCCTCTACAATTAGATCTAGATATAGGTACCTA
Source organism: Pyrausta purpuralis (assembly GCA_963924145.1). Lineage (NCBI taxonomy): Eukaryota > Metazoa > Arthropoda > Insecta > Lepidoptera > Crambidae > Pyrausta > Pyrausta purpuralis. The sequence continues at coordinate 4,896,306 of OZ001670.1, read as the reverse complement.
TAACCTGGTACAAAATTAATAACTAGGTATACGGTCGAAGTATTTCGCGCCTAACCACTTTTCAACGAAAATAGCTTGTGTGTGCATAGCTCCAGTGTGATCCCGCGATCTTAAAAAGGTCGTCCGTCCATCTTTTCGGTGAACGTCCCGCGCTGCGCTTTTGGTCGAAAGGTCTCCAATCTAGAACTTTTCTGCCCCAACAGCCATCAGTTCTTTGCGCTATGTGCCCTGCTCACTTGCCACTTGAGCTTACTGATTCGTAGGGAAATGTCCGTTACCTTAGTTCTACGTATCTCCTCATTTCTTATTCGATCTCATAGAGAAACACCGAGCATAGCCCGCTCCATCGCTCTTTGTGTAATATTGAGCTTCTTTATGAGGCTTATAGTTAGAGACCACGTTTCGGAACCACATGTCATCACTGGTAACACACACTGACACACTTCAGACACTGAGGTTAATGAGACGAGAAGACGCTCTTGCGCAGTTTTCCAAACGCAAAACACTTTAATACATATAAATATCCATGACTTAGGTACAAATGTTCTTGATCTGATCATCACACAAACATTTGCCCCTTGCGGGTTTCTGCCGGCATAGTAATAGTAGCGTTACCATGAGTTTACTCGCTAGCGACGACGGAACTTTTTGTATGGAAAGTTTTAGTTCTGCCACCGCTAGAGGTGCTGTGCAATTTTCCACAGACTTTTTTACGTCGTCGCTAGCGAGTAAAACCGTCGTTAACTCATGGTAACGGTACAGAAGCGCTATCCACTTACGCCAAACGCGTGCTCATTAATGAAATGATAAAAGTTAAAAAACTACTGATGTCTTTAAGTAAATATGTTGTAGTGTCTAAGCGTGCTGGTTTAAAGGCGTCGCCCCGCTCCTAGGTCCCGCGTTCGATTCCCGGTCGGGTCAATGTAGAAATCAAAAATTTCTATATTGTCCCGGGTCTGGGTGTTGTGGTACCACCGTTGTGTCTGATTTCCATAACACAAGACCATTAGCTACTTACTTAGGGATCAGAGCAATGTATGTGATCGGTATCCAATATTATATATATATATATATATATATATATATATATATATATATATATATATATATATATATATATATATATATATATATATATATATATAAGGTCAAGTGTCCAGTTTAAACATAACCTTAACCTTTACAGGCATCAATCATGAGGGCCAGTATACCAGCCCTCCTCATATTCCTAGCACTGTCTCCAGCTGTGAGGAGTCAAGGAACTCGGAGGCAAGTGGACAAACTAACTGAGGTGTACGCGTGGAAGCAGATCACATTTGACATCGATGGAGTGCTGTGTAAGTCTAAAAATTCGAGGCGGACGGGAAAATATTTTTTTTAAAAAAAAAACAGTATTCTAGACTCGGCTATTAACCACCCCCTTGGAATTGGCTCTTACTTTTTTTACCCCCTGCATGTTATTTTAGGGATCCGGGGATATTTTATCTTTCTACTCTTTTTCAAGGGGGTGGTTAAGAGATTAGTCTTCTGCATTTATGCAAAAAAAGATTTAAAAAAAAACTTGTGTATTATCTTAATAATTTAAAGATTTTTAAAAGAAAGTCATTCTTAAAAAAACGGTATTCTAAACTTGATTGATAACTTTTATATTCTATTTATTTATTTCATCGCTGATATTTTAGCGAGCCATTATGCGAACATTGAGAAAGCCCACATTTCAATTACTTTCAGCCTTAAGGTATAAGTGTTAGGGAATGCCATTCGGTGTTAATTCTATCTTTGGTTGTGTAATTTTAAATAAATAATTGTTTAAAAATTATTCATCATATAGTAAGTTAAGGTGCTCGTAGCGCAGCGGTAGCAGCGCTTTGGTAGTGATACCGAAGTGAAGCAACCTACGGCGCGGTCGTGTTTGGATGGGTGACCATTCCGACCATATAAGTGACGTACATCACGAGCATCTCCGTGCTTCGGAAGGCACGTGAAGCCGTAGGTCCCGGCTAATATCGGTTGATATTAGTCGTTAAGCCTAGTCGCTAAGCCTAGTCCTTATGGGTGGCTTGATAAAATCTGACAGCAGGGTTAGTCGCTTGCCTAGCAAATACCCCTCCACCAACCCGCACTAAGCCAGCGTGGTGGAGTATGGCTCAAACTACCTCATAGTTGAGGTAAGGCCTTTGCCCAGCTGTGGGATGTTACAGGCTAGCTTTACTTTAGTTAAGGCGAGTATTAAAAAGCCAGAAGTAATTATTTATGAAAAAAACGGCAACCCTTTTGCTCATGGCGCCATGCTGTCAAATACAAAAGTACAAAATTATTTCTTTCAAAAAGTTAATTAAAACAAATATTATGTTATGCATCGGTCCCCGCACTATGCTTTAATGCCTGTATCTCGAGCGGCCATTAAGATTTTACATCATCATCATCAGCCAAAGGACATCCACTGCTGAACATAGGCCACCCCCACGGCTTTCCACAGCGACCGATCACTAGCGGTCTGCATCCAGTTTAATCCTGTGATCTTTACAAGGTCGTCTGTCCATCTTGTTGGTGGACGTCCTACGCTGCGTCTCTGGTCGAAGGGTCTCCAATCTAGAACTTTCCTGCCCCAACGGCCATCAGTTCTTCGCGCTATGGGCCATGCCCATTGCCACTTGAGCTTACTGATTCTCAAGGCTATGTCCGTTATCTAGTTCTTCTACGTATCTCCTCATTTCTGATTCAATCCCGTAGAGAAACACCCAGCATAGACATCTCCATCGCTCGTTGTGTGGTTTTGAGCTTCTTTATAAGGTCCATTAGTTAGAGACCATGTTTCGGATCCGTATGTCATCACTGGTAACACACACTAGTTGAAAGTAAGATTAAGATTTTACAATAGAGTATTAAAAGGAACTAGCGGGCGGAACACAGTTAAACAAAATGCCTAATTGCAGAATATCAAACAAAAGAATACAAAAATAGGGGTTAAAAAGTAATTGGGTAGGTAGGATACATCTATACTAATATTATAAAGCTGAAGAGTTTGTTTGTTTGTTTGTTTGAACGCGCTAATCTCAAAAACTACTGGCCTGATTTGAAAAATTATTTTTATGTTGGATAGTCCATTTATTGAGGAAGGCTTTAGGCTATATAACATAAAGATACAACTCATAAGACCACAGCAGCAATGAAAAATGTTGCGAAAACGGAAGAAAGATATTCCTTTTGAGAGCTTCCGCTGCATACGCTGCGGAAACCGCTTAAGTTACACAAAAATCATGTATGGCAGGATTGTTCAGCATTAAGAGTTCTATAATAAAGTCCGCGACAGCATATGTCTATCTTTTATGGTTGACTTACTACAACCTTTTTTATGTTAATAAATTGTTAAAAAAATAATGCATTATTTTTAGAGGTGTATTATACACACAGGTATTTATTCTTATCAAAATAAATACATTCATCATCACGAGCATTTCATTTTGAACCAAATTATCCTTTATATCATTTGATTTCAATAAATATCTTAGGAGCTATCACAGTTATAACATAACTCCGCACCAAAATAATGTTCGCAGCTTAAGTACAACGTGCGCTTGCGCTAATATATTATAAAGCTGAAGAGTTTGTTTGTTTGAACGCGCTTATCTCAGGAACTGCTGGACCTATTTGAAAAAATATTTCTGTGTTGGATAGCTTATTTATCGAGAAAGGCTTTAGGTTATAAAACATGACGCTGCGACGGGAGGGGAGGGAGCAAACTCAAAACGCGCGGACGAAGTCGCGGGGGACCGCTAGTTAATTAAATAAAGAAAAAAACCACAATCATGACCAATGGCAAAAATTAACAAAATATAAGATTGTTCGGCTCTGTCTGTGTGTGTGTGTGTGTAAGAGTGTGTGAGTGTGTTCTTATTTTTTCAGGATTCCATTGAACCAGTAAAGATTCAGTACTGTTGCAGTCTTGAGAAAGAAGGCACGCTGACACTTTTGATGTTCATTCGTGTCTTGATACGCCATAAATATTGCAGTAGTACTGAATAATTTTATGTAAGTAGGAAAATGAGAAGTCACCGAACCTATGACCAAATACGGTCTTAGTATGAATATGTGGCAGCTTGAAACGACCACCAATCAGTTTTTTGAAAAATTTTGTGATTGGTTATGGTGCCATATCTTCCTGTACACGGTGGAGACTTGGTGTCTCAGGAAAAAGGAACGCAACAAAATTCATGCCTTTGAAATGTGGTGCTGGAGAAAGCTGCTGCGCATTCCTTGGACAGCTATGAGAACCAATATATCTATCCTTGAAAAACTAAAGGTCATCAAGCGCCTGCTGACTACGTGCCAGGAAAGGATCCGAAGTTTCTTTGGGCACATAATGCGATCCCCTTTGCACAACCTGGAAAAACTCATCATTCTCGGACAAATGGTAGGGCAGCGCGCTAGAGGAAGAGCGCCAGCTAGATGGGTGGACCAACTCAAGGAGATGACTGGAGGCCAGATACAGGGATGCGCCATATGTACCGAACATGGCGCAGAACCGGACCGAGTGGAGAAGATTGATATACAGTCACGATCCTCAGCATTGAGGGAATGACCAGAAAGAAAGAAGATGGTGACATTCTTCAGATAAGTCAGTGACACTTAAACAAAAGAAAGCTAAATAGATTAAAGTTAAAAATATATAGGTCAAGTTCCGATCAACCTTGTATTATATATTGAACAACAAGATAAGAATGACCTGAAATGGAATTTTATATGATGTCATCTTCGATATTAATTATTATGTTCAGGGCCTGTTTCACAATCGCTTAGTGAGTAAAGTTTAATTAACCACAACATATAGATAACTAGCGAACCCAGTGTACTTTGCTTCGCCGCCAGCCCCGTCCCAACCGAGCCCCGTCCCGCTCAGCCCCGTAATTTTAAAAGTTATGCGGACCTAGCGTATATTGTTTTGCCCCGGCCCCGTTGAACGGGATAAAAAGTATCCTTTGTCATTCTCCTGGTTTTAAGCTACCTCCCGACAAATTTTCAGCCAAGTCGAGTCGGCCGATCTTGAGTTATAAATAGTGTAACTACCACGTTTATATATGTAAATATATATTTAGATATACTGGATGTTGTTTTGGTCAGTGACGTCCAACTCAGGGATGATAATATGAGTTATGCTTATTTTAAAAAATGATTTCTTTAAATTCTGAGCAAGTTTTATACAAGAAAACCTCTTCACAACATTCAAAAAAATTACAAAACGAATCGCTCCGACTCGCACTACGGCCTAAGGAGGCCGATTCTCGTGGCATTTTTTTTTCGTGTGGTAATTCGATAGCGAATTTAACCGTTTTAACTAAAACATAAAGTAAAATATCTGCACGTTAAAAAACTATCGCGTGAACAAAATCTAAATACCTTGAGTAATCAAAAACTATTTTATCTTCGACGAAGGAAACAAGATCGGTGAACTCTTTTTGTATACCAATTGCACGAGAAATGCCCCCCTAGTCGGTTGATGTTTGTTGTGAATAAAGAAGAAGAAACGAAATTATAAACCGATAAACTAAGCTGAAACTACAATAACATATAAAATAAAACATTTTGCACTACCTAATTTAATCAAGATAATACCATCTTGACGAAATAAGATAAGATAAAGATAAGATAACTCTTTATTTCACACCAGAAAAGGGGTAAGGAGTTCCACAGTCATTCTGATTGAACTGTAAAAGAATTTATTTTTAACCAACTTCAATAAGGAGGATTCAATGTTTGTTATTAATAAAGATCATTCGAAATAAGGAGGAGGTTATCAATTCGACTGTTTTTACTCATTTTTTTGTGGCTGTGTTACCTCATGACAGTCATTTGTAGACCGATTTGAAAAAAAAATGCCTACCCAAGGGTTATACGATCTAGTTAGTCCCATTGTTGCTAAGAAGGGATGTGATGATGGGATCTTGGTGCACTTGAGGGCAACCCTCAAATTTGAAACGTACGTATAGTATTTTGTTGTTACTGTGACGTGTTATTTCGTCTAATAGTCGACATTGTGGGGATCTGGAGCTGATTGTGTGGAACTCCTTAACGCTTAGGAGTTCAGGGATCATAATGAAAAAATATATGATAGGTAATGTGTAGCTTCTTAAAGAATAGACTCATAAGATGCATGGTATCACTAAAACTAAAGAAAAAAAAATAACTTTCAAAAAAAAAGTAAAATCGAGTTCAAAACCCAAATGCACTAAAAAGTCTCAAACTAACTCTTGACCTTTTAATGGAAAGAAATCCATTTTAGGCAAACAATTCCTTTTTGGAGTCAGTGCCATCACTTTGGCCATCTCAAGCATCAACTCAAACATCAACCGATAGGTATAGGTAGTGCATTTTATTTTTGAAGTCGGTTTTTACTTTTTATTAAAGTTAATCAATTATACGTTCTCGACCTAATCCTAGCAAATGACAGTTAAGATTGTACAATATTTTAATCCTACTTAATATTTTTGGTATGAATGAATGTATTTAACAAAAATTAAGTTATTTCGTTTAAACAGATTCAAAATAAGAAAACATTATACACCTAAAAAAGAGCTTCAGTCACCTAACAACATATTTTCACCTTACAAACCCACTTACAAAATTTCACTCGACACACGCACGCACGCACGCACGCACGCACGCACGCACGCACGCACACACACACACACACACACACATTGTGATGTCCGTACTTACATTACATACCTAAAATCTGTAATTTAAGGTTGTTGGTATCGTGAATTCCGCTTATGAAGAGGAAAATCTAATAAACAAACGTTAGGTCATTTACTATTATAATTAGAAAGAGGAAAGACTCGATTATTTGTTTGATTATTTGCATAATTTTGGCTCTGAAACTACTGGACCGATTTGAAATATTATTTCACCATTAGAATCATGCATTCTCTGTGATGACAAAAGGTTATATTAAATTTTCAAAAAAGTTAGAGATCCGTATGAAAACTTAGATAATAACCGAAGGTGTGTAAGGAAAATCTTTATACCGCAACGCTGCCTAAACTATTGACAATAGAGCAAAGTGATGTACTTCAGTTTTATAGAGGACATCAATATCTACAATAAAGTCCGCAATACCATATGTCTTACTTTTACAGTTTTTTCACAATAACCGTTTTTTTAGTTCAAATTTATTTTAATATTATAAAGCTAAAGAGTTTGTTTGTTTGAACGCGCTAATCTCAGGAACTACTGCTCCGATTTGAAAAAATATTTTTGGGTCGTATATCTTATTTATCGAGGAAAAGATTAGGCTATAAAACATCACGCTGCAACGGGAGGGAGAGGGGGGGAAGGGAAACTCATAAAGCGCGGACGGCGCGGGGGCGGTGGACTAGTATAAATATAGTATAGAAGTAAGGATAAGAATTAATTAACACCAATAAAATAAAAATAAAATAAAGGAATGCAGGATCACACTGGAAGCAGACAGCTTGCTACCCTGACTTGCAACTGGTTCTGTAAAAACTTTGAGGGAAGCCTATGTTCAGCAGCGGACGTCTTTTGACCAATTAGTACATTATGATACAAGTGTGCTAAGTTGACCATTATATACAAGGCAATATTGTGTGCGCACGAGCGAAAGCGACTGCGCCATGCTAAAGCCGCGTATATTATGCATCAAATACATCAGCACGTAAATATCAACGAAAAAAATCTAAATACACAGATATTATGACGTATAAATGAAGCAAAGCATTGGGGCCTTGATCTAAATGAAGCCAGACAAGCCAACTATAGAAAGCCTAAGCTGACCAATAGAACATTCCACCAATGCTTTCCATTTTTTTCAGTAACCAGAGACACAGATTACCCGGTGGGCCTAACCACTCGGAACAAGAGACAAATTCAAGACGAAGATTGGGTTATAGGTAAGGAGAAAAAGAATTATTTTATTATATAATAATTAAGTTTCTCCACCCACAATAATTTTCATACCATTCCGACCATATAAGTGACGTATATCTCGAGTATCTCCGTGTTCGGAAGGCACGTTAAGCCGTTGGTCCCGGCTAATATCGGTTGATATTAGTCGTTAAGTCTAGTCAGAGGCTTTATGGGCAGCTTGATAACATCTAACTGCAGGGCTAGTCGCTTGCCTTGCAAACACCCCTCCACCAACCCGCACTGAGCCCGCGTGGTGGAGTATGGCTCAAACTTCCTCATAGTTGAGGTGAGGCCTTTGCCCAGCAGTGGGACATTACAGGCTAACTTGACTTTACATTGGTGTACGAGTGGTATATACTGCCATAGTCCATTTTTTTGTGCAAATTTCAGTATTTTTAACCACATCTTGTATCGTCTCTGAGCAAACTATGCATTTTGTCTTGTAGAGAATGGTTTTGGCATTAAGTTCGTCATATGTAAATTTCAAATTCAAATTCAAATTCAAAATCATTTATTTCGGACAACAACAAATCCATGGGTTAGTAATAGGTACAGTAGCGCTTAAAAACTAGGTGTTAGTACTTAAATACATGTGTATTAAATAATTCTATGAAGTTAAGATAAATTCAAATTAAAACAAAAACAAATCAAATTAAATCAAATCAGGCTTAATCAAAAACAAATTAAATTAAATGAAATAAATTAAGGTTTTCATAAAGATGAAATAAGAAACCAAAAATTTTTTGCGCACGGGTGGGACCTGAACCAGCAACCTTTTGGCATACCGGGCCAAACGCTCTTACCAATTGAGCCACCGTGCCGTCAGTCCGACCCGGCGAAACTTGTGGTCTCCTATGAAAACGTCAATTGCGTGACGCTTAGCGCCATCTAGCCGTCTGTTTATGAAACAGATGGCCCAAGCAGTTATTCTTTACAGAATAAATTCAACTTGGAAATTGATGTCGCTTCGCTATCTAATGCTTTTTTAGAATGTTTTTAACACTCACAGTGTCATATTTTATATTCATAAAGATGAAATAAGAAACCAAAAATTTGCGCACGGGTGGGACCTGAACCAGCAACCTTTTGGCATACCGGGCCAAACGCTCTTACCAATTGAGCCACCGTGCCGTCAGTCCGACCCGGCGAAACTTGTGGTCTCCTATGAAAACGTCAATTGCGTGACGCTTAGCGCCATCTAGCCGTCTGTTTATGAAACAGATGGGTAATGGGATGGGTGGATAAATTAAGGTTCACAAATACATAGAAATATAAAAATCAATTTGTCATGTACCTAAGAGGCACTCCGTGCGGCCGACAACTAGAAGAATTATGGTCCACTGTATGAGTCATCAGTCGCACGAAATGCCTGACAATAGGCGCATGCGGATCATCTGCCACCGTTCTCAGGATGCTGTTGTCACTCCTCCTTATTCTTCCCATCAGCGACGCTACTTTTTTCCGAACTACGGCATTAAAGCCGTCAGTTCGGGTCTGCGCAAACATGCCAGATGCACTGCAGAAGCGGGGGAGTGCCAACATCATCCTGAAAACGTTATTATACTGCACTCGCAGGGTGTTCAGCGATTTTTTGGCATACTGAGTCCACAGACCGCCCGTGTACAGACCCTGGCAATATGCTTTGAACAGGGTTATTTTGACCTGGTCCGAACAGCGGGCAAATCTACGGGCCAGCATATTGCCGCGTATCGCCAAAGCCCTTCGCTCCCTCTCGATGTCTAGATCATCCTTAAGGTCGTCGGCAAGAATATGTCCCAGATATTTAAATTGATAAACCCTCTTTAGTTCCGAACCATTTAAAGTTATAGCGGGGGTAGATTCGGGACACTTGCCGGCGACCTTAAAGATCATGTATTCACTTTTATTGATGTTGTACACAAGACCATGCGAGGCGGCGTAATTTTCGCAGACCTTTAACATCTCTCCGATCGCATTCGCAGTGGGACCCAGCAACACCATGTCGTCCGCATAGCTGATGCTATTGATACTAACACCACCCACGCGGCATCCAACACGCATGCTGCTGAGCTCCACCAAGAGATCATTAACATACAGGTTGAAGAGCTTCGGAGATGATAACCCTCCCTGTCTCACTCCGCACTCCAACCTATATGACTCGGAGAGACTGTTTGACCATTTAACATGATTGGTCTGGTTTGCATACCAATATCGAAAGATATTGATCATCTCCGCTGGAATACCCCTGTCCTCCATCTTCCTCCAAAGCACATCATATGATACGAGATCGAAGGCCTTGGAGAGGTCCAGAAAACAGGCGTAAATAGGCGTCCTTCGATCTGTGTAGTATTGGACAGTATGCTTGAGGCTTACAATTGCGCTTTCTGTCGATAGTCCGGGCCGAAACCCGAACTGCGAGTCATGTAGGTGTAAGTAATTATGTAGGCAAGAGTCAAGCAGACTATCCAACACTTTAGCTATCGTAGTAGCGAGGGAGATCGGGCGATAGTTTTTCATGTCCGAGATATCACCTGTCCTGTTCTTCACTATGGGCACAACAGTAGTTTTCATTAGATCAGCTGGTAAGTACGAGTGGCTGATGCACATATTGAAAAACAAGGACAGGACCCTCGGCAAATGCACCCCAGCATATCTCAGGTGTTCGATACTAAGCCCGTCATGCCCGGGGGACTTTCCTCTGCTCATCCCTTTAATCACACCCTTTACTTGGCTGGTTGTAAATAACAGCAAAGGCCTCTCCCTGCGCACGCCGGACCCAGACACGGGCTTCGTAACAGATAAACCAAGTGGTGACCGCACCTTAAAATGTTCCATGAACAGAGTTGCAATATCCCCCGGGTCACTTTTGCCCTCAACACTCGCCGGGAGTCCAGGCCTAACATTCATTTTCCCAGTGGATTTCCAAAACCTGCTAAAATTATTATCCGCTCTAAGTTTTGCTATTTGGTCCATTTTTATTTGCTCCTGGTTATTAAGACACCATTTTAGTCTGCCTTTAAAGATCTTACGCGTTTCGCACATTTGTTCGTATATTAGGCCAGAAGGAGGTCGACCATGCAAAACCCAGACCTGGAATCGAAGTCTGGCCTCCCGGTGAGCTTCCCTAACATGCTTGTTCCACCCGCGCAAGACTTTAGTCCTCCGTGGTTTATCTCTAATCCGTGTCCCGGTCTGAACAGCTGCGTCCTGCAGAATATCTACAATACGCTTATAAAAGCTGTCCAAAATTAAGTTGTGGTTTTGTAAGCTGCATGCCCCATGGCTGCAATCCACAAATTCAGGAGGAAAGTCGACATCCCGTAAGCTGCTATTAAATTTCGTTTTGTCCATAAGTTTTTATTTCAAAAATAAAAACGGTGCGATGTGGGATTCGGATCTTAAATTGGTATGAAGCCCGAATCTATACTAATATTATAAAGCTGAAGAGTTTTGTTTGTTTGTTTGTTTGAACCTGCTAATCTCAGAAACTACAGGCCCGATTTGAAAAATTATTTTTACGTTGGATAGTCCATTTATCGAGGAAAGCTTTAGGCTATATAACATGAAGATACGACTCATAAGACCACAGCAGCAATGAAAAATGTTGCGAAAACGGGAGAAAGATATTCCTTTTGAGAGCTTCCGCTGCGTACGCTGCGGAAACCGCTAAAGTTACACAAAAATCATGTATGACAGGATTGTTCAGCATCAAGAGTTCTATAATAAAGTCTGCGACAGCATATCTCTATCTTTTATGGTTGACTTACTACAACCTTTTTTATGTTATTTTTTTTTTTAAAAATAATGCATTATTTTTAGAGGTGTATTATACACACAGGTATTTATTCTTATCAAAATAAATAGATTCATCATCACGAGCATTTCATTTAGAACAAAGGTGCCCTATATATCATTTGATTTCAATAAATATCTTAGGAGCTATCATAGTTTTAACATAACTCCGCACCAAAATAATATTCGCAGCTTAAGTACGAGGTGCGCTTGCGCTAATTGCTATGGTTGCTGGCTTCTTAGTTACAATAAAACTGCGTATGTTTTGCGTTAAAATATTTTACAATTTTATTCGAACATTAAAGGTGTTTTATACACACGGGTATTGATTCTCCTTAAAATAAATACATTCATCATCACGAGCATTTCATTTAGAACAAAGTTGCTCTTTATATCATATGATTTCAATAAATATCTTAGGAGCTATCACAGTTTTAACATAACTCCGCACCAAAATAATGTTCGCAGCTTAAGTAGGTATGTACTTACAACGCGAGCTTGCGCCAAGTATGGTTGGTGGCTTCTCACTCACATTAAAATATGTGTTTTGCGTTGAAATATTTTCCTTATAACATACCTATCAGATTAATTTAGTCGGCTCCCTACGGAACGGTTGTCCCGAGCAACTGCTTTTTTTGCGACACTTCAAGTGATTTCAGCGCGTAATACATAGTTTTCCTTTCGCTACTGAGTAGTAAAGGACTTGAGCTCATTATTTTGGTTGCAGATATTTTCAATTAGGAGGTAGATTCAGTAATACTTTTGGTTAAAATTCTTTCTTCAGATTTATGCAGGTTAAAGTTTTCTTCTCGCCACTGAGTGGGTTTAAATTTTGAATTCATCTATTAACAGGTTAAGGACCGGAGCGGTCCCTGTGGGTGGATACTATTACTTTGCCAAAACAGAATTAGCGGTCCCTTGGGACCGCCGCGACTCACCTGCCTAGAATAACCCTGACCGCCAGTTGTCTATTGAAAATGTAATCTGAAACGCGGACCGCCATGGCTCATCTGGGCTAGTAGCTATAACATATTGAAAGGGGACACGGAAATTCTAGAAAAATATGTATTTTTTAAATTCGAAAGTAGTAACATGAAAGTCGAGTTAGTTTTAAATTACGTTTTATTAGAAATTATTCGTTTTATAACAAAAAAAGTATCAAAACGTAAATTGAATCCTTATAAATTAAAATAAGTTGTACCTATTCATTAAAAATTATTATATGTTTTATTAGAAATAATAAGTTTTATGTCAAAAATAGATCAAAATTTAGGTGAGAGTCATATAAAATTAGTAGTGTTCATTGAAACAATCAAGACAATAATGAGGTTGCCCTTCACATGTAAGGCAATAAGTTACCACTTTCTTTACATTGTTTTTGGGTATTATTTTATTTCATTTCCATTTCCGAGGACCACCGAACCGGGACCGCTTACATTGTTTTTGACTTAAATGTCAAACTTTGAAACTAGCGGTCCAATGCACAGCCAATAAAAAAAAAACTTTCTACTCCTTAATATGATTGCATGATCAAAAAACTAAAAATAGGTATAGCATATTTGAGTGATTCTTTATCCATATGCATTTAATTTAATTTGGCAAAAATCGTCAAAAATTCTCGGTCCTTAACCTGTTAATTATTAAGTTTAATAGATTCAGTAGGTATTTACTTTTGTTATTCTTTCTTCTGATTTATGCAGGTATAAGTAACTGCGATAGCTCATCTCAGCATGTAACAAAAGTTTTGCTTGACTTAGTAATAAGTATCATTTAAAGTCGGTAGGAGGTAGGTATTAAATCTAAATGTGCATTATAATTTATAATTTGATTTTGTAGTAGGTAATTTGATTTGATATTGGTCTTCTTATTCTCTGTAAAGTGATTGATTACATTAGGTTAATGCTTAATTAATAAGTTGGTTGACTTAATTTACATTTACCAATCTTAATGCAAAATTTGATTTCATTGTAATTGGGTATTGTTTTGTTGTATCTCTACAAAGCTTTGACGTTTTGGACATTTTTTATGACAAAATTGTTAAGTTTTGTTTATCTTCTCACCATTTTTAAATTACCTACCAAATTATAATTTTTAATAATAAAGTACCTACTGAATTAATTAGTAGAATGCCTAGAAAAAAGACTCAGCTTTCTCGGCAGTCTGCCATGTTTACAACGTCAATCCGTCTCAAACTATTGCTATTATTTGAGAATATTGCTGCAACATATTCGCGGTGTATCTTATTTGTAAAATAATTAAAAAATCTACCCAAAGTCACTATTCCACGCGGACGAAGTCGCGGGCTCAGCTAGTAATATTATAAAGCTGAAGAGTTTGTTTGTTTGATCGCGCTTATCTCAGGAACTGCTGGACCGATTTGAAAAAGTATTTCTTTTTTGGATAGCTTATTTATCGAGAAAGGCTTTAGGGTATAAAACATTACGCTGCGACGGGAGGGGAGGAAGCAAACTCAAAACGCGCGGACGAAGTCGCGGGGGACCGCTAGTAATCAATATAAGGTTGTTTTGCGAAACTATGCAGTAAATTCTGTACCGTTACGATGACTTTACGGGGATTTTACTCGCTAGCGAAGACATTTAAAAAATCCATTGAAAATTTTCCAGCGCCTCTAGTGGGCATTTGCAGTACTAAAACTTTCCATACACTTTTTTTACGTCGTCGCAAGCGAGTAAGACCGCCGTAAAATCATTGTAACGTCACTGGAGCCTCTAGCGACATCTATGCGATCTTTTTAAGTCATTTAGCGGTGATATGTAAAATATTTTTTAAGTTATTTTCAAATTAAAGGATCTTGACCAAAACTCTATAGAAACTCTGCCCACTTTGCGTCTGCATGCGTCTTTACAAAATGTTCAGATAAAATATAAAAATATTTGAAAGAATACTGACAAAACTATTTTTGAAAAATAATTAGGGGTTTACGAGGAATTCAATCAAACTATTTTTAGGATTTGCGCAACATAACACTTAAATGTAATTTTTATATGAGATTTTTTTTTCAGAGAATCCTAATACAGAACCTGTTACATCCAGACCAACCACCAGGACTCCCCGAGTATTGCCAACTAATCCTCCAGGCAAGTGTGTTTATAATTTATTTTAGATGGCGAAATTTTTTTACACTTAACCTGGAGAAAAGCCATACCTTTGTTTTTATTCTTAGCTAATCAAATATTTGACCTCCATCGCACCTGATGTCAGGTGTGGATGAGGTCTAGGGCAGTGCATATCTGCTTAGTAGCAGCCTCTTCGCTCTTATTCCTTAGCAAAAACTTCAGTAAGCGGCGAACCCGTCCCTGGCTACACGCATTAAAGAAGTGTCAGCTAATCGCTTGGTGCGAACAGATGGAATGTCAACAACATAGGGGTGGTACGCTTATCTACGTCTGCGGGTGGAGACTGTGAACATTTTGACATTTCGCGTAGACTACGCTGAGACAAAATTTGTGTTTTCATGTATTTATTGCTTAAGAAAAAAAAACAATGAAGTTCCAAAAAATACATTGATTTTTTAAGATTTATTAAGAATAGCTACGTAAGTAACAATGATATTTGATGAAACGGAAAATCAGAAAATTTTAAGTGTCGACACGAAATGTTTTGAAATTTTGACGACCTCCGTGTGTAGTGGCTAAACAATGAGTTTCAAGGCGTCGCCACTCTGAGGTCCCGGGTTGGATTCCCGGTCGGGTTAACATAGATCCAAATTTGCTATATTGTCACGGGTCTCGGTGTAGTGGTTCCACCGTTGTGTCTGATTTCCATAACACAAGTGCATTAGCTACTTACTTTGGGATCAGAGCAATGTATGTGATTGGTGTCCAATACTTAAAAAAAACAAAAATTGCACTCCGGGAGTGTCGGCAGAAGTGACAACTTGAATATCAACGTTGTGCATTTTTGATTTTTTGGAATAGTTAGGGAATAATTTTGAATGAATTGCTCTTATTATCAATATAAAAGTACTATCATTTTTGTGATAGAATACAATAATAATAATAATAATAATAATACTACAATACTAATAATAATAATATAATATTTTTATAGAATACAATATTTATTTATTGCGCTATCGTACACAAACATTACAATTTATATTATATTAAATTACATTAAAAAGTTTATCTCTCAGAAAAATCAACTTACATCCATAATTTCGCCAACCGTCTTACGGTTTTTCGATCAGCCCACGTGTCCTGACGCGAGTTTCACATTTTTCCCCCATCCCACAAAAGTGCTCAACGCCGCTAAAGAAGTTTTCACTTCAAAAAAAGATGTCAAAAATGTTGCTTCATTATCGTTACCATGAGTTTACAGCGGTTTTACTCGCCAGCGACGACGTAACTTTTAGTATGGGAAATTAGTTCTGTCAGTGACCGCTAGAGGCGCTGTGCAATTTTCCATAGTCTTTTTTTACGTCGTCGCTAGCGAGTAAAACGATCGTAAACTCATGGTAATGGTACTGGTCCCACTGTGATGGAACTGAGCTGGGGGATTTAATAGATTTTTCAACACACGCTCAAAACGACATCTTTATTCCACCGATTTTTGGTTTATAATCATAGATATGAAACACGCGTGCTTTTTCAGTATATTATTGCACTAGTGCCTTTTGTTTATTAACCCGACCAAATTACATTTGTACCCTAGTACCAAGTCGTTAGTAAGAAGAAGAAGCGATATAATTTAGTCGGGTTATACAATGCTTTTATTTTAGCCACAAACAGTATTTATGCGAAAAATAACAGTATCTACATATTTATTTCAATAAATGGTAAATCCAGATTTATTACTAAAAAATAGCTCAAATTCATTTAACATTTTCTGTGATTTGTGTTTTAAACACGAATTATTACATTTTTAATCTTGGCTTTTGGCCGATCTAGTTCGCGCCTAAGCCTTGCGCGCGCATCGGTATCGCGGCAAGAAAAAAAATCAACGCGCCATTTTTCGTAAATAATAATTGTCGGCTGTGACGAAGTTTGGATTCATTATGAAGTTTAATATTAATGAAAATTGTACTGGTGTACATGTATTATGTGTAATAAATTGAGTACCTTAATATATTTAGTATTCATCGGATCCACATTAACATTTTCATCACATTATCTTTGTTTTTCCATGCTTTCATTTCCTTTTTCCATCCAAAGATTGCTGGTTCGTTTGCTGTAAACACGAACATAAGAGTTAATCATAGATTCTATCTACCATAACGCAGTTCGTATTTTCTACCTAAAAAGTCGTACTGTAGACATTAAACTATAGGCATTACCTGCCTTTCTACTTTTCTTATACTATTACTCTGTATTTTTGGATTATTGATGTTTTCTAATCCTTTTTGAACAATATTTATTGTGAATCTAAAAATGTCAAACTTTCAAAGCTCTGTTATTCTACTTTTCTGTACATAATACTGTAAAAATAGTTGTGTTTTACCTTTGTTTGCAATTTTCCTTCAATTTGCATTGGGTGATGATTCGTTTTCTTGATTATTTTTATAAATTGCTTGATTTTTGACATTTTTTAATCTTTATTGACATGGTTGTTATGACAATATCTTTCAAAGTCTGACAACTTCTATCAAAGTTTATTACTTTGTCGGGTTTAATCCTCTGTAAACCACGAGTATTCATGTTCTATTTTTGAACCTACCTCGATCTAAATTTGAACGGCCTAGGTCCCCTATATAAGCCTTTACTTTTTTCATTCAATTCATTCGATTCCGAGTTCTAAGCTCGAACAGTTCTATTATTCATTAGACATACTACAAGTTTAACACTCTTCATTTTCCCTCAAGAAGTCTTGAAGAACCGCCGGTGACTGCTGTAACACCTCCTCACGCTAGGGGAGGGACCGGACACCGGAGGAGTATCCGAGTCCATTGACTGCAGTAACACCTCCTCGCTCTAGGGGAGGGACCTGTCTCCTTCTCGGAAGAGGACCCGAGACCAAGTACTTCTGGCACTACAACTGATCATAACATTTTCTATATAGTGCCCGTTACCCTCATCACTGCTGTGAGTTACTCCTTCACGGCGCCTGTCACCGCTGCACATCGGCGTCGCTGCTCTTCACGGCGCCTGTCACCGCTGCACATCGGCGTCGCTGCTACCTCCGCTGTGTCGGCCCTGCACTCCGACGCCGCTCTTTGCTGCCTCCAGGACAATACTTATTGAAGATTTGAAGATACTTACTCACGCCCACTGCACTTTACTTACTTTCATACAGACATCACCTCATCTCATTTTTCGGTACTGTATTTTTTTTGTTTTAATATAAATTCTATTCCCTCTTCTACCTCTTTCTTTTACCTTCTTCTACTTCACATTTGTCGCTTCACGACAAATTGGCGCCCAACTTTTAGTCTTCAGTCTTCCCTCTTTCTTTCTTTTCTTACATCTCATTCTTTTCATCTTTTATCTTTTTCTAAATTCAAAAATAACACTTTATCTAGTGTTCTTTACCTTTTCACCCTCTTTACCTTTTCACCCTCTTTACCTTATCACCCTCTTTGGCTATCTCTTTTGGATAACATATTATTAACTCCTTCACTATCTTTATATCTTAACCCCTTCACTACCATCTCATATCATTCTAAATCTTAACACCTTAACTATCATCTCAGAACTTAACCATCGAAACTCGGAGATAGTAAAATTTTGTTTTAGTTAACTTAACTTGAGAATTATTAACTTAACTAAATCTACCTTAATTGGTCTTAAGTTAACTTAACTTTGATTTAAATAACTGTTCTCTAATTAACTTAATGAACTGAGAACTCTTATTTTTCTTAAACTCTCTACCTATTTATTTTTACTCTCCGATTTTCTTTCTCAACCTATATCTTCACTAATTCACTTTAATCACTATTTGAAGAGGAATTAAGGTACTCAATTTTATTTTTAATTTTTTTTAACTTTTTAACTTAAGGGACTCTAAATCCCTTACGTTAACTCGGGAGGCTCTAAACCTCTTCTCTTTACTTAAGGGACTCTAAATCCCTTACGTTAACTCGGGAGGCTCTAAACCTCTTCTCTTTACTTAAGGGACTCTAAATCCCTTACGTTAACTCGGGAGGCTCTAAACCTCTTCTCTTTACTTAAGGGACTCTAAATCCCTTACGTTAACTCGGGAGGCTCTAAACCTCTTCTCTTTACTTAAGGGACTCTAAACTCCTTAGTACTAATTAGTACGTTCTTTTGAGCGGTTGATTACTCGTTAAATAAGCCTTAGGTCCGAGCGGTTGATTACTCGTTAAATAAGCCTTAGATTGGAGCGGTTGATTACTCCTTAAGTAGGCCTAGATCAAACTTTTTTTTTTCATCTATGGAGCGGTTGACAACTCCCTAAATAAGCCTGTCGTTATTGAGGAATTCTTTTCTAGAGTGGCAGTCATTGAATGTGAACTCCACCCTTACGGTATGAAGATGATAGAATGCTAGAAGAAGAATAAATATTTTTATGTAAGGTTGTATATTAGGCGGAGTAGATTCCTAGGTTTTCTTTAGGTCTTCTTTCAAAAATTTTCTCTAAGTCGAAAATTTTTCTGGGGTTGTGGGGGAAATGTACTGTTGTACATGTATTATGTGTAATAAATTGAGTACCTTAATATATTTAGTATTCATCGGATCCACATTAACATTTTCATCACATTATCTTTGTTTTTCCATGCTTTCATTTCCTTTTTCCATCCAAAGATTGCTGGTTCGTTTGCTGTAAACACGAACATAAGAGTTAATCATAGATTCTATCTACCATAACGCAGTTCGTATTTTCTCCCTAAAAAGTCGTACTGTAGACATTAAACTATAGGCATTACCTGCCTTTCTACTTTTCTTATACTATTACTCTGTATTTTTGGATTATTGATGTTTTCTAATCCTTTTTGAACAATATTTATTGTGAATCTAAAAATGTCAAACTTTCAAAGCTCTGTTATTCTACTTTTCTGTACATAATACTGTAAAAATAGTTGTGTTTTACCTTTGTTTGCAATTTTCCTTCAATTTGCATTGGGTGATGATTCGTTTTCTTGATTATTTTTATAAATTGCTTGATTTTTGACATTTTTTAATCTTTATTGACATGGTTGTTATGACAATATCTTTCAAAGTCTGACAACTTCTATCAAAGTTTATTACTTTTTCGGGTTTAATCCTCTGTAAACCACGAGTATTCATGTTCTATTTTTGAACCTACCTCGATCTAAATTTGAACGGCCTAGGTCCCCTATATAAGCCTTTACTTTTTTCATTCAATTCATTCGATTCCGAGTTCTAAGCTCGAACAGTTCTATTATTCATTAGACATACTACAAGTTTAACACTCTTCATTTTCCCTCAAGAAGTCTTGAAGAACCGCCGGTGACTGCTGTAACACCTCCTCACGCTAGGGGAGGGACCGGACACCGGAGGAGTATCCGAGTCCATTGACTGCAGTAACACCTCCTCGCTCTAGGGGAGGGACCTGTCTCCTTCTCGGAAGAGGACCCGAGACCAAGTACTTCTGGCACTACAACTGATCATAACATTTTCTATATAGTGCCCGTTACCCTCATCACTGCTGTGAGTTACTCCTTCACGGCGCCTGTCACCGCTGCACATCGGCGTCGCTGCTCTTCACGGCGCCTGTCACCGCTGCACATCGGCGTCGCTGCTACCTCCGCTGTGTCGGCCCTGCACTCCGACGCCGCCCTTTGCTGCCCCAGGACAATACTTATTGAAGATTTGAAGATACTTACTCACGCCCACTGCACTTTACTTACTTTCATACAGACATCACCTCATCTCATTTTTCGGTACTGTATTTTTTTTGTTTTAATATAAATTCTATTCCCTCTTCTACCTCTTTCTTTTACCTTCTTCTACTTCACATTTGTCGCTTCACGACAAAATGTCTACTTCAAGTTAAGAAAATGAAGAAAACCTATTATTAACTCCGCCGGACATACGTAACTAGGCGAAAAACGCGTGCGAAAGTCTTTGCCATCAAAATCGAGTGAAATGTAATTTTACTGTTTTAATAATTAAAAACTTAGTAAATGAAGAGTCTTGTTTTTTCCTCGCAAGTGTGTTGAAAAACGTCGTATGAAACACGTGTGCCTGTGACCATTATATACGCGGCTTTCTTATGGCGCACTCGCTATCGCTCGTGCGCACACAATATCGCCTTGTATATAATGGTCAACTTAGCACACTTGTATCATAACATAATGTACTATTTCAACACACTTGCTCAAAACGACATTTTTATTCCACCGATTTTTGGCTTATAATCATAGATATGAAACACGCGTGCTTTTTCAGTATATTATTGCACTAGTGCCTTTTGTTTATTAACCCGACCAAATTACATTTGTACCCTAGTACCAAGTCGTAAGTAAGCAGAAGAAGTAGCATTATAATTTAGTCGGGTTATAACTTTTATTTTAGCAAGAAACAGTAATTATGCGAAAAATAACTCTACATATTTATTTCAATAAATGGTAAATCCAGCTTTATTACTAAAAAATAGCTCAAATTTATTTAACATTCTCTGTAATTTGTGTTTAAAACACGATTAAAACACACATTTTTAATCTTGGCTTTTGGCCGATCTAGTTCGCGCCTTAACCTTGCCCGCGCATCGGTAACGCGGCAAGAAAAAAAACAACTCGCCATTTTACGTAAATAATTGTCGGCTGTGACGAAGTTTGGATTAATTATGAAGTTTAATATTAACGAAAATGCCTACTTCAAGTGAAGAAAATGAAGAAAACCTATTATTAACTCCGCCGGACATACGTAACGAGGCGAAAATCGCATGTGATAGTCTTTTGCCATCAAAATCAAGTGAAATGTATTTTTACTAACTGTAATTAAAAACTTAGTAAATGAAGAGTCTTGTTTTTTCCTCGCAAGTGTGTTGAAAAACGTCGTATGAAACACGTGTGCCTGTGGCCATAATCTACGCGGCTTTCTTATGGCGCACACAATATCGCCTTGAAATTTGTGGTCCTTGCGCACACATGATCGCTCTCTGGTCGCCTTGTGCTTCTTTAGAGTGGACTGTATATATTTGCTGTAGGCACTGATTACGTGGCTGGTCTATTTGGTTGATTATAAAAGACTCCGTGAGGACAAAATTATATTTATTTCTTAAGGACACAACAAAAACCGTATAAACTTATAGAAGTCAGATGAGAAGAAAGTGTGAACAAAAGATAATTATTTGCTGTCATAGACAAGTACATATAAAAAAACATACAAAAAGTTTGTTATTGTTGGAGTTGCCAACATGCTGGGGGCGCCAGAGAAATTGATGTTACAAGTTATATATACTAATGTATTCAAGATATCCAAATTTTATATTATTGCATCCAGCATATCGCCACATAAATAGTTTGTAAAAATAAACATTCATCATATTTGCAAATTCCATAATAGTTTCTTTTAACCACTTATAAATAATTCATAGTTAGTAATAAAATTAAAACAAATGCATGCTACACTTTAAATAGTATTTTATTTTTCATATCCGACAGTTTTGTTGCGAAAATAAGCCATTCAGTTTTAAGAGTTAGTGGAAGAAGTTCATTCCAACCTATTTTTTCTGACCATAGTTTTTGCATGAAGGCCTTTGCTTTCATTATAACAGGAGACATGAATCCTAGAGGGTCATAAAATTTAGAAATATAGCTTAAAACCTGTCTTTTGTTAGGGATTTTAATTTCAAAAGGTTCAGGACATGACATCACAAAGCAATCTTTAGAAATATTAAGTGTCATACCTAAAGTTTTAATATAAAGATCATTCTTTTGTAAATCGAAATTATCAAATTGTTGTTTATCTGGCGAAATCCCTTGTAATATTTCTCGACAATTAGATGCCCATTTATGAGTAAAGAAATTACCTTTACATAGTAACTCGCATAACTGTTTCTTAGCTTCGATGACCAAATTAATATCAGAGTTTGAATAGCAAGCATCGTCCACATATGTGCAGTTTTTTAAAACGTAGGAGGCTAATGGAAATTCGTCCTCATGTATACAAGCAAGTTCGTACAAACAGCGTGTGGCAAGAAAACTTGAACTCTTTTGACCATATGTTACCGTGTCCAACCGTATACATTTTATATCATCATTAACATTGTTCCTCCACAAAATATTTTGTAAGCAAGTGTGAGCAGGATTAACGTTGACACAGCGAAACATGCGACGTATATCAGTGGAAAACGTATATTTACCAAAGCGAAACAAAAGCATAATGTCAAACAGCTCCTTTTGAACAGGAGGCCCATTGAATAACAAGTCGTTAAGAGATATCTTCTTATCAGTTTGCATAGATGCATCAAAAACCACCCTTGTCTTAGTAGTCGTGCTATTTTCGTTAAAAACAGCATGGTGTGGTAAGAAATACATAGGATCGTTGCGAAAATCTAATGAATTGAAATCGACATAGTGACCATGGCCTAACTCTATGTATTCATTAATAAACTTTTCATACTCGGAAAGTAAGTTGGGGTTTTTTTGCAACTTTTTTTCAAGATTGAGAAACCTATAATAGGCAAATTCAAATGAATTACCAAGAGAATTATTAATTTTGCTCAATGGTAATTTTAAAGGTAAATCTACTTGAAACTTATTATCTTTCAGGACTGTTGTTGTTTAAAAACATTTTCACACAAATCATGCTCGGAAAGTTTCTCAGTGTAAGTTTCAGGTACCTTTTCAGTTTCGAAAAAATGTTGTAAGGTA
Source organism: Pyrausta purpuralis (assembly GCA_963924145.1). Lineage (NCBI taxonomy): Eukaryota > Metazoa > Arthropoda > Insecta > Lepidoptera > Crambidae > Pyrausta > Pyrausta purpuralis. The sequence continues at coordinate 4,872,851 of OZ001670.1, read as the reverse complement.
TCATTAATATCAGATTTACAATCTAGACATAAAAGTGAGACCTTACTTGTGTTCTGATTTGTAGACTGTGGTAGAGCACCGCCTATGACATGACCAAACCTTGTGTTAATGAAGCATGGTTGCAGGTATTGCTCTTTATTAGATTGCCAAGCAGGTTGCTGAGTAGCTCGTTGCTCTGGTAGTAACGCCTGAAAAAATACATCGGCTCCAAGTAACATGTTTATCTCACCTGGTGTATGGAAATCAGCATCAGCCAATGACACACCGGAAGGTATAAGCAAAGAAGTTGTATCTACTTTGTATTGGGGTATTTTGCAAGTTATTTTATATAGCACATGGCAGTTTACAGTGACTTGGTAAGGTGTAGCCAGTGAGAATACTTCTAAAGGAACAGAATAGTTAGAAATGTTAGTAGTCTCGCTCACTCCTACTATATTAGTACCATCCTTGTTAGGTGTTATACCCAAAATATCAATTACTTTACTTGTTATCAAAGAAATCTGTGAAGCAGAGTCTAAAATAGCTCTCACTTGAACCTCGGTGCCAGTCCTGGAATAAAGTTTTATTTTTACAGTGGGGAGTAATACCCTGTTAGACTCCGTGTTTGAAATTAATGTGATCGGGCCTGATTCTTGCTTTTCGTGATGTAGTAGTGTATTATGTGTTTGTTTGCACATACTACATCTAAAGTGAAATCGGCATTTACCACGATGCGGGTTCAGACACACATTGCAGAGTTCGTTTTCTTTCGCAAAATTGACTCGTTGTGCAGAAGACAAGGTTTTAAACTTGTTACATGCAAATAATTTGTGTTCTTTGGACTTACAGTATTGACACGCCGAACTTGCTTCACTTGTAGATGCTGCAGCAATGTTTACCACTGCCTTGGAGATCTTCCCATACTTCTGCGGCTCTACATTCTCCAATGCCAAAGCTCTTTTGTCCATAAATTGAAGAAAATCCTCAACACTGGGATTTGTGTCGGTGCTCCTTTCTAGTTGATAGGCACGTGCAGAGTATATGTCTAATTTGCGAAAAAGAATGGTTAAAACAATTGGATCCCAAGTTGTGATGTTGACGTTTAAATTCCTGAGACTTGACAGAGACTGTTTAACAAGTGAAACAAATTCTCTAATATTATTAGGGTTTGAGTTTGGTAACGTGTTAAGATCGAGCAAAGTGCTAATATGTTCAGTAATTATCTTAAACTTGTGGTTGAAACGAGAGTCGAGAAGCCGCAGCGCTTCATTGTAGCTCGATGGTTCTATTGGTAAATTTTTAATTAAGTCCAAGGGTTCCTTTTGTAAGAAGGATCTTAAATAATAAAGCTTTTGGATATTATCTAAAGATGAGTCACTATGTACGACTGCTTTAAACAAGTTAATGAATGGTGTATAATCACTGTACTTACCACTGAATGCTGGAATTTTAATTTCAGGTAGCCTCGTTCTCACTTTGTGTTCATTATTGGGGCCTGAAGGCATGCTATTTGCCATAATGGCGTCATTTAAAAGAGTTAGCGAGAGGAAATATTTTTCTTCCACTACGGCAATATCCTCAGCATCTGTCTCATCTAACGCGAGGATGGCCATATTGCATTCCTCATACTGGCGAAAAAGTTTTACAAGGTGGTCACGTTTCGCTGTCACTAACGAAATATTTGCAAGAGATGCTACATCTTGACTGAAAGTGTGCACCCTTGTTAGTGACGCCTTGGCGTAACCTCGTGCAGCCTTTAAGCTTTTTAAATCACCTTGTTCGGTCATTATTGAGACTGATATCAAAACAATACTACGCATAAAAAACGTATAAACTAGGTATAAAAAACATTAATGATAAAAATACAAACACGTCACGACCAAACGAGAGCCGATAAAATGGAAGTTGGCAGCTGTCCTGTTGACGCAGCAGACGCAGACAGACGCAGACAGACGTAGACAGTCGCAAGTCGTTGACGTGAATGGGGCAATCTGATTGGTCGATTGAGTTCGCCCCGTCACTGGTAGAAGCTACGCAGGCTGCGCAGAAATTAGTAACTTCGTGTTGATTTCTTTGTCTCCTTCGCACTCGTTCCTCGCTCATATGAGTGTGCTCCTCTTTCTCGCACGATGCAAGTATGTCCTATTGCGTGAAATGAATGAGGTATTTCTAGCACTTGTTGGAAGAGTGATATGATGATATTGTATGCGGTTTTACTTGCAGTTGCTCCTTTATATTATTGTTGCCTTTGAAATCCTTGTCAACCCAACCTTCACCAACATCGTAGGCTCGTGGACCAGATGTTCTCGTGGTCGCCTTGTGCTTCTTTAGAGTGGACTGTATATATTTGCTGTAGGCACTGATTACGTGGCTGGTCTATTTGGTTGATTATAAAAGACTCCGTGAGGACAAAATTATATTTATTTCTTAAGGACACAACAAAAACCGTATAAACTTATAGAAGTCAGATGAGAAGAAAGTGTGAACAAAAGATAATTATTTGCTGTCATAGACAAGTACATATAAAAAAACATACAAAAAGTTTGTTATTGTTGGAGTTGCCAACAATGGTCAACTTAGCACACTTGTATCATAATGTACTATTATTAAACACTTTTAATTTTATTTTTCATCGTTCACAGTTCAAACTACACCTCGACAGCAAACTGCTAGTACGGCATCGAGTACGAATGGTGAGCATTTTAGTACTTCCTAAATATTTTGTTTTAGTATGTACTCGTAGCTGCCAGAATCGTAATAGGTAAAAAAATAAGTCCATAAATTTATAAATATTAATTCCTAACTTTCTCAATACCTAACATGGAAACAGAGCAAAATGATGGGCATTGGGGCGTTTCGCACCGCATAGTCTTCTGACCGTGTGGTCCGAATTGCCCAAGGCCTGTTTCAGAATGAGGTCATTTGCACCCAGTGGTTTAGAAAAGCAAATCGCAAAAGTTATCACTGCGACGCGAATAACCCCATTCTGAAACAACACTTGGACATTTCGCTCCGCGGTCCGAAAAACCTCGTAGTGGGTAACGCCCCCATACCCAATTAGGGTTTTAGGGTTCCGTAGCCGAATGGCCAACAACGGAACTCTTATAGTTTCATCAAGTCTGTCTGTCTGTCCGTCCGTATGTCACAGCCACTTTATTCTGTAACTAAAGCATCACACTGTTAAAATTTGGTAGAAAGATGTATCCTGTCAACCACTTTACGATTTTATTACAAAAATAAAAACGAAAATATTTTTTAGTCAAACCTCTGCGTGTGACGTGTGTCTATGGATAGGTCTTTTAAAGTGGCATAGAGGTTCCTAAAACCATTTTTTTTTAAAGTGTAACGTCTGATAGATAGACGCTTCCAAAGAGGTAAAAAGTTTTTGAGATATAGCACATTTTCAACAACCGCAAACATAACTTTGTTCTTCATTCAAACACTATGAAAAACAAAGTTATATTTGCTGTCAACACAATATTGTTGTATTATAGCTAAGTGGAAGTAAATTGGATTCCCTAATTCAGTTAAAATTGGCACGGAACCCGCAGTGCGCGAGTCCGACTCGCACTTGGCTGTTTTTTTTTTAATGTTTTGATTTTTCTACATTTTTGTTTTTCAGCAGACGCAAATCGCTTCTTCATACAATACAACAATGTTCCTATGGGCGCTGAGAGGGTAGGCAACAGACTGTTTGTGACTGTCCCAAGACGGGCCTATGGTAAATAAATATCCTTAATAAATATCCTTTGGACATTCCCACACATCGCCATCTAGCCCCAAAGTAAGCTACTCAAAGCTTGTGTTATTATGGGTGCCAGACAACGGATATAATACTTAAATACTTTTTAACCGACTTCAAAAAAGGAGGAGGTTATCAATTCGACTGTATGTTTTTTTTTATCATTATTTTTTTTTGTATGTATGTTACCTCATATCTCAGTCGTTTGTCGACCGAATCGAAAAAAATTTTCGCCTACTTAGAGGGTGTACCTTCTAGTTGGTCCCATTTTTTCCATTTTGGGTTCTGATGATGGGAACTTGGTGGAATTGAGGGAAACCCTCAAATTTTAAAGGCACGTACAGTGTTTCTTACTAGAGTCTTAATGTTGACGTGTTGTTACGTCTGATAGTCAACATCTTGTGGGGCTGAGCTGATGGTGGAACTCCTTAACGCTTAGGAGTTCAGTAATTATAATGACGGAACTTATGATAGGTTCCATCACTTTGACCATCAACAACATCAACTATCACAGCACCGACTCCAAAAACAAATTGTTTGCCTAAAACGGATTCCTTTCCTTTCAATGGTGAAGAGCTTATTTAAGACTTTTTAGTGCATTTTGGTTTTGAAGTCGGTTTTTACTTTTTTTTAAAGTTTTTGTTTGTAAATACATACATGATATACATAGAAAACACCCAGACCAATACAAACAGACATGTTCATGCACACAAATGTTTGTATTGTGCGGGGATCGAACCCGCACCCGTTGCGTAGTAGGCGATTTCTCGACCACTACACCAGACGGGTCGTCAAGGTTATGAGGGTTCAATGGGCTGTTGAAATATAACATGAATATTTGGTTCTTACATCCCCCCATTACCACCAAACCAACCATCAAAAATTTCATCAAAATCGGTCCATCTGTTTATGTATTGCGATTCTATAGACATACACAAAATGATGTTCCACGTACACAGCACACTCTTCTTCGTGTCGTTAAAATCAGGATTGACTATTATCAAGATAATTATTTTCTTTGATAATTATCTCATAATTATCCGATAATTATCTGATAATTATCCAACTATCAAATCAAATAACGCATATATAAATGAAAGTTTTTCTATATGTAGATATTACTTTTAGTTTTACCTGTGACTACTTTTGTTAAATAAAAACTATTATTTTTGATATATGTACAACTAAATTATTGAATTTTTTGAGTGCTATTTACTAATGTTTTACTTAAACATAATGCAATTTTAAATTTATTAATACATTTTTGTAATGCTAGAAATAAAAGGCATTTTTTACATTTTTATTTATTTAAGATAATTAATTATCTATAATATTGTCAAACAAAAAATGATCTTGTTCTTATAATCATTTTTTTTTTATAAAATCACATTTAAGTAACATCATCACGAAAAGGAAAACAAATAACAGTGACAGTGAGGGCGAATTCCCCTGTAAATGAATGACATTTGGCGTTCGTTTGGATACACGCTTGATATTGTGACGAAAAAACATGCGTTTGGATACACATATATAATTATTTCGTTTTGTTTTCTACAATATCAGTTACTTGCTATTATCAACGATAATTATCAAGATAATTATCAAGATAATTATCCATGCCAACCCTGGTTAAAATACACTGTCTCATTCCATAGCAAGCACCAGTCTTCACAAAATTTTATCTGCAAGACTAATCATATAACCTAACTGTACAAATTATGTTAAGGTTTATGTGCAGAAATAAAATTTATTTATTATTATTATTATTTATTTATTTAAATGCCATGCATACTTAATAGTTGATGACCACGGAGGTTTAGTGGATAAGCACGCTGGGTTTCAATACGTCGCTGCTCCGAGGTCCCGGGTTCGATTCCCGGTTGGGTCAATGTAGAAATCATAATTTTCTATATAGTCTCGAGTCTGGATGTTGTGACCGTTGTGTCTGATTTCCATAACACAAGTGCATTATCTACTTACTTTGGAATCCAATATTTATTTATTTAATAATAATTACAATTTATTTTATCCGTAACTAAACTAGTGATGAAAGAGACTCAGTCCTTTAAGTCGTTTAAAATAAGACTAGCCTCTTTTTACACAGCTTTGCTTTAATATTAGGACGTTTTCTGTTAGTCTTAAATAATACGACGCATTCAGTTAACGTATAAGACTTATGAACTTAAACGACTTAAACAAGTGAAACAACTTAAACGACTTAAAGGACTTAACAGACTCAGTCTTTTACAAGAGGGTGCCGCGGCGTTCGAGTAAAACATTTAATTTGCAATGAGATATTTTTTAATACTGTACACACACATACAAGGTGTTACAAAACTATCCGTTACAAATGAAGGAGCTACTCAGAATCAACACCTAAACAACTTTCTCCTAGAAACATTGGTCGAAACATAAAATAAATAAAAAATACTCTCCATACAAATCACACGGGTCACGTTACCGATTTAGTATGGGAAGTCAAAAACTTTTTGTTGTTTTTCAACCCATGTTTTTAGCAGGAAGTTGTTTAGTTATGGATTCTGAGTAGCTCCCTTCATTTGCAACAGGTAGTTTTGTATCACTTTGTATATGAGTGAAACTATGTATATACATAATATTACATATTGTCATTTATCCCTTAACAGGTGATAAATTTACATTGTCACGCCTTACGACTTTAGACTTCTCAGGCGATGAGTCGTTAGTCTTTTAAGTTCTTTAAGCTGTTTAAGTCCTATAAGCTGTTTAATTAACTGCTGAGCGTTTTACGTTAGAAGACTAGGACTAAAAAAGCTAGTCTTACGACTAAGGGTTGGGGACTAAAAGACTAACTCAGTCGTCAGGCGTCAAAAAGGAGGCGAGTCTTAATTAAAAGCCTTAAAAGCCTGAGTCTCTTTAATGACTAAACTAAACTCATCTGTCCTATTCATCAGTTACTCACATTAACCTTAATTCTCTCCAGGCATACCGTCAACACTGAATTACATAGACCTGCAAGCTACTCAAGGCATACGGTCACCTGCACTGAAGCCGTACCCTGACATTCGTCAAGCGCAGTCCGTCACCTCAGTGTACAGGACCCGCGCCGACTCCTGTGGGAGATTGTGGATGGTGGACACGGGAAGATTGGAATTATCTGGCTTATTCTCTGGTCAGGCTTGAGTTCTATTTTTTTATTTTAATAATAATTTATTTCAGTCAACAAAGGCCCATACAATAGATACCTTAAAGACTAACATACATATAATAATATTAAAAAATGAAAACAAATGAAACACTATTTTGCTGGCGTAGTGTTGCGCATCTTGGTCTCCGGTAACCGTCCGCGAAATCGACGATACAAAACACCCTTCGGCCAAAATTCTGCTTTCATGAAGGTCGACAGCTGTTCGGTACGAATTGAAATTCGTATTATGACGAGATTCCAACCGTTCGAATCTCAGTGAGTATTTGGTCTTGATTTGGATGTACTCTACAATCTCTTTGACCTTTGTAAAGTGATGAAGCCGGGACACGTATAACAGCTAATGAAGCTAGTGGCGACTTACCGCTGAAATGTCGATGGCAGCATAAATCAAGACAAGACACAGGGAGATTGGAATTAAATAAATATCCTTTGGACATTCCCACACATCGCCATCTAGTCCCAAAGTAAGCTACTTAAAGCTTGTGTTATGGGTGCCAGACAACGGATATAATACTTAAATACTTTTTGTTTGTAAATACATACATAATATACATAGATAACACCCAGACCAATACAAACAGACATGTTCATGCACACAAATGTTTGTATTGTGCGGGGATCGAACCCGCACCCGCTGCGTAGTAGGCGATTTCTCGACCACTACACCAGACGGGTAACATATTAATTATCTGGTTAGTTTTAGTAGGTAACACTTGATAAGAGCTGAGATGACGATATATGGAAACCCAAGTATTGAAATGACGAGAACGAGGCAGGCGTCAACAACCTATTGGCTACGTACTGATGATATGTCAACGATATATCGAAGGCATGTTACGGAATGTCAAAGGACGACTTCTGTGTAAGCTGCCTCCTGTCTCCGACTTTGTAGAAGAACTGCCTCGATGGCGCAGCGGTAAGAGGGTCGCACTTTAAAGCGACGGCTTCGCCAGAGGTCCCGAATTCGACCCCCGGATCGGGTCAAAAAAAAATATCTGAGTTTTTCTGTTCAGAAATTCTTAGGGTAGCCAGGAGTTTGGGAGTTAACGGTGTTTCACCCCCATGCCTCGAAAAAGCACGTAAAGCCGCGTTGGTCCTGCGCCTGATCTCTCTCCGGTCGTGTCAGATTGCTGTTCCATCGGGCTATGAGAGTGAAAGGAATAGAGAGTGCACCTGTGTTTGCGCACATTAGTCGTTGTGACTGGCCACCGTAGTCGAAATCGGCTAGGGGGACTACTACTAATACTACTGTAGAAGAATGCGTGTAGGATTTATACGTGTGTGTGGATGTTAGTGTCTATTGTGTGTGTGTGATAGAGAGAGAGAGAGAGAGAGAGAGAGAGAGAGAGAGAAACAGCGTGAGTATAAAGGTAATTCTAAGCAAGTTTATAATTATTCACTCAAGATTGAGTAATATCCCAGACAAATGACTCTTATAATATGGCATTTTATACTAGCCATACTGAATGTCGAAAACAATCGAAATTCTTGATCGAAAAGCGTGCGCAAAATTGTGTTAATCATTAAAAACTCCTACACTTTTGAACCTAATAAGTGAGTATGTTTGTGTGTGCATATGTGTATTGTATGTGAACATTTGAACAAATGTGTGATAATTTAAAACGTGCGTCTCATTTGTCTATGTGTCATTTGTATGTGTCTCATTTTTTGTGTGGAAAAATGTGTTAGTGTTTTCCTTTCATATTTTATCATATTTATTACCAGTATTCTCTCTTCACATCACAGGCACCCAGATCCAGGTCCAGACACCGTCCATCCTGATCTACGATCTGAGTACCGACCGTCTGAGCCGTAACTACACGTTGAAGCCTTCAGATTTGCCTCGAGAAGACACTCCTACTGGTGAGGGCATAATAATAATAAAGCTTCATTTAATTCCATTCATAATGCATATTCAACTATAACAATTGGTAACATATTAACCCTTCATAAAGATGAAATAAGAAACCAAAACTTACGACGGGTAGATGGCGCTAAACGTCACGCGTAATGACGTATCTATAAGAGACCATAAATTTCGCAAGGTCAGACAGACAGCACGGTAGCTCAATTGGTAGAGCGTTTGGCCAGGTTAGCCAAAAGTTGCTGGTTCAAGTTCCGCCCGAGCGCAATTTTTTGGTTTCCTATTTCACCTTTATGAATTCAAAATATGTCACTGTGAGTGTTAAAAACATTCTGGACCATAAAATAAAATATTAACCCATAATATTTAATGACAATTATTTTACTTTAGATGAGTTTGATTTGTTATTATAAATTCTATTTTGTAATTTGATTAATAATTGATTACTTTAATTATCAACTGTTTAATGCATGGACCCCGTTTGGGTACAAGCTTCCCCCAAGGAATGCTACCTTTCTCTGTGGTTAGCTCTACCTAACCAACTTTCACCCGCGCACTCAACAATTTCGTCTGCCTACTGGCTTTTGGTCCACCTCTCGAACCTTTCGGCCCTGACCACTTTACTGCCGGTAGAGTCAATCTATCGTCCGGGGAGGACAAAGTTTTTTTGAAATGCTGTGAAATTCATACATGCGATTTCCATAAGGATATTATACAACGTGTAACGTTAAGTGCGCAAAACATGAAAACAGTTTGATTGAAATAACGAGCAGGATCAATTAAACCGCTTGTTTTTTTTGACGTTATCTTATCAACATCATAAATATCTTCAGAAAGATTCTTGCCATAGACTGAGTTTTACAGACCTTAGAGGTAGAATTGTGTACAGCAAAGCAATCATATTCATTTGGCAGTTCAAAACGTACGGTATGATCTGTCAAACGTATGCCGTTCTGCCATTTGACAGATCATATCCTACGTTTTGAACTGTCAAATGAATAATGATAATATTAGTCACTGAGTTAGAACTTTATTTTTCAGGTCTAGCCTCCATAACAGTGGACATCACAAACAACGATTGTAACAGGGCATTCGCCTACCTCCCTGACCTGACGAGCTTTGGTCTCATTGTCTACTCGTTTGAAGTGAATGACAGTTGGAGACATGAGCACAACTACTTCTCTTTCAATCCTCTACATGGGTCTCTAAATATTGCTGGTAAGATCATTTACAACTTTATCGCTTTGGCATACGAGCTAGTTTTGGTTACATACATATCTACTTCAGAAGAAGTAATAACTACTTCTCTTTTAATACTTATGTTGGTATATATTATATAATTTTTTTATACTTAAAATTATGTTATTTTTATGATTGTATTTATTAATATACATATACATGATTTATATAATTCTATTATTAATTTAATGATCTGATGAGCTCATTATTTTATTTACCAAAAGGTTGTTTGGAAGAGATCGCTTATTGCGATAAGACCGCCGCATTTACCCGAAACGAATTTGTAATTAACCTATCTGATGTACAATAAAGAGTTATCTTATTTTATCGTAAACTTTATCTGCTGCGTCACCACTGTCCGGTTTATGGTGTTGTCCCCGGATACGGTGGTGAGCGGGGCGGGCGGTACAATATAAGTACATACCTTAATTATGCGAAGCTGTGTAACAGACAGCGTTGTTCTTAAACGGCCAAAAATAGCCGAATTAATACAGTTAGACCTATCACCTGAACTTGGACAATGGTTCCCATGGAGGGAGGAACTGGTGCGGAAGCATGAGAAAAGACAGCTCTCGCTGGACGAGGCTGAGACAATGAGTGGACAAAAAACGGCTAAGTGGCGCAGAAATGGTCGTGAGATATAAAGTCGTGGTCTAATTTTGATTAATTTGGGGCTTACGGGACCGGTATAAAACAGAAAGAGTTGTAATGCATACGTTATTGTCCAATAAAACCTTCGTATCTGACGAAAAAGCGATTCAATAGGTAATAATTACATATGAGTAGTTCATAAATTCATAATACTACATTTACCTACAAAATATTTCTTAGGACAGTCACAAGTATAAAAGAACATAAACGCAAAAATGATAATGATTAATAATAAATATTGGATCACATATACATATAACTCACTTGTGTTATGGAAATCAGAAAAAACCGCGGTACTACAACGATACTGTACTACAGCGGTACCCAGATCCAGACATTGGGACTGTGAGTGATCATTTGCGACTTTATAGCTTCGGCGTAAGATATAATTTTGTTGCAAGAGTTCTGAACTTAGCGTCTACTCGTTAACAAATAATACTTGCAAAGGTTAGCAGACCGCAAACACAAGTATGTGCTACACAAAACTACTACAGTGGCGTTTGTTAAACTGGCTCTTAATTTTTATTATTTACTTGAATTCATTATATTTTTCTGTATTGTTTATCTATAAATCAAATAAATCACAGCTTTGCACCTGACCCCATAAAACTATCATCCATGTAACTGAAAATCATTACTTTAACCCACAGATCAGCAATTCTCCTGGAGGGATGGAATCTTCAGCATCACGTTGCTACCAGGATCCGGCAACTGTAAGACAGCATACTTTCACTCCATGATCAGTACTGACGAGTTCGGAGTAAGCACGTGCTTATTGCAGAATAGGACGGCAATGAACGCTAGGAACTACCACTTGCAGTACTATGTAAGTATTTTTTTAACAATTATATTATTCTATCCGTTTAGTCAATGGTGTGGCGGACAAAAGTAAATAATATGTATTTACGTTTCAATAATAAATATTGCACCACAAAATTTTCATGTAAAATCACTTTCACTGTCAAAGAGTGATCAGATCGCATGTAAAAACGAGCTTCTAAAACTACACTCCTTAAATATAAAAGTCCTGACCTCAATAACTACACTTTGATCTAAATTGTTTCTCTTTACAACTCCGCTTTTCATCCTAAACTGGTTACTACAAATTAAACCAGCGCGATTTAAGCTTCATGCAGCGCTATCTCTTATCTATATACCAAACTTTCAGGTGGTAGGAAACCGTGGCGATGGCACACAAACAACAATGCACGATTATCACCCAGGCACTAAAACGATATTCTTCGCCGAAATTGGAAGAGATGCTGTGTCATGTTATAATACTGGTAGTGGTCTGCTGATGTCTACCAATATTGCCATTATAGCGAGGGAAAGACGCGCTCTGTGCTACCCATCTGGTGAGTTCGTAATACAGTTCTATCGGTGCCAAATGAAATCTCTTCATTGTAGTCATGTAATTTAGCCGATTTCGACTACGGTGGCCAGTCACAATGATTAACCGACTGCGCGGGACATATTATAGTGCACAAGTGTGTGCGCAACGCATGTGCACTCTCTATTCCTTTCACTCTCATAGCCCAATGGTACAACAATCTGACACGACCGGGGAGAGATCATGCGCAGGACCAACGGCTTTACGTGCTTTTCCGAGGCACGGGGGTAAAATACCGCCAACTTCCAAACTCCGGGCTGCCCTAAGAATTCCTGAATAGAAAACCTCAGGTGTTTATTTTTGGTCCGACCCGGGGATCGAACCCGGGATCTCTGGTGCAGCCGTCGCTTTAAAGTGCGACCCTCTTACCGCTGCGCCACCGAGACAGGTTCATTATGTGAGTCGCGATGCAGTCCTGCGTTTTCGAAATGCGTGACTGCGTCGATGCTAAAAGTCGTAGTGTTTAAGAGGTGTTTCGGCATTCCCACACGTGCCACAACCAAAACCACACCGCGTGGCGTATATTTTGTATTAAAAATATTTGACGACTCATCTGGTGAAGTGGTCGAGAAATCGCCTACTACGCAGCGGGTTGCGGGTTCGATCCCCGCACAATACAAACATTTGTGTGCATGAACATGTCTGTTTGTATTGGTCTGGGTGTTTTCTATGTATACCATGCATGTATTTAGAAACAAAAAGTATTTAAGTATTATATCCATTGTCTGCACCCATAACACAAGCTTTGAGTAGCTTACTTTGGGGCTAGATGGCGATGTGTGGGAATGTCCAAAGGATATTATTATTAAAAAAAATATACTAGGACCATTTACAAGTACCACATTTTGCACTCCTTAACGACTACTTGTGTGATACCGACGACATACATTACACGACATCGTAACTAAAACGCAACCACCAACGACACCGAGAACTAATTTGACGACCTCTGTTGTGTAGTGGCTAAGTACACTGGGTTTCAAGGCGATCCCAGATTCGATTCCTGGTCGGGTCAATATAGAAATAAATATATATATTTGGTCTCGGGTCTTGGTGTTGTGGTGCCACAGATGTGTCTGATTTCCTTATCACAATTACTTTGCGATTTGAAGTGGAAGTGTAAAGCAATCGTATTGATTTGACAGTTCAAACGTACAGTATGATCTGTCTAACGTATGACGTTCTGCCGTTTTACAGTTCATACCGTATGTTTTGAGCTGTCAAATGAATACGATTGCTTTACACAATTCCACTTGAGAGCAATTTATGTGATTGGTGTCCAAAATCTCTAATCTAATATATAAAATTCTCGTGTTACAGTTTTCGTTGTCATATTCCTCCGAAACGGCTTGACCGATTTTGATGATTGTTTTTGTGCTTATTTGGTATCTATGAGAATCGGCCAACATCTATTTTTCATCCCCCTAAATATTAGGGGTAGTCCACCCCTAAATTTTATTTTTTAGACAAAATTTTTAATTTCTATTTTTTTATGATACAACATACAAAAATGCATACAATCCTTAATTTTCACCCTTCTACAATCAACCCTTATTTTTTAATACCCATTTTAGTAATTTAAGGGCGAAACAAAATTCGCTGGGAAAGCTTAACTTTAAAATTACGGGGCTCGGCGGGACGGGGCCGGGACGGGACGGTGCTAGGGGCTCAGCAAAGTTCGCTGGGTCCGCTAGTTTATTTATAAATCTTTGTGGTTTCAGATCTTCACGTGACTGACGACGAGCTTTGGGTGATGGTCAATTCCCTACCCCGGTTTGGATACGCGAGATTAGATATAAACAGCTACAACTTCTACGTTTACAGGTGAGTTTACATAGAGGTTTCTAAAACTATTTTCTTTGAAAGTCTAAACTTTGATAAAAAACGCTTCCAAAGCGGTCCTCCCCCCCCCCTTAACAAACACTTTCAACGAAAATTGGTTTGGTCGGGATCGAACTAGTAGTTTTCGGGATATAGCACATTTTTAACAACCGCAAACATAACTTTGTTCAGTTGAAATTTATAAAATTACATTGCTTTAAATTTCCGCCTAAGCGACGCCGGCGCAGGCAACTAACAACACGAACCGTCACCGCGTTTAGTATTAGTTCAGGCAAATGCAGGATGCACCACCCGGCCTCCCTCAATACGCATGCGGCACAGCTGATGCAATTATTAGTACCCAACACCAACCCAACGCCTCGGCGGAGCATGGACGACTCCGTCCGTGCTCCGCCGAGGCGACAACATCTCCTGAGGATGCCACGTGTAGTGGCGAAACGCGTCGAGGTATTTTGCACGTTGGTTTTGGGTACTAATAATTGCATCAGCTGTGCCGCATGCGTTAGCGGAAATTTAAAGCAAAATAATTTTATAAATTTCAACTTAATAATGAATTTCCGCATAGTAACGCCTGATTCCATTAATAACTTTGTTTTTCATACAATCTAATTCACATGCAAAAAAGTGCTGTACCTACAAGTGCATGTAAATTGCGGGAAATGTACTGCCGCTAAGAATTGAATAGTAAGTTTGTAACTCATGTAGGTACCTGAAGTTTTCATAATCAAAAGTTATAACAGATCGTAATAATCTTATAATGAATATTGATATTAAGATAGCTATACCTAGGATTACAATGAACACTAGGCGCTAAGCAATGCATTGTAAGTAATTATTATTTTTTAATAAAGAACATTTCAAAATCAAAAATCAATCTTCATACAATCACTATGAAAAACAAAGTTACATTTGCTGTCAACAAAATACTGTGGTATTTTACTAAGTGAAAGTATGTGAATTCCCTAATCCAGTTAAAGTTGGCACGGAACCCTCAGTGCGCGAGTCCGACTCGCACTCGGCCGCTTTTTTTAATCAAGTATGACTTCTTATTATGGCTATCTTTTTTTCAGTGCCAAGGTGAACGATGTCATAGCAAATACAGTATGCACAGGCTCATTGAGGAACAGAGGCGGTTTCGGCAATGATACAGACACAAATGATTTAAATATGTGAAATTTAAACTTAAGTGAATTAATTATAATAAGAAGTACAAAAAAATATTTTAATGTCATGTTTTCCATACTACTTTTTTTTTGCTATATTATTGCAGAATGTATTCAAAATAAATAAAAATTTTGTCGTGGTTAAAATACGAGATAAACAAATCAGTGAAAAAAAGTGTTTTGAATTATGTGAATGATGTAATAAAATTAATTTATTGTAATAAACAAATAAATCATGTTTTTCCCTTTATTTTAAAACAATTTCCTTCACACTTTTCTATAAACAAAATTGGACATAAACTAGTACCTTTACTAAAAGAACGAGTTATATTTAAATTTATAATTATTAAACATCATTATGAATTGAGTTGGTATTGCAGTGACTTACCAAGGACCTAATGGGACGTACTTGGCTACTGTACTGTGACCATGAGTTTACTCGATAGCGACGACGGTTATACTCGCTAGCGACGACGTCACTTTTTGTATGGAAAATTTTAGTTCTGTCAGTGACCGCTAGAGGCGCTGTGCAATTTTCCACAGACTTTTCTTACGTCGTCGCTAGCGAGTTAAAAACAGTCGTAAACTCATGGTAACGGTACTGAGGTTTCTAAACTATACTAAAGCGACCCATCCCAGCTGCGCACAGGCAGGGTTGCCACGTTTTTTTCAAAAAAATACCGAACATTGAGCAAAAAAAAAACGCTTCCGCCTACGTCGCCCCACGCGATAACATGCGAGCGAGCAAGATGCAAGATGCAAACGGGCGGGTGCGAGCAAGATGCATGAGGCGAGCGGGGGCAAAGGTCAAGTGACAAGTATGTGTTGCCGGTTGCCGGGTTAGACGAGTACGAATGACTTACATTACAATGCCTACGGCCTATAACAATCATGCAACATCGACTGCCGATTTCGTCAAATCAAACAGTGGAATCGCTTATCATGGAGAAAAGATTATCAGAAAAAATACCGAACCGCCCATACTTCTGTATTTTTATCATACCGAACACCGAACACAGTGTTAAAATACCGAACGGTTCGGTAAAACACCGAACACTTGGCAACCCTGCGCACAGGTGCAATTGGATGCCTTAGTTCTAAAAGTCACTAAGTCCATTTTCCTAGTTTTGAAATAATGTCACTTAAAGCTCAAAAAAATTTTTTTTAAAGGAGTGGGTCAATAAAAAAAAATATAAAATAATAGAAAAGTGCTTTATTTGGTAACCTTTAAAATGACATTTTATAAAAGTATGTAACTCAATTAATATGCGCAGTACGAGTCACTTAATATTTGGGACTTAAAGCAAAACATCTTGAGTTAGAGATTTCTTAACAAAATTCTTTGGAGTTAGTGACATATTATCACATCTAATCATTGACATGGAATCAAAACAAATACAAAATATTGAGTTTGATGACATACAGTACTAACAATGAATACTACATTATATTTATTTATTCGTAAATTTCTTGATGCGTGTCGTTTTTCTCATTTTCCTGCTCTCTCTCTCTGAATATAATATAGGTAAATATTCAAGAAGTTTCTTAATATCTTGAATTTTGGCTGGTTTTAATTGTATCATCTATTGATAGCAATAGCTGACAACTGCTGTGATTTTACCACTCATATACCCATACCCAAAAAAAATGACTTTATATTCCTCCCTTACAAAACGCTAATTTCATATGTAAGTACCTATTAATTAATTTGTTGAAAATACTTTCGGTCTCTTTTTCAGATAATTTATCTTTACATTTGCATCTACATTTTGGTATTTCGCGCCGAACATGGTTCTTGACCTTTTTATTTTTAGCTAAATTTTTCTTCCAGTTTTGTGGCTTACGTGTCTTCCTTCGCTTTTTCACTACAACTTCAACTTCTTCATTAATTTCTTCTACCTCATAAAACTCGGCAGTTATCTCATTTAAAATATTTCACGTTTTAGTTTTTTCATCAACTCGACAGGCAGTAACATTATTTACTTCATCAATATTTTTTACATCTTCTACACTATCATCAACGTCATTATCTGAATTTCCTGTTTTTTCATTTAACTTGATTTGTTTTTATTTTATTTTTCTAACAATATTTGTATCAGATTCTCTTTAACTATTATTTTCCGTAATACCACTGCCAATCTGTGAACTTAATAAATAAAACCAATTTAAGAAACAAATTACTCAAAATTATGAAACTTCTTAATTTCTGAAGTAAAGGTACTTATCGTCACAGATATCAATATGTTTTACCAATAATCGCCATGCAAAAGTCAAATAAAATAGATTAGATGGATAATGACATAAAACATTTATCAAATGTGGTTAGGTTTAAAATTCTAATACATACCAAAACAACTTGCTGTTTTCCAGATGAATGCTAGCGGAGGTTGATACACGTTTAAAACCTTTGTTTGTGGATTCATTTCCCGGAGTCCATTCACTACCAGAAGAATCATAATGATCTATAGTCTCATCAAAAAGCCCACTCTCTTCTATAAGTCTAAAATACAAGTATTTGCTTTCCGTTTTAGATTATCCTCGTTCATTTTGCAAAAGAAATAACTCTTAACTTACAAAAATAAACTATAAAACAATGTAAAGTTATCTTTTTAACAAACTAAGACTTAGTATCCCACATTTCAAACAGTGAATCATATAGTTTAAAAGTACATGGACTTAGTGACTTAACAATGAAAATCAATGGACTTATTTATTTTTTGGTTATGTTTGGATTTAGTTACTTACTGAATTTATTTGACAGGATTTAGTGATTTTTGAATCTGGTAAAAACCTACTTAGCGTCATTTTATTAAAAAACTGATTTGGTCAATCTATAGAGAAAAAAAACGGAGAATTTTTTGATCTAGCAATCTCAATATTGACAAAAATGGAGTTAGTGACTTTAAGAACTAAGCCATCCAATTAAGACTTTCCTTGACAAAATGACAAATCACCTGAACCTGCCACATGTATTACACTTATTAAGGCCCAGTTTCTTCATCGATAGTAATGGTAAAAGTCGTTCCCAGTGAGGTTTTGAAGAAAAAGTACCTTAACCAAGTGTATACTTGGGTAACTAAGTTTGTGAGTAGACTTATATCACCTATGGTAGTTAGTCCTATTATTAACAGCCTCGGTGCTGCAGCGGTTTGGTCGCACTTTAAAGCGATGGCTGCGCCAGAGGTCCCGGGTTCGATCCCCGGGTCGAACCAAAAATATATACCTGAGTTATTCTGTTCAGAAATTCTTAGGGTAGCCCGGAGTTGGAGTTGGCGGCGTTTCATCCCCGTGCCTCGGAAAAGTTAAAGGGTCCACTATAATATGCGCACATATATTTAATACGCGCGCTCAGTCCGCTAGTCGTTGAAACTGGCCACCGTAGTCGAAATCGACTAGGGCCACAACTATTAATATAACTAGTATCTAACTGAAGATATAAAACATTTGGACCTGGGGGACCTTCTGCTAAATTACTGTTTAGAAAAATTGCTCCAAAACTAAATTCTGTTACAGCCAATAATAAAGCTGGCTGGTTCCTAGCTCAAAGGATTAGCATAGCTATCCAACGCGGCAACGCAGCCAGCATCATAGCCTCCTTGCCGCAAGGAAATGGTTACGTTTTCGAATAGCTAGGTATTAAGTATATTTTTATTTTTCATGTCTTAGTTTAGTTTTATCTTGTTAACTCTTTCGCGGAAAAAGAACGCCTATAGGCGTGATAACAATAAAATTTCTATTGTGTCTGGAGTACTGTCCGTAAAAGCGTTAAAAAAGATATGAACCGTGGGACTTTAAAAATTAAAACATACCATTTAATTACTCAGTAATTTGAAGAGTATTTTTAAATGTATGAGCTGGTTCTGTTTACTTCAAGTTATGAATCCCAGGGCAAAGGAGTTTTGCATGAATTTAAATAAATTATTGCTTCGGTTGACCACAAAATGCTGTAATTTAGACTCGTACGCTAAACCTTCCATTTGACGTAGGTAAGTAAAGGTACTAAAGGTAGGTAAGTAAAGTCGAAAAAATGATCTAGGTACAACTTGTAGATAATTTTATGGCCTTTCAACTTTTCCTTGAAAGTTTTTCTCTAACATGTACCGTTTTTGAGATTTAAGCGAAAAGTCAAAAAATGGACCCTTTCCTCCCCCTCCCCCCACTCCGGGGCTCCTCCTAGTGTCCCGGGGTTTTAGTATGTTTATTACCTAGGGACTCTTGACATGTTTCCGAAGAAACATCTTACGTTACTAACTCACGCACTCTAGAACTTTTTATTCAATGGACTATATGTATTTATGTAAGATAAATTTGATTGATCATCTACAATAGTATAAAGCATGACGTAAGAACAACACTTCAAGGTAAAACCAGGCCACTAAGAAAGTATTTTGCGCAACAAAGTTTTAATATAGATATAGGAGACTGGCCGGTTAGATTCGATTTCAAAACTATGATTATTTATAAGTAAAAATAGGTGTGTTCTATTTTCAAAATATTCCTCCAATTCAAAGTATCGTGTATGACTGTAAATTTTCGAGCTATGATTTTTTACGATTTCAAGTGTAGCCTGAAACCGGAAAAATCGATTGATAGACTTCAAATGACATTTATAGATGAAGGCCCCTCCAAATTCACCGTGTATCGTTGGTAAAACGAATTCAAGCGTGGTCGACCCATAACTCATGGTAACGGTACAGTAACGTTATTTTATTCACAGGTGAAAGGAAACAAATTAAACCGCCAGCTATCATCATTTTTGATCTCAAAACTGATAAAGAGTTATTGAGACATGATTTGGATCCATCTATCATAGTTAATGAAAGGACTTCAGCAGGTAAATATTTCTTACTTATTTTCAAATAATATGTAAACAATATGTACTTATAGATATGGATCTTAACTTAATAGATGACACGGAGAGTATAGTCCGCGTTCCGATAAAAAAAAAACGATTTTATTGGAACTAATTATGAAGTTTGTAGTTAAGAATTTTAAAGCCTAGAGTCACAGTTGGTATTCTTCTTTCGTGACGTTCTGTTTACTCCGTGTATCAAAAATGATATTACACAGTTAGTTTAGCAGGTTTTTAGCGTGGGGTAAATTTTTTGATAAATGCTGCTTGCTTCAGATTGCGATTTCGTGCACTAATACTTTAAATAAATTAGCATTAAACGCAACGGCAATCGAGGGCTAAAAAAGTTAGCTTACTTGCATATTGAGTAAGCGAAATTTTTCCTGAACTACCTAAAAAGTGAAGTAAAAAAAGTGAGGTGCTCGTAGCGCAGTGGTAGCAGCGCTTTGGTAGTGATACCGAAGTGAAGCAACCTACGGCGTGGTTGTGTTTGGATGGGTGACCATTCCGACCATAAAAGTGACGTACATCTCCATGCTCCGGAAGGCACGTTAAGCCGTTGATCCTAGACGAGCCGAGCCGAGCCAAGGGCTAACATCAATAACAGTGGTCGTAGACCCGAACGCCTGCGGAGACGCGTACGCATACATAAACGATCTAGCCACAGAAGGGATCATAGTGTTCTCTCTAAAGACGAAGGAGAACTGGAGATTGAGCCACCCGAGCTTTAGACATGACGAAGCGGCTAGGAACTTTACTGCTGCAGGTTAGAAGAACCAATATTTTAAAATACGGTTAAGTACATTTTCAAACAAAAAAGCTTGATCACACAACACAAGACTGAGCGTCCGTTACTTCAAACAATAATCACATACATTGCTCTGATTCCAAAGTAAGTAGCTAATTGCACTTGTGTTATGAAAATCAGACACAACGGTGGTATCACAACACCCAGACTCGAGACAATATAGAAAATTATGATTTCTTTATTTACCCGCTCGGGAATCGAACCCGGCCGGGACCTCGGAGCAGCGACGCCTCGAAATCAGCGAGCTTAGCCACTACACCACGGAGGTCGCCAAAACAAACAAGAATTTTTGGACAGATTTTGGCTTTTCAATTGGTAAGGCAGCGATATGCCTGATAGTACGTACCTAGTTAGTTAAATGGAGGTTCTGTTACGTGTTAACGCATCGCAAACTTCTTTTTAATGGTATTAAAATCTTGAATACTGCAACAAAGAATAACAACAGTAATAGTTTGAGGTCACTGTGGTTCGTATTCCATGTATGAAGCAATTAAATGAACGTGCGAGTGTGTGTGCATCATATTTATTGACTTGATAGTTTTTTCAGGCCACATCATAACATGGACAGATGGTCTCTTCAGCATAGCACTATCAGCGCCTGACGGTGACGAAGAAAGGATAGCATACTACCACCCTCTCGTTTCAACTCAGGAATTTGCAGTAGATACTTCAGTTCTGAAGAAACGAGATGGGACATTAGAAGGACAGGTTAAGGTAATTATTCACGACGTGTTTGTTGTAGTGGTTAGAGCTCCTGACTAATATGCCGACATCGTGGCTTCAAATCCCACAAGGGGCAAATGTGGTATGATGAGTATGAACATTTGTACCTAAGTGTCATGGATTTTTATATGTATTTTATAATTTTTATTTATTATAGATATAGGTGTTTTTCCACACTCAGGAAGTTAAAAGTTATACTTTATGGTCTAATTTTTCGATGTCTGGTCTCGTTATAAAGGTACTAAAGTCAAAGAAAAAATATTTTTGTGCTCTAAATAAATGTAATAAGAAGGAAAATCCCGTTTCTTTTGCACAATGACAGGAAATCGTTACAAGAAAATTTCTTAGCAATGTTTGACGGTATTAAGTACTTATTATGGCATCAATCTTCCACTTGTAATGGCTGTTAGTGTTAGCAAACATAAAAAATACTATTTTTTTCTTACAGGTTGTAGGAAATCGTGGTCCAAACTCCCAAAGTGGATCCCACGACATCCACCAAGAAACTGGTGTGATGTTTTTTGCAAACGTCGCTCAAGACGCCATCTTGTGCTGGAACGTCAAAAAAGATTTGACACCTGTCAATGTGGCTATAGCCGTTCAGGATAGGAAGAAGCTGGCTTATGTATCTGGTAAATTTATACCACCATCTTGCTTTTACTTTTATAAAGCTCTGTAGACACGTATGGGAAATGTTTTGTTGAGAGGTTTTAAAACCGTGTATTTTTAAGACATAAAATCCAGAAACAAACTTTGGCCCGACCCGGGATTCGAATCCGGTCCTCTTGGGTAGCAGTGAACTAACCGGTACACCAACGAGGCAGATGACATCAAACAATATGGCGTTTAAGATCATACCCTGTGAGTATCAACTATTTTCTTTTCTTTTTGCAGATTTGAAAGTAATTAACAACGAAGTGTGGGCCTTGACAAATCAGATACCGAGGTTCATATTTAACACCCAAAATCTAAATGAAGACAACTATTTTGTGCAAAGGTTGGTACATAACATTAAATTACTATTAGTACAGTATGGACTGACATTACGAACAAATCTCGTTCGCCATTAATTGACGACACTTGCCATCAACTCATACAAATGGTTTCATTTTCAAAATTTGAGGAATACATCATAATCTTGCCGTCGTATTTGCGACATATTTTTTGCTTGGCATAGCTTTTTTATATGTACGAACAACAGCACGTCAAGGTAAACACTGCGGTGTCTTATGCCTTTGTAATAAGGGCTAGTTTGCAACAAAAATGGGAAACCTGATGTGCTGGCGAATATACGTAATAATAATAACTCACTGGTACATAATGACCTAATCCTTGACTGCCTTCATAATGTAGTAGTGGCTAATAAGCACACTCGATTTCAGGGCGTTGCTTGCCATCTCAGAGGTCCCGGGATCGATTCCCGATTCGGTCATTATAGTAATAACATTTTTCAATATTGTCGGGTCTTGGTGCCCCCAGCACCTCATTCCTCATTCCTCCATTATTTCTGATTTCCATAACACAAGTGCATCAGCTAGTTACTTTGGGATCAGAATAATGTAAGTGATTGATGTTCTCGATTATTATTATTTCTATACGTCTACATTCCACAGTCAAATAAAAATGTCGTTACCAATAAAAAATATATGGAGGAGGATGTGCAGTGTGGCTAATTATGACGATAATATAATAATGATCCGCATCATCTACTTTTACACATATCTGTGATGCCTTTAATAAAGAATTCAGTTTTCAAAGGTTTTAATACCATAACAGCATTGTGTCATTTCAGTGTATTAAATAGGGCAAACATATTTTTTATTACATACATTTCAACTTTTAAAAGCGGTCAGCGAAAAATAATTTTATAACAATTTCTAACAAAATACGACACTGAGTGTTAACAATCATTCTAAACCAATTTCTAACGAATTATTTTATTACTTTCAGGTATTTAGTGAAGGATTTGATCAAAGGGACTGTATGTGAAAAGTGAAAGTGAAGGACTATGTAATTAAATACTCATTTTAAAACCAGTTTTTAATTTATTTTACTACATTATTATAAATTAGCTTTCTTCATCTTAACCGATTGTTAAATATTTGTATAAATATTTCCTTCGGATATAGTGAGAGTAATCTCGCAACATTGATGACGTCACGCAGCCTACGCGTTAAAGTAAGCGCTTGCAAAATTCAACAGGCTTGCTAATGAGACGGTGGCCGAGTGGTATAGGCATACGCCCGGATAGCGTAAGACACGGGGTTCGATTCCTCGTCTTTCACAGCCGAAGTTGCTTTTTACAAGTGCAATTTATATTATTAAGTTTGTATAGAGACATAACACTATAAAAACAATAATGATTTTATAAAAGTATTAAATATAAATTTGTTATAATTTTGTATACCTAGTACCAATTATTTTATTCTTAAAATTCTATCAATTCACATCAAATAGGAATCATAAAAAACTGCTAATCATAAAAACAGTCTCACACGGAATGTAAGAATCAATATAAAGCTGGGTTCTTAAGATAAATACACCAATTAACATACGATTACACACATTATATTGATCACGTTGTGATTTATTTATAAAAAATATATATAATTGACTGCTCACATAAGATCTATACTATAAATATTATAGTTTGTTTGTCTAAATGCGCTGATTTGAAAAAATATATCAAAAAAGCTGCCTGGTTCTTCAGCTTAAAAGACAACGCAGCCGGCATCATCGCTTCCTTGACTTAACCGATTCCATTTTATATACTAGCGGTGCCCCGCGACTCCGTCCGCGCGTTTTGAGTTTCCTCCCTCCCCTCCGGTCGCAGCGTGATGTTCTATAGCCTAGGTAAAGCCTTCCTCGATAAATAAGCTACTCAACACAAAAATATTTTTTCCAATCGGTCCAGTATTTCCTGACATTAGCGCGTTCAATCAAGCTTTAGTATCTATAGATATTAGTATTGAGGTATCATCATCATCATTATTATCAGCCAAAGGACGTCCACTGCTTAACATAGGCTTCCCCCACGGCTTTTCACAGCGAAAAATCACTAGCGGTCTGCATCCAGTTTGATCCTGCGATCTTTATAAGGTCGATTATTTTTTATAAGGTATTGAGGTATACCTAGATGATTTCAAACATGTCTTTGGTTTATTTCCTTTTTTGTCTAATAAAAGTTTGTCCAACATTAGAATAGTTTTACTTACCTATTTATCGGTAGCATTTATAAAACATGCTAAAACTATCTACGACTTGGTTTAGAATATCTTTTGGACATTCCCACACATCGCCATCTAGTTCCAAAGTAAGCAACTCAAAGCTTGTGTTATGGGTGCCAGACAACGGATATAATACTTAAATACTTTTTGTTTGTAAATACATACATGATATACATAGAAAACACCCAGACCAATACAAACAGACATGTTCATGCACACAAATGTTTGTATTGTGCGGGGATCGAACCCGCAACCCGCTGCGTAGTAGACGATTTCTCGACCACTACACCTGACGGGTCGTAAAATATGTCACTGTGAGTGTTAAAAAGAATGTTTTTAACACACACAGTGTCATATTTTATATTCATAAAGATGAAATAAGGAACCAAAAATTTGCGCACTGGCGGGACTTGAACCAGCAACCTCTTGGCTGACCGGGTCAAAGGTCATCTTTATGAATACCTACGATTTTTTGTAACGGAGTAAAATAAAAACGCATACGGATGAAGTCGCGGGGGACAGCTAACTACATAAAAATAGCACGAGTCTTATGTTAGGTATAGTTAATTACTTTATATCTCGTGTAATAAGTACCTATCATAATCTTGCAGTATTACGTAAGTAAAGTTATCTATCTATCCACTGGTAAAATCGACGTAAAATCCTATATAATTGAAACAAATAAATACTCTTATAAATATCAAAGTCTTGAATAATCTCTTGACTCTTTAATGAAAAGGAGAAATTTTGGGCAAACAATTCCTTTTTGAAGTCGGTGCTCTGATAGTTGATACTTGAGATGGTCAAAATGATAGCACCGACTCCAAAAAGAATTGTTCGCCTGAAATGGATTCCTGACCTTTAAAGAGTCAAGAGATTATTTAAGACTTTTTAGTTCATTTTGTTTAGAAATCGGTTTTTGCTTTTTTTTGTAAACGTTAATTTTATTTGTTTATTTTAGTGATTATAGGAGGTGGATGGAAAGGAGCGGGAGGGGGTTGCACCTTTTGTATCTGTGCTTTGGAGTTACACATCAACTGTAATTACTGAACTCCTGAGCGTTAAGGAGTTCCACCATCAGCTCAGCTCCACATTATGTTGACTATCAGACGAATTAAGATTATAGTACATAAACACTATACGTGTCTTAAAAATTTGAGGTTTTCCTTAGATTGCACCAAGATCCCATCATCAGATCTCGATTTGGCAACAATGGGACCATTAGTATTATTTTTTTCAAATTGGTCCAAAAATTACTGAGATACGAAGTAACGTATATTATACAAAAAAAACATACCAAACATACTCCTTTTTGAAGTCGGTAAATAAACAAACTTACATTTAACAGTTTCCTTGTTTTAGTTCAGTCATATTGTTAGTTTTTATTTATAAATGAAGGTGGGACTATATTATTTTTGTGAGTAGATTTGAATTGGTGCGATTTTATCGATAACATGATTAACGATATTTGAGAAAGTTAATATTTTGTCATTTTCACTGTATTTTTTGTGGAATAACGAGTATAGAATAATTTTCTGTAACATTAAATAGGAAAAATATTATTTGGCAATTATGAAACATTACCTACTACAAATTATACCCCTTACATCACTTCTAAAATAGATTAAAATTACCATAAGATTGAACAAATAAGAAATATTATCTATTCTTCGGTTTAGTCGTCATTTTACGTAATAAAATAAAATAACAAATAAGCAAATTTACATATGAAAAGATTGACTAGATCAAAAGGTTGGAAATAGTTATTCGTGTAAACAAAAACGTAGTTTAGAGTAAGTTTCCGAAGGTACTGGTTTAAGTGAGCGATCATTAAACAATTATTGTGCAGGGAGTTATTTTGGTCAGCGACGAGTGACTTAAGGGTGGTTGTACAAAAGATACTGATGCCAAAAATATATTTTATTTTAATAGGAAAAGCTGACAATCAATTTTTGATGAAATCAATTTAACCATAAGCCTTACATGCACCTCGATACCGTTTATCGCGTCGATAAAATAATTTTATTTCGTAAACAACCGTTTTGCCACATCTTTTCCACTTGTACATCAATATTTTTTCCTTTTAAAAACAAATGAATACAGTAAAATTACTAAAAACCTTTTTAAATATGATATTGGTAAAAGACGTTTGAAATTTATCGATTGCCGCGACAAATGATAAATAAGCGCGTATCTTAGGCCCGCAGGTCGCTTCTTTGTAGCTTACTAGCTACGGTGTAGTATATCATAGATACGCGCGAGGGTGCCAGTTTCCCCATTCGTTTTGGTATTTTTTAGAATATTGTTAAGAGGTTTCCTTTTATTAAATTTGTATATAATTCAAAGAAAATATTTTTTTAGGATAAGCATAACTCATATTATCATCCCTGAGTTGGATGTCACTGTCCAAAACAAGGCCCTGTAATAACTGACTTTATAAAACGTGGGGTTGTCAAATCGATGTCGAATTGATAATCCCACGTTTTTAATCCAAATTCAAGTACGAAATTTTCCTTCATATACATATAACTTCCAAGCATAAGGGTAAAATTACGTAAGTGTATATATATATGATTATATATTTGTCCATAGATTTCTTGAAAACGAGAAGATTTATATCTTCAATCATCCGGCTATCAGGATGATTGTTTTTTAGTTTAAGCAAACAAGGTATTACTTTCATCGAAATCGGTCTTTTAGTTTTTGAGATATGGGTTATAACATGATGTGCGTAGGCTGTGTTGACCATCAATTTGACATCATGCACAGATTCCAAATTTTGATTCTTCAAAATAGAAGACAGATGCGTCATTTGAAGACAATAAGTAAATTTATTTAATATGTTTTTTTTTGTTTTAGCTAACTTATACAATTGTGTTAATCAGCACAAACCGTCGACTCAACCTAAATGAAAAGTAATTAAATTTTCACTATCGATAAAGTTACTTTCAAATGTCTGTCATCATAATATCGATACATAAATGCATCACTATTCTCATATCAGTCAGTGAGAAACAGGGTTTTTACATTTCAAGCAGATATTTAACTAAAGGTTACCGCATACTTATCTGAGCCGAACGCGTCGAAAGAATCGAAAGAAACAAATTGTAGAATTCTGTATATGCAATCTCATGAATCCTCGCACACTTCCCCGCGTCGAATCTGCCGAATCTGGAAGAACCCCATTATTCGAAAATAAATTCGGATGACGACATCAGACTCGGTGTGGCTTATGCGTTCGTCTCGGACGACTCACCGGGTTTTCAATATAAAATCTTCTTACTTACTCCCACTTTCAGTTGTCAGTCATCGCTATCTCATGAGACTAAACCGAATCTGCAAATTCACATAATCAGGGATAGTTTTCGTGGCAACGCAACCTGAAGCTTTTATTCACCAAATAAAAAAAAGACGTGTGGCACTCGGAGACTGCCGCAGTAAAGATATTGCATACCATTTTTTAACAACTGATGCAATTACTATTTAACTGCAATTATTATTTTACTAACTACTATTACAACCAACGCTACCTAAAGGCGGGGGTTGCTGAACAAAAGAGACAAGCGTCATATTATAGTTCTGATATCATCGATAGATGTAAAAACTAAAAAGTATCACTGCTGTGCCGGTCGGAGTGGGGGGTGTTAGGTTATTTTCGTTACGAAATTTCTGTATTCGGTCTCCATGCTCAAGGCCCGCTATAGAAGCTTTGCAATAGCTTAATAACACAATGTTATTCTGTTGCGTTACTAAAAAATATTATTTAATATATAAAACGTTTCCTTCGGCGCGGTCGATTTGTCTAGTGCGGATATGTATGCGAAACCTCCTTGACTTCGACTTGTTCGGCGTGTTCGGCTCGGATAAGTGTGCTTTCACCTTAATAAATCGTTTTGCTGGACAACACGGTTTAACCTATACCACAGTTCATAGATAAATTTAACTCTTCAGTCATTATCCGATAGTCGAGACGATCAGACATATAAAGTTTTGAAAATACCTGCAGTGATTGGTTTTACAATATAGACCGAGGAAAACGGTGAGTTTTTGTTTTTTAACGGCTTGGCGATTCGGACAAGAATTATATTTTTTTTAATCTGAAAAATAAAGTTCCATCTGTAAACGGTCACGGATCGAAAGATCTTTGGCGGTCGCGTAAACAAAAGTATATCAAAAGACTGTTGATAAACACATCCGTGAGGGATGAAAGAGGCAAATAATTTACAATTCACATCCATTTATAAAAATGTAGGTAGAAAAACACTTTATAGAACGGGATTAATAATTTAACTGAGAAAAAGACCTTCGTATCTACCAAGTACATTTTTATTAACTTTGTTATGTTTATTTATTTTGACGACCCGTCTGGTGTAGTGGTCGAGAAATCGCCTACTACGCAGCGGGTGCGGGTTCGATCCCCGCACAATACAAACATTTGTGTGCATGAACATGTCTGTTTGTATTGGTCTGGGTGTTTTCTATGTATATCATGTATGTATTTACAAAAAAAAAAGTATTTAAGTATTATATCCGTTGTCTGGCACCCATAACACAAGCTTTGAGTAGCTTACTTTGGGGCTAGATGGCGATGTGTGGGAATGTCCAAAGGATATTTATTTATTTATTTATTCAATCAAACAATTATAAATCAAATCAAATCTTTAAAACGTAATAAGTGAATCTTGTTTTTCTAATTCCAATCATCTATTTTAAACAATCAGGGAGCGAATTTTGCAATACGCGGGTAGGTATATATCAACCATTCTATTAACAATAATAATGTTTTAATGTTGATTATAATATGTATTTACTATAATACGCTATTTATTAACATTTTAAAAAAGAAGGTCAATTTTAACTGTATGTAATATCGTCTGAATTGAATATAATTTTAGTATGTTGGTCTATTAAGGCTACCTAGCACGTTTGCAAAATTTTGAAAGTGTATGTTTGTGTCCGTCTCAGGACTTTTCGAAAACGAGAAAAAGCAATTGTATTAATTTGACAGTTCAAAACGTTTAGTATGATCTGTCAAACGGCTAAGAACAAAGCGTTTGACAGATCATACCGTACGTTTTGAATTGTCAAATGAATACGATTGCTTTACACAATTTCACCTCTGGTATAGTTAAACCATAAAATTAATATTCCTATCGGAACAGAAGGACAAGTAAAAGCTGTCAAACGAAACCGATTTAAGATGTCAGTAACTAGCATAAGTAAGTAACATTTGTAGCTTTAAATGAGATAACCTTTCGATCAGGTGATTAAAAACAATATTCCTAAGATAAACATATTAGTTTACTGCATGATAAACAGCCGACACAAAATATTGAACATGCAGCTCTAGTGTAAAACTAAATATTATTTCACTATATAAAATATTCGTATATACATTCCCTGTGTTATTCTGTCTTTACTTTTTACGTAAATTAACGTTTGTAGAATAGAATAATCAAACTGCGTACCTTAAATTTGAAGCGCATTGGTAAATATAAGTCGTATATTAAGAGGCTTCGCTTTGGACTAATTTACCTGTTGAATAATTATTTGTTGGGTTATTCCGCTGTAATCAAAAACAATCAATCACCGATCAAGTCACCATGTTTCAAAATTGTATTTCTTCAAAATATACACAATTACACATAAATTTTCAAAAAATCAAATGTGAGAAATTTTCAGCGAGCTTTCATAGGCTTCCGAACTGACTGACAGCTGCTAAAAACGGTTCTGCTACTTCGCATCTCCCATCTCTATTTATCACACAGTTTGCTGCTAGTGACATCTCGCTTTTGTCGTTCTATTCCAAAGGGATAATAATTTTATGAGTTAAACTTACAGTGTAAGTCCCATCAAAATCGGCCCACTAATTTCTGAGATATGAGTAAAAACTAAAAATTATGAAATAAAAATAAAAAATAAAATAAGCTGCCTACAATGACTTTGCATCATTTTAAGCTTACCTACACCAACAGTCTACACACATCATGCACCGCCTCTAAATAAGTAATTTGTTTCTCCTAAATAAAAGACGAATGCGTGAATGCGCCTTTTATTCAGTTTTTTGAAGTCGGTTTTTTTCTAATTTACGCGTAGGTAAACAAACAAGATAATCACAACAGACTGTTGTTAAACACATCCGTAAGATTCATCCATTTTATTTTGTAATGTGATATTTAAATTGAATCGTTATCTGACAGTCAAACACTCGTAATAAAATCAAATAATGAATTGAGTCTTTTGTTATAATTGTTACGTTTCTTTATGAAAATTTTAAAACTCAACTTTAGTTAGCTAAAAGTGCTTCGAAACAGTGAGTAAACATGAAAACAAGTAAAGTGTTTGGGAAACTGTTTGTGTGTCTATAAATTCGAATGAAATTAATCCTTCCTAATCTTTAAAACAAATAAAAATCTCACTTCAGTAACTAATTTGAGGTTTTAATTGATGTGAGGAAAATCAAAGCTAAGTTATCCTGTTGTTTTTGTTTACACTTTCAAACATAACGAAAAAGTAAATAAATAAATAACTTACCGTTTCTCCAGTCTGATCACAAATGTCTTTCACACGTAACACGCAATTATTCGCTCCCTCTCTACTTGGGATAGCGAAGGCGCCATATTTATACACTTTCTTTTTGGTAATAAACAACATGCAAACAATAGCAGTAATGCCGAAAACGTGACTGAGGAGCTCGGGTCCGGTGGCAGACTGGCGGCGGCGCAGGGAGGCGTGGCCAACCCCCAGTATTTTGTCTCTATTGGCCGTTAGCTTTGAGTCTAATCGCACATTGGCAAATTTTGATAAAATAGACAACTTCACCAATAATATCAAGGAGACTTTCTTTCTAACACTCCATACTGCGTCGTAGTTATAGATATGTATAATGGGTAGCATGACGTGCTGCCGTGTGTACCTATAACCTGGTACAATACTAATACTCAGGTATGTACGGTCGAGGTATCTTGCTCCTAACCGCTTTTTAACGAAAATGGCTTGCACATGGCACAAAAACGGGCGTCACTTTTATCAAAAGACGGTGCAATGTGCAAGTGATTTTTGCTCTTAAAGTAGTAAGGCAAGAGAGAATTCGATCGTTATTTAGGACTTGATCTATACTTAATATTATAAATAATTAAATATTATATTGTATGGGCCGTGAGGATCCTCTGCTAAATCGCTGTTAAGAAAAATTGCGCCAAAATTAAATACTGTAACTGCCAATTATAAAGCTCGCTGGTTCCTAGGTCAAAGGATTAGCATAGCTATCCAACGCGTCAACGCAGCCAGCATTATAGTCTCCTTGCCGCAAGGAAATGGTTTCGGTTTTCAATAGATAGATTTTTTATGTTGCATGTCTTAGTTTTAATTTTTCTTGTTTGTTATTAATAAATAAAGAACTTGGTAAATCTAATTTATAAAATTCTCGTGTCACAGTTTTCGTTGCCATACTCCTCCGAAACGGCTTGACCGATTTTGATGAAATTTTTTGTGCTTATCCGGTATCTATGAGAATCGGCCAACATCTATTTTTTATCCCCCTAAATGTTAGGGGTGGTCCCCTAAATTTTTTATTTTAGTTTTTAGACAATTTTTTTGATTTCTACATTTTTATGATACAACATACAAAAATACATACAATCCTCAATTTTCACCCTTCTACGATCAACCCTTATTTTTAATAGCCATTTTAGTAATTTAAGGGCGAAACTAAATTCGCTGGGAATGCTTAACTTTTAAAATTACGGGACTCGGCGGGACGGGGCTGGGGGCGAAACAAAGTTCGCTGGGTCCGCTAGTCTTATATATAAAATTCTCCTGTCATAATGTTCGTTCCCGTACTCCTCCGAAACGGCTTGACCCATCTCATGAAATTTTGTAAGCATATTGAGTAGGTCTGAGAAGCAGCCAACATCTATTTTTCATACCCCTTAGTGATAAGGGTTGTCCACCCTTAACATTTTTCTTTAATTACGTGGCTGGGCGGGACAAGGCCGGGCAAGACGAAGATGGGGGCGAAACAGAGTTCGCTGAGTCCGCTAGTCTATACTAATATTATAAAGCGGGGTAAATTTTATAAATACATATATATGTGCCAGACAATACACCGATTGTTGTGATTTCGAAGTAAGGAATGTACTCAGTCCTTCGCTCCGAGGTCCCGGGTTGGATTCCCGGTCGGGTCAATATAGAAATCGAAATTTTCTATGTTGTCTCGGCTCTGGGTGTTGTGGTACCGCCGTTGTGTCCGATTTCTATAACACAAGTGCATTAGCTACTTACTTTGGGATCAAAGCAATCTATGTGATCGGGGTCCAATATAAAAATATATAAAAAACTTATAAGGCCATGTGTCCAGTTTAAAAATAACCTTAACCTTTACAGGCATCAATCATGAGGGCCAGTATACCAGCCCTCCTCATATTCCTAGCACTTTCTCCAGCTGTGAGGAGTCAAGGAACTCGGAGGCAAGTGGACAAACTAACTGAGGTGTACGCGTGGAAGCAGATCACATTTGACATCGATGGAGTGCTGTGTAAGTATTAAAAGTACGAGCCAAATTCAGGGAGGTGCTAGTAAAAATATTTTAATAGTACATTATGATACAAGTGTGCTAAGTTGGCCATTATATACAAGGCGATATTGTGTGCGCACGAGCGAAAGCGAGTGCGCCATAAGAAAGCCGCGTATATAATGGTCACAGGCACACGCGTATCATACGACGTTTTTCAACACACTTGCGAGGAAAAAACAAGACTCTTCATTTACTGAGTTTTTAATTGTTAAAACATTTACTCGTAGTAAAAAAACATTTCACTCGACTTTGATGGCAAAAGACTATCGCACGCGTTTTTTGTCTCGTTACGTATGACCGCCAGAGTTAAGAATAGGTTTTCTTCATTTTCTTTACTTGAAGTAGACATTTTCGTTAATATTAAACTTCACAATTAATCCAAACTTCGTCACAGTCGACAATTACCTATTTACGAAAAATGGCGCATTGTTTTTTTTCTTGGTGCGATACCGATGCGCGCGTAAGGCTAAGGCGCGAACTAAATCGGCCAACAGCCAAGATTAAAAATCTAATAATTCGTGTTAAAAACACAAATTACAGAAAAATTAAATGAAAAATCTGGATTTGCCATTTATTGAAATGAATACCTATGTAGAATACTGTTATTTTTCACATAAATAATGTTTGTTGCTAAAATAAAAGTTATAACCCGACTAAATTACATAGCTTCTTCTTCTTACTTACGACTTGGTACTAGGGTACAAACCTAAATTGGTCGGGTTAATAAACTAAAGGCACTAGTGCAATAATATAACGAAAAAGCACGCGTGTTTAATATCTAGGATTATGTGCCAAAAATCGGTGGAATAAAAACGTCATTTTGAGCAAGTGTGTTGAAAAAAATATTTTTAGAAATTTTCAATGCCATTAGGCGTTAATTCCATCTTTGGTTGTGCATTATAAGTGTAAATAAATAGGTGTTTAAAATGTTTCATCATTTAGTTACGTACGAATATAGAAATATTTATTTATGAAAAAAACGGCAACACTTGTCGATTGTGTAGATATTCTGATAAATACAAAAATACAAAATAATTTATTAAAAAAGTAAATTATCCAATTATTATCTTACGCATCGGTTTCCCGAGATACGAGCATCACAGCCTAGTGCGGCCATTAAGATTTAAAAAAAGAGTATTTATACTCTGATTTTTAATTAGATAGACCAAAATGACAGCTTCAATCGCACTTTTTATTTTTTAATGTTGCAAGCGTAGTGCAATATTGTTGTAAAAATGCAATTGTTAACAATTAATTGAATTTGTGATACGATTTTTCAATTTTGTGATTCTACTTATTTTGATAAATAATACATGTAAAACGTTGAACACAATTACAAAGAAACGTAATACATAAATAAAATTTTCAAATATGTAAAAAAATAAGTTCCTTCACTTGCAATACCAATATTTTGTATGACTTCAACCTATTTTGACTATTTACTTCTTTCTATAAATACACTATTAGAAATTATGATATTATTTTGCAGGTAACATGATCTTAAAACAAAACTTGTTTGGTATTTTTTTTAAAACATAACTATTTTATTTTACGCAAATAATTTTCTGCACAACACAAAATCAAACTATATCCAATTAATTATTTTATAATCATTTAAAAGCAACAATTGAATCAGAATTGAAATTTTCGAATATTTAGGCACATCTCTATTTTTATATTACGAAAAAGTGGCATCCCACCAAATGTCATTTTGGGCTGACTAATTAAAAATCAGACTATAATATAGGAACAAGCTGGCGGAACACAGTTTAGCAGAATGCCTAAATGAAGAATACCAAATAAGAGAATACACAAAATATAAATAGTAACCGGGTAGGTAGGACACATTAATTAAAAAAGGAAAAAAACATGATCAAAGACAAAAATTAACAAAATGTAAGATTTTTGGCTCTGTTTGTGTGTGCGTGAGTGTGTCTGAGTGTGTGTGCGTGTGTGTATGAGTGTGTTTATATTTTTTCTGGATTCCATTGAACCAGTAAGGATTCAGTACTGTTGTAGTCTTGAGAAAGAAGGCACGCTGACACTTTTAATGTTAATTCGTGTCCAGATAAGCCATAATATTGCAATAGTTCTGAATAATTTTATAGCGGGTTGCGGGTTCGATCCCCGCACAATACAAACATTTGTGTGCATGAACATGTCTGTGTGTATTGGTCTGGGTGTTTTCTATGTATATCATGTATGTATTTACAAACAAAAAGTATTTAAGTATTATAACCGTTGTCTGGCACCTATAACACAAGCTTTGAGTAGCTTACTTTGGGACTAGATGGCGATGTGTGGGAATGTCCAAATGATATTTAATGATATTTATTTATATATAGGGAAATAAGAAGTCACTGAACCTTTGAGCAAATACGGTCTTAGTATAAATAGGTGGCAGCTTGAAACGACGACCAATCAGTTTTCTGAAGAATTTTGTGATTGGTTTAGAGTATTTTTGACACTGACAGTGTCAGTCCGACCTTGCGAAATTTGTGGTCTTTTACGGATACGTCATTATGCATAAGTGCACGGTAACTCAATTGGTAGAGCGTTTGGCCCGGTTGGCCAGAAAGTTGCTGGTTCGAGTCCCGGCCGTGCGCAAATTTTTGGTATCTTATTTCATCTTTATGAATTTTGTGATTGGTTATGGTGCTATTCTTCAGATAAGTTAGTGACACTTAAACAAGAGAAAGCAAAATAAAATAGATTAATGTTAAAATATATAGGTCAAGTTCCAATCAACCTTGTATTATACAGTGAACAACAAGATAAGAATGACCTGAAGTGGAATTTTATATGATGTCATCTTTGATATTATAATATTCAGGGCCTGTTTCACAATCGCTTAGTGAGTTTTTTAAAAGTTAAATTAACCACAAAGTTTAAACTAGCGGACCCAGTGAACTTTGTTTCGATAAATTTTTTCATAAAAACATGTTTCAATGTGTAACGGTTCCCGTAGTTTTTTTCCTCAAATATTTTTTCCTCGAGTAAGAAGGCATGCATGCATGCAAGCAAGCAAGCAAGCAGGCATGCAAACAAGCAGCATGCATTAGGATTCCCTCGTTTTCGGCCCTGCAGGAATAGCAGCCTCGTCGGCCTTGCGTAACAAGGCGCAGGCCCCCCCCGAGCCGGAGCGGCTGAGGCTGGTCCAGTGACCAGCAAGCCGAAACTGCGTAGGTGACCCACAGCGGGCGGAGGCTGCTCTTCCTCCGCGCCTCCGGCTTTCGAATTACATTCTAGTATCGGGCTGACTAGTATATTTGACGACGGAACGCAGCCGCTTCTTTAAGAACGAAAACTAGTCCTCAAAACGGTTCTCGTTCGACGGAGGACGGGCAACGGATAGCGATGAACGAACGAGCGCGAAACTTAAACTTCCAAGCACACTTATGAAATTTCTCCGACATTCGTCTGTACGAGTGAATAGTTGCGCAGTTGCGTCTTTTGAATTTTAATGTTATTCTTTTGTAATAAAGGTTATTTTATTGTATCAAAAATCAGAACGAACGTTGACGTCGCAATGTTCTCATTTCGTTAAGACTGTATTTCAGTAGTCTTTAAGTACAAATTCGCGTACAACCATCCGAGGACTAGTTGTGCTACGAAGACGGTTTTAGAAAAATACGTAAAACAGTTCCATCGTCGCGAAACATAAAACGGTCTTTTGAAACGGTTCGTCTTAGTAACGCCCACTCGTACTGACTAGTACCACGGCAAGGAGACCACGACGAGTCGGGATTAACGTAGTTTACTTATAAAATTAATATTTAGTACATATTTATATCAATTATGCTTTAAATTTTCTATTAATAAAGTATATATTATTAGTTACAAAATCGTTAGGCAATACGGACTTTAGTGAAGTTAAATTCAATGTTTCTACAATTCTGCATATTGAAACTTACATGAAAATATAATTATAGGTAAAAAAATTGTAAACGAACTTTACTTCGATAAAATACATAATATATGAAAAGAAGTAACGATGAAGTAAGTTTGTAGATAATAAGCATTCGACCAAATGAAATTATGATGTAACATGATTCTAGAACATTCTGAATATCTTTTAGAAACATCTGCGACTCGTTTTATGGGGAATGAAAATCGTTGAAGAAAATTGCGATTAAGTGATGGGTTCCCTAAAATTGTGCAATATTTTCTCTTACGTTTTTTTTGGTATGAATAGATTTATGTAACAAAAAATAATTTACTTCGTGTAAACAGATTCAGAGAGAAAGACATTCAATTATAACACACGGCAAGTGAACTGATGATGACCGTATCTAAAATTTAGTTAATATAAAATGTAAATCCCTCATTGGCTGTGAGTCTTACATTTCTTTTATTTTATGGTATTATCATTTAAATCTGTGGATTTTGTAATATAAATAAAATACAATAAAAATAGATCCCCTTCCGAGGTGCGTGTCCCGAAAAGTTCCGAGATCTCTTGTCCGAGAGCGGTGCTATGTGTACGATGCTCAGCGCTTTGTATGTAGTTTGACTAATGCAATCATATAAATATGACTTGACCATAGAAGTTCTATCCTGTATCGGAATTGACTCATATAATTTTTGTTGCAACTATAGTTTGTTTTGTCTAATATGATCGCTGAGACGTTGTCATTTTGTCAATTTTAGTGATTTTTAATCAACCTATTTCATCCTACTGCTGGACAAAGGCCTCCCCCAACTCCTTCCATTGGTATCTGCCAGCAGCCAATGACACCCAATCTCCCTCAAAGCTGGTCAAGTCGTCACACCACCTCTTTTTAGGTCTACCTCTTCGTCGGTAGCCGTCTCGTGGTATCCATCGCGTGACAACTTGGGCTCACCTATCTGGATGCATTCTGCACTCACTGAAAAAAATAATTAACAAAACTAGTTAAGCTAATCGGGAAATAGTCAAACTTTGTTTACGAACAAATAAATTTAATTTACGTCTAAACAAACTGCTATTGTTGCATTTTACATAACCATTTTAGTTAATTCAGTTTGGTTCTCGGCTACCAAAGTTTTTATTAATTATTGTCAAACTCGGTTTCAGTACCTTGTAACTTAACTTTGCATTACTTTATTAACCAAACTTTAGGTTAAAATTTACCTAATGTTGGTCTACTATTTTTTTACATAGTAAAAACTTGTTTGCAACTAAATAGTTTAGTTGAAGATTGTTATGGAAAGTAACTACACATAAATTAAAAATCTCAACAATTTTGTAAGCGTTCACTAAATTTATGTAGCGTGTAACGAAAACTTGGAACTTTCCCGCCCGCAGTCAAGTCAATAGAAACTGATCTCTTCATCTTGCGAAATGCGAGTCATGGCGGCGAGTGTTGTTTGTGCTTCAAATGAATTATCTTAAACTCAACTATCTTGTTAAGCCGTTTACAAAAATGGACGTGCAGCCAGCAGACGAGGCAGCGGAGAAAACTATTTCCGATTATCTGCGGTCATGGGGCCTGGAAATATATATTACAAAGTTTTGGGTAAGTTTAACTCTTTTCTAAAATATAATTAGGTAACTAATTGAACTGAACCAACTATTTGAACTGCAATGTGATGTGGGTACTGAGAGGTACATACCTCAGTAGGAATAAGCTATATGACTGTATTGTTTGTGTGATGGACAACTTTACCAATAACATCTGCAATATGAATACCTAATTTTATGAATCTGTTTAAGTAATTTTTTTTATTGATATTTCAGAACGTTGCGTTGATTTGGAACCAATGCAAATGCTGTCAGAAGCTGACTTAAAAGAACGAGTCCCTATAATAGGACACAGGGCTAAGCTTTCCACTTCAATAAATTTTTTAAGAAATATTATGACAGACGCCTTTGAGACCACTGTAAGTAATACATAAAAATTCAGTTTTCTGATATATACATCATAATGAGCAATATAAAAAGGAAAATTCAAGTGTAAACAGTTTAAAAAATATTAACAAAAAAAAATGATAACACTTGAGCAATAAATATGACAACACTTTTTTTAATTTTATCTAAAACAATACTGATGACAATGATAAAAATTTAATGATTAAATATTTTATAGAGCTGCTTTCATAATTCTGTTTATTGTTGAACTGTG
Organism: Pyrausta purpuralis; assembly: GCA_963924145.1. NCBI lineage: Eukaryota > Metazoa > Arthropoda > Insecta > Lepidoptera > Crambidae > Pyrausta > Pyrausta purpuralis. The sequence continues at coordinate 4,833,505 of OZ001670.1, read as the reverse complement.
TACATTAGCGGGTGCACCTATTTGGGACTTTTTTTTCTTCAAAATTTTTGTTTTTTTTTCTATCCCAAACACTGCTCATCATTTGCATGTTCCATCTTCTAAATCTGACATTTTGTTTTTGTTCTTTTTTCTAGTATCATAGTACTCCGGACTCTAACAACTTAATGATTTATGCAATTGAAGACGTGCCAGTTGTAAAGAACCCTGTAGATCCGCCTGGAGAGCCGTTAACAAATGCTATAACCAGACCTAGACAAGGAGGAATGTGATTGTGTAAGTTGTTTGTGTTTAATGATAATCTTCATTATTTTAAAGATTCTGCACTAAAACATAAAAGTCATAATTTGATTTGGTACACTTTATAATATGAGAAGAACATGTCAATTAAACTGAGCTGACATTTGACTGCTACGAAATTGAAATTTATTCTGCTAAAATCTTTTTTACTGATTCTGAAACTTTGTATGGTTTTTTATTCTATTGTATTTATGTGTTTCACATAATATTTCAAATTATATTTTTGGTTTTTAAATAAAGGATTTTTTATTTTAAGTATAATTTGTTATTAAGTATTATGCTGTAAACCCAAGAAGGTTTTGGTTTTTTCACCGCAAACTATATAAAGAATAGAAGAAATCTGAACTAACTCAAAACTTTCCAGTCAAAGCAATATAATTGTATTAAAAGTTAATTGTTAATTAATATATAAGTAGGTGCATAATGTGATTAATTACATTGTTAATTAGATTAATAAATATAAAATAGTACAAATCAAGTTTTTGTTTTTATTAGTCTTAGTGTGTAGTTAAAATTATTATATGAAAAGTTTCAGCAAGATTTAGGTACGTGCCAATTAAACCTGCTTTATCTTCTTGTATATTCGTTCTGGTTTCAGGCTAAAAACCTATAAATAAATAACTTTTCGGTTAACAGTTGCTTAACTTTTGAGTAGTTAGTAAAGGTATAATTTCGTAGCGGACTCCACGTATCAGCAGTCGCTACACTATTGGTTTCTATGTATATATATAAAATACATAGTTTCCAGTAGTGTCACAACTGCTGATGCATGGAGTCCGCTACGAAATTATACCTTTACTAACTACTCAAAAGTTAAGCAACTGTTAACCGAAAAGTTCAGTTACAGTTTACATGAAAGAAATGTTGCAACTAAATTGAGAGTTAAGCTATTATTAATCAGTCAATTCAGTTACGAATAACAAAACAGTTTGGTTACGATGAATCAACCACTTCATAACCAATACCTGAAATAGTATGTGTAAAAACACCTAACCCGTAGTTATTTATAACAAAACAGTTTAATACGTAGTAACATTGCAAGTGGTCTATTTTTACACTACTGTTTTATTCATCATAACACAAATATTAAGTAATTTACCCAAACACTTTGGTTACTCTTAAATTATAAATTAATTAGATAGTAATCATTTTTGTTGAGCTATTGATAACTAAACTATTTTAACAAAACCGAGTTTGTCTACTAAGAACTATACTTATGTAGTCACTATTTTTTTGTAACAGGTAACACAATTGTTGGTTATTTATAACTAAAAACTTTTTTCAGTGCTCGTGCCCCGCCCACTCCCACTTCAGCTTTGCTGTCTTCTGACCCACGTCCGCTATTCCAGTCATGGTGCATATTGTCGTATTCCGGATCTTGTCGATCCTTTTAATACCCAGCACGCTCCTTTCCATCGCTCGTTGGCAAACCTTGAGTTTAGGTATTTAAAAAGTTGGACGATCCTTGGAAAACTAAGGGCATAGATGTCGGAACAAAAAAGCTCACAAACCTCCGCTTCGCTGATGATATCGTCCGTTTAACACATCGTCAGATCTTGCAATCATGCTCGAACAGTTGAGCGAGGCAAGCCTTGAGATTGGATTGACGATGAATAGGTCCAAAACTAAAGTCATGACCAACGCCGCCGAACATGACATAGTTATTAACGGGCAATTTATTCATGTTATACATTTTTTTTGTTGAAAACTAACCCTCTGATTAAGGAACCGCAGTGTTAAACTTGACGTGATGTTCATACATACATAAACTCTCTATAATTTGAGGTTGTTGTTATAGTGAATTCCGCTTATGAAGAGGAAAATCTAAAAACAAACGTTAGGTCATTTACTATTATAATAATTATAATTAGAAAGAGGAAAGACTCGATTATTTGTTTGATTATTTGCATACTTTTGGCTCTGAAACTACTGGACCGATTTGAAAAATTATTTCACCATTAGAATCCTGCATTCTCTGTGATGACAAAAGGTTATATTAAATTTTCAAAAAAGTTAGGGATCCGTATGAAAACTTAGATAATAACCGAAGGTGTGTAAGGAAAATCTTTATATCGCAACGCTGCCTAAACTATTGACAATAGAGCAAAGTGATGTACTTCAGTTTTATAGAGGACATCAATATCTACAATAAAGTCCGCGATACCATATGTCTTACTTTTACAGTTTTTACACAATAACCGTTTTTGTAGTTCAAATCTATTTTAATATTATAAAGCTAAAGAGTTTGTTTGTTTGAACGCGCTAATCTCAGGAACTACTGCTCCGATTTGAAAAAATATTTTTGGGTCGAATATCTTATTTATCGAGGAAAAGATTAGGTTATAAAACATCACACTGCTACGGGAGGGAGAGGGGGGGGAGGCAAACTCATAAAGCGCGGACGGTGCAGGAGGTGGACTAGTATTAATATAGTATAGAAGTAAGGATAAGCATTAATTAACACCAATAAAATAAAAATAAAATAAAGGAATGCAGGATCACACTGGAAGCAGACAGCTTGCAACCCTGACTTGCAACTGGTTCTGTAAAAACTTTGAGGGAAGCCTATTTTCAGCAGCGGACGTCTTTTGACCAATTAGAACATTATGATACAAGTGTGCTAAGTTGACCATTATATACAAGGCAATATTGTGTGCGCACGAGCGAAAGCGACTGCGCCATGCTAAAGCCGCGTATATTATGCATCAAATACATCAGCACGTAAATATCAACGAAAAAAATCTAAATACACAGATATCATGACGTATAAATGAAGCAAAGCATGAAAAGGAAAAAAACTGCATTCGATTAAATTTCTTCCGAATGCAAACTGCATGAGAATTGGGACCTTGATCTAAATGAAGCCAGACAAGACAACTATAGAAAGCCTAAGCTGACCAATAGAACATTCCACCAATGCTTTCCATTTTTTTCAGTAACCAGAGACACAGATTACCCGGTGGGCCTGACCACTCGGAACAAGAGACAAATTCAAGACGAAGATTGGGTTATAGGTAAGGAGATAAAGAATTCTTTTATTATATAATAATTAATTTTCTCCACCCACAATCATTTTAATACCATTCCGACTATATAAGTGACGTATATCACGAGTATCTCCGTGCTCGAAAGGCACGTTAAGCCGTTGGTTCCGGCTAATATCGGTTGATATTAGTCGTTAAGCCTAGTCAGAGGCTTTATGGGCAGCTTGATAACATCTGACTGCAGGGCTAGTCGCTTGCCTTGCAAACACCCCTCCACCAACCCGCATTGAGCCCGCGTGGTGGAGTATGGCTCAAACTACCTCATAGTTGAGGTGAGGCCTTTGCCCAGCAGTGGGACGTTACAGGCTAACTTGACTTTACATTTACAATCATTTTCCTAAGATACGACTGCTAGATAATGCCATAGTCCATTTTTTGTACAAATGTCAGTATTTTTAACCATATCCTGTATTTTCTCTGAGCAAACTATGAATTTTGACTTGTAGAGAATGCTTTTGGCATTAAGTTCGTCGTATGTAAATTTATTTATGTCCGTAAGTTTTAAATTTCCAAAATAAAAACCTATTTGGATCTTAAATTGGTATGAAGTCCGAATAATCAATATAAGATTGTTTGGCGAAACTATACAGGAACCAAACAAACGCAAACCCACCAAATATATTTTGGTGGGCACGTGGTGGCTAGCCATAGTAATAAATAGACAGGCCAAAATTTTAATTGTCTTTTTTTTATTTGTCCCATTTTAAAGTCGTTCAATTAATTCTGCTCGTTGTATCAAACCATTTTAAGGTTTTGCGCATTAACGTTACACTTTATTATATTTTTATATGAGACTTTTTTTTTCAGAGGTTCCAAATACAGATCCTGTTACATCCAGACCTACCAGCAGGACTCCCCGAGTGTTGCCAACTAATCCTCCAGGCAAGTGTTTATAATTTATTTTAGAGGGCGAAATATTTTTATACTTACTTAACACGTTTATGTACGCATACCACAATAGTCATCGTTTGTGCATACAAAGTTTGAGGACGTCCACACTCGTATTGCCGTATAGCAAACAAAATATTGCCTATTGCTTGTCGCTAACGTCCGTAGACGTTGACTGGCAGTACAACCGAACACGACGTTTGACGACGTTGTTCATGTGTGTGTGTGGGTATTTCTCTATGCGTGTGTGAATAATGTTTAAGTAACAAAAAAATAATATATTTTAGCGCTAGAACTTTGAAAATTGGACACGATGCGGCGCAATGACGTAGCTACCTGAAGATTATACAGAGATTCGACGTCGCCAGCCGTTGTGCTTTGAAATAAATAAAAACATAGGACGTGGTTGCATAGTCTAACCACATCACGAAGATCATTTTTGGACGTTCTATAACGTTGTTAGAACGAAAGTGTTAACTCGGAGTAATGCCATATCTTTGGTTTTATTCTTAGCTAAGCAGATATTTGATGTCAATGGCATCCGATGTCAGGTGTGGATGAGGTCTAGGGTAGTGCATATCTGCTTAGTAGCAGCCTCTTCGCTCTTACCTTAAGGCGCTTCCCGGATTTTTAACGCGCACACTAGTGCCACTTTACTAGAAAAATCATAACTCGGTTAGTAAAAGACCAATCAAAAATCTGGTAGACACGATTGTAGCTCTGGTTATGTGGTTTAGGTACAATGTTTAAGTTCAATAAAACAGAGTTATCTGCAGTTACAGTTAGAAAAATTGCCAAAAGTGGCCATATTTAGCAGTTTTTCTATCTCTAACTACAATAAACTACTTTAGAAACAATTTAAACGTACTAAATAAACTATTAAACTTGTACTACAATCGTGTCTACCAGATTTTTGATTGGTCTTTTATTTAACGAGTTATGATTTTTCTACTTAAGTGGCGCTAGTGTGCGCGTTAAAAATCCGAGTAGCCCCTTAAAGAGGCGTAGGTCATATTCCTTAGGAAAAATTTCAGTAGGCAGCGAATTCCATTCCCTCTACACGCATTAAAGAAGTGTCAGCTAATCGCTTGGTGCGAGCAGTTAGAATGTCAACGACATAGGGGTGGCACGCTAGCCTAAGTCTGCAGGTGAGTCTGAAGCAAAAGTTTTTACATAGGCGTAGACTACGCTGAGACAAAATTTGTGTTTTCATGTATTTTCTACGTAAGTTACAGTTAGAAAAATTGCCAAAAGTGGCCATATTTAGCAGTTTTTCTAACTCTAACTACAATAAACTACTTTAGAAACAATTTAAACGTACTAAATAAACTATAGAACCTGTACTACAATCGTGTCTACCGATTTTTGATTGGTCTTTTATTTAACGAGTTATGATTTTTCTACTAAAGTGGCGCTAGTGTGCGCGTTAAAAATCCGGGTAGCTCCTTAAAGAGGCGTAGGTCATATTCCTTAGGAAAAAATTCAGTAGGCATCATCTTTTATAATGCGCACAGCCAAAGAGTGGAACTCTTTGCCTGCATCGGTGTTTCCAAGAGAATATAACCCGAAAACTTTTCAAAACAGAGTGAACAGGCTTCTTCTGGGTGAGCTCGCTCCATCGTCGACTCTGTCTAAGCCCAATTAGGTGTAGGCTAGAGTCAAGAGCAAACCCATTTTGAATAATAAAAAAAAAGGCAGCACATTCCATTCCCTGGCTACACGCATTAAAGAAGTGACAGTAAATCGCTTGGTGCAAACGGATGGAATGTCTACAACATAGGGGTGGCACGCTTGCCTACGTCTGCAGGTGTGGTCTGAAGCAAAATTTTTGACATTTCGCTTAAACAACGCTGAGACAACATTTTTGTTTTCATTTATTTATTTATTTAAAAACTTCATGCACACAATTTAAATTGGTACATATTGCGGAATTAATGCCAAAAGCATTCTCTATCAGTCAACCATAGGTCAGGACAGAGAAAAATATATGTATATACAGACGGTGCAAGTAAAGTTATAGAGGCAAGAAAAGAGAAGAGAATAGCGATAGAGATAACTATCATTTAATGTATTTATTGCTTACAAAAACAATTAAGTAAAAAAAAACATTGTTTTTTTAAGATTTATTAAGGATTTATAGCTGCGTAAGTAACAATGATATTTGACGAAACGGAAAATCAGAAAATTTTAATTGTCGACGCGAAATGTCAAAAATGTTGCTTCAGTTGGTTTAGAATGCTTATAACACTTACAGCACAGTGTAATATTTTATATTCATAAAGATGAACTAAGAAACCAAAAATTTGCGCACGGGCGGGCCTTGATCCAGCAACTTCTTGGCTAACCGGACCAAACGCTCTACCAATTGAGCTTGCGTGCTGTCTATCCAACTTTGCGTTTGTAGTTTCGTATGGATGGATACGTTATTACGTGTGACGTTAAAAGCGCCATCTAGTTACGTTGCTTCAATACCGTTACCATGAGTTTACAACTGTTTTACTCGCCAGCGACGATGTAACTTTTTGTATGGAAAGTTAGTTCTGCAAGTGACCGCTAGAGGCGCTGTGCAATTTTCCATTGACTTTTTTACGTCGTCGCTAGCGAGTAAAACAGTCGTGAACTCATGTAACAATAAAGTCATAAAAGTCATTTATTTATGCAAATAGGCCCTCTGGGGGCACTATTACACGTCCCAATATAAACCCTACCACAGCTTCGGGACAATTGTGGGCTAGTGCTGAGAAGAAGCTGCGCAACAAACTCAGTCACTATTGTCAATGCCTCTTTTCAAAAGGTTTACAATGTTTGTAGTGATCATGCAAGTCCATACATTATTATCATTTAAATTATCATCTACTTTATAATACCCTTTCGTTATAAGGGTTTCTTTAATAATAGTTTTAAATTTATTAACCGGTAAGTTAATAATGTGTTCTGGTAGTTTATTGAAATTTTTTATACCTTTCCCCATGAAAGAATTACCAACCTTTCGAAGCCTAAATTGTGGAATAGCAAGCTTATCCTTATTTCTAGTATTATATTTGTGTATGTCACTATTTTTCGTGAATAAATGTATTTTTTTCCGTACATACATTTAATTTTCGTAAATATACTGAGAGGCTAGAGTTAATATTCTAAAAATAAAAATAAAATAAATATCCTTTGGACATTCCCACACATCGCCATCTAGTCCCAAAGTAAGCTACTCAAAGCTTGTGTTATGGGTGCCAGACAACGGATATAATACTTAAATACTTTTTATATATTTTATACTTAAATTCTAATTTCTTTAAACACCTCTCGTAAGGAATGCGATAACGGTACGTCCCACTATGATGAAACGGAGCTGGGGCATATAATAGATTTTATTAAACATTGACAATTTTATTTTTCATCGTTCACAGTTCAAACTACACCTCGACAGCAAACTGCTAATTCGGGATCGAGTACGAATGGTGAGTATTTTAGTACTAACTAAATACATAATGTTGTTTTAGTATGTAGCTGCCAAAATCGTAATAGGTTAAAACATTCAGTCAATGAATGTATATCTTTTAATACCTAACTCCGTCAATAACATGGAAACAGAGCAAAATGATTGGCATTGGGGCGTTTCGCACCGCATTTTTTCGGACCGTGGCATGGTGCGAATCGCCCAAATGCTGTTTCAAAATGGGGTCATTTGCACTCAGTGGTTTAGCGATGCATATCGCCTACTTGGCCATTTCGCCCCGCGGTCAGATATCTCATGGTGGGTAACGCCCCCATACCCATTAATAATATTTCTATTAACGATCAGCCAGACGACAGCTTTTATTAAAGCTGATAGTTTGTTTATTTTTAATAATACTTTGGCGCAACTGTGATAGGAAGGCAAAGGGAAGCGCTTCCTACCGACCGGGTGTTATGGCCGGGGACCAAGGTTCTATCTTCACCGTCTTGGTTTATTCATATGTAGTTAGTCCGCTTAAAATCTCTAATATCGCGGTTCAGTATCCATACTTCGACTTTAGCGCCATCTAGTCGCGTCGAGCCGAGTCAGCATGTTGCGAGGAAATATAGTGACAGTGGCTGATCATAGATGTCGCTATAATGCTATCATTAAATATATTTAATTCAGTCTTTTTTTATTTACGATAGTCTTTTATAGAATGATGAATGGCCGCTTGCAAACGATCGATGTAGAAAACTTTGGGGGAGGTCTATGTTCAGCAGTAGACGTCATTTGGCTGATAATGATGATGATGAAAATAATTTATTGTTTTGGAATCGGATTGCTTTAAACCTTTTTTGTAAAATGCCTTAGAGAAAAGAACTTCTATAAAGTTTACATTTTTAAACAAGAATTGATAAAATCTGTAGGGTCCACAATTAATTATAGTTGCATGCCTGATTAATGGTTAAACATGCGTGCTATATTTTGAATGTTTATCTCATATGAATAAATACACAGTCTGGCCATATATACTGTTAAAGTCTATCAATCAATCAAATCATTTATTGCATGTCACATTACATAAGATGGTATAAAAGTTTTAAAGGTATGTACTTGTAGGTGTATGGTCTATTGGGCAAAGCCTGTTGACGAAGCTTAAGACGGAGGACGGCAGTGTAGCGTCGACGAAAGCAGAGGTTTTGAGGGAGATCGAAAGGTTCTATGGGCAGTTGTACACCTCAGTTGCCAAACCCGTTGATAGCTCGGCCAGAGACCCACGAGCTATCCTGACCCGACACTACACCGAAGACATCCCTGACATCAGCCTCTACGAGATTAGGATGGCCCTTAAATAGCTCAAGAGGACGGAATCACAGCAGTGCTTCTGAAGGCGGGTGGTACACCGGTACTTAAAGTTCTTCAGAGACTCTTTAATTCCGTGCTGCTGGAGGGCATCACACCCGAGGCGTGGAACAGGAGTGTGGTGGTGTTGTTCTTCAAAAAAGGAGACAAAACCTTATTGAAGAACTATAGACCCATCTCACTCCTGAGCCATGTCTACAAGCTGTTTTCAAGGGTCATCACGAATCGTCTCGCACGTAGGTTTGATGACTTCCAGCCTCCCGAACAAGCCGGTTTCCGAAAAGGCTATAGTACCATAGTACATCCATACGCTTAGGCAAATCATACAGAAGTCAGAGGAGTATAATATCCCGCTTAGCGTTTGTGGACTATGAGAAGGCCTTTGATTCGATCGAAACTTGGGCGGTGCTTCAGTCTCTGCAGCGGTGCCACATAGACTATAGGTATATAGAGGTGTTAAAGTGACCTTTACATATAGCGCGAAGAACTGATGGCCGTTGGGGCAGGAAAGTTCTATATTGGAGACCCTTCGACCAAAGACGCAGCGTGGGACATCCACAAACAAGATGGACAGACGACCTTAAAAAGATCACAGGATCAAACTGGATGCAGACCGCTAGTGATCGGTCGCTGTTGAAAGCCGTGGGGGAGGCCTATGTTCAGCAGTGGACGTCCTTTGGCTAAGAATGATGATGATGATGATGATTTATATTTATATATAAAACTAACACACTGTCTTTTGACTTATGGTCCTATGTCCCCTAGATGGGGCAGAGGGCGTCCACAACAGTCCTCCATCGCGTTCGATTTTGAGCTTCGCGCTTCATTTCACTCCACGTCTTGCCTATTCTTTTCGCCTCGTCTGCTACAGTGCGCCGCCAAGTTTGTTTGGGGCGACCACGTTTGCGCCTCCCTTGGGGGTTCCAGTCCAGAGCCTGCCTGGGGATGTGATCCGGGTCCCTTCGGAGAGTGTGGCCAATCCAATTCCACTTGCGGCGCTTGATCTGCTGGTCGATCGGGATTTCGTGGCAGCGTTCCAACAGTTCGACGTTGGAAATTTTTTCGGGCCAGTATATACCGAGGATTCGGCGAAGACAACGGTTGACAAAGACCTGGAGCTGCTGCGAGATGACTTTGGTGATCTTCCACGTTTCGCATCCATAAAGCAGTACGGATTTGACATTTGACGCGAAGATCTTGGTTTTAACCCTTCGAGTCAATTTCCGGGACTGCCACACGGGCCGAAGTTGTGCGAAGGTAGCTCTGGCCTTGGAAATGCGTGAAGTGATGTCCTCTTCGGTACCTCCAGTTTCTGACACGACGCTCCCGAGGTAAGTAAAGTTGTAGTAAGTATTTATGGCAAGACTAGGTATAATAAACGTTTTCATTTCATTTTGGTTGCACCACCTAACTCTCACAAAATTTTCTGTAATGTTCTTATTTTCATTTTTTTTTCTAAATTTTGTTTTCAGCAGACGCAAACCGCTTCTTCATACAATACAACAATGTTCCTATGGGCGCTGAGAGGGTAGGCAACAGACTGTTTGTGACCATCCCAAGAAGGCGCTATGGTAAAAACATATTTATACATAAATCTTTCATTCACAATTAAATATTAAAAGAAAACCGACGCATAAAGAATTATAATTCAGTCGCCCAGATAATTCTAATTTCAATTTTAAAAAGTCGCTCGTTTTGGAAACGCGCGACTGCAGCGCGACTCACGGAATAAACAAATTTAATTTGGCACCGATACAGTCGCGCGTTAGTTTCGCAGAAGCGCGACTGCATCGATGCTAGCGTACGTTAGGATCGCGACTGTATCGTTGCTTATAGTAACGCAAGTGTGTAAAGGTTGACAATTTGCGACTGCATCGATGCTGCATTGCGACTGCATCGCTTCTTAAGGTCGCAGTGTTCAAAGGGTCTAACTTAAATATTTAGTTCTTATATCCTCCCATTACCACCAAAAAAACATCAACATCGGCCGATCCGTTTATGTATTGCGATTCTAGAGACAGACTGATGATGATGATGTTTCACGTACACTGCACACTCTTCTTTGTTTCGGTAAAATACATTTAAATGCCATGCATATTCAATAGTTGACAACCTCCGTGGTGTAGTGGCTAAGCATGCTGGGTTTCAAGGCATCGTCGCTCCGAGGTCCCGGGTTCGATTCCCGGTCAGGTCAATGTAGAAATCATAATTTTCTATATTGTCCCGGTTCTGGGTGTTGTGGTACCACCGTTGTGTCTGATTTCCATAACACAAGTGCATTATCTACTTACTTTGGAATCCAATATTTATCTATTTAATAATAATTACAATTTATTTTATCCGTAACTAAACTCATCTGTCCTATTCATCAGTTACTCACATCTCACTCAATTCTCCCCAGGCATACCTTCAACCCTGAATTACATAGACCTGCAAGCTACTCAAGGTATACGGTCTCCAGCTCTGAAGCCGTACCCTGACATTCGTCAAGCACAGTCTGTCACCTCCGTGTACAGGACCCGCGCCGACTCCTGTGGGAGATTGTGGATGGTGGACACAGGAAGATTGGAATTATCTGGTAAGATGTTAGGCTTGAGTTCTTATTTTTTATTTTTATTATAATTTATTTCAGACAACAAAGGCCCATGCAATAGATACCTTAAAGACTTACATACATATAATAATATTAAAAAATGAAAACAAATGAAACACTATTTTGCCGGCGTAGTGTTGCGCATCTTGATGTCCGGTAACCGACGAAACAAAACACCCTTCGGCCAAAATTCTGCTTTCATGAAGCTCGACAGCTCTTCGGTCGGAACCCTCACCACATACGAATTAATTATACAAAAGCTCAAATGGCGCGCGGTCAAAATGCATGGAACAGCATTTTTTTTCTCGATTTCACTATTGCTCCTGTAGTAAAGGTTGTTCATATTCATCAGTGGAGTCTCCACACAAAATTTGGTCACTGATTAAAATTTCACCCTGTATAATTACATTAATTGAAAACAAAACCAACAATTTTGCGAACGAGCTGGACTTGAACCAGCACTTTCTGGCTTCTCATTTCATCTTTATGAACTATAAACATAATTAATTATACATACATATAAACCAATGTGAAGTGAAAGAAATTTACCGAGAAACCAGAGAAAAGGAGAATTATTTTGAAGAGAGAAGAGAGTGTTAGTGTTTTCCTTTCATATTTTATCATATTTATTACCATTATTCTCTCTTCACATCACAGGCACCCAGATCCAGGTCCAGACACCGTCCATCCTGATCTACGACCTCAGCACCGACCGTCTGATTCGTAAATACACGTTGAAGCCTTCAGATTTGCCGCAAGAAGACACTCCTACTGGTGATGACAAAGCTTTATAAAATGCTGTGAAATTCCTACATTTGTTTTCCACAATGATATTTTACAACGTGTAACATTAAATGCGCAATATAAGTTAGATTGAAATAACGAGCAGAATAAATTAAACCACATTATAATGTGGTTCACATATTTCAAAAAATCTTCGTTAAAATGTTGCCCTGTCTATTTATTTATAAGACAAGCAATCACGTGCTCAAACTCGCCAAAATACGTAAACAAGCAATAGTTAGTTCTTTGTGGGCGTAGATAGTAATATTAATAATGTCAGGGCGGCGCAGCGACCCGGTGATAAGTATCACATAACATAACTGCCTACTGACTCTTCTCTCCACGACAGAGCGTCGTCCGCAGAGCAAGAAATGATCAGAAGAGGCAGTTAAACTTAAACACCACATAAAACCTTCAAAATTTTTAATTACTTTTTCTTTTCAGAATTTCGTCACTTGAATTAAAAATTATTTGAGGTGTCTGAGGTTTTGCGCATTAAACATTAGATGTTGTATAATGCATTAAGTTCTTGTGTCAAAAGGCAGAAATCGGTCAATTAATAATTAAATCCATTTCATTAAATGGACTAAGGTAGCATTTCTCAAATCAATTTAATTAATGGTTCGGTTATAGGCAAAATATTTGAACTATGATATATCAGTTGTTTTCTCTAAGACAGCGAAAGAGTCGGGTGCAACAGTTGGGTGTTTGTTAGATATGACTACAGTGACTTTATAGAGATCTAAACGCAATTCAATGCGTAAGCAATTTTTTTTTCCTTGGCGTTAGGTTATCAACATCATAAATATCATCAGAAAGATTTTGCCATAAACTGAGTTTTACAGACCTCAGAGGAGTTCAACACATACGGTATGATCTGTCAAACGTATGCCATTTTGCCGTTTGACAGATCATACCCAACATTTTGAATTGTCTAATGAATAATGATAATGATGGTCACTGAGTTTTAACTTTATTTTTCAGGTCTAGCCTCCATAACAGTGGACATCACAAACAACGATTGCAACAGGGCATACGCCTACCTCCCTGACCTTACGAGCTTTGGTCTCATTGTCTACTCGTTTGAGGAGAATGACAGTTGGAGACATGAGCACAACTACTTCTCTTTCAATCCTCTACATGGTTCTCTGAATATTGCTGGTAAGGTCATTTACAACTTTATTGCTTTGGCATAAGAGCAAGTTTTGGTTACATACATATCTACTTCAGTAGAAGTAATAACTACTTATCTTTTAATACTCTACATGGGTCTTCGAAACATCGCTGATGAGATTATTTGCGACTTTACTGCTTCGGCGTAAGATATTATTTCGTTGCAATAGTTCTGGCCTTAGCGTCTGCTCGTTAACAAATAATACTTGCAACGGTTAGCAGACCGCAAACACGAGTATATGCTATACAAAACTATAAAAGTGGCTTTTGTTAAACTGGCTCTTGATTTTTATTAGTTACTTTAATTCATTATGTTATTCTGTATTACGTTTTTCTATAAATAAAATAAATCACAGCTTTGCATCTGACCCCACAAAACTATCATCCACGTAACCAAAAATCATTACCCTAACCCACAGATCAGCAATTCTCCTGGAGGGATGGAATCTTTAGCATCACGTTGCTACCAGGAACTGGCAACTGTAAGAGAGCATACTTTCATTCCATGATCGGTACTGACGAGTTCGGAGTAAGCACGTGCTTACTGCAGAATAGGACGGCAATGAACGCCCGGAACTACCACTTGCAGTACTATGTAAGGATTTTTTTAACACTTATTTTATTTTATCCGTGTAGCCAATGGTGTGGCAAAAGTTTTAATTAGTATTTAAGTTTCAATAAAAGAAATGTCACCATAACATTTTCATATAAAATATAAATTACTTGCACTGTAAAAAAAGTAATCAGATCGCATGTTAAAAACGAGCTTCTTACACTTCACGCCTTAAATCTCCACGACCTAACTACACTTTGATCTAAATTGCTTGACCACTTCAATTAATCTAAATTGCTTGAACACATCGTGCAGCGCCATCTCTTATTCATAAACCAAACTTTCAGGTGGTAGGAAACCGTGGCGATGGCACACAATCAACAATGCACGACTATCACCCAGGCACTAAAACGATATTCTTCGCCGAAATTGGAAGAGATGCTGTGTCATGTTATAACACTGGTAGTGGTCTGCTGATGTCTACCAATATTGCCATTATAGCGAGGGAAAGACGCGCTCTGTGCTACCCATCTGGTGAGTTCGTAATACAGTTCTATCGGTGCCAAATGAAATCTCTTCATTGTAGTCATGTAATTTAGCCGATTTCAACTACGGTGGCCAGTCACAATGATTAACCGACTGCGCGGGACATATTATAGTGCACAAGTGTGTGCGCAACGCATGTGCCTTTCACTCTCATAGCCCAATGGTACAACAATCTGACACGACCGGGGAGAGATCAGGCGCAGGACCAACGGCTTTACGTGCTTTTCCGAGGCACGGGGGTGAAATACCGCCAACTTCCAAACTCCGGGCTGCCCTAAGAATTCCTGAATAGAAAACCTCAGGTGTTTATTTTTGGTCCGACCCGGGGATCGAACCCGGGATCACTGGCGCAGCCGTCGCTTTAAAGTGCGACCCTTATACCGCCGCGCCACCGAGACAGGTAACTGTTCATTATGTAAGTCGCGATGCAGTACTGCGTTTTCGAAATGCGCGACTGCTTCGATGCTAAAAGTCGTAGTGTTTAAGAGGTGTTTCGGCCTTCCCACACGTGCCACAACCAAAACCACACCGCGTGGCGTATATTTTGTATTAAAAATATTTGACGACTCGTCTGGTGTAGTGGTCGAGAAATCGCCTACTTCGCAGCGGGTTGCAGGTTCGATCCCCGCACAGTACAAACATTTGTGTGCATGAACATGTCTGTTTGTATTGGTCTGGGTGTTTTCTATGTATATCATGTATGTATTTACAAACAAAAAGTATTTAAGTATTATATCCGTTGTGTGGCACCCATAACACAAGCTTTGAGCAGCTTACTTTGAGGCTAGATGGCGATGTGTGGGAATGTCCAAAGGATATTATTATTAAAAAAAATATACTAGGACCATTTACAAGTGCCACATTTTGCACTCCTTATCGACTACTTGTGTGATACCGACGACATACATTACACGACATCGTAACTAAAATGCAACCACCAACGACACCGAGAACTAATTTGACGACCTCTGTGGTGTAGTGGCTATGTACACTGGGTTTCAAGGCGATCCCAGATTCGATTCCTGGTCGGGTCAATATAGAAATAAATATATATATTTGGTCTCGGGTCTGGGTGTTGTGGTGCCACAGATGTGTCTGATTTCCTTATCACAATTACTTTGCGATTCGAAGTGGAAGTGTAAAGCAATCGTATTGATTTGACAGTTCAAACGTACAGTATGATCTGTCTAACGTATGACGTTCTGCCGTTTTACAGTTCATACCGTATGTTTTGAGCTGTCAAATGAATACGATTGCTTTAGGTACACAATTCCACTTGAGAGCAATTTATGTGATTGGTGTCCAAAATCTCTAATCTAATATATAAAATTCTCGTGTCACAGTTTTCGTTGTCATATTCCTCCGAAACGGCTTGATCGATTTTGATGATTTTTTTTGCGCTTATTTGGTATCTGGGTGAGGCCGTAGATTTTGCCACAAATAGCGCAAAGGTGTCGCAAAAAATTCTACGAGTCCGTCGCGCAGAGTAACGCAAAATGGTAAAGCAAAATTGTTAAGGAGTGCATACAAGATATGTAATTATCACATAACTTTTAATATCTTTAGGTGAACCCATAAGTACTAACTTACTTTTAACATTTGTTAGGAAAATGCTACAAAATAAAACACACTTTTACAAGGTAAATATGACAAATGACAAATTTTACTCTTGTCTGTAACAAAAAACTAAGAGTTCTATTTCTAGAAACACAATTTATTTATAGGAACAAAAATCAAAATTTCAAAAAAAACAAGTCATAAAAAGATCAGTAATGGAATTATAAAGAGTATTTAACCAACAAAAAACTCTTCGAAGACAGAAACATAATTTCTAAGCTTTGATTTACTATCACAACCGCAATAGGAATGAAAGTTTACCAAACATGAATTATGTTCAACTGTATATTTTAATATAGTTTGTTACTGTACGTTGAAATAACTGAAATCGATATCGAACATAATTTGATCCCGTCGGGAAATATTTGGTTGGGGTAACACTTTAACACGTCATAGAAGTGCATTTCACATACCTCCTCAACCTTTGGGTACGTAAAGACTAACCCTTTACTACCTTTCAAGTTTTTCACTTTCCTTACAAACTTCACAGTAGAGATTTTATCTTTTATCCATAAAACAAGTCCTACAAAGTGCTTCAACTTTTTTTTGTAGAAAATTTTGCCACGATCCAGTCATCTTTTTTAAAAATATCATTATCGCCTGTAAAGTACTCAACATCGCTTAACCCAAACGGTATGGCTGGCTCGAAGTTTTCCTTTTTTACCTTGTTCTTCTAAACATGTCGTTATGAAATCATCAAATTTTTCACATTCAGAATTATCTGTGTCGGCTAGACTCAGAATATCGGAATTTTCTGAGCTGGATTCAATAAATGTTCTTATCTTCTTCTTCTTTACAGTTTTCAAACTAACTTTTGAATTTTCTTTTGTATCAATATGAATTTTCCTTTTTTTTCACCATTGTTTTTTTTCTTAGTTTAATTTTTCCGTGTTCTTTTACTGTCTGCTTGTTAATAAAATTACACAACAAAGTAGACATCTTACTGAAATTAATTACTTATTATATTATACCATCAAGACACAAGGACCACTTGTAAGGATATTTTGTAAGTTTAAAATAAAATAAATAAATAAAAAGGCAAAAAAAAGAGCTTTTCATACACGACATTCATACCTTTCTCAACTTTTCAGTGTCTGTCATAATAGACAGTCCAAAACTGGAAGAGTTTTTAAGCTGGAGCAATGCAAGCTAAAAAAAACCTGCAAGCCTATGTGTGTAAACTCCTTTATTTGGTAGCGTAAAAAAAGTAGCGCAAATTCTACGCCTCTGGTATCGCAAAGTGGCAAAAAGTCATTTTTGCGCAACTGTCGCGCAAACAAAATCCATTATAACTTGATAAATAAGCTATTTTTTAATGTAAATTAAGCCTTGAAAGATGTCAAACATTTTATTAAATCATGCGCAACAACAAGTATAGATATATATCAAAAACTTAAATTGATATATCAAAAAACACTCTCCGCAAAAAATATGACACTTCCTTCTTTCAAACAATGTTGATGTCGGACTGACAAAAATATGGCCGCTGACAGCGTACTGACCATACACAAAGATTCTTCGCTGCTGCCACTACTCAGACTTGAATACTGCTACTTTTTAAACACAACGGAATGGGCAGATATAAGTTGCGCAATACAAAGTAGCGCAAAGAACGGATTTTAACGTTTTTCGAAAACGAGTGTAAATTCATGATCTTCCTTAGGATATACGAAACGATTTTTAAAACGTGGCTAGCTAACTACTATTGTTTAGCGTCACAGCAAACAGACTGTCAAAAAGAGTTATATTTTTGATTTTACTGATGCTCAAAGTGCACCTCTACCGGAACGGATAAGCGTATTTTACGAAAAAATCATCGCTTTTTGCAGCAAAATGTTTAATAAATTTCCAAGGGTTTGAAGTTATTCAAATATATTTATTAATCGCGTTTCACCATTTGTGAAGAAATACGATGCTGTTATTGAAAAACATATACATACAATACTTTTTTTTAAAAATGAAGCGGAGAGTTATGTTATAGCTAATGTGGCAAAATCTACGGCCTCACCCATCTATGAGAATCGGCCAACATCTATTTTTCATCCCCCTAAATATTAGGGGTAGTCCACCCCTAAATTTTATTTTTTAGACAAAATTTTTAATTTCTATTTTTTTATGATACAACATACAAAAATGCATACAATCCTTAATTTTCACCCTTCTACAATCAACCCTTATTTTTTAATACCCATTTTAGTAATTTAAGGGCGAAACAAAATTCGCTGGGAACTTTAAAATTACGGGGCTCGGCGGGACGGGGCCGGGACGGGACGGTGCTAGGAGCTCAGCAAAGTTCGCTGGGTCCGCTAGTTTATTTATAAATCTTTGTGGTTTCAGATCTTCACGTGACTGACGACGAGCTTTGGGTGATGGTCAATTCCCTACCCCGGTTTGGATACGCGAGATTAGATATAAACAGCTACAACTTCTACGTTTACAGGTGAGTTTACATAGAGGTTTCTAAAACTATTTTCTTTGAAAGTCTAAACTTTGATAAAAAACGCTTCCAAAGCGGTCCTCCCCCCCCCCCCCCCCTTAACAAACACTTTCAACGAAAATTGGTTTGGTCGGGATCGAACTAGTAGTTTTCGAGATATAGCACATTTTTAACAACCGCAAACATAACTTTGTTCAGTTGAAATTTATAAAATTACATTGCTTTAAATTTCCGGCGCAGGCAACTAACAACACGAACCGTCACCGCGTTTAGTATTAGTTCATTAATTCAAAAAATGTTTTTTATTTCTAAAGTGGCATCTCCTGAGGATGCCACGTGTAGTGGCGAAACGCGTCGAGGTATTTTGCACGTTGGTGTTGGGTACTAATAATTGCATCAGCTGTGCCGCATGCGTTAGCGGAAATTTAAAGCAAAATAATTTTATAAATTTCAACTTAATAATGAATTTCCGCATAGTAACGCCTGATTCCATTAATAACTTTGTTTTTCATACAATCTAATTCACATGCAAAAAAGTGCTGTACCTACAAGTGCATGTAAATTGCGGGAAATGTACTGCCGCTAAGAATTGAATAGTAAGTTTGTAACTCATGTAGGTACCTGAAGTTTTCATAATCAAAAGTTATAACAGATCGTAATAATCTTATAATGAATATTGATATTAAGATAGCTATACCTAGGATTACAATGAACACTAGGCGCTAAGCAATGCATTGTAAGTAATTATTATTTTGAAGTGAAAACTTCTTTAGCGGCGTTGAGCACTTTTGTGGGATGGGGGAAAAATGTGAAACTCGCGTCAGGACACGTGGGCTGATCGAAAAACCGTAAGACGGTTGGCGAAATTATGGATGTAAGTTGATTTTTCTGAGAGATAAACTTTTTAATGTAATTTAATATAATATAAATTGTAATGTTTGTGGACGATAGCGCAATAAATAAATATTGTATTCTATAAAAATATTATATTATTATTATTGTATTATTATTATTGTATTATTATTATTATTATTATTGTATTCTATCATAAAAATGATAGTACTTTTATATTGATAATAACTATTCCAAAAAATCAAAAATGCACAACATTGATATTCAAGTTTTCACTTCTGCCGGCACTCCCGGAGTGCTTTCAAAGTTTTTTTTTTAATAAAGAACATTTCAAAATCAAAAATCTTCATACAATCACTATGAAAAACAAAGTTACATTTGCTGTCAACCAAATACTGTGGTATTTTACTAAGTGAAAGTATGTGAATTCCCTAATTCAGTTAACGTTGGCACGGAACCCTCAGTGCGCGAGTCCGACTCGCACTCGGCCGATTTTTTTAATTAAGTATGACTTATTCTTAATACGACTACCTTTTTTTCAGTGCCAAGGTGAACGATGTCATAGCAAACACGATTTGCACGGGCTCATTGAGGAACAGAGGCGGATTCGGTAATGATACTGACACAAATGATTTAAATATGTGAAATTTAAACTTAATGAATTAGATAAAATGAGAAGCCAAAAAAAAATATGAGATGTTTTTCATACAACTTTTGCGCAATGAAAATTTGGATTTGTGCTTTATTATTGTAGAATGTATTCAAAATAAATAACAATATTGTCGTGGTTAAAATGCGATAAACAAATCAGTGAAAAATGTGTCTTGAATTATATGGATGATGAAATAAAATTAATTAATTGTAATAAACAAATAAATCATGTTTCTCTTTTTATTTTAAAACCGTTTCCATCACACTTTTTCTATAAACAAAATTGGACATAAACTAGTACCTTTACTAAAAGAACGAGTTATATTTAAATTCATAATTATTAAACATCATTAAGAATTAAGTTGGTATTGCAGTGACTTACCAAGGACCTAATGGGACGTACTTGGCTACTGTACTGTGACCATGAGTTTACACGATAGCGACGACGGTTATACTCGCTAGCGACGACGTCAATTTTTGTATGGAAAATTTTAGTTCTGTCAGTGACCGCTAGAGGCGCTGTGCAATTTTCCATAGACTTTTCTTACGTCGTCGCTAGCGAGTAAAACCGTCGTAAACTCGCACACGCACGCAATGACGTATCCATAAGAAACCACAGATTTCGCATGGTCGGACTGACAGCACGGTAGCTCAGTTGGTAGAGCGTTAGGCCCGGTTAGCCAGAAACTTGCTGGTTCGAGTCCTGCCCGTGCGCAAATTTTTGGTTACTTATTTCATCTTTATGACTGAAAATTCTTTCATTCAGCTGGCTATATTCGAATCGGAGGTGGACTGGTAATACATTGACCTTGAACAGTACCGTAAAATGGGGTGAATAGGGTAACTTTCCAACCTTGATCTAGAAGTACCCTAAGTAAAAAATGAGAATTTTGAAAACTTTATTATTTGTCCGGATACTTATATTTCTGAATGATTAATACTTCATAAGTTCCCATTACAAAATTATGAGAAAATCGCAAAAAACCTTCAAAACCCTATTCACCCCAGGCACGGGGTTAATAGAATCGAGACTGGGGAGAATAGAGTTTATACCTAGGGTTGACAATAAATAAATTTGTAAACATATTTTTTTACCGACTTCGAAAAGGAGGATGTTATCAATTCGTTTTTTTTTTGTGTGACTATGTTACCTCATAGTCATATCACAGTAATTTGTAGACCAATTTGATTTTTTTTACCTTCTAGTTGATCCTATTGTTTTCAAGACGGGATCTGATGATATTGATCTTGGTGCAATAGAGAGAAACCCTCAAATTTTAAAAGCACGTATAGTGTTTTTGTACTAGAATCTCAATGTTGATGTGTTATGTCTGATGGTCAACATTGTGTGGAGCTAAGCTGATAGTGTTGCTGGTAAGCTGGTAGTTTAGGAGTTTTGTGATTATAAATACAGAATTTATGATAGGCTATTTGTAGCTTCTGAAAGAACAGAGTCATAAGGTGCAACAACATTTCGTTGTTGTTGCAAGTAATAACTTGAATCTTTTAACATTTTAACAAATGATTTTTTAAATGAAAGCTGTACTAATATTGGTTTACTTAAACCCCAAATGATAAACTTCTTTTGTGACAACCCTATATCAAAAACCCTTTTCCCCCCTTTGTTGACTCTATTCACCTCGCTAATGAATCTATTAACCTCATAATATGACCCTATCCACCCCATCCTA
The DNA here is from genome assembly GCA_963924145.1 of Pyrausta purpuralis. Taxonomy (NCBI): domain Eukaryota; kingdom Metazoa; phylum Arthropoda; class Insecta; order Lepidoptera; family Crambidae; genus Pyrausta; species Pyrausta purpuralis. The sequence continues at coordinate 4,811,582 of OZ001670.1, read as the reverse complement.
CAACTCTAATGACCCCTTAGAAGACCCTAATAACCCCAAAAATCTAAAAAACTTATATGTGAAACATATTTCATGGATTATATCTTAACCAGCAATAAACGTTACTTAATTTTTGTGTCTTTGGCACCTTTATAAAATTATTAATTTAATGAAATTAGAGAAATCACTCACAGTGTTATTTAATGACAAAATCAAAGTTTTGATAAGTTGAAATTTGGGTAGTTTGGGCGCTTACGTTCAAATGGATTTATTTAAATATTGCCTATGGTTTACGAACATTCCTTTATTATCAGTACGAAAAATGATTTGTGATCTGTCATAAAAATCTACTTAACCATAGTCAGACTTTAGAGTAGGCACAGCAAAAGTCAGCAAAGAAAAAAATCGGTTTCTACCCTATTTACCCCTGGGACCCTATTCACCCCATTTTACGGTATGCGATCGTTCAATATTTTTAGCTTTGCTAGAAAACTTCTTAGTTTATTACACACATGATCTATAAATGTCCTAGTCCTAGAAAAGTGTGAGATTCGACTAGTTCAATCTTAGGGCAATTACAATAGTTGAAACTGAAACTGTGGGCTGTGATCATCGTGAGCGATTGCAGATGGTTCCGACCGAAGAATGCTTAGGTAAACACACACAGAACCTGAACTTGCCTCATGATTTACCCTTATTTAGGCCCAGTTTTTCATGGCTAGTAATAGTAAAAGTCGTTCCCAGTGAATTCTTGAAGAAAAAATACCTTAAGGCGCTACCCGGATTTTTAACGCTCACACTAGCGCAGCTTTTACTAGAAAAATCATAACTTGGTAAATAAAAGACCAATCGAAAATCTGATTGATGCGATTGTAGCTCTGGTTATGTGGTTAAGATACAATTGTAACGTTGTATATTTTTATATAAGTTCGCGTGAAACGAAAAGCTAAATGGATGTAGGACTCCAGTCCATATTTTGGCATAGATATGATGACACTGACATTTGTCAAGTGTGACAGCTGCTTTTTTTCCGGTTCCGCACTGTTGGTCGTGCGTCGGAGTGGAACGTGTGTGGAAAATGAAAAATTAGATATTTGAATATGGGGCACGCCCCAAATTATTTTATAGTTTGATAGTTACTCCTGGTAAGTATCTGCAGAAAGGTTTGCGTTGAATTTTGTTTGTTGCGAGACATTTCTTAGAGTCTGAGCACATGGTTCTTTTATCGTTTCAGACGCCGCCAACATGTCAATTTGGATGAATTAATTTCAAAAATGATTTGATATAAATGACTGGAAAATGGTAAGTATTTCGGGGAAACTCCTTTGGAAATCCTTGTAAAGAAAATGTAGCCTACCTACATCTGGGCATATTGTATTGAGAGTTGTAATTTTTATCATTTCAGGTCTCAAATAGAAAAATTAGCATAAATGTTTAGTAATTAATTCAGAAATTATATGGCGAGCCAGCTTTTGCAGGTATTAAATTGGTTTATTATAGATTTCATAAATAGGGTGATGAAAAGTATAACCACCCTCACTTAGAAAAAAAAATTGGTTGTTAACTAGAACTTTCTTTTATTTCTAGGTTTCGCTTTTGATATGTGTCTGTAAGTTGAACAGTCACAATTTGGTGATCATGTGGTAACCTCAGGTAAATATTTATTATGAAAAGTTAGTGTTTTTTAACTTTTACTTTGGTTTGTGCGTTGAACTAACCTTTTGTAAATTCTTTTCAGTGACCTTACTTAGACCTTACTAAGACCTTACTTAGACCTCATTTGGATTAATTTTTGAAGTCAGAACTTCCTTATGGATTGATTTGCTTCTTGTCTGCTGTTTTGAGGATGGATCGGTATCGGTGAAATTTTGGGGTAATGTTGCAGAATTGTTTGTAGTTTGATGCAACAAAGATTTGAAATAGTAACCTCCGTTGAAATCCAAGGTTGGTTTTTCTTGTATTTACTTAAACTTAGGAAAAGTGGGATAATTTAGCTATTAATTTAGGCATAATTTAGGAATCCCTTTGAGGATAAATTTTGGAATTTATTTAGGTAATTAAACACTTAAATTGGTGGTTTATCTTTATTTAATTAGAAATTTGTGAACATTAAGATTTGTAATAGTATAGATATTGATAACTAAATTAGAACCTAACCTAGTCTCTACTGTATTCTGAGCTATTAAGTTTTGTATTTGATTTTTTTTAGAAGGTGTTAAAAGGTAATTGTGAAATAGCAAATTTGAATAAACTTTTGTTGCCAAATGCTATACCCGGATTTCTTTATTTCATTCGAATATTAGTACCTTTTAAACACCCTTTGTCCACACTAGCCGGGAGTGACTGCGACAAATGGCGCCCAACGTGGGGCCCGGCTAGCTCAGTCGGTAGAGCATGAGACTCTTAATCTCAGGGTCGTGGGTTCGAGCCCCACGTTGGGCGCCATTTGTCGCAGTCACTCCCGGCTAGTGTGGACAAAGGGTGTTTAAAAGGTACTAATATTCGAATGAAATAAAGAAATCCGGGTATAGCATTTGGCAACAAAAGTTTATTCAATTTTGCTATTTCACAATTACCTTTTAACACCTTCAAAAAAATCAAATACAAAACTTAATAGCTCAGAATACAGTAGAGACTAGGTTAGGTTCTAATTTAGTTATCTATATCTATACTATTACAAATCTTTATGTTCACAAATTTCTAATTAAATAAAGATAAACCACCAATTTAAGATTTTAATTTCCTACTTGATTCCAAAATTTATCCTCAAAGGGATTCCTAAGTTATGCTTAAATTAATAGCTAAATTATCCCACTTTTCACTAAAGTTAAAGTAATACAAGGAAAACCAACCTTTGATTTCAACGGAGGTTACTATTTCAAATCTTTGTTGCATCAAACTACAAACAATTCTGCAACATTACCCCAAAATTTCACCGATACCGATCCATCCTCACAACAGCAGACAAGAAGCAAATCAATCCATAAGGAAGTTCTGACTTCAAAAATTAATCCAAATGAGGTCTTAGTAAGGTCTAAGTAAGGTCTTAGTAAGGTCTAAGTAAGGTCACTGAGGTTACCACATGATCACCAAATTGTGACTGTTCAACTTACAGACACATATCAAAAGCGAAACCTGCAAAAGCTGGCTCGCCATATAATTTCTGAATTAATTACTAAACATTTATGCTAATTTTTCTATTTGAGACCATTTTCCAGTCATTTATATCAAATCATTTTTGAAATTAATTCATCCAAATTGACATGTTGGCGGCGTCAGGAGTAACTATCAAACTATAAAATAATTTGGGGCGTGCCCCATATTCAAATATCTAATTTTTCATTTTCCACACACGTTCCACTCCGACGCACGACCAACAGTGCGGAACCGGAAAAAAAGCAGCTGTCACACTTGACAAATGTCAGTGTCATCATATCTATGCCAAAATATGGACTGGAGTCCTACATCCATTTAGCTTTTCGTTTCACGCGAACTTATATAAAAATATACAACGTTACACAATGTTTAAGGTCAATAAAAAAGAGTTATCAGCAGTTACAATTAGAAAAATTGCCAAAAGTTGCCATATTTAGCAGTTTTTCTAACTCTAACTACAGTAAACTACTTTTGAAACAATTTAAACGTACTAAATAAATTATAGAACCTGTACTACAATCGAGTCTACCAGATTTTTTATTGGTCTTTTATTTAACGAGTGATGATTTTTCTACTAAAGTGGCGCTAGTGTGCGCGTTAAAAATTCGGGTAGCCCCATAACCAAATGTATACTTGGGGTTACACGGTTGGAAGTACACTTATATCACATATATAATAGTAGTTAGTAAGTCCTAGTATATAAGGTCAAATCATATTAAGTGATAATATTTTAACCGCATCTTTGTTAACATCATAGAAACACGATACTATAATTATTTTTTGGAAAATCGAGATATCATTTATTTGAATTATTCTTGATCATCAGCATTGGCTCTCTCAATTCAATGTCTTATCCTTTTTTTCTATAATCTAAACCATAATTAATACAAAATTAAAATCTGAAAAAAAAACTTAATCTTTCACATAAACTAGCGTATAAAAAACCCAAATTGTTTTCTACAAAAAATGATTAATTTATCGTTATGTTATTATCACTTAAAACGAGGTGACCTTATACGAGTACATGCATAAATAAATAAATGTCAGAACGGCTGTTTTATTGACCATTGGTTAAGGTATTTTGTCTTCAAAACCATAGAAGGTCGAAAAAATTCAAAACACACACAAAATCTTCAATATTTAACCGCTGGTACTATACTAGACGGGTAGGCACTGTCGAGGTTTCTCGCGCCTAGCCACTTTTCAACTAAAATCGTTTGCACACGTGACACAATAACGGACATCACTTCAAAAATTACACAGCGCGAGTTACCGGCGATTTTTAGGGTTCCGTAGCCGAATAGCAAAAATCGGAACCCTTATAGTTTCGTCAAGTCTGTCTGTCTGTCCGTCCGTATGTCACAGCCATTTTATTTTGCAACTATAAGTATCACACTGTTGAAAATTGGAAGGAAGATGTATCCTGTAAACCGCTATACGATTCTTGTATAAAAAAATAAAAATAATGACATTCAGGGGGGGGGGACTCCCATCAACACACAAAACTACAATAGATAGGTTTTTTAAAATGACATAGAGGTTCCTAAAACCATTTTCTTTTAAAGTCTAAGGTTTTATAGCTAGACGCTTCCAATGTGGTAAATTGGGCGTCTCCCCCATTTAACTTCTAAACTAAGTAAGTGTAAATTTTGAAAAAAATACATAATGTAGATCTTAACAAATACTTTCAACGAAAATTTGCTCGGAAGGGATCGAACAAGAAGTTTATAAGAAGGGTACGTATTATAATAATAATTAATGGAATCAGGCGTTACTTTGCGGAAATCCATTATTAAGTTGAAATTTATAAAATTATTTTGCTTTAAATTTCCGCTAAGCGACGCCGGCGCAGGCAACTAACAACACAAACCGTCACCGCGTTTAGTATTAATTCAGGCAAATGCAGGATGCACCGCCCGCCCTCCCTCAATACGCATTCGGCACAGCTGATGCAATTATTAGTGCCCCACACCAACGTGCAAAAAACCTCGACGCGTTTCGCCACTACACGTGGCATCTTCAGGAGATGTTGTCGCCTCCGCGGAGCACGGACGACTGAACTAGTTACTAACTAGTTCAGTCGTCCGTGCTAAAATAATATTATAAATTTCAACGTATTATAATACCGAAAGTTCATAATACCTACAAATGAAATACCTACGCTTGAAACGTCGAAAATCTTAATACAGAACGAATGAAATACCTATACCCGATATACCGAAGCTCAATATGCCGAATTTCAAATAACCGAAAGTTCAAAATCCTGAAAGTTTGAAATCCCGAAAGTTTGAAATACCGAAGGTTCATATCCCGAATGTTTAAAATCCCGAAGATTAATATACCTACAATTAGTATACCGAAGGTCAAAATCCCGAAAGTAAGATTAATACTAATTTTTACAAAAAGATTAATTCTAATCAAACATTTGTTTTTCTTAATGAACCTCAGTCTCAATGTATGCAGCAAGCAGGCATGCAGCATGCAAGCAATCAAACAGGCATGCATGTAGCAGCATGCATAGGTTTTTCTCTTCTCCGGCGCTGCGGGAAGTGCAGCCCTTTCGCCTCTCCCTCCGCGCTCCGGCTTTTGAATTATACTCTAGTATCGGGCAGACTAGTACCACGGCGAAGGACCACGGCGAGTCGGGGTCAATTAAAATTTGTTTTTCTTAATAAACCTCAATCTCAATGGTATACAATTTGTTTGGCGTTTCGTTCATAGGTCTTGTAAAATTCGGTATTTTTAATCATCGGGTTTTAATTTTTTCGGTATATTAAACTTTCGGTCATATAAACAGTCGGTATTTTAAAATTCGGCATTTTAGCATTCGGCATTCCAATTATCTAGGTCTTATAAGATTCGGTATTTTGAATTTTCCGGATTTCAAATTTTCTATGTACCCTATGAGATATAGCACATTTTCAACAACCGCAAACATAACTTTGTACTTTATACAAACACTATGAAAAACACAGTTATATTTGCTGTCAACAAAATATTGTGGTATTTCACTAAGTGGAAGTAAGTAGATTCCCTAATTCAGTTAAAGTTGGCACGGAACCCTCAGTGCGCGAGTCCGACTCGCACTTGGCCGGTTTTTGCTCTTAAAGTAGTTAGGCGCGACAGACCTCAACCGTACATCTATAACTAACTGTCTACCTCGGTGGCGCAGCGGTTAGAGGATCAATCTTGAAAGCGACGGCTGCGCGAAAGGTCCCGGGTTCGATGCCCAGGTCGGGCCAAACATATATACCTGGGTTTTTCAGTTTAGAAAATCCCAGGGTATACCCAGGGTATATCTGGTTTAAGATATTTATTTCACAAGAATTACAAAAATTCACTTATGTGACTAAACAAAATAAAATAAAAACAAAGTAATTTGCGTACAGGAGCATAAACAGTTTAGGTTTTACAAAGTACTAATTTTAAATTATACACAACACCGAACAATAGACAGAAAACAACACATCGAAAACGAAATAACAATGATTGCGGGTAAGCGCAATATAAGTATACCTCTGCGTCACCGATAAGCGGGCTGCACTAAGCGCTCACTGGCCGGTAAACAATAATACAAATAATACAAAACACGGAATAAGCTGCGCGCGAACTAGAAGTGGCCCAACTCAGTTCAGGTAATGACGTGTAACTAAGTGTTGGTTTATTACTGGCTATTAACTATTTTTATTTAAGTAAGGAAGCTTAGTGACATTATTTAATAAATAACAATAAATATAATTTAGAAGAAATATTATTTTGTCTAATTTTTATTTATTCATTTATTCATGGTTGAATTTGCTTTTTAAATAATAATACGGTTACTTTTATCGGATATATTTGTTGATAATATAGTGCTTAAGTGTTTTTTTGAAGGAAAACATTGATTTAGACTCTTTAATATGTTTGGCTAGATTGTTATAAAGTTTAGCACCTTCGTAAGCTATACTTTTTTTCCCATAGTTTTTCGTTCTAGGGGGACGTAAGTTTAAATCGTTTGCTCGTCTGGTCAGTTTTGAGTGGATATGTTTTTTTTGAGTGAAAGTTATATTACTATGAATATGTTTTTTAAAGATTTTACGAACTAGTATGCAAGTGTAGTAAATATATGATTGTTTAATTGTCATAAGTTTGGTTTCCTTGAACACTTTTTCAGTGGCGGTTAAGTAATCATAATGAAATAGTGCTTTAAGCAGTTTGTTTTGTGCTACCTGGACAATTTCAATATTACTTTTAGCTGCCGTTCCCCAGATTTCAACAAGGTAATCAATATGTGGCTTTACTAAGGAATTGTAAATGAGAAAACGTACATTTAAGGGAAGATAACGAACAATACCGCGAATCATACCTGTTAGGCAGGTTAGTTTAGTTTTAATCTTTTCTAAATGAGGCTTCCATGTTAAGTGATCATCCAAAATAAGGCCTAAATATTTTTCACTGGTTTTTTTATTTATATTTACGTTGTTAATTGTTAATGGCTCATAGCTACCTATTTCTTTATTGATTGCTGAGAAGATCACATAATTCGTCTTTTGGACATTTATTGTAAGGAGGTTATATTGGAACCACTCATTCAATTTGTTTATGTCTTGTTGTGCGCTTGCTCTTATATGTCCCATGTTATCTCCAAAATAAAATAGACTAGTGTCATCTGCATAAAGAGTTATGTCGCCTGAAAGGCCAATATCTTGTATGCTGTTAATGTAGATGAGAAACAGAAGAGGTCCCAATATGGAGCCTTGAGGAACCCCGCAAGAGATGGGCATAACTTTGCTTCGACACTCTCCTATCTTTACAAATTGGCAGCGATTAGCTAGGTATGACTCAAATATTTTATAGGCTTTTTGTCGAACACCAATGTTTTGCAACTTAGTTAGTAGGAGGTGGTGACTAACCGTATCAAAAGCCTTTTTAAGGTCGATAAAGATTCCTAGTGCAATTTTTTTCTGATCAATATTGAGTTTAATTTTAGTAACTAGGTCTATTGTTGCTGAGAGGGTATTTGATTTAGGTCTAAAACCGTACTGGTTCTTACACAGAAAGTGAATAGAGGACAAATATTGGTCAAGCCTTTTGTACAATACTCTTTCAAGAACTTTTGATAGCACAGGCAGCACTGAGATGGGGCGATAATTCCCCGGATTGTCTTTTGGTCCAGATTTGTGGATAGGTGAAACTTTTGCAACTTTAAGACTGTCGGGGAAGACTCCCTGCTCTAAACACTTGTTTATGCATGCAGTGAGTTCTATAAGTATAATATTTTTGATACATTTTAAGCATTTGGTAGTTACACCATCAATACCTGAACTAGTGTTTGCATCGAGGCTATCGATTACTTTGCTTATTTCATCGGTGGATGCTGGAGCAAGTTCTGTCAGTCCATTCACACGTTCCACACAAGTTGACTGATTAGGATATTGGTGGTATTTTTGAGGAATGTCTTCTGCCAGAACCTGGCCAATTGTTGCAAAAAACGTGTTGAAATAGTCGCAGATGTCATTTGGATTAGTTAATATGCCTGAAGAGGTTTGTAGTTTGGGTAGTTTAACGGGTTCTTTGTGTTTGTTTTTAGAAAGGCTGTTTATAAGTTCCCATGTTTTCTTGGGCTTCTTATTGCAATCCGAAAAGACTTTAAAATAATAATTTCTCTTCCGTTTTTGAATTTGTTGAGTCACTTTATTTCTTTCCTCTTTAAATTGTTCTTCTAACTCTTTGTTTTCAGGATTTGTCTTAAATTTCTTCCAAGTTGCGTTTCTTCTATTAATTGCATGTATAATATCTCGATCAATCCATTCCTGTCTCGGGGCATTCATAATTTTAGTTTTATTGACTTTACTTTTGCATATCGATTCTATTATCTTTTGTTCTAATTTATTATAATTATTATTCTTAGCATCATCTTTACAGGTAACTTCAGTGTTTTTATATAGAATTTCATAGTCGATTTTTTCATAATTTTTCTTAGCAATAGTTTTTAATTGACATTGTTGTACTTCAAAATAAATTTGTTTATGGTCTGACATAGAAGAGTCTATAATTGCCATATGAAATGTATGTCCTTTCAGGTTGGTGCACACATGGTCCAATATGGTTTTAGTGGTGTTTGTTTCACGGGTGCTGTAATTTGCGTCAGTTTTGTTGAGTATGGTAATGCCATTTTCTATTAGTATATTTTGATATTCTCGTATCGGTGGATCTTGTTTTAATAGATCATAGTTAAAATCTCCTATCGTAATAACTCTCTTTTTCCCTTGCAAATGTCTTGAGTAAGTGTCTAAGAAATCTTTGGTACTGGAACTTCCTGGCCTATACACAGCACCTATATCTATCGAGAATTTTTCAATATGTAACCATATATAGTGGTTTTCGTTCAATGTTTGATTCTCAATGAGGTTATGTTTAATGTTACTATTGATAAAAACAGATATACCTCCCCCCTTTCTATCAGTTCTATAATTATAATAGTGAGTGTAACCCGGCAGCTGCGACTTCGTCTAATTTTCCAGGTGACATGATACTTCGAGCATTTATATAGAAACATCTCAGAGATTTTTCGGAGGTGGCAATGTCTTCATATTTATCTAATAGTTGATAGCTGACATCGGGTTTATCAAAATGTATGGCATGTGATTGTGGATTTAGTTTTTTGACTGTAACTGTGTGACAATTTTGGGTATACCGTTTATGTATTTAATGATCAAATTGGTTTCTCCCTTACCATTTCGTCGTTTCAGCTCTTCCTTTAGGACAGGGATGCACAGACCGCGGCCCGCGGGCCGCTTGCGGCCCGCCGGTCGAATACTAGTGGCCCGCCGACAGCAAAAATAATACTCTCGTACATTCGAAAAATATTGAATTCTATTCCAGAATAAAACCAAAAAAAATCTGTTCGAAAAGTAATTTGAATCTCGCGCGCGCGCTCTTAAGTGCACGAATTCCCGATTGCTCGCGTAGGTAGATACACGAAGCTTCCAGAGTCGGTTTCGAGATTTCTCCAGACAGTTTTCGACTCTATACGCGCGGTATAAAAGCCACGCTAACCGCAGCGACCCATAGTTCGGTTTTAATTTGAGTGAAGTGTCAATAGTTCTAGTGTAGATTTTAACTCGACTAGCCGGTGTCATATATTTTGATCCACATTCAACGTAGATTTCCCGTCAAGTGCCGTGTATAATTGTGTTGTGAAATCGTAAGTAAAACTCTGTTATTAATAAGTGTTTCCCTACCTATTTAAATCAATTATTTTTGCTAATTTAAAAAAGGATGGGTAATTTAAGTAGGTACTGTAATTGTTTTTAGGTGCTGTGTTAATCCTAGCCAGGATTAGAACGCAACATGGACAAGCCAGGACCTAGTAAAAAACGTAAGGTTAAAGATGAAAATCGGCAGTTTCAAGAAATTTGGACTGAGAAATACTTTTTTGTATGGTCGCATAATAAAGTCGTTTGTTTAATTTGCAAGAATTCTGTTGCGATTGCAAAGGAATATAATGTAAAAAGGCACTATGAAACGCAGCATCCTACTTTTACCAAGTTTACAGGCGAATTAAGAAAGCAAAAAATGTTGTCTTTAAAACGGGAGCTTATTGGTCAGCAAGCTATGTTTACAAAACCCATCCAAGATTCAGAAACAGCTACAGAAGTTAGTTATGAAATTTCTCGAATGACAGCAAAGCGCAGTCGCCCCTTCAATGATGGGGATTTTGTAAAAGAATGCATAGAAATTGCCGCTAAGAAAATGTGTCCAGAAGCAGCAAAAAAGTTTGAGAAAATTCAACTGAATCGTATGACTATCCAAAGACGTATTATGTCTTTTTCAGGTAATATTGCGGAACAATTAAATGAAAAAACTAAGATCATTGAAATTTTTTCATTAGCACTCGACGAATCCACTGATATTACTTCCACAGCTCAACTTCTCATATTCATACGAGGTGTTACTCAAGATTTTGAAGTCTTAGAAGAGTTGTTAGGAATGTGTTCATTGAAAGGTCAAACCAGAGGAGTTGATATACTCAATGTACTTTTGGATGAGTGTTCAAAAACTGATTTGGACTTATCAAAATTATCGGGAGTTGCCACTGACGGTGCTCCTTCGATGATTGGTGTCAATTCTGGGCTAGTTACTTTGCTGAAAAAGCATCTGCAAGAAAAAAACATAAACGCTGAAGATCTCATGCAGTTTCACTGCATTATACACCAAGAAGCCCTCTGTTCTAAAAAAAATGAATTTCAAAATGTCATGAAAGTGGTAGTTTCGACTGTAAATTTCATAAAATCACGAGGACTCAATCACAGGCAATTCAAACAATTCCTTGATGACATCGAAAGCGAATATGGAGATTTACTGTATTATACAGAAGTAAGGTGGCTAAGTCGTGGATTGACCCTGGAACGATTTCTAAATTTAATAGAAGAAATTGGAATATTTCTGGCGGAAAAGCAAAAGGATGTCCCGGAACTTAAAAATCCTGATTGGTTGTGTGATTTGGCTTTTTTAGTTGACATTACAAATCATTTGAATGTCTTGAACACACGGCTTCAAGGCAAAAATCAACTGATATCCCAGCTCTACGCTCACGTATCATCCTTTCAATGCAAGCTGACACTTTTCAGATCGCAATTGAATTCTGGAAATTACAATCATTTTCCGAATTATAAGAAAATGGCTGAAAAATTCAACAAAACTGCGATTAATTTCAGTTATGTAGAAAAGCTAGATATTTTGATTCAATCTTTTCAAGAAAGATTTTCGGAGTTTAAAAAAGTGAAACCTCTGTTGGACATATTCAGCAATCCTTTCACGATTTCAGTTGAAAATGCGCCAGAGTCAATGCAGTTAGAAATTATCGACATTCAAAACGACCAAGATTTACGCAACAAATTCAACGAAGGAGACTTGCTGAACTTTTACCGCTGCATTGATAAAAATACGTACAAAGAGTTGCGCATAAACGCTCTGAAATGTGCCAGCTTATTTGGTTCTACCTATATATGTGAACAAACCTTTTCAATACTAAATAATAATAAAACAAAAAATCGAAACCGCCTTGCAAATGAAAGTTTGGAAGCAGTTTTACGTGTTGCTACAAGTAAATTTGAGCCAAATATAAAAAAGATTGTAAGCACTATGCAGTGCCACGCTTCAAATTAATAATTTTTTTTTCAATTTTAATACATAATTATCAATTCTTTATTGTCTTTAATTACCTATACTTCTGGCGGCCCGCCATCAGTTCATAATTTGCCCGAGTGGCCCCTAGTCTTAATAAGTCTGTGCATCCCTGCTTTAGGAACTTAAAGTGTGTTTGTTGTTTTGGTGTTCTGTCTGCAAATATTTTTAAAGTTTCAGAGCTTATATTGTTCTTATTACGTAGTATCGATAACGCCTGTTCTTGTGATGCACAGCAGATTTTAAGTGGCCTGCATTTCCCTTCTTGGTATTTGCCTAGACGTATAATTTTTTCGGGTCTCTGTATGTCTTTGTCAATTTTATGAAGGACCTTCATGACTCCTTTCATTTCGGTTTCCACTCTTTCGGTTTTGTTTTTATTTACATATTCTGGAAGTCCAATAATGATAACATTTTTGCTTCTTAGGAAACGCTCGTTTACTTCAGCCATTATATCTTCACAAGATGATGTCAGATTTTGAGTGTTGGAAGTATTTTTAAGTAACTGAATATCATTTTCCAGTGTTCGGACCTTATTTTTAGTGTCATCGGTACTACTAATAAGTTGGGTTACATCCGTTTTAATCATCTCTTGCTCTAAAGCTAGCCCCCTTAGTGACTGATTCATTACAGTGATTTCTTCTTTTATGCTACTTATGTCAGAGCATATTTTATTGGTGTTCTCTGTTTGGCTTGAGGTCAGGTTGGTTAACAGTTTCATCATTTCCGCCATCTGTAGTCGTAGTTCTCTAAGCTCAGATTTAACAAACGCGTCGTCATCCACTTCTTTTCGTTTACTTCTAAAAGTGACTTGCGGAACGTTATTCAAATCACTTAAGTTTGGCTGCGAGGCACTTCCAGTTGGTGAACGTAATATGCTCATTTTATATCCGTGTTCGTGCAAAGCGTCACCGTTCGAGCTGGTCAAAAAATAAGAGCTTATCTCACTCACACTTGAAGTATGCGGGGGAGGTGTTGTGTCCTTCGCTGCGCGTTGGAGCAGTGAGGTCGTAAGATGCACTGATGTTGAGCAATCGATTATGTTTTCGAATGCAAGCGTGGTAACGTCGAAAATTGTTCGGTTATAGTTCACAATTACAGGAGTATAATTGGGCACACGTCCGCTCTGTACGCTGTCTCGGACTCGATATATAGGGTTATGAGAGTGAGAGGAATAGAGAGTGCACCTGTGTTTGCGCACACACTTGTGCACTATAATATGCGCGCTCAGTCGGCTAGTCGTTGAAACTGGCCACCGTAGTCGAAATCGACTAGGGCCTTTACTAACTATTAATATTACTAGTATCTAACTGAAGCTAGACCTTGGGGACCTTCAGCTAAATAACAGTTTAGAAAAATTGCTCCAAAACTATATTATGTTACGGCCAGTAATAAAGCTGGCTGGTTCCTAGCTCAAAGGATCAGCATAGCTATCCAACGCGGCAACGCAGCCAGCATCATAGCCTCCTTGCCGCAAGGAAATGGTTACGTTTTCGAATAGCTAGGTATTAAGTATATTTTATTTTTCATGTCTTAGTTAAGTTTTATCTTGATAAAAAGATATGAACCGTGGGACTTTGTTTTCTTTGTTTTGGCCTGTGGTAACGTCTGTTTTTCTTTGCTATTCCAATATTGTAAACAATCTTTTTATACCGTTTAAAGAAATATCAGCGTATAAAACTGATTTACTATTTAAATAAAAAAGATCTAAGTATTTGAACGATTAACGATCCTGTGTAAGTTTTAAGTTAAAATGTGTTTTTAACTTAATTTAAAATGATTAGTTTCGTTAAAAAGGAATGTCAAGATTGTTTACAATATTCCACTAGCAAATATAAAACCGGCCAAGTGCGAGTGGGACTCGCGCACTGAGAGTTCCGTTCCAATTTTAATTGAATTAGGGAATCTACTTACTTTCACTTAGCTAAAATAGACAGACAGACAGACTTGACGAAACTATAAGGGTTCCGGTTTTTGCCATTCGGCTACGGAACCCTAATAGTACATTATGATACAAGTGTGCTAAGTTGACCATTATATACAAGGCGATATTGTCGCCGCCCCCGGAGAATAAAATGATAATTGCAAAAAGACAACTTTTCAGGAAAAATAAAAAACATGTTTTTGTCTTCTGCCCCATAACCACTGGGCGTAGGAATACGATTGATAGCTATCCAAAAATGGTATTTTTTGTGTGTTCGAAATGTTAAACTGAAACTTAATTAAATATTAAAATAAAAGAATTATTAAAGAAATTAAATAATAGTCAAAATTAGTCATTGTTTTAGTTATGTTATATCCATTATCATTTTATTCTCCGTTCAGGCTGACCTGGGTCGAATATTGTACTAGTTACCTATCTTTTTATTCTACGAGTTTTTAGGGTGCAAGTGACGATGGTAACGATTTGATATTCTTTTATTCTCGTAAATATTGTGTGACTTTGTTTATATTATGAACTAGTCAAACAATGAAACAATTTCCAATTAAACAATGGTATGGTAATCAACATCAGTTTTAAATCAAGTTATTGAAAAATCAAAATTGCAATCAATTTCTTCAATATTGCTACATAACATATAAAAAAGGTCTTTAGCCTTCAAAAAAAACAATCAAAAAATACTTTTTAGTGAATTAAAAAACATCAAAATACCAGCGAAAAAAAGCAACAGCATTATTCTTAATTTACTCACTTATTTGGTATTAATTATATCAGTCTTAAAATCACAATATTATTTAGATTATTAAATTCGGTTTTATTATGAAGATGGTCAATGATCTGATTAACTATCATGATCTTCCTCAGTATCGTTTTTGCTACTACTAGAACATTCATAAGTCAAGGACTCGTAAAAACCATGATAGTAGCTTGGAATATCTCCTGCCTTACAAAGGCTCATAAGGTCATCATACAAAGCCTTGCTAATTGGAATAGGTTCAGTGTACAACCTTTGGAGTTCAGGTACATAGCTAGGACTTGGCACCTGTCCCGTAGCCCGCCTATTTCTTATCCTTCTGACAGGTTCTGTATTTATTTGGGAAAATTCAGAATCAAAGTTATATCTGTATTTCAAAATCGATGGATTTGAATGAGAAACATTTACTTCCATAATTTGAGTCCATGATACTTTTTGATTCTCCATATCTTTTAACCAGTTCTTATTGTCAATCAACTCTTTAATGTTATAAAACTCAGTTTGTGTCATTTCTTTAACTTGATACTTTTTTTCCATGTACCTTTGCGTTCATGATAATCGTGTACATCTGATCAGGCGTATGAACAACTCTGTGTTTTAATTCACGTTCAATATTGGAATGCATTGAATCCCCTTCGCTCTGACCGTGACCAGTTTCAAAAAATCTGTGAGTGATATTTAGTTGAAGCTTCTGAGCAGCATAAATAAATAGAGCGAAAATAAATCTGTTTTTATTTTGGCCGCAGCAACCGTCAGAATAAAATGATACGTTTTGGATGCCTCTTTGTTTTTCATTAAGAAGAAATTGCCATAAGCAACTTCCAATTTCATTAGCCCCCCTTTTAGCAATCTGAGCATGCCAAACATAACAATGACCTGTACTCTGAGTAGCATTATAAACAGTAAAATTATACACAGGATACTTTCTTTTGTAGTGGAACGATCCAACCTCAGATTGTGGGATGCTCAAAACTTTTTCTAAATCGAAAATTGCTACAGTTGTTTCGGAAGGATTAACAGATTCTTTTTCTTCTTTTTTAATGTGCCGTACTCTATCTTTATTCTTTTGATGATTGTCATATTTTTCTTGCAGTATTTGTTGAGTTTTAGGATCAGCCTGTCGATAACGAGTACACTGGGAGCATTGGTCTTTTTTTGGCTTAAAAAATGAATAATTAAACTTGTTGTTGAATATTGTCTCGTATTGGCGTTTGGTGGCCAAAAGAAAGTCAAATCTTTGCTGTCCAAACCACTCTTTGTAAAGTCGATACATTTTGGATATATTGAGAAGCTCTGAGAGGTATTTTCTTGTCGAATCTTTTCTTACGTAATGAGATTCAACAGTGGGAAACAGTTCAATATGCTGTATAATGCTTTTTTCTGTCTCGATCGGCATTTTACGTGGCCTATTTTCATGTCGCCCTCGATTGTCCATAAAATCTTCGCCCGGTTTTGATTTTTCTAGTGCTGTGTAAACAGTTTGATGTGATATGCTTAGAGTGTTTATGAAAAATGTTTTGCAAACTTGTACTTTTTCTGAACCTACTGTAAAGAAGTAAGAGATTGATTGAGTTCTGGTACGTTTTCGCTCTACCGTGATTCGTTTAACATCTTTCACTATTGTATTATTTATGATGTATTGCCATTGTTTCTCATGATCTCCTATTTTATAATACTGCTGCATTATCTTCTCCCTTTGCTCTTGGGTTATCTTTTCGCCACATTTCTTATTGCATTTACAAGCAGATTTCAAAACCTTTTTGTCATATTTTATCTTCGATCTACAGCCTTCATAGGGTTCTCCTGAATTTTTTAACTTTTTATTTTTGATATCTTGTCTTTCATTGAAATTTTGTTTAAGTTTTCTTGTAATTTTTGGCACATCTAAAGCTGCAGTAATTTTGTTTTGTTCTTTTGAAAATGAAATGAAAATGAAAATGAAAATGAAAATATTTATTAGGAACATGAAATAGGTAACAATAACTGAGGTTGACCTGTTCCTTTTAAGTGTGAAAACACTTGTGCCAGGAAAGGCCGCTCTCCCATAGCACGGTCATATAGATGTTCAATTTAATCTTATATTAGTAATATACTATTTTATCTTAATATCTTATCTAGCTAATCTATCTTGATTACATTTATATATTAATTAATTACGAGCAGTTGTGTGTGTGTGTGTGTGTGTGTGTGTGTGTGTGTGTGTGTGTGTGTGTGTGTGTGTGTGTGTGTGTGTGTGTGTGTGTGTGTGTGCGTGTGCGCGTGTGTGCGTGCGTGCGTGTGTGCGTGCAGGTGAATGCATGTTTCTATTTATTCGAGTCGGTGGTACAAACAACTAAGGTACAAATTACTATTGTAAATTTTTAGGTGAGACAACGTCTTCTATCTCCTCATAGTTTAAGGTTTTGATCCATTGCATCAGACTTTTTTTGCATTGCGATCTTGTCTCAGTGTATATATTTAGATTATAATTAGCAAGGTTATATAAATAAGATGAACGAATTGTATATTGGTGTCTAGCAAAATCTGTTTTGTATTTATTTATTTTAGCTACATTATAGTACCGTCTTTTGGCTAGAATTGCAGTATCAAGAGGTAATGATTTGTGTTTCTCTAAAATAGTGTGTAAAATATATAGTTGCCGAACAGTCAGTACATTCGCCAAGGAGTAAAGAAAATTTGTTGGGAATCTAAGTTTTTTAAAAAACATGACTTTCAGGAGAATTCTTTGAGCACGTTCTGCCTCTAAAAATTTTGTTTTTGACGCACCCCCCCATATTGGAATACAATAAGTTATAATTGATTGAGCTAAGGCGATATATACTTTTTTAAGAAGTTCCACGCTAGCAGAATACCTAAGGGCTTTGAAAATCCAAACTAGCTTTCTGATTCTGCCAGAAATTAGTTCTAAGTGGCTGTGCCAAGATAATCGTTCATCGATCATGATGCCTAAGTATTTTGTGGTATTTACCCTGTTAATGATAGGACACTTACAGTTAGATCCATCGGTATTTATGCAGTTATGTATTACAAGGTTATAATCTGGGCACGGTTGAGTTTTACGGGTAATACTAAAACATATAAATTTAGATTTAATCGCATTTAAAGTGAGCAAATTTAGTCTCAACCAGCCAGCAGTTGCAGCCAAAGCATTTTCAGCTTTAGTTTTTATAGAGTTCCACGACTTTCCAGTAATCAAAAGCGCAGTGTCGTCGGCATAGGAAAAAACACTGGTCTTATCGAGCTTCATATTGCAAAGCTCATTTATATAAATGAGAAATAAGGTGGGCCCAAGAACAGAGCCTTGAGGTACACCAAAAGTCAGCCCAGCATCTTCACTAATGTACTGTCCTAACTTCACCCTCTGCTTCCTCCCACTCAGGTAACTCCTGAATAGATCCCAGGGAGTCCCTCTTATTCCAACATGTTCCAGCTTTTGCAAAAGAATGGGCACAGAGACGGTGTCGAAGGCCTTTTTTAAATCAAGGAAAATCGTAAGGCATTTGCCTCCACTGTCCAACTGCTCGGTGATTAATGATGTCAGGGCAATCACGGCATCCTGGGTCGATTTTCCGGCTCGAAAGCCATATTGTGAGCTTGATAATATATTATACTTGTTCA
This sequence comes from Pyrausta purpuralis, assembly GCA_963924145.1. Classification (NCBI taxonomy): domain Eukaryota; kingdom Metazoa; phylum Arthropoda; class Insecta; order Lepidoptera; family Crambidae; genus Pyrausta; species Pyrausta purpuralis. The sequence continues at coordinate 4,792,965 of OZ001670.1, read as the reverse complement.
AGTATTCAACGAGCCTTTTATTGATGAGTTTTTTTAAAATTTTGGACAGTGAAGGCAAGACCGATATAGGTCTGTAGTTATTGACATCGTCTCTGTTCCCACCCTTATGAACCGGAGTTATCAAGGCTCGTTTAAACCAAGATGGGAACACCCCTGTTCTAAAACAAGTGTTAGTCAAGTGGGAGATCAGAGGAACTAACAAGTTTTCAGCAATTTTGAGAAATTTTACTGGAATGCGATCCCATCCGGGAGCACTGTTAGTATTTAGGCTCATAAGAACTTCATGAACCTCTCGTGTGTCTGTGTCCATCAGGACAAAAGAAGTAAGTTGGGTTTGATTGGAATGAGAACCAGGAGAGGTCTGGGAGCCCAATGTCGGCGATATACCACTGGCAAGGCTCATCCCCACATTCGCAAAGAAGTTGTTAATGAAATTAACCGATTCAATTGGGGTGGATTTAATATTTAATACAATACTATTATCAATTTCTTTTTGTTTCAAGTGTGTGATGGTTTTAATGTTACGCCAGAGGTTTTTAGAATCATTCATAGAATTCTCCAGAAGTTGTTTTTCATAATTACGCTTGAGTTTCTTGATTAACTTGTTACAAAAATTGCGATATCGCCTGAATGTAACGCGGAGGATTTCGTCATGAGGGTCCAATCGTAGTCTTTTCTGCATACTATTCCTATTTTTAATGCATCTCAAAACCCCTTGAGTTATCCACGGCTTAATAACTCGCCTACTCTTAGGAATATGTTTCTCATAGGTGTTCTCCTTTAATGAGTCAGAGAGTCCATTAATGAGTCTTTTCCATCTTGTCTTTCTTCATTTTGTCCCTGTTCACCTTGGTTTTGTCTATCTAGTGCTTCTCTTGCTCCATTTTGTTCTTGTCCAATTTGATCTCCACCATCTTTTTCTTGTGCTTCTTCATTTTGTTTTTGTCCTCGTTGATCTTCTTCATCTTGTTCTGGTTTATCTTGTTCTTGTCTATCTTGTCCGTCTCTATTTTGTCCTTTTCCATCGTGTTCTTCTTCAGCTTCTTCTTCTGCGTGTTGTTGTCCGTGATTGTCGTTCTTATAATCAGAGTTTTGATAGTCGGCTGTTTGTTTTGTCATGTTATGAAAACTAGTTATGATGCTTTCATTGACAATTGTTTTGTCCGACAGCAAAGAATCAGAAATATTTTCAGGTTCAGGTAATGTTGAATCCAAATCAACAAGAGCCGTCGTTGGGTCTTGTTCTTTGTCAACTTCGTTATTGATAATATATGAAGTGCTGGAGGTTGATGGCTGATAACAGTTTTGAAACACCTTATTCAAGCATTTTCTTAATGACGGCCTTGTTTTGTACCTAAACGGTTCATTACTCTCAAGTAATGGTTTCATATCGAAAATATGTTCTGTGAACTCTTTCGGAGTGTCATTCGAGTTATTGGCTACATATATTTCGGAAGGGGATGCTATAAAATCTACTGTATTTAAAAGAAAAGATACGTTGGATATAGTTGATGGTGTTTTTACAATATTTTGACTGGCAGCTTCTATGTAATCTGAGTTTCCTCCAATGCTGATTGGACTTTCGCATTGTTGTAATCTTTTCATTCTTTCTGGGCTCGGCAAATACTCAGATACATCCGGTGAGAAATCTCCATCTCTTTCATTTTCCTCGAAGTAAGTAAGGGCTTTAGTTGACTCTCGTAAAGTATATTCGTGTGTTTTAGTTATACCTGCTACTGATGTCGTAGGGGTCACGTCGATGTTTTCTCCCTGATGTTGTTCTGAAAATCATAACACATAAATAATACGGTAGGTATTTTATGTTTACTAGACATATGGGGAACTTAACTAATTGAAATACTAATCCTTGTACTAATCTTTTTCTAATCATAATGTAACTAATATTAAAAATGCGGTAATATGTCTATCTGTTTGTCTATTGCCATATGTATAGGACCTGGGAAAGGACAAAGGCTACTTTTTATTCTTGAATAGTATTATTCAAGAATAAAAAGTAACCTTATAGTTTTGGAAATGCAAACGTCCACCTTAAGTTGAACTCTCTTCAATATCTTGGTCTATAACTAAATAGGGACCAGCTTATGCTGGATAGTTCTGTCCTACGCGTGCACAGTGTGTGCGTGGGGAGTGGAAATAAACTTTCAGCACAAAGTAGATAGGTATTCCACGCGGACAAAGTCGCGGGTAACATTTAGTAAAATATAGTTAAATCATTAATATTTTGAGTGGGGAGGTACTTACTATTACTTAAAATTTTAGTAAAAATTGCTTCCGATGTCGAATAAGGCACTTTACTATTTTTTTCTTTATGTTGTTCTGAAAATAATAATCATATGTTTTTAATTAATAACTAATAGAGTAATTAGTTTTTTACTATCACTACTAAGGTAAAGCTAAAACAAAAACTTTTCTAACCTTAGTAATACGGTTCTACCTACAAGTCTAAGCTAAACTTATTTTTACCTACTTTCCTAATTAAACATTTCTAAATTAAAATAATTTCTCCATCAATTCATTTAATCTAAATTCGTCAATAAACAATATATTGTCTCCTACGAATGAGTACGTTAAAAATAATACCTACAAGGAGTATAAGTATTGAAAATTGCATTTAAAATAAAACTTATTAATATTCAAAAATATTGTGACAAGTACTTACCATTATTCAAATGATAAATTGGCTCGTCTTCAATCCGTTCAACATTTTTCATAATTGTGATTAACCGTGCGTTCCTTTGTCCGTTCATTATAAGGTACTAACTAAAGCTCATATTATTAGATAATTAAGTAAATAAAACTTCTGCCAAACTTTGCTGTGATAAAACCACACAAAAAACTTGGCACTAGAATGTTTACGCAATGACGCCTACAATGACACTGACCAGTTTGCATCTTGTAAATGTACAATACCGTTATACGGGAATCCCGGCGAGTTTGTATCTGCTATTACAATTCGCGCATGTAAAATCCATGTGCGGGAAGAGGATGACAATATATCTTATCGTTCAAACCATTTAAGTCCTTTTACTTAAACACCATTATACGTAGCGGGCGGTATGTTTTGAACGAGAATAAAATGATAACTGCATTTATCGTTTTCTAGTTGAATATTTTTACGAGAATATAATTGTATTGCGGTTTATCATTTTAAGTAGACAAAAAATATTTTGATAATGTAACATTAAAATTTTATTCTCGTAATTTACCACATGTGTCAAAACTTTGAATAATATTGTAACATTTTGTAACTTCGTAAATTAACGCTATAAAAATACCAAAGAAATTAAGCAGAAATTAAGCAGATGTATTACCAACCACAGATTTCAAAAATGGCATAACACTAAAACAAAGATATTGGCAGTTATCATTTTATTCTCGGGGGGCGGCGTTGTGTGCGCCATAAGAAAGCCGCGTATATTATGGTCACAGGCACACGTGTTTCATACGACGTTTTTTCAACACACTTGCGAGGAATAAACAAGACTCTTCATCAAGTAAGTCTTAATTATTAAAACAGTAAAAATACATCTCACTCCATTTTGATGCCAAAAGACTACCGCACGCGTTATTCGCCTCGATACGTATGTCCGGCGGAGTTAATAATAGGTTTTCTTCATTTTCTTCACTTGAGGGAGACATTTTCGTTAATATTAAACTTCACAATAATAAATAACTTCGTCACAGCCGACAATTATTAATTTGGAAAAACGGCGCGTTGTTTTTTTTTCTTGCCGCGATACCGATGCGCGCGCAAGGCTAAGGCGCAAACTAGATCCAGCCAAATTTAAAGTGTAAAAATTCGTGTTTAAAACACAAACTTCAGAAAACGTTCAAAGAATTTGTGTTATTTTTTAGTAACAAAGATTTACCATTTATTGAAATAAGTATGTAGATACTGTTATTTTTCGCATAAATAGATACTGTTTGTTGCTAAAATAAAAGTTATACCCCGACTAAATTATATCGCTTCTTCTTCTTACTTACTACTTGGTACTAGGGTACAAATGTAAATTGGTCGGGTTAATAAACTTAAGGCACTAGTGCAATAATATAATAAAAAGCACGCGTGCTTAAAATCTAGGATTATGAGCCAAAAATCGGTGGAATAAAAACGTCATTTTGAGCAAGTGTGTTGAACAAAACATACTATTCAATTAATTAGTAATTTAAAGAGTATTTTTAAAAGTATGAGCTGGTTTTGTTTACTTCAAGTTATGAATCCCAGGGCAAAGGAGGTTTTGCATGAATTTAAATAAATTATTGCTTCGGTTGACCACAAAACACTGTATTTAGACTCATACGCTAAACCTTCCATTCGACGTACTTACCTAAGTAAAGTACCTAATTATGACGTCTGCATACTAATAGTAATACATACAGGGTGACTTTTTTATCAGTACCGAAATTTTGTGTAAAGACTCTACTGATGAATATGAACAACTTTTACTACGGGGGCAATAGTGAAATCGAGAAAAAAAAACAGCTGTTCCATACATTTTGACCGCGCGCCAATTTCGTTTGGAACAGCTGTTTTTTTTCGATTTCACTATTGTAAAGTTGTTCCATAAAGCCCTCATGTAAATTATCTATAAAAAATACTATAACGCTGAGGAGCTTGTTTGAACGCGCTTATCTCAGAACTTACTAGACCGATTTGAAAAATATTTTTGTGTTGGATAGCTTATTTACTGAGGACGCTAGAACCGCTACCGCATGTAAATCATAAAAATCTATCCAATTGCTTAGAAAAGGCATTTTCTGTAAAGCATGTTTTACTTTGCTAGTCCAATATTGTAAACAATATTTTTATAACTCTTAAAAAAATATACATATGCTCCGACAGTTGATGCTTGATGGTCAAATTGATGGCACTGACTCCAAAAAGAAATTGTTTGCCTTAGATGGATTCCTTTTCTTTCAATGGTCAAGAGTTTATTTAAGACTTTTTAGTGCATTTTGGTTTTGAAGTCGGTTTTTACTTTTATTAAAGTTATTAATATTAAGATTCTAGTAAAAAATCACTATACGTGCCTTTAAAATTTGAGGATTTCCCTCGATTACACCAAGATCCCATCATCAGATCCCAAATTGTCAACCAATGGGACCGACGAAAAGGTATAGCCTCTAGGTGGGCGAAATTTTTTTGCGAATCGGTCGACTAATGACTGAGATATGAGGTAACATAGATTATTATTATTATTATTATTATGAGCCCATAGTATCCCACTGCAGGGCAAAGGCCTCCAAACATAGATACAAAAAAAAACATACAGTCGAATAGATAATCTCCTCCTTTTTTGAAGTCGGTCAAAAATAAATGAAACAGCTCAAAGGGATACAATTTTCGACGTCGGAAGATGCGCTGGCTGCGTTTGAGCAGGCTTTAAGCGAGGTGTCGGCAAACTGGAAAAAGTGTTTTGAAAACTGGTTCGGACGCATGAATCTTTGTATAGAGGCTGGTGGAAAGTTCTTTGAAAATATTTAATTTTAGTATGTACCTGTAGAACTATTTTTTTTAGTGTCCCATCTGAATGTCCCACGTACTGCAGTATCTTATGCACTTGTAATAAGGATTACTTTTCAACAAAAATGCCTATGCCGTACAAAAAAAGGTAATTTAGGTTACACATGGTAATGTAACTCTCTATCACAAAAAAAAACAAAGACATATGATGGAAGGACAAAGCCAGGAAAAGTTGGCAAAAGTTATTAATAGCAAACGTCAATTGATATGAAATTTAAATTTCAAATCACGGAATGTACGAACAAGCTTGTATGTAGATCTTCTCCGAATTTGACTATAGTAAGTAGTAGCGTCCCACTGGTGGGCAAAGGCCTCAACTATGAGGTAGTTCGAGCGATACTCCACCACGCGGGCTCAGTGCGGGTTGGTGGAGGGGTGTTTGCAAGCGACTAACCCTGCTGTCAGATGTTATCAAGCCGCCCTTAAGGCCTCTGACTAAGCTTAACGATTAATATCAACCGATATTAGCCGGGACCAACGCCTTAATGCCTTTCCGAAGCACGGAGATGCTCGTGATATACGTCACTTATATGGTCGGAATGGTCACCCAACCAAACACGACCGCGCCGTAGGTTGCTTCACTTCGGTATCACTACCAAAGCGCTGCTACCACTGCGCTACGAGCACCTAAGTAGGTATAGTGCTTCCTTAGAATTAATTTTCGAAGTACCTACTGTCCATTTACTGAGGAAACATTTGGTTCGAGTTATTTGAAGTAGGTACAGACAACAGAACGTCAAGGTAAACACTGCTATGTCTTATGTCATTGCAATAAGGGCTAGTTTGCAACAAAAGTGGGTAACCTAAGCTCCTGACTCTGTACCTATTACCTTTTAAAAGAGATACATAGAATAACAAAACAGGACTTGCCCTAACTAGATTCGCTTCTATCAATTCTATTTAAAGAATAGTTAGTAAACTATTGACGATAAACTTTGTTTTCATTCTCTACCGTATCTTAGTTAAATAAAGTTTAATTTACATTGGCAGCCATTTTGCCAATCATCTTAAAGGGTTAACGCACATAGAGCAAAAGTACGATAAAAAAACTGGTTAACACTAAGTATATATAAGACCAAGTAGATTTTAGGACGCTTGTCTGTCTGTTTCCTATGAAAATTACTCGTAAGTAAAAATCTTTTGAGCTTCCTTATTTCTGAAGCGCTAAGTAACTTTAGCTATAGTATATTAAGAAGTCATAATATTTAAGAAAGAAAGAAAATCCTTTACCTATTACACACACAAGCAAACGCTCGCACAACTTTACAAAAAGAATAAAAAGGAAAAAGAGACTTAAATTTAGAAAAATGTCAACAAAGAAAAAAGACCATAAAAAAACCAAAATATTTTGTTAAAAGCAAATATAACTTCGTTTTTCATAGTATTTGTATGAAATACAAATTTATGTTAGCGGTTGTTGAAAATGTGCTTTATCTCAAAATCAACTTGTTCGTTCTCGTTCAAACCAATTTTAGTTGAAAGTATTTGTTAAGATCTACATTTCATATTTTTTACAAAATGTACACCCGCTTAGTTTAGGTGTTAGAGGGGGAGAGGGGGGGGACGCCCGTTTTACCACTTTGGAAGCGTCTATCTATGAAACGTTAAACTTTAAGAAAATGATCTTAGGAACCTCCATGTCATTTAAAAAGACCTATCCATAGACACCCCACACGCATAGGTTTGACTAGAAAAATTTTTTCGGTTCTAGTTTCATGTATTGATACCTACCCCATGAGTTATTGATCAGGGGAGCCCCCCTTAAATATCATTAATTTTTATTCTTTATATGATAATCGTAAAGCGGTCAACAGGATACATATTCCTACCAAAGTTCAACAGTTGATGCTTATAAGTAGTTACAGAATAAAGTGGCTGTGACATACGGACTGACAGACAGACAGACTTGACGAAACTATAAGGGTTCCGATTTTTGCCATTCGGCTACGGAACCCTAAAAATACAAATAGCTGACATGTAAGTACCAAAAAAAGCATAAATGATCAACCGGGTCGAGATTGTTCACAATAAATCAACAAATTTCAATCTAACGGATTTAAAACCGTTGGATTATCTTGAATCTCGCGTTTTTTATAATACGAGGGTCACACTGAAAGTTCTTAGAACTGGCCACTTATAAACAATATAATAAAAAAAATATTCTAAAATTTGAAAATAGAACTCTTTGCCAATATTACTGAGTATATATTTCATTCATTTGTCATTTGTTTTACGATTTGGCGGCAAATTGAAAATTGTCTGTGTCACGTCAACATGAATTTAACACGAGAAAATTTTCGTGCAATGATTTTTTATGACTTTCGATGTGATTTAAGTCAACAAGAAAGTTATGATAGACTACGATTGGCCTTTCACGATGAAGCCCCATCTCGTGCGACTGTTTACAACTGGTTTAATGAGTTTAAACGTGGTCGCACTAATCTCACTGATGATGTACGTGAGGGACGGCCTTCTACGGCGACGACTGAAAATAACATCTGTGTTGTGCGGCGTATGATAGAGACTGACAAAAGAGTGACCTATCAGCAGATTCGGACAAGCTTAGGCATCGGTATGAGTCAAGTGCACAAAATCCTCCACGAACATTTAGCGGTCAGGAAGCTTTGCGCCCGGTGGATACCTCATAATTTGACTAAGGCTCAAAAACTCCATCGTGTGGATTGGTGCCGTAAAATGATTGAAAGATTTAACGGAGGTGACTCAAATGCTGTGTTCGACATACTAACAGGTGACGAAAGCTGGATTTACTGTTATGATCCTGAAACCAAAAGACAATCTGCTCAGTGGGTGTTTCCTTTCGAGGAGTTGCCAACTAAAGTGAAGAGAGATCGAAGTGCGGGAAAAAAAATGGTGGCCTCGTTCTTTGGAAGGATAGGTCATTTCGCAACAATTGTGTTAGAGGATCAAAAAACAGTTTCTGCAGAATGGTACACTACCAATTGTTTGCCACTTGTCTTGGAAAAAGTTCGAGAGAAACGACCTCGCAGTAGGATCCTCCTTCACCACGACAACGCCTCGTCGCACACCGCCAAGCGAACGATCGACTATTTGGCGACATCAAACGTTGAATTACTGGGTCACCCGCCGTATAGCCCCGACCTCGCGCCTTGTGATTTTTATTTATTTCCAAAAATTAAAGAAAAACTTAAAGGAAAGCGGTTTATGAATGCTGAAGAAGCGGTGGCTGCGTATCGCGATGCCATTGAAGAGACCCCTAAGGACGAGTGGGCAAAGTGCTTTTCCCAGTGGTTCCATCGCATGCAGCGGTGTATTGACGTCAATGGACAATATTTTGAAAAGATATAATAAAACTAACAACTGGCTAATGTAATCAGTTTTTGATTTTCTAAGAACTTTCAGTTTGACCCTCGTAGTACGTTGACACATACAATATATTAGATACATTATTGAATACAATAACATTTAATCTTAGTATGTACTAGCTTAATGGCTAGTAGCCTGCATTGTATCTATGCAAAAAAACATTTATTTCAAAAGAGAAATCTATATTTTGCATTCAATACAAGAAATAAATGCTAAGTTATAAGAAGTATGTTATATTGAAAATCTAGTTATTATTCATTAAAAGTTGTATTATTCATAAGCGTTTTAGTGCTGAGTAGACAAATCAATCATTGAAACAGCTCTGTCTTTAATCGTGAGTCATCAACACGTTATGGATATTTTAAATATATCTTGTTGTTCAACTTCCCGGCAAAGCCAGCGCGAATCATTAGTATGATCACAAGCTCGATATAGGCCAATCAGGTTTTATCCAGTACCAGTTTCATATAAACACAAGACACACGCAATTCGTGATACGCATTTTAATTCACAACTGTGTATATTTATTAAATAAAAAAGCTATGTAACTTTTTTAACGAAAACTTTTTGGTGTTAGTGCTTTTTAATCTGTGTCGTGCTTTTTTGTGGATTAGATAATGGAAAGAGATTTTTTAAATCTATGTTGGTATGTTTTTGTTTTCGTAATACAATAGTTATTTAGTAAGTTTTATATAGAAGTAGAGGATAAAATAAAAATAAATAAAAATTTCTTTATTTCAAATAGTAATGTTTCACATATTTGTTGTGTTTTCCCTTTAAGTAGAAAAATAGTAACTTTAAGTAGTAGAGGACCAAGCGAACTTTATTTCGCCCTTTGCCCCATCCTGCCCCGGCCCCGATGCGCCCAGCCCTGTAATTTTAAAAGTTTTAAGTGGTCCCTCCCAGCGAACTTTGTTTCGCTCCAGCCCCGTCCCACCCCAGCCGCGGCCTCGTTGAACGAGATAAAAAATATCCGATGTTCTTATCCTACTTCTAAGCTACCTCCCCACTTCGCTACGGCCCCGTCTTACCCCAGCCCCAGCCCCGTCTAATGGAATAAAAAGTATTAAATATCCTTCTCCTGGTTATAAGCTACCTTATTTCCACCAATTTTCAGCGAAGTCGGTTCAGCCGTTCTTGGGTTATAATTAGATACATAGATAGATAACTCTTTATTGCACATTACATAAATTGATTTACGAATTCGTTTTAGGGAAATGTACAATTTAGGCGGTCTTATCGATATAAGCGATCTCTTTCAGACAACTTTTGGGTGAAGAAATTATGAGTTTTATAGGAAGGAGTATTATGTGCACAAAAAGAAAAGAAATAGAAAATGAAGAGTCACTGAATAAGTGGAATAGAAATATATCTGTATAATAAAAATAATTACTTATATTAAAATAACAAATAAGGAATAATATTAATAAATAATATACATCTTTATAAAATAATTAATTAATTAATTAGTGTAATTAAAACGACTTTCTTTTATACATGTAGATAGATATAGGTTATAGAGTTATGTTTACAAAAATAGTGTTAGACTTTTGAGACTTTGATGATACTACGTATCAGAGGTTATTTGTTTGTTATATTATTCATGACTTCCTATAAGGAAGATGACATACGTAAACACTTATGGCCTTGATTAGTTAAATATGCAAATCTTAAGTCATCGCTTAATTTTATTAAAATTAAGTATTAATGATTGACGCTGTCTTATATTATAATTACAAGAAGTACAATTCACCTAGTCTCTAGCTAAAAAACAACTGAAAATAAGATTGATAAATATATACTCATATTATAAAGCAAATAAACAAACACTTTAAATTGTTTGGTCTTTTTTGCTTAGACGCGCTAATCTCTGGAACTACTGGACCGATTTGAAAAAATATTTTTGTGTTGGATAGCGTGTTTATCGAGGCAGGCCTTAGGCTAAAAAACATCACGCTACGACGGTAGAGGAGGGAGTAAACTAGGGATGGCGATCTGAGATCGATTAATCGAAGAATCGATTTTTCGAGCAGAAAATATCGATTTTTTAAATCGATATGAAGTACTGTGTAGATTCACTGAATCGATATATCACCCTTGAAAATCGACATTCGATTTTTTCTGTTTTGGTATAAACCATACAATTATTTGCATTTAGATGTGCCTGAATTATAAGAGTGCTGCCGGTTAAAGAGTTAACTACTCATAAACTCGCGAGATGGCTGTATGTTTAGTATCCTTTTCTCGCCTCTCTTTAATAAGAAAGTTACGTTTGTAGTCTTTGACTTTATGTATGTAATCTGTGATGATTGATATTGCATTATTAATTTGTTTTTGTCGTTTAATGAATACTGTTATTAGCGTAAAACAAGTATTTTCATGATTGATTTTCATCAGATTTCCATGTAGTGTTTGTTGCGAAATAATAACAAATTGAGAGTAGGTAATTATAGGTATATAGTTATTATAGGTATTATATATTATAGGTATAATAGTTATTTTTTTTATAGTTGATTTTATAGTTTGATACGGTAATAAAAATAATTGTTATTTTTGAATTCCCTGATTTTATTGATAAGATATCGTTAATTGCAATATTAATCTTGTTTTTAGTAAAATTGACACAAATTTACATTTTGTAGGCCTCGATTTTTTCGTGAATCGATTCATTAGACTACGATTCGAATAGATTTAAAAATCGATCTTTTTCGTAAAGAATCGCCATCCCTACAGTAAACTCAAAACGCGCCGACCCTTTCCCGGGAGACCGCTAGTAATTTTACATAAATTAAGAGCCTTTTTTAATACAAATTGTTTTGTACATATACATATATCTTTTACTTCAATGGATTGTCTTGATTTATATGCACAAATACCTATAAACTCATGATTTCTTTAGCCAGCGGTTATCTGAAAGAAATTGCTTAAAGCTATAAGACCACCTCAATTGTACATTTCCTCTAAACGAACTTGTAGTTAACTATGTTATGTGCAATAAAGAGTTATCTACCTACACAATCACAATAACTTTGCAAAAATAAAAAATATTATAGATATACTAGCGGACCCAGCGAACTTTGCATCGCCCCTAGCGCCGTCCCGCCCCGGCCCCGTCTCGCCCAGCCTCGTAATTTTAAAAGTTAAGAAAAACGCTATAATTGATCAGTTATCGAGCGGTATGATCAAATTACTAAAATGGCTTTAAAAAAAAGGGGTTGGTTACAAAAAAATAAAAATGTAGGGTTGTATGTATTTTTAATGCCACATTATAAAAAAATAAAAACAAAAAATTTCGTCAAAAAATTGAAAATAAAATTTAAGGGTGAACAACCCTTATCACTTAGGGGTATGAAAAAAAGATAGTAGCCGATTCTCAGACCTACTGAATACTCATATAAAATTTGGTAAGAATCGGTAAAGCCGTTTCGGAGGAGTACGGGAACGAACATTGTGACACGAGAATTTTATATGTACGATTTTATTAGATCACACTTTGAAGGATAATACTATAAAGCTTGACACAGCTTGTTGTGAAATTATTTGCTATGCTCTCTTGATTTAGTTGAATTTTCAGAATAAACTTTTTTTTTTTCAGGTAACTACATAAATCTCTATGAGATAGAATTGAGTGAAAATGCTTTCAAAACTTATTTTATCACAAATAACGTTACTTTTAATATTTACTCAAGATACTGGAGGTCAGAAAAATGGTAAATAATATATTTATTTCCCAGTTATTTTATTTTAAGTTCATATTAAGACTGAAAAATAATTACTTTAAACTTAAAGGACTCTCACACCAATCTAACTACACTAACACCTTTCCATAGTGGTTACCTAATTTAAATTCATAAAGATGAAGAAAGAAACCAAATTGCGCACGGACGGGATTCGAATCAGTAACTTCTTGGGCCAAACGCTATACCAATTGAGCTACCGTGTTTTTATTTTTATTATACAGATATATTTCTATACCACTTTTTCAGCTCTTCATTTTCATTTTCTTTTCTTTTTATGCACAAAATACCCCTATAAAACTCATAATTTCTTTACCCAAAGGTTGTCTGGAAGAGATCGCTTATAGCGATAAGACCGCCTAAATTGTACATTTCCCAAAAACGAATTTGTAAATCAATTTATGTAATGTGCAATAAAGGCTGCGTTCCGTTTTGCGCCAATATCACTGTTAGCACTGTGAGCGTCAAAAGCCGTTCCGATTTGATTAGCGTGCTGACAGCGCTGTTGACGCGATTTCATTTCGGAACGGCTTTAGATTACATTTGCTGTTCTATAAAGCAAAAAGACGTCAAATGCGTCAATGTGACAGTCCGCTCACAGACGCTCACGGTGCTAACGCAGCAAAACGATTGCACTGTGAACGCAAGATGGCGGTGATAGTGACGTCAGCCGTGACGTCACTACAGCTATCGTTGACTCGCTAACGCCAAATCGGAACGGTTTGTAAGCGCGATATCAGTGATATTTTCGCTGTAAGCGCAATACGGAACGCAGGCAAAGAGTTATCTATCTATCTATCTACCGTGCTGTATGTCGATCAGTCCCTCTCGTGCGATGCGATGATTCCACTCTGTCTTAATCCTGTTGTGTATTTTGAGTATGACAATATACACCTGGTTTTATATGCATTAATATTTCGATGGATTGATTAAAGTATGCAATAAATATTTCAGAAGGCGACAGCTGTGTAGATTCTTACACTAACACTGTGGGAGTATGCAAGCCTTCTGAATTTTGTATAAAAGCAAAAGCTGATTATGAGTAAGTTTTTATTTTTTGTAATTATATGTGGTATACCTTAATTCGTAAACCCCCAACAAGCTATACGGATTTTGACAGAAAACCCAACCTTTTGCAACGTTCAATCAGAGAAAGAAAGTAAAAGCATTTATTGGCTAACGACATCACAAAACACACACACACACGCACGCACGCACGCACGCACGCACGCACGCACGCACGCACGCACGCACGCACGCACGCACGCACACACTAATTAACTATCGTAATTAATCTTGAAGACGTACACGTACAATATTTACTTAGGTACGCACTTTTTTTTCTTTGTCTATGGTTTTTCGCCAGGAGAAAAAAAGTTCCTCAAGCTATCCCTCTAAATAAGGTGATGGAAGAAAACTGCTCATTAACAATGTTCAAAAAAAATATTTGCAAGAATACTCTTCAACCGGATTGACCGACAAGTAAGATAAATAATGTTTCTGTGCTTTTTTTCAGGAAAAATGGCATCCGACCTACTTTCTGCGAATACAGCGCATTCGGAACCAACCTAGTGTGTTGTAGAGATGACAGCAATATTCTGCAGACTGTCAAACCGAAGACTTCTGAGTAAGAACGACTTACCTACTTATTATGCGCATTTACAGCCTGGTTATTATAAGAATCGACCTGTTTAACATATCATATTCCTCCCGCTTCAAGCGTTCGTCCGTTTCGTGTCAATACAGTTCATTAGGGTTCCGTAGCCGATTGGCAAAAAACGGAACCCTTATAGTTTCGTCAAGTCTGTCCGTCTGTCTGTCTGTCCGTCTGTCTGTCCGTCAGTATGACATAGCCTCTTTATTCTGAAACTATAAGTATTACAGAGTTGAAACTTAGTAAGTGGATCTATCCTGTTAACCGCTTTTCGGTTCTCACACAAAAAAAAATATTTAAGCGTCTAAGGATAGGTCTGTTAAAATGACATGGCGGTTCTTAAAACCGTTTTCTGTAAAAGTCTAACGTTTGAGAGATAAATGCTTCCAAAGTGGTAAAATGGGCAAAATTTACTTATTCCTCACGGATGTGTTTATCAATCAACAGTCTTTTGTTATGCTTTTGTTTGTGCGACTGCCGGCAGCCTTTTGATCCATAAGCGTTTAAGCAATAATCTATACTAATATTATAAAGCTGAAGAGTTTGTTTGTTTGTTTGTTTGTTTGTTTGTTTGTTTGAACGCGCTAATCTCAAAAACTACTGGCCCGATTTGAAAAATTTTTTTTACGTTGGATAGTCCATTTATTGAGGAAGGCTTTAGGCTATATAACATAAAGATACGACTCATAAGACCACAGCAGAAATGAAAAATGTTGCGAAAACGGGAGAAAGATATTCCTTTTGAGAGCTTCCGCTGCATACGCTGCGGAAACCGCTTACGTTACACAAAAATCATGTATGACAGGATTGTTCAACATTAAGAGTTCTATAATAAAGTCCGCGACAGCATATGTCTATCTTTTATGGTTGACTTACTACAACCTTTTTTATGTTCACAAATTTGTAAAAAAATAATGCATTATTTTAAGAGGTGTATTATACACACAGGTATTTATTCTTATCAAAATAAATACATTCATCATCACGAGCATTTCATTTAGAACCAATTTGCCCTTTATATCATTTGATTCCAATAAATATCTTAGGAGCTATCACAGTTTTAACATAACTCCGCACCAAAATAATGTTCGCAGCTTAAGTACAACGTGCGCTTGCGCTAATATATTATAAAGCTGAAGAGTTTGTTTGTTTGAATGCGCTTATCTCAGGAACTGCTGGACCGATTTGAAAAAATATTTCTGTGTTGGATAGCTTATTTATCGAGAAAGGCTTTAGGATATAAAACATGACGCTGCGACGGGAGGGGAGGGAGCAAACTCAAAACGCGCGGACGAAGTCGCGGGGGACCGCTAGTCTTATATATAATTCCTGCTGCATTTCAGCCCCAGACCATTGTGGAGCAGTGGTGGACAAGACAACCGCAGAGTCAGTGAAAAAAGTAATATTATCAATCTCTTCTACTCTAATCCTAAAACGAATACAACCGGTATTTGAATACACACGTAAAAATCGACCTATTCCGAACAAATACCAAATGAAATACGTCATACGAATACGTCAGGCACAGAAACTAAATTTAGATTGAAAAGTTGGGATTTATAGCAATGTTAAAAAATATCTCATCAAAGTATCAAAGTACTAGGAGTGCAAAAGTTTGAAAAATATTTTGAAGATTTGATAACTTAAGCTATATCCTACAAAAACTGTTTTTACTGACTGTACCATAAATGGCAGTTTACGTCATTTTAGGATTCGTTTGTGAGTGGTACTCGTTGCGAATAGAACGGTTTATATGTTATTTTTTTCGCATAAGCATAACTCATATTATCGTCCTTGAGTTGGATGTTAATGACCAAAACAACAGCCTGTAAGCTAAAGGTTTTTAGCAGTAATGGGATAGTCGGATGGATATTTAAAAAAGTTCATTTTTGACTAAGATATTATAGAGGCGGGTTCAAAAAAAAAATATTTTTAAATAAATCCCGGGATTTTAGTAAATTCTTGAATGCAAAACTAGTTTGTAACATGGTAAGGTAACGACGTCTCTAGCATATATAGATTTTTTTAAACAGGACTTCGGAATTACATATGTTGAAGTTAATTCTAAGCCCCCCAATCAATTTAAAAGTATGTTGATTTTAAGAAGAGTAGACAGTACATACGCACACAGTAAGTAGTACACCCAATTTGGTACTATAATAAAACCCTAGATTGGTCGATTTAGAAAATCCGGATTTTTTTTATATAAAAGTGCACACCATGCAAGCAAATATCTTAAAATAAGTATTTACACCTGCATCCAATTCGATCCTATCGTAAAATATTTAAAAAAATGACGAATGCCACAAACCCTTTTTTTTTTTAAATTACATTCCATAATACCCGATGCCTACACTTTGGTTAAATATGCATCCGAATAACCGATCACTAATTATAACTTAGGTAAAAAAAAGCAAGTAACAGTAGGTAAGTGGAATATTTTTAATTGAAAAGTAACTTAACCTTTACAATACTTGTTTTTTTTTTAATATAACTTATTGATTCAAATTATAAATGTGTAACTTTCCTTAGATATCAACACTTCAATCTCGTCAACATAACCGTTGTAATAAATAATGGTGAAAACTGTATTGCTTAAGAACAATGCATTACTATCAAGCCAAATATGTTATTCATAGCTGTTTGTTTTCCAAATAAAGATAAATCCTTTCGCTTCAAAAATTGACGGTTTTTTTTCTATAATGGATCTATCATAGTATGCACGTATATTATGTTTATTTATTAATTGTTTTGTATTTATTCATTTGTTTTATTGTATTTGTGATATGTGTATTAGTTATATATTTTTATTCTTACTTTTATTATGTAACTATCTTTAAAGTATAATATTAAAATTCCAGCTATATTTTTGCACATCGTTTCTACCTCACTGATAAACGTTGTTTCCTCTACCCAATGGTTGTCTGGAAATGACAAATGAATTGCCTGTATTGTTATCGTTTCTTGTGTCCTTGTGCAATAAAGGATATTTATTATTATTATCATTATTGTTTCTCTCCTACGGGATATCACGGCCGTAACCGGTCCTTTTGGAAGGCTTACCTGGGGATATAGATCCAACAGGAAGAGGCCCCTTTGAGATACCTTAATGTGTTGGGATATGTACATTTGGCGGGTACTATCTCTGCCTGCACTATTGAGGAGATACAGCCAAAGACAGCACCCGCTAAGGACAATTTCAGATAAAATGGAGACTATGCCGGGACTATGGTAAGGGAATTGCTGGACCGGTTGCTAGAATATTGATGAGACAACGGGCCTGTATTAAAAAAAAAAAAAAAAAAGTTGGTATAACCATATTTTCCACTATTCCAGAATGCGACGCCTACAGCCGCAGTGTGATGGAGAGAGTGGACGCGTCACCACTCCTAGTAGACAATGACGGGATATCCTTCGTGGCTTCCAAGTGCACGTACACCAGCGTCGAGCTGATCATCGGGGGGGAGGATGCTAATAGGGGGGAGTTCCCTCACATGGTAAGAAACTAGAGGACCTCCATTTTGATGTTACTGATAATTTCCTACCGATTTTTGGTATCCGCAATAGTTTTAATATAATAATACCCTTTGGACATTCCCACACATCGCCATCTAGTCCCAAAGTAAGCTACTCAAAGCTTGTGTTATGGGTGCCAGACAACGGATATAATACTTAAATACTTTTTGTTTGTAAATACACACATGATATACAAAGAAAACACCCAGATACAAACAAACATGTTCTTGCACACAAATGTTTGTATTGTGCGGGGATCGAACCCGCAACCCGCTGCGTAGTAGGCGATTTCTGAAATAACATTTTAAAATTGGCCGTATTATACTATTCATAGTCGTCGACCAGTTTTGGCTGTATTGTTGACCTACGTGTAAAGTAAGTAAGATTAGCCTGTAACGTCCCACTGCTGGGGAAAGGCCTTACCTCAACTATGAGGTAGTTTGAGCCATACTCCACCACGCGGACTCAGTGCGGGTTGGTGGATGAGTTTTTGCAAGGCAAGCTACTAACCCTGCTGTCAGACTTTATCAAGCCGCCCATAAGGCCTCTGACTAGGCTTAACGACTAATATCATCCGATATTAGCCGGGACCAACGGTAACGTGGCTTCCGAAGCACGGAGATGCTCGTGATGTACGTCACTTTTATGGTTGGAATGGTCACCCATCTAAACACGACCGCGCTGTAGGTTGCTTCACTTCGGTATCACTACCGAAGCGCTGCTACCACTGCGCTTCGAGCACCTCTCAGTTTTGCCTGTATTGTTGACCTAAGTCTTGCCTGTAACCAAGGATGATGTAAATTGTAAAGCATTCATAACGTTAGGTGTAATATTTTTATGAAAACTATATGTTTTCATAAATATGTGCGCTAAAATATCCGAAGTCTTTTATTTCAATAGACATTTACTGTGGAAAATCGAATCCTTTTGAACAGCCACCAGCGAATAACCCACTGGCCGTTAAGGCAGTGCCTACAGCGAATACAGGTGTCATGACAGTCGAGTCTAAGAAACGGGAAGAATCACTAACTTACTCAACTGAATCACCTCCAAAAAGAATTGAAATAAATAATCTACATATTTTATTATAAAGGTGCTCGTAGCGCAGTGGTAGCAGCGCTTTGGTAGTAATACCGAAGTGAAGCAACCTACAGCGCGGTCGTGTTTGGATGGGTGACCATTCCGAACATATAAGTGACGGTCATCACGAGGTGTACATCCGGCCGTCTGAGCCAGGCTTCTATAGAGATCTTGCATATCTAGGCTTATAAGGAATCGTTAGTGACGCTGATGTATCCAAATTTCATCGTTTGTGACGCAATAGTTTTCTTGGAAAATCAAAAAAACTAGGCTCAGACAGCCAGAATTTCGCATTTTCTGACTTTCCAGATCTCAACTATCAGAGGGTTTAAGGTCGCTGTTTCTTATATAATGTGATGTGACGCGTTAGTGACGGTCATCCGAAGTAGTTTCATCCATTTTAATCCAGTACTTTTTGAGAAATCGTGATAAACGTGTGGCTCAGACAGCCTGATATCCGGTCGTCTGAGCCAACTTGTTTTTCTCTATATTTCACGAAATGTTACGTTTCGGACAAATGTTTTTCGGATTTACTGATGTGACGACGTTAGTGACAGCTCTCGACCAGATTTGAACCTTCGTGACGCACGCGTTTTGGAGAAATTGAGAAAAAACTGCTGGCTCAGACAGCCGGATGCTGGCTGTCTGAGCCACCCAGTTCTACCACTTCCAGGTGTTGTACGAAGCTGAAAACTTATCTAATCTGATGTGACGCGGCCTCTAAGTACAAAAAATCGTAAGTGACGGCTCTATATGCCGCCAATCAGAAGTTATAAGCATTTCAAATGTCTTCCATACATCGATGCATTTGGGTGGCCACACTTCGCACTCTTTATGGAAACGGAAAGACAATTTAGTAGAAAATGTAAGCTAAAGCCCCTCATATCAAAGCGGATGCTTTCTATATATTAGGATAAAGGAAAATATGTTAATTATTTATGGTCTCAGGCATAGAAAAAATGAATAAGGTTAGAATGGCCCCGGTCAGTGCGGCAGCGAGCTTAATTGTAGGCATATGCCTGCATTGAGCCGTAGCTACTTCAGTCGCGTGACAAGAGCGTTGCATTATTTCTTGTCAAAAATGCCGTCTTTTGCTATAATTACTTGAAGAGCGTGAAGCCAGGTCATAAAAAATGAGAGAGAAAGTGTATTTTTTCACCGGTAAGTAATAATACGTAGTTATTTCGACATTATTTGCATAAAAACACTTTTTAATAATGATATTTCAAATGATAGCGGTTTTCTTGCACTAAGTTCAAAAAAAAAATTCATTGATGACTGTCCACGCATATTTTTAACAAATCTGCTATCTTAACACGCAATGTATCGCGTCCAATTTGCTTTGTTCGTTTGTATACGCATCACTAGGGATGTACCTCACAGCACAGTAAAATTATCGGTAAATGGTAATTTCCCTACTGATGTATTAAAAGATAAAAATAAGTTTTGTTTATTAATTATTTGAAACATAATAATGATAATTTTATCAATAATACAATAAAGTTGAAGAGTTCATATGTTGGAACGCGCTTATCTCAGGAACTACTAGAGCTATTTGAAAAAAATGGTTGCCTGTAAAGTCGGTATACGGGCGAAAGTTTTACGTGACAACGACTTTTTATGTCTGTCTCTTTCGTTCTTACGCGTGCCTCTCACTCGCTCTCAGTGCTGCGCGCGCGGGCCTCTCTCTCGTTCGGTGACTCATCGTAACGTTACCGAGCGTTACACTTTTTCATAAGTGACTCCCAGCCGCAACCTAATTTAAGACGTTGTCACGTCAAAAAGAATGTATTATATTCTAATTCGTGCTGCCAAAATAACGTATTAGCTGCAATAAAAATATAACTCAACAAAAACGCACTGCAATCCTCAACTTTTCTACATTCGCTGTTATTATATTCGATTTTACTTTATCGTTTGGTCTATTTATTTGTAAAATAGGGTACGACAATTCACAGTTTAAAACCGATATGTGTTCAATACTCTTTCACAAGTTCTACATTGGTTTACTGTCAACAATCTACTCCCTTCGGCAGTGATACCGAAGTTAAACAACTTACGGCGCGATCGTGTTTTAATGAGTGACCATACCGACCATATTAAAGTCACCTAAACAACGAGCATCTCCGTGCTTCATGAAGCACGTTAAGCTAGTAAGCTAGTATCGGTTGATATTTTCTTACAGCGTCTAAAAGCATTCGGTATTAATTTTATCATAATTTCGAAATCTCGTTTTCCTACAAAAACTTAAAAAGAAAATTTCCTTAAAAATGGTTGACTTTTGGAAAGTATATTCTGGGATCAAGATTGTCCCAAATGAGCTTCCCCATCAACTCTTGGAAGGATCCGGTCATATTATCAACTAGCGGTCCCCCGCGACTTCGTCCGCGCGTTTTGAGTTTGCTCCCTCCCCTCCCGTCGCAGCGTCATGTTTTATATCCTAAAGCCTTTCTCGATAAATAAGCTATCCAACACAGAAATATTTTTTCAAATCGGTCCAGCAGTTCCTGAGATAAGCGCGTTCAAACAAACAAACTCTTCAGCTTTATAATATACTAGCGGTCCCCCGCGACTTCGTCCGCGCGTTTTGAGTTTGCTCCCTCCCCTCCCGTCGCAGCGTCATGTTAAGCATTTCTCGATAAATAAGCTGTCTAACACAGAAATATTTTTTCAAATCGGTCCAGCAGTTCCTGAGATAAGCGCGTTCAAACAAACAAACTCTTCAGCTTTATAATATATTAGCGAAAGCGCACGTTGTACTTAAGCTGCGAACATTATTTTGGTGCGGAGTTATGTTAAAACTGTGATAGCTCCTAAGTTATTTATTGAAATCAAAAGATATAAAGGGCAACATGGTTCTAAATGAAATGCTCGTGATGATGAATGTATTTATTTTGATAAGAATAAATACCTGTGTGCATAATACACCTCTTAAAATAATGCATTATTTTTTTTCAAATTTATTAACATAAAAAAGGTTGTAGTAAGTCAACCATAAAAGATAGACATATGCTGTCGCGGACTTTATTATAGAACTCTTAATGTTGAACAATTCTGTCATACATGTTTTTTGTGTAACTTAAGCGGTTTCCGCAGCGTATGCAGCGGAAGCTCTCAAAAGGAATATCTTTCTCCCGTTTCCGCAATACTTTTCATTGCTGCCGTGGTCTTATGAGTCGTCTCTTTATGTTATATAGCCTAAAGCCTTCCTCAATAAATGGACTATCCAACGTAAAAAAAAATTTTCAAATCGGGCCAGTAGTTTTTGAGATTAGCGCGTTCAAACAAACAAACAAACAAACAAACAAACTCTTCAGCTTTATAATATTAGTATAGATTAGCGCAAGCGCACGTTGTACTTAAGCTGCGAACATTATTTTGGTGCGGAGTTATGTTAAAACTGTGATAGCTCCTAAGATATTTATTGAAATCAAATGATATAAAGGGCAACTTGGTTCTAAATATTTTGATAAGAATAAATACCTGTGTGTATAATACACCTCTAAAAATAATCCATTATTTTTTTACAAATTTATTAACATAAAAAAGGTTGTAGTAAGTCAACCATAAAAGATAGACATATGCTGTCGCGGACTTTATTATAGAACTCTTAATGCTGAATAATCCTGTCATACATGATTTTTGTGTAACTTAAGCGGTTTCCGCAGCGTATGCAGCGGAAGCTCTCAAAAGGAATATCTTTCTCCCGTTTTCGCAACATTTTTCATTTCTGCTGTGGTCTTACGAGTCGTATCTTTATGTTATATAGCCTAAAGCCTTCCTCGATAAATGGACTATCCAACGTAAAAAAAAAATTTCAAATCGAGCCAGTAGTTTTTGAGATTAGCGCGTTCAAACAAACAAACAAACAAACTCTTCAGCTTTATAATATTAGTATAGATAACCCTGCATATAAATATTTTTGTCAGAGTTATTGTAGTCAGCTATACACTTATTGTGAGTTTGTGTATAATTTTGTAATTTAACAAACCTCTGCAAAGCCCCTTTGGTGATGTGATTTAAATGCGAACAAAAGCACTGCAAGGTTGACTGTTGTATCATGCAGCTGCACTTTTCTTTAACTTAACCACCATACTAACTTAGGTCATATTTATTTATTGAAAACTTGCACATGCACGAAACATAAAATTGTACATGTGGCGGACTTAATGCCAAAAGCATTCTATACCGGTCAACCATACGTCTATATGTATATTGTATTTTTTTAATTGTAATCTTAACTATTTTCGATTTGAGTTTGTTCTCTCCCCTTCCGTCCCTCCGTAAAGTTCAAGCCTAAAGTCTTTCTCGATAAATTAGACATCCAACACAAAAACTTTTTTTTAATTGGTCCAGTAGTTCCTGAGATTAGCGCGATTAAACACATACAAACTCTTCGGCTTTATGGTATCAGCTAAGAATACAAATGAATAAATAGCATGGTAAGATATAATACCTAAACAATGTAGACCATGGCCTTTATGCTTTTATACCTTTAAACATTTTTCTTTACATTGGAATCTATTTGTCGTATATAAGTAATGTTACTTATTCTTTATACAAAGAATGAATTAATTCTACTAATAGAACTATTTTTAGAAACTAATGTTTAAAGGTATAAGTTACTCTATTTCAAGTAACGTTAAGCAACTCATTTTTACTTCTATTGTTTTTACCGAAAGGCAATAGTAGTACCCTTTGTTGCGATCAAATGAGCTGTTAAATTATCCAAATTATTTCAAACTTAAATCCTACATGTTTATTCACAAAGAGAAACAACATTACATCGGTAATTGAATTTATAATAATCGACCTTTACCACATCACTAGTATTTTGACATAAAAGAACGAACGTATCTGAATGATGATTGGAGGTTTCACCGCTAGAAGCTCTGTGATTGGTAGTTGGTTTCAAGTACTAATTACACCAATCACAGAGCTCCTAGCGGAAATTGTGATTGGTTTGTGATATTGGTGCGTTAATTCATTGATTGGTACTTTTATCACTGCAGCAACAGCGCGGTAACTCCCACCGGCGACAGAGGTTCCCATACAAACGAACGATCAAAACCATTCTAACCTTATTCATTTTTTCTATGGTCTCAGGTATTCCAAGGAAAAAAATCGTTAGATTACTATTTATTTGAAAACAACCGCTAGTTTATCGAAGGTACTACAATATTAGAGAATTTTGGTAAGGTACATACTACTTACATATTACTCGACTCTTCCCATGTGATTTTACGGCCCACTTGGGACAAGATGCAAAAAATCAATATAAATACTAACTTAATTCTGCAAGTCGTTTCCTTTTTTGTTTGGATGGAAAACTTAGTAATTCATTGACTCGTTCCACCATGCCTATATATAATATTTGGGACGAAATGCGGAAAATCAAAGATATATTTACAAACTGCAGCTCGTCCTGAGTAATTCTTAAACTTTCTCAACGATTAAAAGAAGGCTTTTATTTTTATTTCTAGTTTAAAGAGATGATCTTACCAAGATTATCAGACCATGTACACTTGTACAGGCTCATATTTTATTGACCATTTAAAAAATCAGGAATATGCTATCAAGTTGAAGAAAATATGTTAAATAAGAACATTAAAACACTTTTTAATCACTGTTAATTCGACATGCAAGATAGCGTCAGACGAAAAAGTAGACATTTACAGTGATGACAGTTGCTGAAAAAAAAACCGCACTACTGATTAGTGACTGATGTACTGACAAGGAAACCTGCACTTACGAAGTTAATCATTAAAAAATGCATTTACAGAAATTTATGGTGATAATATTGGGCTAGTTATACTAAAAGGGGGCACAAAGACTTATGACAACAATCAGGCAAGTTTTGACGTGAGCTCCAGACTCAGACCTCAGTAAGCAGAGCAGTATTTAGTTGGACTACTTACTACTTTTACTAGGCGTAGTCAGCGTTCTTTTGAAAAAAGCTAGGCTCCAGGCTGACTAGGCATACTCAGTGCTTTGCACTTACTTTTTTACTCGGCGTTTAGATAGCTGTTTACTGATAATTCTGATATCACCCAACGTCTAAGAATTACCATGTGGAAGTCTCCTGTTATTGATATTTTAGTAAATAATAAAGTTATTTTACGAATTGTTTCTGGTGTAGCATTTATACAAATAGTAGTTCATCAATTCATCCCATACATGTCTACAGCTTATTTTGGACGAGATGCAGATAATTTAATCAAATGATTTTTAACGTCATTTAATGTAATCAAAAAGTTAAAACTATCAATATGAGTATAATCAGAAAAAAACAATAATATTGTTACAAAAAAGTTAACACAATTTTGTTGTATGAAAGGAAACCCTTTTAATGATTACAAAGTAAAATATAATATACATCTGATAAAACAATTTTAGTCAAATGTGAATAATACTCCTCGTAAATAGGTATACTATACTCGTCATAAAATCAATAAAATCTACGAACTAAGTAAAAATCCACGAGCACAAAACTTATATCATTGCTTTATTAAAACAAAATAATTATTACTTGTCTTATGAACATAAACTTTAAAAGAAGATAAACGCTACAACCTGTGGTAATAAACATGACAGGTCCAAAACAAAATATATTTTTTTCATTTTATTTCATTATTTTCGTAAGTTGGTTTCTACGCACGTCTCTTACCGCCATATCCATTGTTACTTACTTACATTTTTATTTATTATGTATTTATAGTCTATCTATAAATTTTTAAATATATGATCAGCCATTTGACCACTATCACAAGGTGGTAAGTGATGATGTCGTCGAGGATTGGTCATGTGTGATCAGTAATAGCGTAATCATTCTTCTTTTGAAAATGCCCAAATTAAGGGTTTCGGGAACACCTCAGCCGGTAGCGCATTCCATTCTTTATTCCCCCGCATCAGAAATATTGTTCGAACAAAGATGGACACAAAGATGGCGCGCGTCTCGTGTTCCGAAGGTGAAATAAGGCTGGCTTAGTAATTTTTGTTCGTAATAATAATAAGCGGTCCCAGAGAACTGCGTTTCACCTTCTGCGCTGTTTTATGGTTATTATTTTTCACCCAAAAAAGCAGGAGACGATTTGCATAATGATTAAAAATAATTATTGCATCTTGTCCCAAATGGGCCGTAATAATATGGGACGAGTTGAGGAATGAGTACTTAGTATGTATTTAATAGCGAAAAAGTCTTATATTGTAGTAACCAGCTGGAGCTAGTGATTATTTTTAAATAAAGAGTAATTTTGAAACCTGGAATACCCCATACATAATTAACATATTTTCCTTCATCGGCGTAGTTATTGACTACGTAATTAAATGTTTAAATAGCAGGAGAAAAAATCCGCTTTGATATGAGGGGCTTTAGCTTACATTTTCTACTAAATTGTCTTTCCGTTTCCATAAAGAGTGCGAAGTGTGGCCACCCAAATGCATCGATGTATGGAAGACATTTGAAATGCTTATAACTTCTGATTGGCGGCATATAGAGCCGTCACTTACGATTTTTTGTACTTAGAGGCCGCGTCACATCAGATTAGATAAGTTTTCAGCTTCGTACAACACCTGGAAGTGGTAGAACTGGGTGGCTCAGACAGCCAGCATCCGGCTGTCTGAGCCAGCAGTATTTTCTCAATTTCTCCAAAACGCGTGCGTCACGAAGGTTCAAATCTGGTCGAGAGCTGTCACTAACGTCGTCACATCAGTAAATCCGAAAAACATTTGTCCGAAACGTAACATTTCGTGAAATATAGAGAAAAACAAGTTGGCTCAGACGACCGGATATCAGGCTGTCTGAGCCACACGTTTATCACGATTTCTCAAAAAGTACTGGATTAAAATGGATGAAACTACTTCGGATGACCGTCACTAACGCGTCACATCACATTATATAAGAAACAGCGACCTTAAACCCTCTGATAGTTGAGATCTGGAAAGTCAGAAAATGCGAAATTCTGGCTGTCTGAGCCTAGTTTTTTTGATTTTCCAAGAAAACTATTGCGTCACAAACGATGAAATTTGGATACATCAGCGTCACTAACGATTCCTTATAAGCCTAGATATGCAAGATCTCTATAGAAGCCTGGCTCAGACGGCCGGATGTACACATCATGAGCATCTCCGTGCTTTGGAAGGCACGTTAAGCCGTTGGTCCCGTCTAATATCGGTTTTTATTAGTCGTTAAGCCTAGTCAGAGGCCTTATCGGTTTGATAACATCTGACAGCAGGGTTAGTCGCTTGCAAACACCCATCCACCAACTCGCACTGAGCCCGCGTGGTGAAGTATGGCTCAAACTACCTCATTGTTTAGGTAAGGCCTTTGCCCAGCAGTGGGATATTACAGGCTAACTTTACTTACATATTTTATTAACTGCTCTCCCCGTTTTAATAACTCCACCTTACTTTTTATATTATTTTCTTCCAGGCAGCCATAGGCTGGGCGAACTTCGACGGCGGTTACGATTTCAATTGCGGGGGTTCCCTAATCAGTGGTAAATTCGTGCTGACAGCCGGCCACTGCACTAGAGACCCTCGAGCTAGGGAACCACAGCCTGTCGTGGTGCGGTTAGGAGACCATAATATAGACTCGAGGGTTAACGACGGCGCCGATCCTATTGACGTAAGTAAGCCTTATAGAACCCTTTAATTTACCTAGAATAAGGAACCCTTACCTATGGACTCTTTGATTGAACCCAAAGAAACTAGGTAGCCCCCAAAGTAGAGGGTTAAGACACTGTATAAAAGCTAACACAAGCCATCTATGGAACCCCTCAACTAATGGTTGTCTCATCGATTCGAAGACAGAACTTACCCAAGAAACTCGAAACTGTGGCTTTAAATCAAAAGACTTCCTATAGCTTTCTCAAAAAACAATAAAAGGGACTCTTTAACTAATATGCCGCAAAGAAGAAACCCAGAGGGGATTGAATATAGAAGCTTCTCAGGTCTGCCACAAAAATACTTGCTTTCGGCAATTTTTAACTTTTCCTAAAAGTAAGGAATACTTGAGAACTTTTAAAAAAAAAACAGAACGAGCCCTTTAAAAAGATGCCAGGTTAAGAACGTCGTAACCTAACCTTCTAATTTCAAACCTCCCTCCGGGTTTATTGGCTCATGAAAGAAAGTACATAAGGTTTCTTTTATTTTTTACCAAATTATAAGAAGCGACCCTGAGTTGACGTTTAAATTAAATAATTAAAGTAGAAGGTAAGAAATCCATAACATACGTTAAAATAAAACCATTTAACAACCAAAAAGGAGGAATCGAGAAACTCACATCAGCCGACGGATTTAATATAAGTTTTCTAGCCTCCTAATGCGCAATTGCGGTGGCGGTCGCGTTTCCGCGGTGGCCTGCGTGCGCGTACGCAATTCGCGCGGTGTCAGGTTACACGTTACGTAAACAGTTATAAAATCTTATTGGAACAAACTATTATCATTCTGTGAAAAGCTTATTGTTACTGAATAAATAACCTATGCTTGTAATTAAAAACAAAAGTATTCAAAAATGAAATCAAAGAACCAAACAAATTCGTGGTAGGGTGACAACATATACGAAAAAAATTGCGAGAAAAAAAAACGAATTTTAATCAATAACTGACAGCAACCGGATGTGTTTGCGGTCTATGGTGTAGAAACATCTGTTTTTTACTCATAAAGGTCAACATGCCCAAGGAATAAGCATTTGTACACCCAATTTATTTTTTTGCAAAAAAGTAATTAAAAAGCGCCCACAGGTGGGCGCTTGGAAAAATCGCGAAACTCATGCACATTTGTCAGCGCCCACCATTGGGCGCTCTGGCTATCCAAGGGCTAGTAGGTATAATTTTAACTTTCTTTTTATATATTCATATTTACGCTATCGCGCAATTCGGTAGGTAACGTGTCATCAGTACCGTTACCATGAGTTTACGGCGGTTTTACTCGCTAGCAACAACAATAAAAAAAAGTCTATTGAAAAATTCTCTAGCGGACACTTGCAAAACTTAAATTTTCCATAAAAAAGTTACGTCGTCGCTAGCGAGTAAAAACACCGTAAACTCATGAGTTTACTCGCTAGCGACGACGGTTTTACTCGCTAGCGACGACGTAACTTTTTGTATGGAAAATTTTAGTTCTGTCAGTGACCGCTAGAGGCGCTGTGCAATTTTCCATAGACTTTTTTACGTCGTCGCTAGCGAGTAAAACCGCCGTTAACGGTAACGGTAGATGTATAGCTACAGGGTGACTTTGTTATCAGTACCGAAATTTTGTGTAAAGACTCCACTGATGAATATGAACAACTTTTACAACAACAACAACAACGTTCCATACATTTTGACCGCGCGCCAATTGGACTTTTGTATGGAACAGCTGATTTTTTTTCTCGATTTCACTATTGCCCCCATAAAAGTTGTTCATATTCATCAGTGGAGTCTTTACACAAAATTTCGGTACTGATAACAAAGTCACCCTGTATATTGTCTATCTGTGGGTAATAATTTTATTATTTCCAGGTTCCAATCCGTCATATCCACAAGCATCCTGGCTACAACCCACCGTCCAAATACAACGACATTGCACTGCTGGAGCTCGCTTCAAACGTTGAGTTCGAGGACGCGATCAGACCAGCGTGTTTGTGGACTAGGAACGGCTTTGGGGACTACAATAAGGCCATTGCTACGGGCTGGGGAGTGGTTGACACTGGTGAGTCTTTTGTTTATTTAATCTTTGCAGAAACAAAGTTTGACCGAAAGATGGAGGAGTTACATCGAGTCACTGGATGACATTATTTCTTTACCAGCCATCCAAATCAAGGATTAAATAAATTAAAATGTGGGTATTGCGACCAAGGAAATTAATACAGGCTGTTTTTAAAGATGAAATAAGAAACCAAATATTGGCGCACGGGCGGGAGTCGAACCAGCGACTTCATGGCTACCCGGGCCGTAGCTCTACCAATTGAGCTACCGTGCTGTCGGCCGACCGCGAAAAATTTCTGATCTCATGGATACGTTATTACACGTGACGTTAGCGCCATCTATCCGTCTGTCTATGCAACAGTTCTTATTTCATCTTTAAGAGTATAAAATATGCCACTGAGTGTTAAAAACATTCTAAATCAATTCAGGGAATTATTTTGGTCAGTGACATCCAATTCAGGGATGATAATATGAGTTATGCTTATTATAACACAATTTTTTTTTTGAATTATATGCAAGTTTTATAAAAGATAAAAGGTTCACAATATTCTAAAAAAATGAATGGGGAAACTCGCACCCTCGCGCGTATCTACATAATACCACGCTGTAACTAGTAGGCAAGATACGAAGAGGCAACGAGTTGGTAGTTTTGACTCGCTCGCTAGTATTGCAATAATAAATGATATTTTTGGATTTTCTATATATATATATATTTTTGGCACCAGTATCTATTGTACCACCACCCCTAAGTCAACAGGGGTGGAAGTCGCTGACTAAAACAACAGCCTGTATAAGCTACATACAAAATAACAAATAAATAAAACTACCTTGTTACGTACGAAATAAAATACAAAACTGGCAAATATAACATCAAAATAAAATATATATAAACTACACGATTCAATAAATAAAACAAAATAAAAACATTTTCTTTATTATTATATTGGACCCAAAGAATATTCAATGAACTATTTTTGATTCACTCGCTTGAATGTGACGTGTAATTTTTGTTCGAAAACGAATTAAATATCATTGGAAATCACGCAATATATAGACGTTAATACTCAAAAAAAACTTTTATCTTTTTTTAAATCACTTCCGTGTGAAATTGCACTAATTTTCATTAGATAATCGGATATTAATCAATTAATATCACACGCCATCTGACTCGAATGATTGAAACATAGGGGCCCTGTTTGTGAGGAATACGATTGCCTATAGATATCCAATCAGCTATTTTGTGCAAAGCGATTTCAAAATTACTAATACCAGCACTCACACCATACTCCCATTCTTAACTCACACCATATACCATTACAAGTGTTTTCGGCGGTTTTACTCGCTAGCGACGACGTAAAAAAAGTCTATGGAAAATTGCACAGCGCCTCTAGCGGTCACTTGCAGAACTACAATTTTCAATACACTTTTTAAATCATCGCTAGCGAGTAAACCGCCGTAAGCTCATGCTAACGGAACTGTTTCTTCACAGTGACTAAGAAGACCTCCAAAGTTCTCCAGAAGGTGTCGCTCTCTCTACTTCGTAACGAAGACTGCGATACTCTTCTCTCGAACGCGCACAACAGGAATTGGAACGGGTTTGCTAAAGAGCAGATGTGCGCAGGAGAACTGCGCGGGGGGCAGGATACTTGTCAGGTGAGCTATTGTTTTAAGCTTTCCTGAGGACGTAGTACGAGTCGGAGGGAGACTTACTCGATCAAACGCATCGAGCGCGTAAACGTGAAGTTATATGGGATTGTTTTAGTGTAAACGTTAGCCACTAGACGGCGCTGCTTCAATCCCATATAAATTCATGTTAGCGCGCTCGATGCGTTTGATCAAGTCTCGCTCCGACTCGCACTACGGCCTCTGGTCACTATAATTGGAATAGTTTGTTCGTAAGTACTCTTACGCTATGACCAAGTGATCATGCACTGGGCACTTTTAAGTGCAAGTGCCGAAATCTATACTAATAATATAAAGCGTAAGAGTTCGTTCATTTGTTTGATCGCACTAATCTCAGGACTACTGGAGCTCTATTTTTGAATCACTCGCTTAAATACGGCGAGTGAATTGCGTTCGAAAAGCAATTAAAAATCAATGAAAATCACGCAAAATACAGACGTAAGTACTCACAAAAATCAGTTATGTTTTTTCAAATCACTGCCGCGTGGAAATATACTAATTTTCATTGGGAAATCGGACATTAATCAATGAATTTCACACGCCATTTTGACGCGAGTGATTCAAAAATAGGGGCCCTGGACCGATTAAAAAAAAAAATGTGTTAGATAGTGTATTTATCAGGGAAGGATGTAGGCTTTAAAACATCACGCTGCGACGGTAGGGGAGCAAACTCAAAACGCGCAAACGCATTCGCGGAACATCGCTAGTTTTATCATAAATACAAAAATACATGTTGCAATATTGCAACAAACTATCCTAATATACAGGGTGTGTTAGACTCAATACTAATATTACAAACTCTGCAGTATAATAAAGCTGAAGGTTTTGTCTGTTTAAACGCGCCAATCTCACTACTACCAGTCCTAGTTGTTATACAGGATGACTTTGTTATCAGTACCGAAATTTTGTGTAAAGACTCCACTGATGAATATGAACAACTTTTACTATGGGGGCTATAGTGAAATCGAGAAAAAAAAATCAGCTGTTCCATACATTTTGACCGCGCGCCAATTGAACTTTTGTATGGAACAGCTGATATTTTTTTCTCGATTTCGCTATTGCCCCCATAGTAAAAGTTGTTCATATTCATCAGTGGAGTCTTTACACAAAATTTCGGTACTGATAACAAAGTCACCCTGTATAAGGTTACCTCATTTTAAGTGATAATATTTAAAGGGCCAATCAGCACGACAAATGAATATTTTTTTGTAGAAAAAACTTTGGGAAAAATACGCTAATTTTTGAGAAATTTAGAAACTAAGGTAGTATTTTTTGCAGAAATTGTTTTCTTTATTAATTAAGGTTAAGATTAGAGAAAAAGAAAATTAGGCATTGAAATGAGAGAGGCGAAGCCGATGACGTAGATATAACCTTTAAAATTAACAGCGTGATGTTTTAAAAATGACATTTTCTTTGTAAGAGAAAATAAAAAAATAAAATCCCGACTTTCCAAAACATAATGGTAGTGCCCTGTTTCTGTGATGTATAAAAAGACACAATTAAAATATTATCACGTAGAACGGGTTGACCCCTTATAGATAGCTGATTAAAAAGGGAAGCCTATATAACAAAACGTTAAGAAATTGCCGTCATTTCCACCAAATAATCACAACGTTACTTCCAGGGTGACTCCGGCTCGCCTCTGCAAGCTGCTTCTAAAGAGAACCCTTGCATCTTCTACGTCATCGGAGTGACGTCATTCGGCAGGCAGTGCGGCAAGAGCGGTACGCCTGCTATCTACACTAGAGTGTCAAGCTATATTGATTGGATTGAGCAAGTGGTTTGGCCTGGCGAGTAGTTAGGACTACAAATAAACCCTTATTCTAAAAAGTTAGTGCCGGGTTTATTAAGTAACCGTTTCTTTGAGACTTCTTCTGCGGGGCGGCGGGACGCGAGGTATTCCGATTTTCCACATCAAAAATCCACAATAGTCCATTTATCTACGCTGACGGGCTTTGTGTGGAAATATGGACAAATGTTCTATTTCCACATCAGTGGGGAAAACCCTTGTGAAAATTGATTACTTCAGATTATTAAGTATGATAACAATCCTTTTTTTTTAATTTTTAGTACTTCCACATACTGAGTCTACAAATTCATAGTAATCTATAAATTTTGTAGATGAAATGAAATCTCGTGTTATTTATTTTTATCAAAACACAATTTACATAAAAAACGACGTAATGTCATTGAATATTAGCACCCACCAAAAATATTTGTAATTACATATAGTGTTTTGATCAATAAGTAGTATTATCTGAAACTTTAGAATGTACATAAAATCTTTTATTTCCAAAAGACATGCCGTAAATTCACGCCATCACCTTACTTATAAACGTTTTATAAATAGGATAACGTGTCGAAAAAGGTGGAACATTAATTGATAATTTGTCCATTTTGCCAAACCAAGCCCTCAATGTGGATTAATGGACAGTCTTATTTTCCACACAAGTGTGGAAAATCGGAATAAACGGGAGCGGGGGATGGGGGGGAGAGCACGGTTCGCGAGAGGTGCTGTCTTAAATTCGCGGTTAACATATCTGTACTATGGTATTATTAACAGTTTAATTTAAAAATAGTGTCACAATACAAGAATTCGATAATGGAGGCATCCTTTTAGTCATGATTAAAATATGGTATAAGTTAATTATATTTTTTACTCACTCACCAGACGTACTTCGTGCCCTAAGATGGAATTGTGTAGCGATCGTATTCATTTGACAGTTCAAAATTTACGGTATGATCTGTCAACAAAGAACAAAGCGTTTGACAGATCACAACCTTTAACGTTGTGATCTGTCAAAATTCAAATGAATACGATTGCTAATTTATTATTTAATGGTTCTTTTGTACCTTTACTTATGGGCCAGCCTGTATAAATGATAAGAATCACTTATTAATTAAAATATTTTACGTAAATTTCCTGTTGTTTGATTTATTACGTAAATGTGCTTTACAAAAATGTTTAAATAAAGTATTTTTATAAGATTAGATAATATTTACATTACGCGCTTAGTTTGAACGCGCTTATCTAAACGGAACTTCTGGACCGGTTTCAATTGTTTTTTGTGGTCGATAGCGTTACTATCGAAGAAGGCTTCGAAAAACAAAATCGGGTTAAAAGAGCAGAGCAACAATGATAAATGTTGCAAAAACGGAGGGAGGGGGGGATATTCCTTTTGAGAGCTTCCGATGAGTACGCACCCGTAAGCAGTTAAAGATACACAAAAATCATGTAAGACGGGATTGTTCCGCTTCAAAAGTACCACAATAAAATCTACGACATATGCTATGTCTAAGTCTATCCTATCCGGTTTACGCGCTAGAAACTTTTTAAAATCATAAAACTAATAAAATTGATGTTCTATTTTCAAAGGTGTATTGATGCACACGTGTATTTATTTTCATTAAAATAAACATATTCATCATCACGAGCAATTAATTTTAAGCAAAATTGCCCTTTACATCATTTGATTTCAATAAATATCTTGGAAGCTATCTCAGTTTTAAAATAACTCCGCACTAAAATAATGCTCGCACCTTTAAGAACAGTACCGTTACCATGAGTTTACAATGGTATTACTCGCTAGTGACGACTTAAAAAACGTTTGTGGAAAATTGCACAGCGCCTCTAGCGGTCACTGAAGGAACTAAAGTAACATACAAAAAGTGACGTTGTCACTAGCGAGTAAAACCGTCGTCGCTATCGAGTAAACTCATAGTACAGTGCGCGCTTGCGCTAACCGCTATGGTTGCTAAATGCTGGCCTCTTAATAACAACAAAAAAAATGACGTGTTTGGCGTCAAAAAAAAATACGAGGAACCCGAAATTTATGCAAGCGACGCCGCGGGGGACCGACAGTCAGTAAATAAAAGTTCATTTTGTAATAATTTAAATAAATTTACTTACGTAAAATTATCATTCCTTAATCATTAAAATTACTAATATTTACATATCACATTATAATTACCTTCAAATAATAAATATTAGTACTAGTACCTACCTAAAATAAACTTAGTTACTAATATTGCACATTAAAAAGGGTAGTAAAAGTATAGTATTGCACAGTTTGTCAAAAAAATCTTACTTAAGTTATCTCTATATTGTCGGAAAAAGTAATTTATTTATGACTTATGGTCACTGGAAAGAAATAAACTTTTCGAGGTGTTTGCCTAGTACACCGAAGGATACCTTGAACGTGCTAGGAATGTGTCTGTTTTTAGGGTTCCGTAGCCGAATGGCAAAAAACAGAACCCTTATAGTTTCGTCAAGTCTGTCTGTCCGTCCGTATGTCACAGCCACTTTATTCTGTAACTATAAGCATCACTCACATTGTTGAAATTTGGTAGATCATGTAAACTGTTGACTGTTTTACGATTCTTATACAAAAAAATAAAAATAATGATATCTAAGGGGGGGCTCCCATACATGGAACTAAAACCGTTTTTTTTGTCAAACCTATGCGTGTACGTGTCTATGGATAGGTCTTTTAAAACATATGATGACATAGACGTTTCTAAAACCATTTTCTTTAAAGTGTAACGTTTGATAGAAAGACGCTTCCAAAGTGGTAAAATGGGCGTCCTCCCGCCGGTCAAGTGTGTGTATAGAAGTTTTTGACTAACATCTGCTCAGATATTAATGTATGAAACTTATTGACTTTTTGAACTGTTCAAAATTTGTCTGCTCCAATATGTCTGCCGGACTGTAACCGCTACCGTTTGATGACGTTAATAAGGCGTCACCGTAACTTGAGTCTGTGCATTGCTAGTCAACCCGATACAGACGTTCGAACTGACGACAGTTCTGGTTCAGAGCCTTAAGGGGACCTTGCCAACAAAATATAAAACGAATTATGGTCCGCTCACTAACTCCAAATAAAATATCACAAACGGGTATCGTACGTTTGCAGACGAAAGTCTTCAACCAGTGTGTGTTACCAGTGATGACATACGGATCTGAAACATGGTCTTACTATGGGCCTTATAATGAAGCTCAAATTCACACAACGAGCGATGGAAAGGGCTATGCTCGGTGTTTCTCTACGGGATCGAATCAGAAATAAGGAGATACGTAGTAGAACTAAGGTAACGGACACAACCTTGAGAATCAGTAAGCTCAAGTGGCAATGGGCAGGGCACATAGCGCGAAGAACTGATCGCCGTTTGGGCAGGAAAGTTCTAGATTGGAGACCCTTCGACCAAAGACGCAGCGAAGGACGTCCACCAACAAGATGGACAGACGACCTTATAAAGATCGCACGATCAAACTGGATGCAGACCGCTAGTGATCGGTCGCTGTGGAAAGCCGTGGGGGAGGCCTATGTTCAGCAGTGGACGTCCTTTGGCTGATAATGATAATGATGGGTATCGTACGTGTATCATAAGGGCATCATACAGGTATCATAGGTGTTGCATACTCACGAATTCGTGCTTGACACATTTCTAGCACGGTCATAGTATATACCACAATAGTTGTAAAAAAAACAAATAGCTTTATATCACATTAGTTGTGAATCATTTTTTTTTCCTTTGCATGGTGTATAATGAGTAGGTATCTGTATTAATTATTTTGAGACTTTTTATCACCTGATCACTAGATCTTATAATAATCACATAACAGTAAAATGTAAAGAAAAAATGATATGAAAAAAGTTTTTTTTTATATAAACACAAGAGTGAAAGTTGTAAATATATATAACTATACTATACTAAATAATGACTATACTTAACTATAGTTAATAATGTAAAATAGGTCGGTTTTTGTAAATAGTACAAAAAGGTAAAATTTGTGAGTTTGTAGATAGTATAGCC
This sequence comes from Pyrausta purpuralis, assembly GCA_963924145.1. Taxonomy (NCBI): domain Eukaryota; kingdom Metazoa; phylum Arthropoda; class Insecta; order Lepidoptera; family Crambidae; genus Pyrausta; species Pyrausta purpuralis. The sequence goes on along the minus strand of OZ001670.1, from coordinate 4,755,903 downwards.
TAATCACTGGAATTGTAACTGGAACTACTGACTGAATATTAAAAAATAAACTTCAGTAAAAAAAATTGTTAAATGATTATTTGGTCTCAATACTTTGGAGTATCATAATGCCTATAAATTCACATAATAATATTGGTAGTTTTCTGTCTGTAACAATGTCAGCTATTTAGTTAAAACTAAATTTATCAATGGTTTAAACCATTAATGAATAATCTAATGCAGGCTTTAGGATAGCCGGCCTCATAAATGCACACATAAACGAAAATAAATGTGGCAATGTAACTAACAATGTCACATATAAATGAGTTCCCAACGGCGGAGTGTGACCAAACGGATAACACCACAAGCCCCGTCTATTCGCATCTCGGAGATGATGACTTGTGAACGCTACGACCAGCATCCAGGTGGTTATATATGCGTTTACCTGCTTGAATATGTAAGTGTATGTAAGGAGTATTGTTGTGAGTAGAAGCCAAAATGTTGTGCAGTGGAAGATGCCACGCTGATTCAGACCGATGAGGTCCTGTAATAAGTAGAAAAACGTAAAATATTAAATAAATAAATATGCACCAGACAACACACCAATAGTTGTGGTTTAAAAGTAAGGAATTTTCTTCCTTGTATTAAGAATTAAAGATTATGGCAGGGGTGTCTCCCATAAATAATTAAATACATATTAAACATCCATAACTCGGGTACAAATGTTTGTGCTCATCACACAAACATTTGCCCCTTGCGGGATTCGAACCCGCGATGGCAGACAATAGTCAGGAGCTATAAACAATACACCAAACGCATGGTCAATAATATTAATTAAATCAGCAGTGCTTAAAATAGGATGAATAGTGACTTCAATCAACTGTTGACACCACAATTACTAATATTTTCAATATAAAGTTAACATCTAACTAAACATATCTACAATAATAGATACTATTTAAAAGACTGTCTGATTGGGTTCAATGAATCTTATAATTCCCATGCAATTAATTAATGTAGTGCAAATTCAACAGAGATCTTATGAATCACAAATTAGTATTAGGAGCACAAAGTCACATAAAAAAAAATAAAAAAAATACCTAACAAAAACACATGCTTATAGCATTCTCACCTTCAGATGAATAGATTTAGCCACGAAAAAATGGTCAATATCGATCAACGATGAAGCGATCGTGCATATAATTACATTATAAATACAAATATTGGAGGTTAAAGAATGGTCTCGACTAAAAAATAACAATGACGAAAACAAACCGATTCCTGTATGTACGGCACTGTCAGAAATTGCGCGAAACAAAAAAGAGTTAGAATATTTAGATTTGAACACAATATAATCCCCAAATAATGCTATGGTGCACAAACAAATGGTAAATAAAACTTTTAAAAACTTCATTTTTCTGAGATTTGATTCGTCAAAGTTATCGAGAATTCCGTATGAATTTTACATGTTACGAGCACTTTTGATATAGCATCGTGTAATGATGACTCATGTTGTTACATTTAAATCATCTTATTAGAATATTTATGCAGTTTTTTGGATTAAATCAAGAGGAATTTGAAATATTTGGAAAATTTTGTGCAAACATTTTGACTGACACTTCAAGAATTTGATTGACGTTTACGTTCCGATAAACAAACGTTCGAAAACCAAACTAAGGAATAAGACTGTAGTATTATATTATCTGGGATAAGTCTAAACTTGCTTGTGTCGTCGCTTCTTACTACACCGTAAATTCGAACAACAATCACTTACCTACCTATTTTATTTGTAAACGTACATTATATGAAGTGGTCGTCACCCAGATATAATGCATTAATAAGTATTGTTAAGATAAAATAAAGCTAATTGTGACATAAACAAAATTCCAAATAAATGAATACTTTTTTTTTGTCATGTTTATGAAGAAGGAATAATAACTTCGATAAAAAATATTTTGGATTTTTGCACATTCTAACATGATCATGCCTTTTTAGACATACGGATATAACAACTGGACTCACTAATTTAATTAAATCGGTACTCTGATGTTACACCAGTACACTACACCACAAATCACAGTTTCTCGGTGCTTTTTGTGAAAGTTCTTGATTGCCAAAAATTTTAAATAGTATTTTGTATTTTTTACTAAAACTATATACCAAAACTATATACCTTCGTGTTTTTTAAGTATTTGATTGTCATCGGTGAGCATAAATCAGGCTGGCTATTGGATCAGTATCCTGAATCATATATAGGTACTAGGTGTTACCTTGAGCCATTAATTTAGCTAATAAAATGTACCTATCTGATTATTTCAAGAATTCTAAAAGCAAATGACCAGCACACCTAAATTCCATTAAAGAATCCGAACTGAAAGATCTGTAATTCTCTTCAGTTCACTGGAAAGTAAAGCCCTTTTTTAAATGGACATGTAAAATTCGACTATCAGTTATCGTTATCAGTGAATAAGTACTGCATAGCTATCAGAGTTTTTAGTCAGAATACAGCGATAAAATGATAATAGTCGTTATATCACCTCTTTATTGCACTTTGTAGTTTAAAACCTTATTAGTTTTGTGTAAAATAAAAAGTTTTGGTTAAACCAAGTTATAACCTTCGTGGTAGTGAGCTGTCAAGTGATTATTTTTTTAAAATGCGTGAAATAGTGCACGTTCAAGCTGGCCAGTGCGGCAACCAAATAGGTTCTAAGGTGAGTTCCGGCTTTTTTAATGTCTGAAAATAAGGTCAAAGATGGCGGTTTATGTGGTTTCAATTTGATATATGTAACATCAATGTAATATGTTCAAAATCATAATGTAGCCGATTTATAAGGAAATTTGTAGGTTAATGAACGAGTCACGTCACGGCACGGCTCACGACCTTCACATTTCACGGCCTTGAAACTACTTATTGTCATAAAATGTAGACACGAACACGCACGTACCTACCCTATGCAGTATTTATAAGGGTTAAATTTCAACAAAAATGTAAAACTTGATTTGCTGCTGTGCAAGGTTGACCTACTTTTTTGTGGCATGCAAGTTTGGTGGTGGGGTGTAATTTGATGATTCGAAATCTGTCTATATAAGTACCTAGGTGCATAGTGTAAAAAATATCGAAATACTAATTTTGATTGTTTGTGAATTTTGATAAAGGATGGATTTATTTGCTCACTGTCTGCTCATAAAATTATTATCAATACAAATTTTATGGTCTTAGCCTAGCTTCAATAGTAGTATTTGTCATATGTATGTGTTTGTTAATCAAAATTATTTTGACATTATTTTGTTAACGCGACCGCCAGCGTCCTATCACTATCGATCCGTGTGCGTCGACTGCAAAAAAACCATTACGTAGGTATGAGGATTAATGCTAATTCTGGTAATAGTAAACTGGCAAATAGTTTGCTTAAATCAACAATAGCAGTTAGTTAACACCAATACAAAAATATTAAAATAATAAAGACTTTTCTCATCTGCCAATCTGTTTTTCCCTCCAAACCTTAGAAACCATCGTAGGTATAAGGGGGTGAAAGAAGGGTGAAATTTTTCATGATAAATCTGATATTTAGTCTCAGCTAAAGAAGATTAGCTATGGTTTGAAAATGAATGCCAGACCTATATTTGAGTGGTAGAGAATGCTTTTGACATCAAACTGATTACAATTATAGTCTGGTTCACAAGTTCTTGTTAGCGTGATCTGCCCAAATACGAAAACACGTTCTGTTATATGAAGTGTTTCGTTAATCAATAAACTTAAAATTAAAAATGTATTTTATTTCGGACAGAAAAAAACCTTAATTGTTACTCGTCGTAATGACTGATAAACTTTGTTTATATTTAATTATTAAAATTTTAATGCTTAAGTATTGCTCGATGGTGAAATCAAACAGGCCCTACTAAGTCTAAGTGATAGGCTTAGAACTGTACTAAAATAATAACCGATCAATTTAAGTTAATGTCTTATCACGAAATTCAATGATAAAGGTATACTTTTTTATTTAGTTAAGTTATTTAAGTCTTGGTTTAAACCTGGGTGGCGATTCACACGCCTAACGAACTTTTTACCAAAATAACAATATAATATGTATATTCGTAAAAAAATGAAATTCACAGAAATCGTGACCATAAGAAATCAAACTAACTTATCTTCTTCAAATAAAATTTGCCCGTTCGTATGTCACAGCCACTGTATTCTGAAACTATAAGCATTTCACAGATGAAAATTGGTAGGTACGTGTACGTATACTGTTAACCGCTTTGCGATTTCCGTACAAAAAATAAAATAACCGGCCAAGTGCGAGTCACACACACACTGAGGGTTCCGTGCCAACGTTATCTGAATTGGGGAATCCACTTACTTCCACTTAGTAAAATACCACAATATTTTGTTGACAGCAAATATAACTTTGTTTTTCATAGTGTTTGTATGAAGAACAAAGTTATCTTTGCGGTTGTTGAAAATGTGCTATATCTCAAAAACTTCTTGTTCGATCCCGTTCGAACCAATTTTCGTTGAAAGTATTTATTAAGATCTACATTATATATTTTTTTCAAAATTTACACTTGCTTAGTTTAGAAGTTAGATGGGGGGACGCCCATTTTACCACTTTGGAAGCGTCTAGCTGTAAAATGTTACACTTTAAAAGAAAATGGTTTTAGAAACCTCGATATCATTTTAAAAGACCTATCCATAGACGCATGGGTTTGACAAATTTTTTTTTTCGGTTTTAGTTTCATGTATGGGATATAAATATCATTATTTTTTATTTTTTGTGTAAGAATCGTAAAGCGGTTAACAGGATACATCTACCTACCAAAGTTCAACAGTGTGATGCCTATAGTTACAGAATAAAGTGGCTGTGACATACGGACGGACAGACAGACAGACTTGACGAAACTATAAGGGTTCCGTTTTTGCCATTCGGCTACGGAACCCTAAAAAAGTCACTCAAGGGGCTACCCGGATTTTGAACGCGCACACTAGCGCCACTTTAGTAGAAAATTCATAACTCGTTAAATAAAAGACCAATCAAAAATCTGGTAGACACGATTGTAGTACAGGTTCTATACTTTATTTAGTACGTTTAAATTGTTTCTAAAGTAGTTTACTGTAGTTAGAGTTAGAAAAACTGCTAAATATGGCCACTTTTGGCAATTTTTCTAACTGTAACTGCAGATAACTCTGTTTTATTAAACTTAAACATTGTATCTAAACCACATAACCAGAGCTACAATCGTGTCTACCAGATTTTTGATTGGTCTTTTATTTAACGAGTTATGATTTTTCTAGTAAAGTGGTGCTAGTGTGCGCGTTAAAAATCCGGATAGTGCCTTAAGAGGGGCTGCCTAACATGTAACTAAAACAAAAATAAAAATTTTGCTCATACCTATGCATATGGGGTGTCTATGGATATGTCTTTTCAGGTTTTTAAATACAATACTTCTGAGAGTTTAATATTTGTTTCCTCTACCCAATGGTTCTGGAAGAGATCGCTGCCAGATATAACACCGTCTATATAGTACTTATGATTTGTTTGTAATGTTATTGATACTTGTGTCTTTATGTTTGCAATAAAAAATATTGATTTATGTATTATTTGGAAGATAGACGCTTCCAAAGTGGTGCAATGGGCGTGAACACGTGGTACCACTGTTGTGTCTGATTTCCATAACACAAGTGCACAAGCTACTTACTTTGCGATCAGGGCCCCTATTTTTGAAATCCTTCGTATGACTTATTTCAAACGTATACGCCTAAAATTTCACTCGTCCACCCAAGTCACTTCAACGTAGTTTTTCGTATTTTTGAATCATTCGACTGCGGTGTTGCCATTTTACTAAGAATTGATGAAATAATGTCTTTTTACCAAAGATTAAACAAACCGGTAACATTCGCAACCGTAATTTTGACGATATTTTGGCTGTATATTCAAAACGTTAGCCTTTTTCATAAGAAAAAACTATTAATGTCACGTCACTTGTGTCAACATAACAATTTATTGGAGTTTGCATTTATTATTGTTTTCTTGATTTTGTGATAAAAAAGCTAAATTCAACATTATATTAGCATTATACAAACCTGCAGCTCACATCAGTGATGAGCAGAGAAATATACTTCAACCAGAAAGATACGCAAAAATATTAGACGGCAAGGATTTGTTGTTTCACAATCAACAACAAAATGAAGCAAATCCAATTCATTAAATAAACATTGAGAGGCGTCTTGACTTAAGGTATTTTTCATGCATTATTCTTCTTCTTCTCCTGTTTAGGTGAACAAACAATAGTCTACTGCGGTTCAGTGGTAAACTAATGTGAAATGTGATAATCTAGACTGGCTACTGTGATTTCTAAGATTCACTTCTACTATTCATTCTTTATGATTTCTTTTAATCTGTTTATAATCTTTTTCAGGTATAGCAACAAGAAAATCATAAAAACCCTAATCAAACTAGGAACGATAACAAAGATAACATAGCAAAGAGGTGGTTACATGTAGTATTCATTTATAATATGGAGAGAAAATTAAGTACTCTTGAGTCTAGAGAACACCAGCAATCATCCAAAATCATTTGCAGTCAACATTATCAAACAAGTTATTCTATATTTTTGATATGATGTGTATGACCTATATCTATTTTATACTTTCAGTGCAATTTAATATAACATTTAAATAATAGTCTATTGGGTTAGTTTAAGAATACAGTTATATAGCTTTGATAATTATTTATTGATGTAATAATTTAAATTTGCTGTTTTTCTTATCGGACATGCTTTTCATTAACTGTTAATGAATACCATAGACGGACTGTACATCTGAGTAATAACTTGTTTATGTCAATGTTATTCTGTAGACATTTATTTTTAAGTTGTTATAATAAAATGAAACAAACATTTGTAAGTAAAACAATTTTTTATTTAAGTAATAAAAACATTCATTTTGTACATTTACCATAAACATATTTAAACTGACCTTTGTAATGTGCAATAAAGAGTTTCTTGCTATCATATTCATCCTTTTTTTTGCATGAAATATCACTAGAAGCACATAACACATCCCAAACCAACATAGACCCAACCAATTCTCCGGAAAAACAATCAGCCACTAAGTTTTTAGGCGTCTTTTCAACGGTTAAATATTTTTGTGTTCACAAATTATTGGCATCATAATCCTCTTTATACAAACACTTTACAATGCTTTTTTCATCAAAGTTCTCTTAATTTGAAATTATCTATGGGTTATCCAATACTAATTTGAATTCATTGTTAGTAGTGTGTATTTACAAAATATAGTGCAGGCAGTCTATTTATACACTTATACACCCGGTAGTCTTTGAAGGTGGATCCTGGAAAGATTAAGGTTAACTTTAACTACATTGAGGTAGTGAAAAATTTAATTCAATTTGTGTCATGATACTTACTGCAAGCTACTGCCATCATTTTAGGAAGGTTTTTAGGGATTTAAACACACTATCTGAGTACTGTAGGGCAATTAAAGGCTTTCAGTAATTCATCAAAAACTGTGCCTGTGCCCTGAGCAATTCTTGCATTTCTATGGTTTCCAAGGAAACTTTTAGGATTTAGCAACAAACAATTAATGACTGGAATGACCTGGAAGTATTATTAGTAGATTAGCTTTATGTGCAAACAGTCGAACTGCCTTCATTCTATGTAATCAAGATATTTGTTCAAACATATAACCATGACTTAAACTTACCTTAATTGCAATGGATACTCGGGCAATACGGTCTACTCGAGACCATAATAGGTCTCGGAATCAGGATTAATTCTTTGGTGAGCTATTAATCTCGAAATAATTAGATTTGAGCTGAAAATTGCCCAGTCAAACGGGTTGTTTCGATGTCTCTTTGAACAGCTCTTTCTACAAAATCTTCAACTGTTTTGTCATTTCCCTTACTTTAAAAACCTTTGCAAAAGCAAATTATCTATGTACATTCAGTTTAATTGAACTTTTATACTTAATTAATTAAAATTTAGAGCAAGAAAGCAAGTCACAAAATATAACACAAAAACACACGTCTTTTTGACGTTACGTCTATCACTCGCCTTCCCAAACGAGTGGTCGGAGGCACTCGTTTGGGGATTTCGTTCGACCGAATGATTCAAAAATGCCGATTTTGGGATGACGAAGGAAAATCATTCGTAATCTCTACGCGAGTGAATCAAAAATAGAGGCCCAGAGCAATGTATGTGATTGGTGTCCAATATAACTTAAAAAAATCATTTCGTCGCATTTGGTCCACTTCGCGTTTGGTCCACCTAGCATTTAGTCCATTTCGCATTTAGTCCTTTTCGCATTAGGTCCACTTCGTACTTAGTCCTTTTCGCATTTGGGTCACTTTGGGTGTCTTAATATATTTTGCTATTTATCAGTGTTTCCTATGTGTTAAGGTAAATTAAGAGCTTTTAAAATAAGAAAATATGAGAAGTTCGATATTGATTTAATAATACTATATTGTAATAATTCCTTCCAAAAATAGACTATAGAATAGTAGCATTGGCCACTTTTTATCAAAATTCTCCTAATACAATGTCATATAAACTTTTTGATATAAAGTTATTTACGAAACACAATAGAGACAATCAAGCTAAATAGTAGAGTAAATTAAACAAAATAATAATAGTACTAGTAAAGTATTAATAGTACGCAAGTAAGTAGGTAGTAGGTATAATTACATTTGCCTTTTAGTTGATAATTATAACTTGTATAACAAACAAAATTATCATCTATATCATAGAGTATTTTCAAGTGTCAATCAAAACAATCGTTTAGAAAAATAATAGTCAAAGTTGTACAAATGGACGTTTTGAAAAGTGGACTAAATGCGAAGTGGACGTTTTGAGAAGTGGACCAAATGAGAAATTGACGTTTAGTGAAGTGGACGTTTTGAAAAGTGGACCATGTGTGAAATTGACCAAGTGGACCTAATGCGAAGTGGACCAAATGCGACGAAATGAAAAAAAAAATGACTTTATAAAAAATCTTTTAATTTAGTTAAAGTTGGCACGGAACCCTCAGTGCGCGAGTTCGCCTTGCATTTGGCCGGTTTTTTATAATAAGGGGGTTTTTATTGTTTGAGAATTAAGTTAAATTTATATAAACTTTCCTTCTCAGTTCTGGGAGGTGATATCGGATGAGCATGGCATCGACCCACAGGGGGAGTATCATGGCACCAACCCATTACAAAAGGAGCGTCTCAACGTTTACTACAATGAGGCTTCAGGTGGTAAGTAGAAATTAATTTATGTTACTACGTCTTTTCATATAAGGCCACCTCGTTTTAAGTGATAATATTGAAAAGGCCGATTCAGCACAATAAATGAAACCTTTTTTGTTGAAAACACTTTAGGATTTTATACGCTAGTTTTTGAGAAAATTTGAAATTAAGGTATATTTTTTCAGTTATTTTTTATTATAAATTAAGGGTAAGATTAAAGAAAAAGAAGGATAGGGCATTACATTAAGAGAAGCGAAGCCGATAGCGTAGGTAATTTTAAAAATCGTCAGGGTGCTGTTTTAAAAAATGATATTTTCTTTGTCCGAGAAAATACGAAAAATGAAAATTTCGATTTTCTAAAAAATAATTATAGTGTCCTGTCTCTATATACAAATATACAGTGAAAATATTATCACTTAAAACGATCTGACCTTATTATAACCGCCTTCATAAAATAACTTATTGTTATGGCTAAGAATGTTTTAGACACTCACAGTGTCATATTTTGTATTCATAAAAGCTTTTGTATTCATAATAGGTTTAATAGTTTGAGTTTGCTCTATCCCCTCCCATTACAGCGTGATGTTTTATAGCTTAAAGCCTTCCTCAATAAATAAGCTAAACAATGCAAAAATCAAATCGGTCCAGTAGTTCCTGAGATTAGCGCATTGAAACAAACAAACAAACGCTTCAGCTTTATAATATTAGTATAGGGGTCAATCAACTTTTTTTTGTTTTTTCCTGTCCCAAGTGTTTAAAAGCAATTTTCACAAAAAATATACTAAATTTTAATTTATTTTATGAATTAATCTCGTACTTAGATTAATAAGCAATACGAAAATTAATTTATGCTATATTTTTTTTACCAATTTTTAGTTTTAGGCTAGGTAACCCAGGAGACTATTCCAGGCTCCCATACAAAAATCTGCTGTCCCCACGGCAAGTTTCTTCTAATTTTTAGGCCTGGTGTGAATAAACTGTATGACAGCAGATAAATCATATATTGCATTTTAATCAACAAAGCCCATATTATCACATGTTTTAAGAAACATCCGATTAATTTTACGATTTATTAGGTATTTAGACTTTCGATATTGTGTCCCTCGTAGTGCAGTTATTTTGTTGTCCCCAGACTAACTCATCTTATACATAGTATTTTGTCTTAAAACGGCACAACTAACGCTTGCACCTATCACAACACGGTCTAGGTCTCACGTGATCGTGTTCGTTATTCTCGCGACTGATAATTTACTCAGCCATTTCATTCGCCGTCAGAGGTCACGCTGAGGGTACGTTTACTATTCCGCTGGCAACCACGCTTTTTCCAAAGTATTTATTTTCTCTTTCATGCTTTGAACTTTATTGCAGTAAGCAATGTGGTCTTATATCACGTGAGAATATTAATGGAGGTAATTTGAGTGTAAATGGCGTGTATACATTTTTTTAAAGGCTAAATGTCTCTGGAGTCACTGATTCCCCTTCCTCACTATTTAGGTGACCTAAGAGACAATTGAGGTGACTCCAGAGACAAAACGCGGTTATTGTATCATTAAAGTTCATTTAATTATATAATAATCAGTTTTTGGTGTATTAGCTTATAGTCTTATGTTGTTTTAACAATATAAAGCTTTATTATAGTGATTTTTCCTATCCCAACTTACCGTCTCGTTATGAGTTAAGTCCAACTTATAACTTCCCTAAATGATATCTATTTACAGTATGTTACTATTTTATCTCGTAATATAGACCAAATAAATGGTTTGAAACCTACAAAAACTACAAATGTTATAATAAATATACTTAGTAATTTAAATAATTTTGTCAATTTTTGATCACACTCAGTAGAAATGCAATGAAATCTTTACGAAATTATATCATTCACCCGTGCCAAAAAACAAAGGCGCTGTAAGAGAAAACCTACAAAAAGATCTTAAAAAACAAAATTTACATAAGCTTAAACTCAATTCAGCCGAAGATAGACCATGCCTGACTTGAACATATTATATTTGCTTAAAATGTCCGGATCCTTTGTAGTAGTCAACACCTTCGAGAACAACCGTAGGATATCCACTGCTAAAAATAAATATATTTTTTTAAAACGATCGACTGTAAGCAGTCTGCACCCAGTTCTGATCCTGCCATCTTTACTAGATCTTCGTCCTATCTCGCCAGAGGACTTCAGCCTTTTGATAAAAGGTCTTCAATCAAACATTCTATTTCGAGCTTAGGCCCACTCAGTCGGATCATTTGTCTCAGCTAGACTCGACGAAGCACTTGTCACCTACTTCAAGAGTTGTTTTCGTTAGCTTTACTTATCAGAAATGTAGATCAATAACATTTGGTGCTTAAATTTAGTATGACTATGATATATGGATGGAAACCGCGTCCACGTCTTTTTATCCCGATGCTGGAAAGGCGCCGGATTGGCTTTTAAATGCACTAAACTGAGCGGCTTATGCTGACTAATTTTAGCACCCTCCTGACTATTGCTGCTCTGAATCGAATCCTCACAGTCAGTTGGTATTTGGGAGACCCAAAATCCTAAAAATCACAAAGAATTCCATGCAAGATCAAGCCTAAGCTGAAAGAGTTGAAGAAGTTGCTTTGGAATAAAGTATTGCCTGACCTTAGGGGGAGTATTAAGTAATTAAGCTGATGTTCGGGCAATGGATTTGATTAAATGTCTGTGGTTCAGATTGGATGTCAGCTGAAAGTTCATCCTATCTTAACTTTTATGAAACAGAAGGTATTCAGTAACTGAGTCAGATAAAGTTTGATAAGATTGTAGAACATACCGGTGATCAAGCACTGGGAAAACTCCTTTAAATGCCTTTTAAGCGATAGGTGTTACTTCCCAGATTCTGCAGCCCGAGCTATTTGTGGCCAGTTAGAAGACTGAAAACCCCAGAAACTCTTGACCTTACCTGCGTTTCCAAAATAATTAAGAACCTCTTAGATAGTTGCCAGCAGAATCACTAAAGCAGTTCCATTATATGTTTAGCTTGCGAAATAACAATTTTTTGATACATTAATACTATTCAGGCTAATCCTTTACCAAAATTGACCCGCATTGAAGCTAAGAAAATTACAAAATGTACTGATTAACCTTATAATAAGTTGGTACGGTTTTATTTCTATCTTTTCTTACAAATAACGGCACATAAATTAAATAAGCTTGTAAAACTTTGTATAAAATTGTTGTTTTTTTTCCATATTATTGTCTCTTGGGTTAAATATTGTCTCCTGACAAACCAAATTGTCCCCATGTTTTTGCGCAGATTTTTGAGTTTTATTTCGTTGACAAGTATTGTGCCAGGAAAAATAATATGAAGAACTTAAAAGGTTTATGAGATATATTAGCTCTCGAAGTATTTTCATTACGTGACTGTTTTTTAAAGAATTATAAGAACTTTTAGAATTTGTTTTTGCATTAGTGACTCAAGAGACATAGTTTACGGGTGTATAAATAAAGCCATAATAGTTAATAAGCATGTGGTAATAGATTTAGCGTGTAATTCAATACATCTTGTTATGACGGCTAGTTTTGTATCGATTTTTTGGAATTTTGTTAATCAAAGTAATGGTCACCCAGGGGACCGATTTTTAGGCCCTTATCTGTACTAAGATAATTTACTCGTATTACACACATCAAAATTTGTGCCTCTTCTTGGAATATGATCAATTAATAATTGAGGAACACGGATCTATTGTAAAAAACATGATCCTCTCAACTTATTTATTTCTAACAATTTTCCACTTTGGGACAGAAAAAAGTTGATTCACCCATAGATATATGAAATAAGAAACCAAAAATTACAGGGCGGGACTCAAAATTGCAACTTCTGGCTAACCGAGCCAACACTCTTCCAATTGAGATACCGTGTCGGTCCGACCGTGAGAAAATTCTGGTCTCTTATGGATACGTCATTACGCGTGACGTCAGCGCTGTCTACCCGCCTGTTTATGCAACAGTGGGCCAAGTAGTTATTTTTTACAGAATAATTTCAACTTGGTAATTGATCACGCTTCGCTATCCCATAAAATAAACAGACAGGCTTACGTTTTTTGGTTTCTTATTTTATTAAGGGCAGATTTTTCAATAGTCAGATAAGAAATATTCGTCGAACAAAATACAATATGGCTAATTTAAAAACGTCACCTAATTGTCAATAATCATAGGTACCTGTCATTTTTTTTGAATCTGTCGCTTTATAATTTATCAGTCTGATAAGTTTTATCTGACCATTGAAAAATCGGCCCTAAAAAGAACCTATTCTTAGGGCTGATTTTTCAATAAGGAATAATCGTCGAACAAAATACAAAATGGCTTATTTGAAAACGTCACCTAATTGTCAGCAATCATACGTAACTGTCATTTTTTTTAAATCTGACGATTTATAATTTATCAGTCTGATAAGTTTTATCTGACCATTGAAAAATCGGACTTTAGTTAACATTTTTGAAATAAATAAATAATAAATAAATATTCTTTGGACATTCCCACACATCGCCATCTAGCCCCAAAGTAAGCTACTCAAAGCTTGTGTTATGGGTGCCAGACAACGGATATAATACTTAAATACTTTTTTTTTTGTAAATACATACATGATATACATAGAAAACACCCAGACCAATACAAACAGACATGTTCATGCACACAAATGTTTGTATTGTGCGGGGATCGAACCCGCACCCGCTGCGTAGTAGACGATTCCTCGACCACTACACCAGACGGGTCGTCAATCAAAAATATCTTAACATAAACATATTGTTTGTTTGATCGCGCTAATCTTTTGAACTACTGAACTGATTTGAATTTTTTGTTTTGAATGGCTTATTATGCAGGCTTTAGGCTATAAAACGTGAGGGGAAAATTTATCAAACGGGAGGGGAGGGAGCAAACTTAAAACGCGCGGACGAAGTCGCGGGGAAACGCTATTCCTATTTAAGAACTTATTCGTAGTTACCATTTCTATAGTATCACTTAATAACGAAGATTATAACACCTAACTGAGTCCGACGTAGTTAGTAAGAAGACTGAATGCCAGAATTGACCTATGGCCTTATTTTTTTATCACTCGTTTGAATATGGTGTATGTTTGACAACGAATTTAATGTCAACGAAAAGCAGGCAAACATTTAACGCGACCACAAAATTAGGTTCTCTTTTTTTCAATCACTGTCATGTGTCTTAACTGACTTTCGTTCGAAATAATTAATATTGTATTTAGCCTTTCAACGAATCGATAAATTATTTTTTAGATGTGTGTATCTTATCTTATCTTATTAATACCGATCATGAATGCACTTTTGAATCGAAAAAAAAACTTCTGGATTTCTCTTTTTATGTACTACTGTGTGTGTACGTACTGTCTACTCCATAATATCCTTGCCAAAAATGAACTTCAGGCAGATATATGCATTATTAGCTATCCAACGCGGCAACGCAGCCAGCATCATAGCCTCCTTGCCGCAAGGAAATGGTTTCGTTTTTGAATAGGTATTAATATTAAGTTATTTTTTTATGTTGCATGTCTTAGTTTATTTTTTTCTTGTTTGTTATTAATAAAGATATATGCATCCGATTATCCGATCAATACTTATAAATAAATATGTAGTGATATAAAAATATGACTCCTGGGGCTCTATTTATTTATTTAATGTTTGAGTTATTTACCATTTGATTTTTAATGAAAATCGGATAAAATCCACAAAATGGTGATTAAAAATAGTATAACTCTATTTAATTCGTCAACCTCCGTAGGTAGTGGCTAAGCACGCTGGGTTCTAAGGCGTCGCCGCTCCACGGTCCCGGGTTCGATTCCCGGTCGGGTCAATATAGAAATCATAATTTTCTACATTGTCTCGGGTCTGGGTGTTGTGGTACCACCGTTGTGTCTGATTTCCATAACACAAGTGCAATGGCTACTTACTTTGGGATCAAAGCAATGTATGTGATTGATGTCCAATATTTATGTATTTTATTTTATTTATTTATATTACAAAACGCCACAGCTCTTGATGATAACATATAATACAGAAATTTAAGACTTACAGCCAATGATTTACAAAATTTTAAGGAATGGTGTATTAATATCGCACTGTGTGAGTGTGTATTATATTCGTTATGGTTTCTGCCATTTCCGGATTCACTTATATATATATTTATTTCCGGGGTAACGTTACTTAACCTAAAAAAATACTGCACATCACAAAATTTTAGTTTTACCATAGAGGAAAAAAGAGATTCGCTTTCAATGAGTTTGCATCCTATCCTCACACTCTTCTTTTGCCTCACCCAACCTAATTCAAAATTAACTAAGTCTTTCTCCGGCAGTGTGTTCCGCAAAGCATCTTATCAGTTCTCTTCTTTCTTAGTCAAACACCATTTTACTTTTTCTAAAAAATTAGTAATGTGCTTAGAAATGTACAGTTACCACGAGTTTACTCGCTAGCAACGATGTCACTTTTTAGGGTTCCGTAGCCGAATGGCAAAGAACGGAACCCTTATAGTTTCGTCAAGTCTGTCTGACAGACAGCTGTCCGTCCGTATGTCACAGCTAATTTATTCTGTAGCTATAAGCATCACACTGTTGACCTTTGGTAGGAAGATGTATCCTGTTAACCGCTTTACGAAAATAATGATACTTAACTTTTAATATACTGTTAAAAAAAATACGGTTTTTTTTGTCAAACCTATGCGTGTGGGGTGTCTATTGATAGGTCTTTTAAAATGTAATATAGGTTCCTTAAACCATTTTCTTTTAAAGTCTAACGTTTCTTAGCTAGACGCTTCCAAAGTGGTAAAATGGGCGTCCCACCCCATCTAACTTCTAAACTAAGCGAGTGTAAATTTTGAAAAAATATGTAATATAGATCATAATAAAAAACTTTCAACGAAAATTGGTTTGGAAGGAATCAAACGAGAAGTTTTTGAGATATAGCACATTTTCAACAACCGCAATTATAACTTTTTTCTTCATACAAACACTCTGAAAAACGTTAAATTTGCTATCATAAAATATTGTGGTATTTTACTAAGCAGAAGTAGGTGGATTCCCTAATTCAGTTAACGTTGACACGGAACCCTCTGTGCGCGAGTCCGACTCGCACTTGGCCAGTTTTTATATGGAAAATTTTAGTTCTGTCAGTGACCGCTAGAGGCACTGTGCAATTTTCCATAGAATTTTTTTACGTCGTCGCTAGCGAGTGAATCCGTCGTAAACGACTCGAAACTAACCGACCAATTTAAAAGTAATATCAAAATGACAGCAATACTAAAGGTAGGTATACTTTTATAATTGGTCGGGTAGCCTTACTCTTGGTTTAAACCTGGTGCTAATGAGTTGTTATTTCAATGCCTGGTGGTGCCTATACAGGTGGCCCAAACAGTGACTTTTTGTGTCTGGAAGCCCTACTGTATCCAGGCTTTCCAAACATACCCTATGTATTTTAGACGAAATTTCGTAGTTGTCGGGATATTGCAAATTTTGAGAATTTTCAAATTATAATTCCTCCCCTTTTTATGATGTTATGTCTCTTTCTTTTGTTTCAATGTGATTCTTATAAATTAAATTTACTTACATGAAATTATGATCTAGCTAAAACTAAGTCTAACAACGGTTAAAAAAAGGCTCGAAAACTACAAAAAATACATATGGTATATTTAACCAAATATACACCAAATATATCTCTGGATGTAAATAATAAATAAAAAATTAGGACGTCACTGTTTGGGCCACCCTGTATATTTTTATAAAAAAGGGGAAACAACTACACGTTACCACATTACCGAATATTCTTAACCTATTTATACTTGCACGCTCGTGCATATGACAAGTTATTCCTGAAACGCACGATCGTGCACGCCATTTTTCGGGAAACTGAGCTTTTCCGATTTTTTCTGATATTTTTTTATACAACCTAGGACCATTACTATACTCCTTCATAAGGTTTTTTCACAGAAAATTGAACTCTCTTTTCTCGGTTGTAAAGGGATATAAGATGTTGACGATTATTTTAGGATTAAATGACATCACACAGTTAGCATGACCAATTTAGTAATACCTAATATCGTTATATTATATCTGAACACCTTTGCTTAACCCTAGAAACTCAATAAACTAACCATTTATTACATCTCTAGTAAATACGTTAACTTTAATTAACTGCCTCGGTGGCGCAGCGGTAAGACGGTCGCACTTTAAAGCGACGGGTGAGTCAGAAATCCCGGGTTCGATCCCCGGGTCGGGCCAAAAATATAGACCTGGGTTTTTCTGTTCAGAAAAACTCCGGTCTGGAGTTTGGAAGTTGGCGGTGTTTCACCCCCGTGCCTCGGAAAGCACGTAAAGCCGTTGGTCCTGCGCCTGATCTCTCTCCGGTCGTGTCAGATTGCTGTCGAAGAAAGGAATAGAGAGTTCACCTGTGTTTGCGCACACACTTGTGCACTATAATATGTCCCGCGCAGTCGGCTAGTCGTTGTGACTGGCCACCGTAGTTGATATCGGTTAGGGTCCCCCCGAGACTCTAAGTTTATACGTAACTATTTATTCTTCTTCTTCTGCAGGTAACTACGTGCCTCGCGCAGTTCTCGTGGACCTCGAACCCGGGACCATGGACGCGGTGCGCGGCGGGCCGTACGGGCAACTGTTCCGCCCAGACAACTTCGTTTTTGGACAGAGTGGCGCTGGTGAGTTATGTTACCATCCTCTGAAACATTCAAAATTTGCCATTAAATATTTATAAAAGAATAATTTTTAGAGTGCTGGTTGAGAACTGTTTCTATAGTGGAGACGAGTTTACAAGATTTTGCCGTGACGGACACTTAAAGCGAATAGTAATTGACAACTGACATCTTTTTTTATTATTTTTCAATGTGACAAAAGAATAACGTAATAAGTACTATATTATTATTAAAATTATAAATTTAATGACTCGTAATATAACTTGAATGTTGACATAAATGTATCTATAAATTTATAATTTTATGACAGATAAATTTGCATGACGTACGAAATGTTTGTATATCGATAAATGTATGAAACACGCATGTTCCCTTTTAATTTAAAGAACCTGACAAATGTACCGTGTTTTATGCAATTAAATAATTATTCTATTCTATTCTGAAGCAAAATGAAAATATTTTCAGGGTGACGATTCCAAATTTTAGGAGGTGAATGAGACTATTTGAAGTCCTCCGTTGTGTAGTGGCTAAGCACGCTGGTTTCAAGGCGTCGCCGCTCCGAGGTCCCGGTATATTGTCTCGGGTCTTGGTGTTGTGGTACCACCGTTGTGTCTGATTTACATAACACACACAAGTGCATTAGTTACTTACTTTGGGATCAGAGCAATGTATGTGATTGGTGACCGAATATTTAGTATTATTATTATTTATTACCATCAATACCAGCAACTTTTACTATGAGGCCATTCAAACCTCTTTTATCTGCATCTCCATACATTATCGTCAATTTAACTGACTGATTTGTATTGGGCACCTACAATTTTATTTAAGATTTCGGTCATGACCCTACTTAAAGTTGTTCAAATGTACCATTAGTTAAGGAAGAGTAACTCTACCAGAAGTGACATAGCACTTGTAAGAAAGAGTCCATCTTTGCAGCTATATTTAAAAATTTTGTTAAAGAAATAAATAATTTTCATTTTCATTTTTTCATTGATGGTCTTATTAACCTCAAAAAATTTGGTACCACCTTGCAAAGTCACCCTGTATTTATCATTGTGTTCCTGGTATTGATGATAAGTGATTAAATCTTTATTTATTGTAAACCTTCGTCATACCGAGCCTTCTACCAACCAAACCAACTCAGTGTGGTTTAGGAATGAGGGGTTTGATTCCCGGTCGAGCCAATGTAGAAATCATAATTGTCTATATTGTCTCGGGTCTGGGTGTTGTGGTAGGTAGGTACCACCGTTGTGTCTGATTTCCATAACACAAGTGCATTGGCTACTTACTTCGGGATCAGAGCAATGTATGTTGGTGTTTAATATTTTTATTTATTTATTTATTATTTGACTGTGTGTAATAAACTTGTAATAACTTTACAGGCAACAACTGGGCGAAAGGCCACTACACCGAAGGCGCTGAGTTGGTAGACTCTGTTTTGGACGTCATCAGAAAAGAGGCTGAGGGATGCGACTGCTTGCAAGGTGGGTGATACTTAACTTCCCCCAAATAATAAACTTTCGCATAGAAAGAATAACCCAAATCCAAAAGATATGTGACGTTGATTATGCTCCACACAGCGCACTGTCTGATCCTTAAAGAAAGAAAGAAAAAACGTTTATTGGTCTACATCACAAACACACACATACTCAATATTACACATAATAATTAAACAGAAAATAAAAAAACTAGGTTTATGAAATTAAATTAATTTACTTTAGTGGTATAGATCAATGGAAAGCTTAATAGGATGAATAAATGAAATACGTCTCACTCAGAAAAATAATTATTGAAATAAATAATGAAAATTACAATAATTATGTTGACAAATAGACATGAATGCTAATTACGAAGACGAATGCCGAGCGAGTGAGTCGTCCCGTTGTGGTTCGTCGTCTTTTTATGCACGATGATCTTCAGTCGTAGTGGGAGCTGAAAACTAGGTGGCCATCTTGCAAGAGCGCTGTCCCATGTGACGTCACGCAGGAAAGAAACAAAGGCGCGCGCGCCTCCATGTTGTGTCCGGCCGCAGGGGCGGAGCTTAGAACAAAAGCTCACGCGCAGCCATATTGCAGGCGGGCGGAGCGAAGCGGGCGCGGAGGCATAGTTATGCGTAGATGCGAAAATCACCTGATCAACGTTCGATATTTGTGTATGGCTCAAGCTCGTAGTCGATAGCGGTAGCGTAAGCGGATTGGGAACAGTGGAATTCAATTCAATTCAATTTGTTTATTTCAGAAAGCCAGGTTCCATATTGTTTGAATTGTCCATATCCATGTGTTATAACGTACACCATTCCAGGCCAAGATTAATTGCTTCTCAAGCTAATACCATCAACTTCCCGACTCCACACTGTTTTTGATTATATTCACTTTAGAAAAACCCAAAAACAAACGTCTCGGAGAGTCAGTCAGTCAAGAATCTTTTAAACAGCTTCAGTATCATTTGCTAAATGGATATCTGTCATCTTCCAGGATTCCAACTCACCCACTCTCTGGGTGGAGGTACCGGATCAGGCATGGGGACATTACTCCTCAGCAAGATCAGGGAGGAATTCCCTGACAGGATTATGAACACTTTCAGTGTGGTTCCTTCGCCTAAGGTTCGTTTATCATTTGCAAAAGAATAAACCAAGGGTTGATTTCACCATGAATTTGAACACGATTATGAAATGAAATGAAATGAATATTTATTTGCTCAAAACATGGATAGTACAGGTATTATTGTAATTCCTCATATTTTAGCAAAGTATGATATATGTTTAAGTAGCTGTCGCTACTAATACTGTCCATTTACAAATGTGACAGATTATCATCTCTTTAAACGGAGTATCAGGATCAACGGTAAAATCAGGCCCTAAAAACGTAAGAAGATACGTCTACGATTTCAATATTCATAACAAACCATTGCTACTTAATTACTTTTAGAGCAAAGTCGAGAAATGTCTAAAACCTAACTAAAAAATTGCCTAGCACCTTAAGCCTCTATGAAATTAGCATCAACAGTTCGGTATGTTGTAAAAAGTATCAAAATTCGAAAAGTTAAGAAATCAGATAGAAGTTAACCTTCAGCAGATTTTTTTCTTCAGACCTCAACAACACATGATATCTCTAATGCGTTACTCTACCTTCTCCTCAGGTCAGCGAAGTAGTCTTAGAGCCGTACAATGCAACATTATCTGTGCACCAGCTTGTGGAAAACACAGATATGTCCTTCTGTATCGACAACGAGGCGCTATACAACATCTGCTTTAAGACGCTGAGGCTGTCCAGCCCCAGTTATGGTGATCTGAACCATCTTATATCCGTAAGTATTAGCATTAACTTTATATGTAAAGAACAAGGATATTAAAAAAATAATTTTGAAGCAATAAAAAGAGGAAATTACGATACCCTGAGAGACCTAATTAGACCTAGTTTCTATATTGGGTTATTCTTATGTATAAAGTACATGTACAGTCCAATCTATACTAATATTATAAAGCTAAAGAGTTTGTTTAAACGCGCTAATCTCAAGATCTTTTTTTTTTATTGTGTTGGATAGCTTATTTATCGAGGAAGGCTTGAAAACATCACGCTGCGACGGTAGGGGAAGGAGCAAACTCAAAACGCGCGGCGCAGTCGCGGGGGACTGCTAGTGTACCTTAAGCATATTTAAAAAAAAACATATGGTTCTTACTTTTGAAACCAAATGACTCCAAGGAAAGAACATTGGGTCCTAAAAGTGGACCCTGAGGAAGACCCTATATTAAAAATCGACATTTTGTTATGCATTTACACGGATATTTGTTATATTAATTTTTGGTGTATCTTCATTTTTTAGCTCATGTTTTGAACCGTAAAGTAAAATGGAAGAATATTGTATCAACTTTATTTGTATCAATATTATCGTATGCATACGCCATACCAAGAACGCTATGATCAGTGTTTTAACGAAGTGACGTGTAAAGATCTAAAAATAATACTGATGATATATTAATTCTTTCACAACTTTCAGATGACAATGTCAGGAGTGACCACCTGCCTTCGATTCCCTGGTCAGCTTAACGCTGATTTGAGGAAGCTAGCCGTTAACATGGTGCCTTTCCCACGTCTGCACTTCTTCATGCCAGGTTTGTTATGGACAAAATTTTAGATATCTATACTAGTATTATAAAAATGAAGAGTTTGTTTGTTTGGACGCGCTCATCTCAGATACTACTGGACCGATTTGGAAAAATCTTTTTGTGACGGATAGCTTATTTATCGAGGAAGGCTTTAAGCTATAGTATATCACGCTGCGACGGGAGGGGAGGGAGCAAACTTAAAACGCATGCACAAAGTCGCGGGGGACCGCTATTACATATATAAGTTATAAAAACATAAATATAAATAAATATCCTTGTTTTTAGTTTATTCTTATGATTTTACGCACGTCTTTGTTAAATTTTGTATGAAAATATACGTTATATGAAAAGTAGTTTAAAATTTACTCTGCAGATTATTATTCATCCTTTATGATATTAGTAGACAAAGAAAAAACGCTAGTTACTACTTAAGGGAGAAACTGCCCGATGAGTCTAGGATAAGCCTAAGGATATTTTTTATTTATTTTAATATTGGACACCAATCACATACATTGGTCTGATCCCAAAGTAAGTAGCCAATTCTCTTGTGTTATGGAAATCAGACACAACGATGGTACCACAACAGCCAGACCCGAGACAATGTAGAAAATTTTGATTTCTATATTGACCCGACCGGGAATCGAACCCGGGACCTCGGAGAGGCGACACCTTGAAACCAGCGTGCTTAGCCACTACACCATGGAGGTTGTCGAATATTTTCGTAACATCCAAGAGAGAAAAACTACACGGTCTGCAGACCAACGACATTTCCAGATCTTACTTTAAACTAAGTACTAGTCCAAAACGTTATTCTACTTACAGGATTTGCACCACTTACAGCAAGGAATTCTTTCAACTACCGCCCTCAAAACGTCTCTGAACTCATGAGCCAGGTAAGCATATACCTACCTACTTGTTCTTGATTTAATCCCTCAAGCGTATGTGAACGAGACACAATAGATATTCTATTGTTATGCGGTCTTATGCGACCGCTCGGGTGTTGAGTCATTAAATAATAATTTTAATTTAATTATAATCACGAGATTTTGTTCGTATCAACTAATACTATCGTTAATACGGGGTGTTTTTTTGGTCAGTGACAAGCTACTCAGGGGTGGTTGGACAAACTATAGGTACCTAATGATGCCAAATTAATACGTAAAAAAATAAAATAGAAAAACGTCTATTGCCTTAAAAAAAATAGTACAAAAACATGAGCAATTAAGGCTTAGTAAAAAAGGAAAGCAAATGGTCAGTGGCTCAGCTTGTGCTGATATGGGATGTGATCCCATTCAGCGCTGGTTTTCAGACACTTCCATCTGTCCATAGGTAGTAGGTGAGAGTTTAATCATGAAGGCTTACAGTTCTAGGTTAAAGATACGAATTTCACAAAATTGAGTAAAATAAACAATATTACAGTATGCGAGCAATATCTGTCTTTGTGTGTGTGTGTGTGTGTTGTGTGTGTGTGTGCGTGTGTCCGTGTATGTGTATGTGTGTGTGTGTGCGTGTATGTGAAGTACTATAATTTGAAATAAACATATAGGGGTAGTGAGGTCCAGTGTTCACGAACAATATCCTCCGCACAAGTTGTTACTATAAGGCTGCTTTGTATTTATGTTTAAAACAATCATCACTCATTTTTTCTTTAATATAATTTAATGGACATAAAACCACAAAATCAATTTATAATTGCGATACAGTGAGCGAGTCTACCAACGCCAGGTCGCCTCTTCGTAGCTTACTAGCTACGGTGGAAAGGGGCGAGTTTCCCCATTCGTTTTTTTTTTAAATGTTATGAAGAGGTTTTCTTAAATAAAACTTGGATATAATTTAAAGTTTTTTTTTTAAGAATAAACATAACTCATAATATCATTCCTGAGTGGGATATAACAGACCAAAACAACAGCCTGTGTTTATAGTTTGAAAATTAAGCATCATAAGATCTTAAAATCAAATGTTAATAATTTGATAAAATACTTTCGAATCGTTCTATGAAAGACTCAAATCATAAGTCTGTATAGAATCGTTCGTAAGATTTTGTAGGGTAAATGCCAAAGAGACCTCTTAGGCACCTCTATTTATAGTCCGATTTTTTAAGCTAGTCAAATATTGTAAACAATCTTTTAATGACTTTTAAAGTAATATCAGTGAATAAAATTAACAAACTATTTGATTTAAAAAGATCTCAGTGTTTAACGATGAATAACCTAAGTTGGTTTTAGGTTTTGTGTTTATCTTATTTTAAAATGAATTATTTCGTTAATATGTAAAGATTTTTTACAATATTCGACTTGCAAAGAAAAACTAACTTTAAATCAATTTCGCGATGCAACTTCCTTCTGTTAATGTGAAAAGCAGGTCCGCAGCATTGAGAAGAACGAATTCAAAATGGCTCCGACGAAGCTCAGTTAGACCTTTGAACAATCTCCTCTTGCAGATGTTCAACTAGACAACCTTTGAACAGGGTTCAAAAGGATAATTATCAATAAGAATAACATATGGATAACTATGAATTGATAATAACAAAAAATACGCTTGGGGAAAGTGAACTATATTCGAAGTAGGTATTTGAACGTGTATTTCCGCACACACGTCTAGTGGTGGGTGTTATTTAGCATACATAGATATAAAATTGTTGTCGAGCTGACAACGATCTCTAATTACTGCACCTAAATAACTTTCTATTTTCCACAACGCTTTATGCGATTACAAATGGAAAACTTGACAACAATCAACACCAAAAACGAATACTGAACTCGCTACATCAGCTCTTATAAATTTATTTTTAAACAATATGTCATTTTTTTTTAATACACTATTTGATAATTATCTGGTTATTTATCGGATATTTAAATATCCTGACTAATTAATTATCCGATAAATATTCTGGTAAATATCAAAGAGTGTAATTATCTAGATAATTTCGCACCCTGCCTTCGAACATTCACAACGAATACTGGACTCGCTACATAAGCTCTTATAAATTTATTTTAAACAATATGACAAATGAAATTCTTTACTGGTGATAATTATCCGATATTTTGATAATTATCCGATAATAATCTTGATAATTATCAAGGAGCGTTATTATCTTGATAATTCCGAACCCTGCCTTTGAACAATCTCCTCTCGCAGATGTTCAACCCTGGCAACATGATGACAGCTGCAGACCCTCGCCACGGCCGCTACCTGACCGTGGCCACCATGTTCCGAGGACAGATGTCCATGAGGGAGGTGGACGACCAAGTGCTCGCTATACAGAATAAGAACTCCAGGTAAATTTTTTGCAGCTAACATCTGCCAAGGTAGACTGTGAAGCAATGCCACTTGCGACCTTCGTGGCCATTTGGGAGAATGTATCTCTAAGTAGTATATAGGGAGAAATTGTAATCCGTACCGAAATTTTGTGTAAAGAATCCACTGATAAATATAAACAACTTTTACTATAGGGGCAATAGTGAAATCGATAAAAAAAATCAACTGTTCCGTACTGATAAAAAGTCACACTGTATACATATAGTAGTAATAGTATCCATAAGATGTTCTAGAATGAAGGAGCAGAGCTGCTTTTGTACAGAGTTGACCAAGTACCAAGTACTCAAGACTCTTCGTTTTAATTAAATAATACTTAATAATAATAAAAACGTTTATTTCTCACAGCAACTAAGTCGTTACATACAAATTCTGAGCCAATATTCTCAAAGTAGCTGTGGATGACTGATGCCTTTAGTAGGTATTAAAAAAACTGCCAAATCAGTAGCTTTAAATAGTGCGTGTGCGTGTTTGTAGGAATGAATGCGTCACATCATCAAGTAAAAAAAAAACGAGCGAAGTTGTGGGAGCCCGGTGTTAAATGTTTTTGAGTAATTAAAACCTTTTGAAGGTTAGTTTTTGCGTAGGTACTGATCTGTACTAATATTATAAGCTGAAGAGTTTGTTTGTTTGTTTGTTTGTTTGAACGCGCTAATCTCAGGAACTACGGGGCCGATTTGAAAATGTATTTTTCAACAAACTTGCTCAAAATAACGTTTTTATTACACCTATTTTTGGCTCATAATCATAGATATTAAACACGCGTGCTTTTTCAGTATATTATTGCACTAGTGCTTTTATTTTATTAACCCTACAAATTTACATTTGTACCCTAGTACCAAGTCGTAAGTAAGAAAAAGAAGCGATATAATTTAGTTGGGATATACAATACTTTTATTTTAGCAACAAACAGTATTTATGCGAAAAATAACAGTATCTACATATTTATTTCAATAAATGGTAAATTCAGATTTACTACTAAAAGTAGCTCAAATTCATTTAACATTTTCTGTGATTTGTGTTTTAGACACGAATTATTACATTTTTAATCTTGGGTTTTGGCCGATCTAGTTCGCGCCTAAGGCTTGCGCGCGCATCGGTATCGCGACAAGAAAAAAAACAACGCGCCATTTTACGTAAATAATAATTGTCGGCTGTGAAGAAGTTTGGATTAATTATGAAGTTTAATAGTAATAAAAATGTCTACTTCAAGTAAAAAAAAACCTATTATTAACTCCGCCGGACATACGTAACGAGGCGAAAAACGCGTGCGAAAGTCTTTGCCATCAAAATCGAGTGAAATGTATTTTTTCTAACTGTTTTAATAATTAAAAATTTAGTAAATGAAGAGTCTTGCTTTTTCCTCGCAAGTGTGTTGAAAAACGTCGTATGAAACACGTGTGCCTGTGACCAATATATACGCGGCTTTCTTATGGCGTACTCGCTTTCGCTCGTGCGCACACAATATCGCCTTGAATATAATGGTCAACTTAGCACACTTGTATCATAATGTACTATTTGTGTTGGCTAGTTTATTTGTCGAGGAAGGCTTTAGGCTAATAAAACATCACGCTGTGACAGGAGGGGAGGGAGCAAACTCAAAAGGCGCAGACGCAGTCGCGGGGGACCGCTAGTAGTAGCTAATTCAAGTGAATTCTGATTTTTATAATACAAGTGTGTTATAAAAATCAGAAACAACGGTCGTACCATTACACTCAGACCCGAGACAATAAAGGAAATTGAGATTGCTGCATTGACTCGAAAAGAATAGGTATTCGTTTTGACGGTAAAAATACTGATTCTGTAAGCCTTTTTTGGTTTAAGATCATTAAAAAGAGTATAAGTGCGACCAAAATTTGTTAAATAAAAGTTTAAATTGCAAAAGATTATATATCAAAATCCAATTAGCAACAGTAAGAAAGAGAACAGTGGACTTATCTGATAAAATACAAGGTAAAAAGTATTATTTCCGTTCGGATCGAGATAGAGATGTTAATTTACAATTGTTTTCTCGTTATTTATATACAATTATCACGTATTTCCCCCAGCTATTTCGTAGAATGGATCCCCAACAACCTGAAGGTGGCAGTCTGCGACGTACCGCCTCGCGGTCTCAAGATGGCTGCCACATTCATCGGCAACTCCACTGCTATTCAGGAGATCTTCAAACGCATCTCTGAACAGTTCACTGCTATGTTTAGGAGAAGGGTGAGTGTTTGCTAATTTAGATCTTTCTTTGGTTGATTACTTGACAGGCTTGTAGCGACATCTATTATCAGCCGCTGACACTACGACACCTGCACGCTGGTTTCAAGGCATCGCCGCTCCAAGGTCCCAGCGGGCGAAGTCTGATGCATCATTTTTGACATTTCGCGTCGACAATTTTAATTTTATGATTTTCTAATTCATCAAATATAATTTTAACTTACGTAGCTACATCTTTAATAAATCTTAAAAAATATTTGTAGTTTTTTAAGCATCATTCAAAAATTCTTCTCAATCAATAAATACATGAAAACACCAATTTTGTCTCAGCATTTTTCGAGCGCCACCTGGTGGTTTTACACGGAACAATGTCGAGACTTCCGACACAGGTTCGATTCCCGGTCGGCTCAAAATTTTCTATATCCTCTATCCTTCTGTCTTGTCAGTGGACATCCGACGTCTTTGGTCAAAGGGTTCCAATCTAGAACTTTCCTGCCCCAACGGCCATCAGTTCTCCGCGCTGTGTGCCCTGCCCATTGCCGCTGAAGCTTACTGATTTTTAGGGCTATGTCCGTTACCTTAGTTCTTCTACGTATCTCATCATTTCTGATTCGATTTCGTAGAGAAGAATTTGAACATGAAAAGCCGAAAAAGAAGGTTTTTATTGGTGATGCTAGCTGATCATTAACAATCGTATTTTGCGTATTAGTTTTTTTTTCTGAATTAATACCTTTTGTATATGATTCTCCCAGGCCTTCCTCCACTGGTACACCGGTGAGGGCATGGACGAGATGGAGTTCACGGAAGCTGCCAGCAACATGAGCGATCTCATCTCCGAGTACCAACAGTATCAGGTAAAATAAATAATTATTTTTAGGGTTCCATAGCCGAATGGCCAAAAACGGAACTCTTCTAGTTTCGTCAAGTCTGTCTGTCCGTCCGTATGTTACAGCCATTTTATTCTGTAACTATGAAAGTCTCATCGTTGAAATTTGGTACGAAGATGTATCCTGTTAACCGCTTTACGATTCGTATACAAAAAATAAAAAATAATGCTCCCAAACATGAAACTAAAACCATTTTTTTTTAATCAAACCTATGCGTGTGGGGGCGTTTAAAGTCTAACGTTTCATAGCTAGACGCTTCCAAAGTAGTAAAATGGGCGTCCCCCCCCCATCTAACTTTTAAACTAAGCAAATGTAAATTTTGAAAAAAAAATATAATGTATAATGTAGATTTAACCAAATACTTTCAACGACAATTGGTTTAGACGGGATCGGACGAGAAGTTTTTGAGATATAGCACATTTTCAACAACCCCAAACATAACTTTGTTCTTCATACAAACACTATGAAAAACAAAGTTATATTTGCTGTCAACAAAATATTGTGGTATTTTACTAAGTGGAAGTAAGTGGATTCCCTAATTCAGTTAAAGTTGGCACGGAGCCCTCAGTGCGCGAGTCCGACTCGCACTTAGCTGTTTTTTTTATTTAGATAGCCAGACATTTGTCCACAGTAAACTATAGTCTACAATTATTTCTGCCCTACAGGAAGCGAACGTAGATGACGAAGAAGTGGAATTCGATGAGGAAGAAGAAGAAGACGGTCATCATCAGCCCGTCGCTTACGCGAGCGAACCCGCCCAACTGAACTAGTTAGGTAGACCACGTAGCCCTGTGGTAGTAAGAAAACATTTGTGAAAAAACCTTTTTATATAATGATTGCCTAACTTGTATTATAGGTAAGCTGCTTTTTTGAGACTTCGCCTGCGGGGGTGCGGGGGGAAGGCTAAAACAAAATTCTAAATTCTGAACTTATATATTCAGTACATAGGCTATTGCTAGCACTTATACATGTGATTTTTAATGTTGTTAACATTCAGTGTCATATATTATATTCATGAAGATGAAAATAAGAAACGAAAAATTGCGCGCGGGCGGGACTCGAACCAGAAACTTTTGTGGCTATCCAGGCCAAACACTTAAGCTACCGTGCTGTCGGCCGTACGAAATTTTTGGCCTCTTATAATGACGTAAGTATAAGTATCCATAAGAGGCCAAAAATTTTGCACAGTCGGACCGACAGCACGGTAGCTCAATTGTAAGAGCGTTTGGCCTGGTTAGCCAGAAAGTTGCTGGCTCGAGTCCCGCCCGTGAGCAATATAAACACATTTTAAACATATTTTAAAACGGTAAAAAAAAACTTAATTTTGTTCCTTGAAACGTCCAAAAATTTAAGGCACTGTGAACATGGTTTTTGAAATTTGTTTTTTATTCCGTGACTTTTTTATCACATTAAAATGTCTTTTAGAACACATTTGCAATCATTAAATTTTGTACCTTGAAAGTACTCTTTTAATGTAAAGATCACGGGGCTTGTATTAAATTTACTATCTTAGCGTAAGATTAAGTGGAAATTTGCATTTTGTACTAAATTATTATTTTTGTATGATGTTGATTTGTGAGCTTGTTTTCTGTAATTGTTGATGTTTTTGTATCATTATAGTGTGTAGAGAGAAATATGTTCGTTTTCATTCATAACGTTTACCCATAAAATTATTATCCCTTTGGAATAGAACGACAAAAGCGAGATGTCACTAGCAGCAAACTGTTTGATAAAAAGAGATGGGAGATGCGAAATAGCAGAACCGTTTTTGGCGGCTCTCAGTCAGTTTGGAAGCCCATGAAGGCTCGCCGAAATTTCTTTCATTTGTTCTTTTTTTAAATTAAGTGAAATTGTGTATATTTTGAAGAAATAGTTCGTGTGACATTCCCCCCGCTTCCCCGCTCACCCCCCGCGTTCGTCCGTTACGTGTCAATACAGTTCATTTTTGCGCACTTTTCAGTAACAGTGACAGGTTCATTCTTTTTATATTCTTAAAGATGAAATAAGAAACCAAAACTTTGCGCACGGGCGAGATTCGAACCAGCACTTTCTGGCTAACCGGGCCAAACGCTCTACCAATTAAGCTACCGTGCTGTCAGTCCGACATTGTGAAATTTGTGGTCTGGTTTATAATAACTACTTGGCCCACTGTTAAATAAACAGACGGGTAGATGGCGCTAAACGTCACGCATAATGACGTATCCGTAAGAGAGTCACAAGGTCCGACCTTGTGAAATTTGTGGTCTCTTATGGACAGCACGGTAGTTCAATTGGTAGAGCGTTTGGCACCGGTTAGCCGGAAAGTACTGGTTCGAGTCCCGCCCGTGCGCAAATTTTTGGTTACTTATTTCATCTTTAAGAATTTAAAATATGACACTGTGAGTGTTTAAAATACTCTAAACCTTAGGTCTATTCTTACGAAAACCAGGTTGAATTTAAAGAGTGCTGCCACCATGCTCCGAACGCCCATCTATTACTATATACGAGTATAAAAGAAAGTCGTGTTAGTTACACTATTTTTAACTCATGAACGGCTGAACCGATTTGGCTGAAAATTTGTGGGTAGGTTAGAACCAGGAAAAGGACATAGGATACTTTTTATCACGTTTGACGGGGGCGGGAGGGGGGCGGGCGAAACTTTGTACGTGTATGTATAATAATAAAGCCAAAAGGACAGAGGCCAAAAATTGAGCAAAATGAAAAGTGATATTTTATATGAAACTTTATCACTTTACCAGGACTATTTTAATGTTACAATAACAAAACCACTTTATTTTTTTATTGCATTGGTTAAAATGTACGTACGTAACTGCTAATACAATAATTTTACATGTAGATAAATTTTAAGGAATCAAATAAAATTTCTTTTAAAACGTAATTAAGTTTATGTAACAATAATAGAAACGTGTAACCATTATAAACGCTTATTAGTGACGCATAGTTTCCGATCAGTTGTGAAAATAACTCAAACAAACGCGCTAAACAAATTTGTAAAATGATTGGACGGTGCATTTTGTGTAAGTGTTTTAGTTAAATATATGTATTTAAAAAAACCGGCAAAACATTTCAAATGTGAAATAGAGGACCCACCCAGATCTCTCAAGAATCTGTACCTCCTAAAAATATAAAATTTTTAAACACGCGATTATGCTCATCAGAGGCTAGTTTACTAATTTTCAAAATGTAGATAATACTTTACATTAGTGAATATATTAATCAAAAACTTTGCTATTTAAAAAATATTCACATTTACATGATTGAAATATGATTTAAAAATATATATTAAACAAGAAAAATATAAAACTAAGACGTGCAAAAAATATATAATTAAACTATAACTATTCAAAAACGAAACCATTTCCTTGCGACAAGGAGGCTATGATGCTGGCTGCGTTGCCGCGTTGCATAGCTATGCTAATCCTTTGAGCTAGAAACCAGCCAGAGGTGGAATTGTGTTAATCAATCGTATTCATTTGACTGTTGCAAACGTACGATATGATCTGTCAAACGTATTGTTCTTTGCTAATTGACAGATCATACCGTACGTTTTGAACTGTCAAATGAATACGATTGCTTTACACACTTCCACCTCAGCTTTATTATTGGCTGTTACAGAATTTAATTTATATTTGAGTGGGCCTTAAAAACACCTGAACTGCAATGGCATCAAAAATGATATCTCTGCCTCAGTAAGAAGTCTTTTTGACACCAAAATACTATGAAGAGTTGTGTGCAAGTGCAAGGCCTGACGTCACATCCTCTGATAGGCGATTACGTTCACGTAACCAAATGTATTTTTACACAAACTTAATTATAATATATAATATAATATATTAATAAACAAAGTAACTGCTTAGTAAGTCTTCTCACTTTTTATTAATATTCCACCACTGATTAAACTCTGCATTGCCAAATAGTTGACAGGTAGAGAATGACCAGTATTAACTATTAACTGTTTTGTCTCGTTCTTTCTTGACGCTGTCATCATTTGACAGAAAGTGTCAAAACAGTGTAATAGCTAGAATAGGTTTATTACACTGTTAAGGTTATAATAAATAAGGGTGTAAATAAATAAATTAATTATTAATCCTAATTTAAATTCATAAATGAATTCGTTGTTTGACATCTCCATGCCATAATGAATCACGAAAAATTACCAACATTATAATTTGTTCTTAGTGGAAACTAAACTATTCTACAGGAAGTCTATCTCTATTCAAATTGAACTTAACAGCAAAAATTTTAACTTCTTAACTTTTTATCAACAGTATACTTCACCCTTCGAACGATATCGTCAGAAAATAATAACGTACTACTTCAGGATAGGCAACTAAACCAATTATGGCAGCAGACATCCCACAACTTCCAATCACACAGAGAAAACAACCCCGAACCAGTGACACCGAGATCTGGAGACGTTCTACCAATATGGAGCTCATCAGACACGAATCTTAAAGTACCGAAATTCCTCGTCAACCAAGACGAGGTATCTATGTGGGCGGAAACCGGCAAATATCCCCCGAAAGACAACAATCCGGTCACCGAAGGACCAAAAACGGTTGACAACATGGAGAATCTATTACCGCAAAATACTGAACCGAATCATTTCGAACAGAAAAAACCGGAAGATGACGTTGTGAAACAAAAGATTTACAGCTTAGCAAAAGATACAGCTAAAGATTTAGAAGCTAAGGTCTCAATAATTGAAAAGACGAATGCTATGTTTAAACACAATAATTATTATAAACTAGGTTATATTGTGAGCTATATAAATACTACACACAACGCTTTGACCGATTTGATGACGTATGTTGATAAAAATAAAGAAGCATGGGATGTCTTGAAGATTCTGAATTCTTACGTGCAGGTAAAGAAAAAAAAACTTTGTAAGTACTACCGTGGTTATCAACTTAAGAGCCAATATCGCTTGCGTTCTCTTTTATTTGTGACCTTAAGCCTATTTCTGCATAATATAAAATGCACTTGAAAAAAGCAACGTTGTCAGACCAGCAATCGAACTTTGTGTCTTACGCTATCCGCGCGTATGCCTATGCCACTCGGCCACCGATACATTTGCAAGCCTGTTGAATTTTGCAGATGCTTTACGTGCAGATACGTTTTACGGTTTCGCATCTTTTTAGTGATACAGATACAAATGATCCATTGACACACTTTTGCCAGCTCTAGTAGTGAGGCCTTAAGGGGCACCCCGAATTTTTAACGCGCTCACTAGCGCCACTTTAGTAGAAAAATCATAACTCGTTAAATAAAAGACCAATCAAAAATCTGGTAGACACGATTGCAGTACATGTTCTATAGTTTATTTAGTACGTTTAAATTGTTTCAAAAGATGTTAGAGTTAGAAAAACTGCTAAATATGGGCATTATTGGCAAATTTTCCAACTGTAACTGCAGATAACTCTGTTTTATTGAACTTAAACATTGTATCTAAACTACATAACCAGAGCTACAATCGCATCAATCAGATTTTCGATTGGTCTTTTATGTAACGAGTTATGATTTTTCTACTAAAGTGGCGCTAGTGTGCGCGTCAAAAATTCGGGGAGCCCCTTAATGTATGTACTTAAGATAGGAATATATCGCGCTGCTTTTACCGGTTAGTGTAAGTGAGATAGATGAGACACACTGACACGACTTAGTTCATAACACTCCGGCTATAGCATTGAACGTCCCGTCCAAATGCTCACGATGCCATCCGTCGACGCGTTCAAACAAACAAACAAAGTCTTCAGTTTTATAATAATAAATCAAGACTAAATACTCACTGAGGATCGAACGGTTGGAATCTCGTCACAATGCAAATTTGTGAGAGAGCTGTGGACCTTCATGAAAGCAGTATTATTATCGTATTTGTATCGTCGGTTTCGCGGACGGTTGTCGGACACCAAGATGTGCAACACTACGCCAGCAAAATATTTATTTATTTATACTTTATTGCACAATAATAAAATTTTGTACAAAAGGTGGACTTAACGCCATATGGCGTTCTCTACCAGTAAAGTAAAATAGTGTTTCATTTTCATGTTTTGATATTATTAATTTATTATGGTAGGTATATATATGTTTAAGGTATCTTTTGTATGACCCATTGTTGCCTGCAATATATGATTAAATACATTAAATAGACAAGTATTGGTATAGACTATTTTGAAGGTTTCATTCGGTTGCTTAAATTTATTACTAATATTTGAATCTTTTTATACAATTTATATTTTTTACTAACAATTATGTATGGCCTTTCCGAATCATAATGTATTTCATTTATTTATTTAATCTCTATTCAATCTACAGAAATTAAGACAGCAACACAGTACAATAACTTTCTTTTCCACAGATAAAAAAGACGAAAGAGTTCCTAATAGAAATGGTGTCAATCCTGAACTTCCTTCAAAGCAGATCCACATTGTCGCTTCAAACACCACTAGGCGAAAAGAAGAAAGAAAAGCACGGCATCGCGTGGTCTTATTATGACGATGCTTGATCATTGTTCAATAAAAAAAGTTTTAATATATCTCTACTCGTAATTTCCCGCGACTTTGCTCGCAGTTTATCTCTTACGGGCTGTTTCACAATGTTAGTTCCATAAATTCCGGTTAGCGTGTCCTGCCAAATACCTACTTCCCACGAATTTACTCTTGAAATTATTATTTGTTTAGTGCTTTTGTCGATTGTGAAACAGACCCTTCAACTAATTTCCAACACAAGAATAACACTGTATTGCAAAACAAATTACGGTAAGTCAAAAATTACGGCAGATCAATACTTACGGTAAGACAAAAATGACGGCAGGTCAAAACTTAAGGTAAGACAAAAATGACGGCAGGTCAAAACTCACGGTAAGACAAAAATGACGGCAGGTCAAAACTTACGGTAAGACAAAAATGACGGCAGGTCAAAACTTACGGTAAGACAAAAATGACGGCAGGTCAAAACTTACGGTAAGACAAAAATGACGGCAGGTCAAAACTTACGGTAAGACAAAAATGACGGCAGGTCAAAACTTACTGTAAGACAAAAATAACGGCAGGTCAAAACTTACGGTAAGACAAAAATTACGGCAGGTCAAAACTTAGGCTAAGACAAAAATAAAAGTACCTTGTTAAGTTAGTAACTTGATAAAGTAAAAGTATAAGTATGGTATTTTAGTGGTAACCATTTGGGTTAATTTTAATTAAAAATACGAAGATAAAAGTTCATTTCATTTATTCACATAATATAATAAATAATCTTACATAATTATTACTCGATTTTAGAACTAACTGGATCTACTTAATTTGTAAATCTATAAATATGATATTATTTCACCTAAAATATAAATTATGGCATTTAATTTATATGTTACGAAAAAAATTCTAAATAAAAGTGTTTAAAATATCACAGAAAAAATAAAAAAATATCAGATCGAATTCAATTCCATAAGACACACACAATAATATTTTGTCAGGTTTTTTGAAGGTAATGAAAAATGTGTAAAAAAACAATGCTATACAAAACTAAGATGCGAGATTATCTGTCTCTCTCTCTTTTTGCTAGGACTTTATAATTAATTTTAAAATACTGTCAAAAAAAAATTTAGCATTAGGTATTGTACTTTTAAATACTTATAAACTAGGTCACCTATTTTTTAATAAAACTTATGTAATAAAATGATTTCATAATTTAATTTCATATACAGTTGTAGTTTATATAATTCACGTGTAAAAATATATTTATTTTGTTATTATTGCTTTATTCCGAATTCGCTGTCACAATACTACTACTACACACACAAAATTAAAACTGTGCCAAGTAATATCTACATTACTATAACTAAACTAAATCGGTCCAGCCGCCATTTAACTGCACTAATACTGGTTTGATGCTGTATTATTTTTTTGTACAATTTAAATACATAAGCAAGTGTGTTTAAACTATAATGTGAGATCTAAAATACTGAAAAGAGCTTTTTATAATATAATTTGTTTTGCACCTAAAAAATATTATTAAACAATCATCCAAGCTAAACATAACCAATAAACATATTTAAAGAGAAAATAAAGTGCTCATGGCTTTAACAGTATGTACTATTAATCAAGGACAGTAATATTTTTAAAGGTCAGTAGACATTTAGCTAATTTTTGAAATATTTTTTCTGATTTCTCAACTTTAAGGTCATTCAGTCGTACTCAGAAAAAATACACTAATGTTAATAGAGTATGGCATATAAAAGCTGAACTTAGTTTTTTGGAACAGCGACCCTAATATAAACGTGTCACTCAAACTGTTGTTAGTTAAGCTTTGAAATCGTATTAATCCGTTATACATATGAATATATTTATACTGTAACTTTTTTATATGACGACTCTGAGGTCACTGACCTCAACCTTCAAGGTCGCTGACCTTAACCTACAAGGTCACTAAAACCTTTTTTCCGTTAACAATACATTAACTTACCTTTTGAGGTCACTGACCTTAACAGACGTTTACAGCGAACATATTTACATTTTAACAGCGTAGTAAGGCGGTTTCTCTTGCATGTGAGCCATTTTCGGGTCGCACGCGGGCCAGATGGGCTGCATTCCCATGTCTGGCGTAGGCATCTCGGACGGGGGTTGCATGGACATCTGGGAAAGAATATCATTTATTTTTATATGATATAAAACTATTGTACAATCCTATTAGCTTAATATAATGTAATTTGAAAACATCTTAAGTAATGAAAAGAAAAAAAAAACGCACTTATGCTTCTAGAAATTAAGTCTTAAGTCAAGCTTTGTACACCATTATTTGTGCAATAAATTCTTTAAATAAATTTATATAATAAAAAGAACCCCAGCCAGCGTCATTCAATAAATATGTCAGTCAGGTATATGAGATTGAATAAAGGGCTCTGTAAGACACTATTGGTTAGCTTCTATCGCGAGCCTTGAACGTATAGAATGAATCCAGAAATTCCGTTACGAAAATAACCTAACACCCCCCAATCCGACCGATACATTTTAGTTTTACATCTATTGATGAATAGCAGAACTTTTAGTGACTTTTTGAAATATCACTTGTCTTGTCTCTTTAGTTCAGCAGCCCGCCTTTAGGTGGCATTGGTTGTATGTAACTTCAATTAATATTAACTATATAACTTCAAAGAAAAAAAAAACTAAGGAAAAAAAATAGTGCATAAATAAACTATTATTTTATTTTATTTTATTTTTATTAAAACACAAAACAGTTTACAGTTGAGGAGAAACAAGTTTTATACATAAATGAGTATTGTGCTAAACTGTAAGCCAAAACATGTGCTTCAGGAATGTAAAGAATGAGTTACATCGTTTCGCAAATTCAACTGTTACTAACTATGTTTTGTTACACACGAATTTGTGAGCATAGAAGATTGCTACTTTACAAACTGCTACATTTTACTTAACAAAAAGTATACAAAATTATTTAAACATTATGATATTGCATAAGTTGATAAAAATGCTATGATATAGCTTTACCGCGGCAGTCTCCGAGTGCCACACGTCTTTTTTTACGATATAAAACAATTGTACAATATTCTTAGCTTAATATAATGTAGTTAAAAACCGCCTAAGCTAAGAATGTTCGCACAGTCGGACCGACAGCACGGTAGCTCAATTGGAAGATCGTTTGGCTCAGTTAGCCAGAAGTTGCAGTTTCGAGTCCCATCCGTGCGTTATTTTTGGTTTCTCATTTCATCCTTAAAAGTCTTAAACAATGTAAAGTAAAAAACTCACAAGATTTAAAGGTTTGACTGACAGAAAATGATCCTAGAATTACGTGCACATGTAGACCATTATTTGTGCAATAAAGTCTTTAAATAAATTTATAATATAAGAAGAATCTCAGTCAGAGTCATTCAATAAATATATCATAATATACAAGGTGGAACTTTGCATATTATGATTAAAAAATTTAGGTGACCCATACAAAATCAGTCAGCTTCATTGACGATAATGTATGGGGCACCTGAAATTTTATTTAAGATTTCGGCCAAGACCCCATAGTAAAAGTTGTTCATATTGATGGTCTCATTCACCTTCAAAATTTTGGCAACCTTGCAAAGTTCCACCTTGTATATGAGATTGGATATAGGGGCTCTATATGACACAACTAGGACTTGATGTAGTCTGGGTTTTTACTAAAGTTTAGGGCCCCTGTTGAGTTCTCACACACTAAGTAATCATTCACCCAATAGGTCGGTGGCCAAGATGTTTCTTGACTTCAGTATTTTTTTTACTGTGTACTAACCGGTCATAAGCTTCACATTGCCTTGCTACTTTACTAGAAAATGTAAAATTTTATTGTGTTCTGTGCTATGCAAAAATAAAACAATATAAATATTTTTTGTGGAACCAGGCTTTATCATAACAAAAACCTACACTCCGATGCTGTACAACCTCACAGCCTCAGGTCATGTTTCCTCGTGATCTAGGTGGGATCCAGATATGAAGTCTGGGAATTAATGAGTTCAGTATTCATTGTTTTGTGTCTGATATCCATATTAATTACAGGGATCAGAGCTTACTTTAGCAACTTAGTGAAATGGGCTATACAATTTAATGCTAAAAGCATATAACCTCAGACACCTCAAAGATTTATAATTCAATTGACCAAATTCTGAAAGAAAAACTATAATGAAAAAATCATTTAAGGTTTAAGTGGTGTTCTAGTTTAACTGACACTTCTGATCATTTCTTACTCTGCGGACGACGCTCTGTCGAGAGAGGTAGTATTCACAGGGCCGTAACGCGCGCTGACAGTATTATTATTACTATTTACGCTCATAAATAACTAACCATTGCTTGTTTACGTATTTTGGGGGGTTTGCGCACGTATTGGTTTGTCTTATTAATAAATAGACAGGGCAACATTTGAATAAAGTTTTTATTTTAAATGTGTTTAAATATGACATTATAAAAAGTGGTTCAATAGATTCTGCTCGTTATTCCAATCAAACTATTTTCAGGTTTTGTGCATTTAACGTTGTACGTTGTATTAGAGTCTACGAGACATTTTTGGTACTATGCTAAAGTCTTTGGGGGGGTCTAATATACTAGTAAATTTATACAACTACCCACCTGCCTGCTATCCCGTCGCTTGCCGCGGCTGCGCTTCGGCCACGGCTTTTTAAGATGCACGTAAGTTATATGCGCTCGTTTCTCGCTCGCGTGTTTGAATCCCTTGCCGCACATCTCACACTTGAATGGCTTTAATCCTGTGTGTATCTGTGGGGGGGAAAGATTTAAATAATCATTATATTGTGAACATCACTAAAAGTCAATTACGATTTCTATTACGATGACAATTTCTGTGACGACCTCCTTGGTAGGATGGCTAGCACGCTGGTTTCTTGACAAGCGTCGCCAACTCATGAGTTCGCCGGGTTCGATTCCCGGTCGGGTGAATGTAGAAAACGATATTTTCTATATTGTCTCAGGTCTGGGTGCTACTAAGCTTGGATCGGAGCAATGTATGTGATGTTGTCAAATATTTATTTATTAATGTAATTGTTTATAAGATTTAGAACTGTTATTAAGTGGAGAGAATCAAACGGTAATAAAATGCTAAATAAAAATGTTACAATAGTACATTCCTCACTGTATATAATTATTTTTCCAACTGGTATGTGTTGTGTGTTTCTGTGTGTGTGTGTGAGGGTGTTTGTGTGTGTGTGTGGGGGGGGGGGGGGTGTGAGTGGGTGCGGGTGTGTGTGTGTGTGTGTGTGTGTGTGTGTGTGTGTGTGTGTGTGTGTGTGCGTGCACTCACAAACATGTGCCGCTGCCGGTTGCTGTGCGTGCTGAAGCGCTTCCCGCACTGGGAACACGCGTACGTCGGCTTGTGGTCGCTGTGGACTCGCCGGTGAGCTACTAGACGTTGCTTCATCCGGAACGACTTGTCGCACGAGTCGCATTTGAAAGGGCGCTCGCTGGTGTGCGTCCAGCGGTGGTCTTTTAGTAGGGCGTAGCTCTGGGGACAAAAAAAGTCAATTGAAATGAAATGAAATATTTTTAACGTTTTTAGGGTTTCGTAGCCAAATGGCAGAAAACGGAATCCTTATAGTTTCGTCATGTCTGTCTGTCTGTCCGTATATCACAGCCATTTTATTCTGTACCTATAAGCGTCACACTGTTGAAATTCAGTAAGAAGATGTATCCAGTAAACCGCTTTAAGACTCTCAAACAAAAAATTAAAAACAATACCATCTATGGGGGGGGGGGCTCCCATACATAAAACTAAAACAAAAAAAAATTGACAAACCTATGCGTGTGGATAGGACTTATAAAATGACATAAAGGTTTCTAAAACGATTTTCTTTTAAAGTTAAACGTATCATAGCTAGACGCTTCCAAAGTGGTAAAATGGATGTCGTCCCCCCATCTAACTTCTAAAATAAGCGAGTTTAAATTTTGAAAATAATAATAATGTAGTGTAATGGTTCAGACGGGATCGAAAGAGAAGTTTTTGAGATATAACACGTTTGCAACAACCGCAAACATAAATTTGTAATTCATACAAACACTATGAAAAACAAAGATATAGAAACTCGGCCCACTTTGCGTCTGCATGCGTCTTTACAAAATGTTCCTTACCTACATTCAGAAGATAATTGTTATATTTTACTAAAGTAATTCAATATTTTCATAGTTACCCTTTAAATATCAGTGCAATACTTACTCAGTTACCCTTAAAATCCTAATGCAATTATAATTCAACCAAATTTTTTGAAATATAAACTACAAAGACGCAATCTGGGCCCGGCTTTGGTCAATATCATTCGCAAGGTCGGACGACAGCATCGTAGCTCAATTGGTAGGGCATTTGGCCCGGTTAGCCAAGAAGTTGCTGGTTCAAGTCAAAATTTTTGGTTTCCTATTTCATTTTTATGAAAATTTTATTTGTGCAAATGGTGACGTACCTGGAACATCCGGCCGCAGACTTCGCACATGCAGGGCGACTTCATCGACGGGTAGTTGGTTCGATTCTTGTCGGGGTGAGCACGCCGGAAGTGGCCGTGATACGCGCGCGAGTCCTCCAATTGGAGGCCGCACTGCAAAGCGGACATATCGAACTTTAACCCTCTTATTCATATCATCTTATATATAACTAGCGGACCCAGCAAACTTTGCTTCGCCCCTATCACCGTCCCGCCCCGGCCCCGTCTCGCCCAGCCTCGTAATTTTAAAAGTTAAGAAAAAACACTATAATTGATCAGTTATCGAGCGGGATTACAAATGATCCAATTACTAATATGGCTATAAAAAATTAGGGGTTGATGATAAAAAAAGTAAAAATTTAGGGTTGTATATACATACAACCCTAAATTTTTACTTTTTTTAAAAAACGGAACGTATTTTTAATGCCAAAAAATATTCGTCCAAAATTTAAAAATAATAATAAGGGTGAACAACCCTTATCACTTAGGGGTATAAAAAATAGATAGTAGCCGATTCTCAGACCTACTGAATACTCATATAATTTTTTTTAAGAATCGGTGAAGCCGTTTCGGAGGAGAACGGGAACGAACATTGTGACACGAGAATTTTATATATAAGAAAATGCGCGTCTAATATAATAACGGGTTCAGGATACTGTTTGCCGAGGCGCGGACTGGTTGTTTTTATGCAATAATGTGCAAGAGGAGTGGGTCGTTGCTATCGCGCGTGCGCGCCAGCCCGAACAGTATTGTGACTCACCGCTAGCGACGGGCGTTATTAACCGTAACTAGTTTTTAGGTTTCCGTAGCTGAATGGCAAAAAACGGAACCCTTATAGTTTCGTCAAGTATGTCTGTCTGTCTGTATGTCCGTCCGTATGTCACAGCCATTTTATTCTGTAACTATAAGCATCACACTGTTGAAATTTGGTAGGAGTATGTATCCTGTTAACCGCTTAACGATTCTCATACAAAAAATAAAAAAATATGACATTTAAGGGGGGGCTCCCATACATGAAACTAAAACAAAAAAAAATGTTTTTGTCAATCCTATATGAGTGGGGTGCCTAAAGATAGGTCTTTTTAAATGACACCGAAGTTCCTAAAACCATTTTCTTTTACAGTCTAACGTTTCATAGCTAGACGCTTCCAAAGTGGTAAAATGGGCGTCCCCCCCCCCCCCATCTAACTTCTAAAGTAAGCGAGTGTAAATTTAAAAAAACAAAAAATATAATGTAGATCTTATCAACGGAAATTGGTTCGGACGGAATCGAACGAGAAGTTTTTGAGATATAGCACATTTTCAACAACCGCAAACATAACTTTGTACTTCATACAAACACTATGAAAAACAAAGTTATATTTGCTGTCAACAAAATATTGTGGATTTTACTAAGTGGAAGTAAGTGGATTCCCAAATTCAGTCAAAGTTGGCACGGAACCCTGAGTGCGCGAGTCCGACTCGCACTTGGCCGGTCTTTTAACCAGTTACGAGCCCAAACAGTGATTACTCGTTATCCTCCACAACAATAACTAGTTACATTCATAACGCCATTAAAACGATCGAAATACGCATCGGTCTTCAATAACTGCTTCTTATCTCACAACGCACTGAAGTGAAATTGAATTCACTCTTAAGTAAAAGACATAGCGTAGATGTTTGGTTGGCTTCACTCCTCACGAAAAATCACTTGTTTTACGTTATCCGTTATGACAAGTTGTAAACGACGTTATACATTGACCATCCTACACAAAGTTTGTTTAGCATGAAGGTGTAAAACGAGAAATGTATAAAAGCACTTTAAAAGGGTCGTAACATAACGTGTGATAGCTTTGTTGCGTGAATGAATGGAACAACTATAGAACGCGAACGTAAGTGTAAACGAAACAGGTATAGTAACACGTTTCATTCGGGACGTTGTGAAAATAACTAGTTATAAAAATCACTAGTTATGAAACCGGGTTAATGGAAATCACTTAACGGTTACGTTATGTTATCTCAAAATTAACGACCCATCGCTACTCACCGCTACTCAAGCAATGGGTACATCTGCATACGACGGCTGTGACACTATAACTTAAGTTGGATTCAGTGTCACAGTGGACGGATGTTTTTGTTTTTATTCTTTATTATTATTTCTGTTAATACTAACACTTGAATATAAGAGCTATGTTACTAACACTAAATATAGACGTCAGTCTGAAATAAAACTTTTTATTATTTATTTATTATAACTAGCGATCCCCCGCGGCGACGCCCGCGTAAATTTCGGATTGCCCTTAAAATATTTCAACGCTAAACTCATATTTTCATTAGAAGTAAGAGGCCTGAAACCTTATCGCTTAGCGGAAGTGGGTATTTTTCTTAAGCTGCGAACATTATTTTGATGCGGAGTTATTTTAAAACTGTGATATTTTCTTAGATATTTATTGAAATCAAATGATGTAAAGTGCAATTTTGTTTAAAATGAAATTTTCGTGATGATGAACATGTCTATTTTGATGAGAATAAATACCCGTCCGCTTCAAAACACCTTGGAAAATAGTATATTATTTTGTATCAAATTTATGAACTTAAAAAAGTTTGTAGTGAGTAAACCATATCAGATAGACATATGCTGTCGCGGACTTTATTGTAGAACTTTTATAGAGGAACAATCCCGTCATACATGATTTTGAAGAATCTTAAACGGTTTACGCTACGTACTCAACGGAAGCTCTCAAAGGGAACATTTTCTCCCCGTTTTTGCAACGTTTTTAATCTGCTTTTATTAGTCATATGGTAATGTTTTATGCTTAATGAGTTTCTCAATAAATAAGCTATCCAACACATAAATAATTTTTCAAATCGGTTCAGAAGTTACTGAGATTAGCGTGTTCAAACAAACAAACTTGTCAGCTTTATAATATTAGTATATATAACTCGAACAGTCTAATAAACCCATTTTAGCTATTACACTGTTTCGACACTTTCTATCAAATGATGATAGCGCCAAGAAAGAACGAGACAAAACAGTGTAATGGTCAAAACCGTTTATTAGACTGTTTGCGTTTTTATGAATAAGGGGGTAAATCTATACTGATATTATAAAGCTGAAGCGTTTGTTTGAACGCGCTAATCTAAGGAACTACTGGATCGATTTGAAAAAATATTTATGTATTGGATAGCTTATTTATCGAGGAAGGCTTTAAGTATAA
Organism: Pyrausta purpuralis; assembly: GCA_963924145.1. Taxonomy (NCBI): domain Eukaryota; kingdom Metazoa; phylum Arthropoda; class Insecta; order Lepidoptera; family Crambidae; genus Pyrausta; species Pyrausta purpuralis. The sequence goes on along the minus strand of OZ001670.1, from coordinate 4,711,335 downwards.
AACATTACGATATCACTTATAAAAGCAGAACAACAATGAAAAATGTTGTTAGTAAGGCTTTAGGGTATAAAACATCACGCATATGGGTCAAATTTTTTCAAAAAAATACGTTTTGAAAATATTGCCCTGTCTATTTATTAACAAGCTAATAAAAGCGTGGTAAAAAGACAAGCATTCACTTGCGGAAACGTGCCAAATATTAAAGCAGGGATGCACAGACTTATTAAGACTAGGGGCCACTCGGGCAAATTATGAACTGATGGCGGGCCGCCAGAAGTATAGGTAATTAAAGACAGTAAAGAATTGATAATTATGTATTAAAATTGAAAAAGAATTTATTAATTTGAAGCGTGGCACTGCATAGTGCTTACAATCTTTTTTATATTTGGCTCAAATTTACTTGTAGCAACACGTAAAACTGCTTCCAAACTTTCATTTGCAAGGCGGTTTCGATTTTTTGTTTTATTATTATTTAGTATTGAAAAGGTTTGTTCACATATATAGGTAGAACCAAATAAGCTGGCACATTTCAGAGCGTTTATGCGCAACTCTTTGTACGTATTTTTATCAATGCAGCGGTAAAAGTTCAGCAAGTCTCCTTCGTTGAATTTGTTGCGTAAATCTTGGTCGTTTTGAATGTCGATAATTTCTAACTGCATTGACTCTGGCGCATTTTCAACTGAAATCGTGAAAGGATTGCTGAATATGTCCAACAGAGGTTTCACTTTTTTAAACTCCGAAAATCTTTCTTGAAAAGATTGAATCAAAATATCTAGCTTTTCTACATAACTGAAATTAATCGCAGTTTTGTTGAATTTTTCAGTCATTTTCTTATAATTCGGAAAATGATTGTAATTTCCAGAATTCAATTGCGATCTGAAAAGTGTCAGCTTGCATTGAAAGGATGATACGTGAGCGTAGAGCTGGGATATCAGTTGATTTTTGCCTTGAAGCCGTGTGTTCAAGACATTCAAATGATTTGTAATGTCAACTAAAAAAGCCAAATCACACAACCAATCAGGATTTTTAAGTTCCGGGACATCCTTTTGCTTTTCCGCCAGAAATATTCCAATTTCTTCTATTAAATTTAGAAATCGTTCCAGGGTCAATCCACGACTTAGCCACCTTACTTCTGTATAATACAGTAAATCTCCATATTCGCTTTCGATGTCATCAAGGAATTGTTTGAATTGCCTGTGATTGAGTCCTCGTGATTTTATGAAATTTACAGTCGAAACTACCACTTTCATGACATTTTGAAATTCAATTTTTTTAGAACAGAGGGCTTCTTGGTGTATAATGCAGTGAAACTGCATGAGATCTTCAGCGTTTATGTTTTTTTCTTGCAGATGCTTTTTCAGCAAAGTAACTAGCCCAGAATTGACACCAATCATCGAAGGAGCACCGTCAGTGGCAACTCCCGATAATTTTGATAAGTCCAAATCAGTTTTTGAACACTCATCCAAAAGTACATTGAGTATATCAACTCCTCTGGTTTGACCTTTCAATGAACACATTCCTAACAACTCTTCTAAGACTTCAAAATCTTGAGTAACACCTCGTATGAATATGAGAAGTTGAGCTGTGGAAGTAATATCAGTGGATTCGTCGAGTGCTAATAAAAAAAAATCAATGATCTTAGTTTTTTCATTTAATTGTTCCGCAATATTACCTGACAAAGACATAATACGTCTTTGGATAGTCATACGATTCAGTTGAATTTTCTCAAACTTTTTTGTTGCTTCTGGACACATTTTCTTAGCGGCAATTTCTATGCATTCTTTTACAAAATCCCCATCATTGAAGGGGCGACTGCGCTTTGCTATCATTCGAGAAATTTAATAACTAACTTCTGTAGCTGTTTCTGAATCTTGGATGGGTTTTGTAAACATAGCTTGCTGACCAATAAGCTCCCGTTTTAAAGACAACATTTTTTGCTTTCTTAATTCGCCTGTAAACTTGGTAAAAGTAGGATGCTGCGTTTCATAGTGCCTTTTTACATTATATTCCTTTGCAATCGCAACAGAATTCTTGCAAATTAAACAAACGACTTTATTATGCGACCATACAAAAAAGTATTTCTCAGTCCAAATTTCTTGAAACTGCCGATTTTCATCTTTAACCTTACGTTTTTTACTAGGTCCTGGCTTGTCCATGTTGCGTTCTAATCCTGGCTAGGATTAACACAGCACCTAAAAACAATTACAGTACCTACTTAAATTACCCACCCTTTTTTAAATTAGCAAAAATAATTGATTTAAATAGGTAGGGAAACACTTATTAATAACAGAGTTTTACTTACGATTTCACAACACAATTATACACGGCACTTGACGGGAAATCTACGTTGAATGTGGATCAAAATATATGACACCGGCTAGTCGAGTTAAAATCTACACTAGAACTATTGACACTTCACTCAAATTAAAACCGAACTATGGGTCGCTGCGGTTAGCGTGGCTTTTATACCGCGCGTATAGAGTCGAAAACTGTCTGGAGAAATCTCGAAACCGACTCTGGAAGCTTCGTGTATCTACCTACGCGAGCAATCGGGAATTCGTGCACTTAAGAGCGCGCGCGCGAGATTCAAATTACTTTTCGAACATATTTTTTTTGGTTTTATTCTGGAATAGAATTCAATATTTTTCGAATGTACGAGAGTATTATTTTTGCTGTCGGCGGGCCACCAGTATTCGACCGGCGGGCCGCGAGCGGCCCGCGGGCCGCGGTCTGTGCATCCCTGTATTAAAGCAATGGTTATTTCTTTATGAGCATAGATAGTTATAATAATAATGTCAGCGCGGCGCAGCGGCCCGGTGGATACCTATCGAATCCTCAAGAGAGCTTCTTCCGCAGAGCATGAAATGATCAGAGGTGCCAGCTAAACTAAAACACCTCAATATAAAACCTTAAAATTATTTTTTAATATATTTTTTTCTTTCAGAATTGGGTCAATTGAAAATCATTTATGGGGGGTGGCTGAAGTTTTGCGTATTTAACATTAGATGAAAGAAAGTCGTGTTAGTTACACTATTTATAACTAAAGAACAGGTGATTCGATTTGGTTGAAAATTTTGGGGGTAGAAGATTACAACCAGAAGGACATAGGATACTTTTTATACCGTTCGAATGTTCACTGGGGCCGCTAATTGTTAATCTAATAAATATAATTTCCATGTCACAATGTTAGTTACTGTACTCCTCCGAAACGGCTTTACCGATTCTTATCAATTTTTTTATGCGTATTCAATAGGTCTGAGAATCGGCTACTATCTATTTTTCATACCCCTCAGTAGGGTTCATAAGATATCTTCACCCTTAATTTATTTTTAAATTTTGGACGTATTTTTTTGTTTTTATTTTTTTATAATGTGGTATTAAAAATACATACGAGTACAATCCCATTTTTTTACTTTTTTATCATCAACCCCGCTTTTTTAATGCCCTTTTAGTAGTTTATTCATTTACATCTCGCTCGATAACTGATCAATTATAGTGTTTTTACCTGTACTTCGATTAAAATTTGCCTTAGCTTATGGCAAATCTAAAATTAACATTTATTTTTATTATTAAAGTTTAATCCTGATATATGGAGAACAACGTTTGCCGGGTCAGCTAGTATATTTATATTTATAATATTATAAAGCTGAAGCGTTTGTTTAAACCAACTTAGTTTTTTTGCTTATCTTAGGAACTACTAGACAGATTTGAAAAAAAAAGTTTGTGTTGAATAGCTTATTTATCGAGAAAGGCTTTAGGTGTAAAAGATCATGTTGCAATGGAAGGGAGCAAACTCAAAACGCGCAGACGAAGTCGTGGGGGATCGCTAGTCTATATATATCACGTGTAACGTTAAACCTGAGAATAGGTTGATTGGATTAACGAAGAGAATCAATTATACTACTTCTTAATATGGGTCACATTTCTCAACAAAAAAACTTTGAAAATGTTGCCCTGTCTATTTATTAAAAAGACAAGCCATCATGTGCGCAAACCTACTAAAATACTTAAAGCAATGGTTAGTTCTTTATGAGCGTAGAGGGTAATAATAATAATGTCAGCGCGGCGCAGCGGCCCGGGGAATACCTATCGAATCCTCGAGAGAGCGTCTTCCGCATGATCAGAAGTGCCAGCTAAACTAAAACACCACAATATAAAACCTTAAATTATTTTTTAACTATTTTTTTCTTTCAGAATTGGGTCAATTGAATTTAAAATCATTTGAGGTGTTAGTTACACCACGTTGTATAAAAGAAAGTCGTGTTAGTTACATTATTTATAGATATGGAAATGATTGCTACTTTTTATTCATTTTTATTACATGAAATGATGAATTCCTTTTCATATGGAATCAAATGCGAAATTTCATTGTCAATGTTTTTTTTTCGCAGTGTGAATTGCGATGCGAGTACGCGACTAATGAATTTCATATGAAATTCACTATACGCAAATAATGTAATTTACTACAAACTCATCATTACAAAATGATCTCGACTTTACGACTATGACAATAAAATTCAATTTTTAACTGCTGAGCGTCATTAGTTAATGTGACCGCATAGATATAGAGTATACGCATTCCTACTCGCGCTTAAGGATTTAGAAGAAGACGCCCGCTACATTGTATTCGTCAATGAAATCCCATCAAAAACAATACTTGTCAAAAAAAACAAGTCTCGCAACTCAGTTGTTCTGCGGTAAAAAGTTGTGAGATCCATGTAATACCAAGTCGGTTATTAATTTATTCAGTCTCTACTTAAGCGACTTTCTGTCTTTATACGTCCAGTCTCTAAGACCACGATCGTGGTCCATAACAATTGAAAATCAATTGTGTCTGGAATCTCCGTACTCGAAGCATTAAGTTGTTACGTAATAATGAACAGCATCTTATAGTGACGCATATCAATATTAAAATTCTTTAATGTTTTATATTAATATATTGAGACTTGGCCAACAATGGCCAAGTCTGGAATGGATTGCCCACCTCATCAACGCTCAGCCCTCTTATGATATGATATGAGTCTTTCTCCCTATATTCCTAGACCACACTCGATGCATATCTTGGTGGTTGTGGCCGATAGGCTCCGGCTAGTCGGTCTCCTCTCCCATCCCGGAGCGTGTCCCTCCTTCTTAAAATCGTGCTATTTGGTGTGCCGGTTTTACCGGATCAGGCTTTGATCCTGGCTGAATAGTACTTCGTATCGTATCGTATCGTATCGTATCGGCATTCAAGAGTCGCGGACAAGTTAGTTCATTTACAAGGTCGTTGATAAAAATTAAGAACAATAATGGTCCAAGATGTGACCCCTGGGGGACACCAGATTTGACCGGAGCAGGTGATGACTGAAACCCCTTGACACACACTCATTGACTTCTATTAGTAAGGTAAATACATACATGATATACATAGAAAACACCTTTTTAATTTATTTAATTTTCACTTGTAGCTTACAGTACCCTTTCATTTTAACATTCTTTAAAAGTTTGCGGCAGCCATTTTTATCTATGGAGTTCTTGTTTTGCTTTTCGCTTGCTTTCCGCGAGTGTAAGAAATCTTAAATTTCAAGTATACAATTGTATTTCGATAGAATGAAAGTGTTTTCGGGGTTTGTATATTTTGCATTTGAAACAAGAGTAAAATTGCAGTGTTACTTTGAGTGCCATAAAAGTGGTATTGTGTGTGATGAGTGTTCGAAAGCAGATTCGTTTTGTTTTGAAAGTTTTAACTGTGCGCTGATCCCCTAACTAAAGGCAAGACGTTTGCTTGTGAATAAGGAAGGTCAAAATCGTATCATAGCCACTATGGGTATCAGTTAAATGGCATGTCATTAGAAAATTATCCATTTCCTTGATACTTGTGTGTGGTGTTAAATTATCGCAAACACAGTTTGTATGCTTCCTTCATAAATGGCACAGAAAAAACTAGGTAAGTTATTATTTGCTGTTATTACACCATTTTCATATAGCTCTTTACTAGACACAAAATCCAAGATCGATATTCAATTTGTTCCGAAGTTAGGACTCAAAATTTGTTTATGCTTACTCCATTAATTTTTTTATGCACGCCCCTGGTTGTTCGTAGAAGGGTGAAAATTGAGGATTGTATGTATTTTTGTATGTTGTATCATAAAATACAGGAATTAAAAAATGAAAAATAGATGTTGGCCGATTCTCATAGATACCGGATAAGCACAAAAAAATTCATCAAAATCGATCAAGCCGTTCCGGAGGAGTATGGCAACTAAAACTGTGACACGAGAATTTTATATATTAGATGATAATAAACTCGTCAGACTATCAGCGAAAATGTCTAAATCATCGTGCTGAGCAAGTATGTCTCCTATCTGAGCCAAATGCACGGTTTGTCGGCGCATTTGCTGCCCGTTCGGATCGTGCAATCATTCCTTCCCCCCTTGCAGTCCCCCGCGACTTCATCCGCACGTTTTGAGTTTGTTCCCTCCCCTCCTGTCGCAGCGTGATGTTTTATAGCCTAGAGCCTTCCTCGATAAAAAAGCTATCCAGAACAAAGATAATTTTTCAAATCGGTCCAGTAGTTTTTGAGACTAGTGCGTTCCTTTAACCCCCTTGTTCATAACTAGCAGTCATCCGCGACTTCGTCCGTTTTGAGTTTGCTCCCTCCGCTCCCGGTGCAGCGTGATGTTTTATAGCCTAAAGTCTTCCTCGATAAATAAGATATCCAACACAAAGATAATTTTTCAAACCGGTCTAGTTATTCCTAAGATTAGCGCGTTTAAACAAACACTTCAGTTTTATAATATCAGTATAGTTTTCTCCCCTTATTCATAAAAAAGGGAGGGCCGACGTGAGGGGAAGGATCAAACTCAAAACGCGCAGACGAAGTCGCGGGGGACCGGCAGTCCATAAAACGTGTAACTTTAAATGCGCAAAATCTGAGAAGAGGTTGATTGGATTAACGAGGATAATCAATTATACCACTTTTTAATATGGGTCACATTTCTCAACAAAAAAACTTTGAAAATGTTGCCCTGTCTATTTATTAAAAAGACAAGCCATCATGTGCGCAATTCTTTATGAGCGTAGAGGGTAATAATAATAATGTCAGCGCGGCGCAGCGGCCCGGGGAATACCTATCGAATCCTCGAGAGAGCGTCTTCCGCATGATCAGAAGTGCCAGCTAAACTAAAACACCACAATATAAAACCTTAAATTATTTTTTAACTATTTTTTTCTTTCAGAATTGGGTCAATTGAATTTAAAATCATTTGAGGTGTTAGTTACACCACGTTGTATAAAAGAAAGTCGTGTTAGTTACATTATTTATAGATATGGAAATGATTGCTACTTTTTATTCATTTTTATTACATGAAATGATGAATTCCTTTTCATATGGAATCAAATGCGAAATTTCATTGTCAATGTTTTTTTTTTCGCAGTGTGAATTGCGATGCGAGTACGCGACTAATGAATTTCATATGAAATTCGCTATACGCAAATAATGCGATTTACTACAAACTCATCATTACAAAATGATCTCGAATTTATGACTATGAGAATAGAATTCAATTTTTAACTGCTGAGCGTCATTAGTTAATATGACCGCATAGATAGAGTATACGCATTCCTACTCGCTCACTCACGCTTAAGGATTTAGAAGAAGACGCCCGCTACATTTTATTCGTCAATGAAATGAAATCCGTATGATTTCGCAGGGTGCGATTTATAGCAGTCTTTATAAACAAAGTAGCAGGTGTGAATAATAAATTCCATCTACTATATAAAAATAAGTCGGGTTTTCCTTCCTGACGCTATAACTCCAGAGTGCACAAACCGATTTCCACGGTTTTGCATTCGTTGGAAAGGTCTCGGGCTCCGTGAGGTTTATAGCAAAGAAAATATATAACAAAAAAAAAACTTCTTCTTTTAATATCCAAACGAAATGTTACATAAAACGAAGCCATCTGGTAGCGAAACGGAGTTCGCCGGGTTTGCTAGTTTCGTATAAAATTTCATCTGCTATTCGTGAAATATTCCATGCCTAATTATTTATTACTTAAGAACAGTTGAACCGATTTGACTGAAAATTGGTGGGGAGGTAGATTAGAACTAGAAGACCATAAGATACTTTTTATACCTTTAGACGGGGCTGGGGCTGGGGCGAAACGGAGTTCACTGGGACCGCTAGTTATTAATAAAGATATAGTTCTACCGACCTGCTCACAAGGTATAGGCCCCTCGGCTTTCCTCAGCTGACTCGGGTACATGCTATCTTCATCTCTCTCCCTCCTTTCCCTAGCCCTTTTCTCTCTCTCTCTGTTATCTTTCTTTGCTGTGTACATCGGCTTGTTGGGCACCCGCGAATCTGTAACAAGTTGATAAGATAATGAAGATCCCACTAAAAATGTAAACGTAATCGAAAAAAGAAAAACCGACCAAGTGCGAATCGGACTCGCGCACTGAGGGTTCTGTGGCAGCTTTAACTAAATTAGGGAATCCACTTACTTACACTTAGTAAATACAACAATATTTTGTTGACAGCAAACATGACTTTGTTTAACATAGTGTTTGTATGAAGAACAAAGTTATGTTTGCGGTTGGGGGGGACGCCCATTTTACCACTTTGGAAGCGTCTATTTATCAAACGTTAGACTTTAAAAGAAAAGGGTTTTAGAAACCTATATGTCATTCTAAAAGACCTATCCATAGACACCCCACACGTATAGGTTTAACAAAAAAACAATTTTTGGTTTTAGTTTCATGTATGGAAGCCCTTAAATGTCATTATTTTTCTTTATATATGAGAATCGTAAAGCGGTTAACAGGATACATCTTCCTACCAAATTTCAACAGTGTGATGCATATAGTTACAGAATAAAATGGCTGTGACATACGGACGGACAGACAGACAGACAGACTTGACGAAACTATAAGGGTTCCGTTTTTTGCCATTCGGCTAAGGAACCATAAAAATAACTAACTAAAAAGCTTAAAAAAACGCATTTTCCCTATTGCATATTCCCAACTTAATTTTAAGTATTTCAGTCAGTTTTTGAAGGCGGTTTGATATTTTAAATTATTATTTTATTTCATGGTTTTGAGTTATTCCCCATATCTCAAAAACAACTGGACCTATTTTGATGAAACTTACTCGGTACCCTTTTTCTAACTGTATCTATCCACTAATACTCAAACCTGAATATGTATCTTTCATACCTTTGTCAACTGAATTAATACTAATGCTATTAATATAATTGCTAATGTGCTTTCTTAACGCTTCAAGTCTATAAAACATACTGTGCACAGCTCAAAGAAAAAAAACATCATTAATGCCACCTCTCTCTCTTTCTGTCTCACTCATCATCATCATCATTATCAGCCAAAGGACGTCCACTGCTGAACACAGGCCTCCCCCACGGCTTTCCACAGCGACCGATCACTAGCGGTCTGCATTCAGTTTGATCCTGCGATCTGTATGAGGTCGTCTGTCCATCTTGTCGGTGGACGTTCTACGCTGCCTCTTTGGTCGAATCGTCTCCAATTTACATTTTTTCTGCCCCAATTATCTTTTATTTTCTCTCTCTCTCTCTAATATACAGATTGTTGTTTTGGTCAGTGACATCCAACTCAGGAATGGTAATAAGAGTTAAGTTTATTTTTATTTAATCTTTAAACTTTATGGAAGTTTTGTAAAAGAAAACCTCTTTACAACATTCTAAAAAATCAAAGCGAATAGGGCACCTTCGCGCGTAGTTCGCGCGTATCTACAAAAATACTACGCCGTAGCTAGTAAGCTACGAAGAGAGGAACTGGTGTAGTTGCTAGTATCACATATATTTTTTCTTTTTTTTTTTTTGCATCAACATCGTTTATACAACCGCCCCTTCCTCGGGCGTCACAGACCAAAACAACATCCTGTAATATACAAATAAATCCCACAGTACCTTTGTCAACGGAATTATGTCTCGCCGACACGCTAATGTGTTTTCTTAACGCGTCAGAATCTATAAAACGTATATTGCACAGCTCACAGTGAGGACCGTCTTCTGGTATCTGAAAAAAATAATGCCAAATTCACAAAGATGAAAATAAGAAACCAGAAATTTGCGCACGGGCGGGACTTGAATCAGCAACATTCTAGATAACCGGGCCAAACGCTCTACCAATTGAGCTACCGTGCTGTCAGTCCGACCTTGCGAAATTTGTGGTATCTTATGGATCCGTCATTATGCGTCACGTTTACCGCCATTTACTCGTCTGTTTATGCAAGAGAATATAAAATATGACACTGTGAGTGTTAAAAAAAACATTCTAAACCATTAGATAGCGAAGCGTCATCAATTTCCAAGTTGAATTTGTTCTGTAAAAAATAACTACTTGGCCCACTGTTACATAAACAGATAACGCTAAACGTCACACGAAATGATGTATCCATAAGAGACCCCAAATTTCGCAAAGTCGGACTGACAACACGGTAGCTCAATCGGTAGAACGTTTGGCCCGGTTAGCCAGAAAGTTGCTGGTTCAAGTCCCGCCCGTGCGCAAATTTTTGGTTTCTTATTTTCATCTTTGTGAATATACCTAAAATATGACACTGTGAGTGTAAAAAAAACATTCTAAACTAATACGAAATTTTCAACTGCCTAGGTCATCTGGAAGAAGATTATGTTTTTGATCTATAGTTTTAAGTGACTTAAAACCAAAAGTTTTAGCTAGTATTGAATATAAACAATAGCGGTCTTCCACGACTTTATCCGCGCGTTTCGAGTTTGTTCCCTCTTCTCCCGTCGCAGCGTGACGTTATATAAATCGCTTAAAGTCTTCCTTGATAAATAAGCTATCCAACACAACAAGATTTTTTCAAATTGGTCATGTAGTTCCTAAAATTAGCGCGTTCAAACAAAGAAACAAACTCTTCAGCTTCACAATATTAGTATATATTTATAACAAGCAATAAAACTATCGAACTTGTTCAGTGCCATATTGTTTTTTCTGACATTTTTTAGGTTCAGCTTTTGCTTGTCAGACTATTTCTATCAAAAATCATCTCTATGCCTTCTACACGACGTTTCAGTTTTTTATGCAAAACAATAACCTATTCGATGAAATCGCTGACGAAGGAATACCCGCAGATCTCACACACTAAGTCCGACAGATGTCAGATTCATGTAGGAAGTGAATAAATATGTAAAAACTGATCCGCCCAGTGCCGGCAGGTGCCGATCAGTAACGTATCCATCAGCGACAGTGAAAATTTTTATTGTAACAAAAATAATATTGTCTGTACAACGCTATCCGTACTTATGAGCCTTAATACCTTATGAGTCTTTCTTGCTTATCCTCGTCTCCTGTCTAGCCCCATCTCTCTCATTCTCTATAGCCCCACCCAGCTTTGTCTAAAGCCTTCATTCTCTCTTATTATCCCCAATTCCTACATTTCTCTGTCTCTCTTTAACGCCATCTCACTCTCTCCCGCGGTATAGTACGGTATGTAGAGTAAGAAATTGGATATAAAATAGATTAACTAGAAATACATATATTTTATTATTAAAGATCCCATTTTACGCGAGTTTCATAAGTAATACTTAGCATAAATGAAAATGAACTAAAAAAAACACTGATCTTTGAATCTGTGGTTCTTTTTATTACAATCAATGCATAATATGCGTAGTTTTTTTTTTGAGCCTTTACTTATCTTGGTGATAATCATGCTATACTAATATTATAAAGCTGAAGAGTTTGTTTGTTTGTTTGTTTGTTTGTTTGAACGCGCTAATCTCAGAAACTACTGGCCCGATTTGAAAAAATATTTTTATGTTAGATAGTCCATTTATCGAGGAAGGCTTTAGGCTATATAACATAAAGATACGACTCACAAGACCACAGCAGCAATGAAAAATGTTGCGAAAACGGGAGAAAGATATTCCTATTGAGAGCTTCCGCTGCGTACGCTGCGGAAACCGCTAAAGTTACACAAAAACCATGTATGACAAGATTATTCAGCATTAAGAGTTCTATAATAAAGTCCGCGACAGCATAAGTCTATCTTTTATGGTTGACTTACTACAACCTTTTTTATGTTAATAAATTTGTAAAAAAATAATGCATCATTTTTAGAGGTGTATTATACACAGTTATTTATTCTTATCAAAATAAATACATTCATCATCACGAGCATTTCATTTAGAACAAAGTTGCCCTTTATATCATTTGATTCCAATAAATATGTGAGGAGCTATCACAGTTTTAACATAACTCCGCACCAAAATAATGTTCGCAGCTCAAGTACAACGTGCGCTTGCGCTAATCTATACTAATATTATAAAGCTGAAGAGTTTGTTTGTTTGTTTGTTTGTTTGTTTGTTTGAACGCGCTAATCTCAGAAACTACTGGCCCGATTTGAAAAAATATTTTTATGTTAGATAGTCCATTTATCGAGGAAGGCTTTAAGCTATATAACATAAAGATACGACTCACAAGACCACAGCAGCAATGAAAAATGTTGCGAAAACGGGAGAAAGATATTCCTTTTGAGAGCTTCCGCTGCGTACGCTGCGGAAACCGCTAAAGTTACACAAAAATCATGTATGACAAGATTGTTCAGCATTAAGAGTTCTATAATAAAGTCCGCGACAGCATAAGTCTATCTTTTATGGTTGACTTACTACAACCTTTTTTATGTTAATAAATTTGTAAAAAAATAATGCATCATTTTTAGAGGTGTATTATACACACAGGTATTTATGTTTATCAAAATAAATAGATTCATTATCACGAGCATTTCATTTAGAACAAAGTTGCCCTTTATATTATTTGATTCCAATAAATATCTTAGGAGCTATCACAGTTTTAACATAACACCGCACCAAAATAAAGTTCGCAACTTAAGTACAACGTGCGCTTGCGCTAATTTATATTATAAAGCTGAAGAGTTTGTTGGTTTGAACGTGCTTATCTCAGGAACTGCTGAACCGATTTGAAAAAATATTTCTGTGTTAGATAGCTTATTTATTGAGAAAGGCTTTAGGATATAAAACATCACGCTGCGACGGGAGGGGAGGGAGCAAACTCAAAACACGCGGACGAAGTCGCGGGGTCCGCTAGTATAATATATAATTAAATCACTAAGATAAGTAAAGACTGGACTTCTTAATATAATACAAAGAATCCCTTTCTCTCTCGCTCGCTCTCGTTCTCGCTAACCCCGTCTACCTCCAGCGCCATCTCTTTCTATCCTCTCTTTCTCACACCCTTCCTATCAGCATTTCTGTCTAGTACCCTTTCTTTCCCCATATTACTATCACCATCTCTCTCTCTCTCTCTCTTTTGTATCTTTACTAGGTCTTTCTATCTCTTTTCGTCCTTCTATCTGACTATCTCCAAACACTTACCGGTTGGTTCTCCTGGCGATGTTTCAGTTTTTTGTGCAAGGCGATGCCTTTTTCACTGACGAAGGAATACCCGCAGAGCTGACAGACGAAGTCGGACGGATGTTTTATACGTATGTGGCCCATGTACGTTGTGAATTTTCTGTGGGAACAAAGTTGTTTGTTAAACGTTAAGATCGCAGGATCACACTGAAAGCAGACCGCTTGTGATCGGTCGCTGTGGAAAGCCGTGGGGGAGGCCTATGTTCAGCAGTGGACGTCCTTTGGCTGATAATGATGAATGATGAATGATGATGAATGGAACACTTTTGCCAGCTCTAATGTCCGCCATCAGTTTGAGACACCGCCAACCCAACAGCATTTTTTTATTATTTGATTAAGAGTACAAAACAGGTTACAGCCAAAATACAGTTTAAAAAAATAGTAATATTGAAAACTTACGGTCTAGGTTGCAGCCCTAGGTACATCTTATATATAAAATTCTCTTGTCACAATGTTCGTTCCCGTACTCCTCCGAAAGGGCTTTACCGATTCTCATGAAATTTTGTGAGCATATTGAGTAGGTCTGAGCTATTTTTCATACGCCTTAGTGATAAGTGTTGTCCACTCTTAACCTTTTTCTTTAATTACGTGGCTGGGCGGGACGAGGCCGGGCAAGACGAGGATAGAGGCGAAACAAAGTTCTCTGGGTCCGCTAGTACTTTTATATAATACTAGCGGACCCAGCGAACTTTGCTTCGCCCCGGCCCCGTCTCGCCCAGCCTCGTAATTTTAAAAGTTAAGAAAAACACTATAATTGATCAGTTATCGAGAGGGATGAAAAATGATCAAATTACTAAAATGGCGATAAAAATATAGAGGTTGGTGATAAAAAAGTTAAAATTTAGGGTTGTTTGTATTTTTAATGCCACATTATAAAAACATAAAAACAAAAAATTTCATCCATTTTTTTTTAAATTTAAGGGTGAACAACCCTAATCACTTAGGGGTATCAAAAATAGATAGTAGCCGATTCTCAGACCTAGTGAATACGCATATAAAATTTGGTAAGAATCAGTAAAGCCGTTTCGGAGGAGTAAGGGAACAAACATTGTGACACGAGAATTTTATATATAAGAATACAGATAAAACAGAGTACAATTAATTATTTAGATTTAAATACGATGAATTCAAATACGAACTACAATAATTCATGATGCAAACGAATGAATATACAAAAAGCAAACTACATTACAAATTAATCTTTAATACAATGTATTAGGTTTTTCTTAAACTTAGTTAACAGTTTTGATTCGTTTGATACAATATACTTACAGGAACTCATCAGGGCAGTGTGGACAGGAATACTTCGTTCCTTTATGCCACCTTTCGTGAAGACGAGCAGATTGCCTGTGCGCCGTCACGTATGGACACTGTTTGCAGCTGAACCTGTTATAAAAATGAATGAAACGCCTTCAAAAACTGACTCAATAGTAGATTATTCACTATGGGAATTGACAACATTTCAATTTTGTAAAGGTATGGAAATTCGAAAACCATTTCAAGATTTTGTTTTCTAAACACTTTGAAAATATTTCAGATTTTTTTTCCGCTTTTTTTGTAAAGTTAAATGAAAAAGACTGAAAAGAACATGGAAGTTGGCATTTCACAGGTAACGCCTTTGCAATGACATTTCATGCAGAAAAAAATTGCTTTTGAACTTTGAGCTTGCTGTCAGGTGTCAAGTTGACGTTTAGAGTTGTTGTTGTTTCCGGTATTGTATTGGACATTATCGATAAATTACGATGTGGTAAATTGAAGATTATTAAAAAATATTAAAATACATAAGCATTCAAACAAAGTTCAGATACGAAATAATCATCATGATTCCTCATTCGAAATATGATTGATATTTGTAGTTATAAGAAAATATTGGAGTAATTTTCAGACATCATAATAGTGTTAAAAAAAAATAGGTTGCTGCGTTGTCTTATTTGGTTATTTTTAACATAAATTAGGTAATGTAACATAATAAAGTAAAATTAAATACTTAATGGATATACCATCTATATCGACATCTTAATTCTACAACTGATACAGACCACAACACTAGAAACGTCTGATGTTTTTTTATCGAATATAGCAAAGACGTGACCTCGTAACATCCTACTTCCTGTTCTTACGCTCTTTTAGAATGGAGAGTTTTTAAACAATTATTATAAGAGAAAATACTGAAAAGAAATGAAAATGAAAAAATATGGGTGCCTTCATTTTTGAAGTTCTTTCAGAAAAAAAATTAAAATGTGCATATGAAAATTTTCAAATGTTGTCAATTGTTCAGGTTTGTCAATTGTTCAACCACCATAAGCAAACAAATAAAGTTAGTGAAGTTTATGTTTACTAATTGTTGCTAGTAGATGGCGTTGCACTCAATTAGCTCGCGATATATGATAGAGTTTTTCTATACTATTTAAGGTTTTGAAGATTTGTTGTGCAGGATATTATTACCATTGATAACACGCCTCAATAAATGGCTTTGAAGTGAAAAGATTCTTTCATTTCCATATCACCTCACTCAGGTGTAAACAGGAATATACTAATATCTTACGGCTCGGGCGCCATTTTGAGTCACGAGCGAAACGAAAGGACTATTATTTTGACTTCCAAAGTCATGAGTGTAGCGAGGGCTATCTATCCTCTAATGACAAAATAACGTAAGCTCAAAACGGCTAAGTTGAGAAAATCGCGTTTGAAGTTTTTAGTGCGTTAATAGTGATTTCTCTTTTATTAAAAATTTTATGCACCAATTGCTTTGATTTTTTTTGTGTTTGCTCATCTATTGAATGTGTTACTACAAAAGTAATTTAATACCCATAAAATATTGTAAACTGAGAATTAAAAATACTTTTTACTAATCATAAATATTTAAATTAAAAAAAATGCAAAATCAATAAAATAGTTACATTTAAACATTTATACATTATTCAGATTCATCTTCTATTGCTAAATGGTCTTTTTCAGCATCAGGATGTTCAATATCGTGTAGTTTACATTTCGTGCAAAGGTCTTATTTGGCGGGGATCCTGTAATATTCATTTCCTTTATTATTGTACGAAAAGAGCCTCAACCACATTTTCGTAATCCTTCTTCTTCTAATGACTCGTTGAACAGTTTAAATACATCTATCTCTTTACAGCCAGTAGAAAAATAGCGGCGGTTTGGAGCGTGCTCAATGTTGTAGTGAGAATGAGTAGGTCGACAAGCTTCTATAATATCCTTAACGTTTTTGGTATAATCTGCTGAAAATGCATGAGGTAGTTAATGTTTGCCGCGAAGATCAGGTGCAGCTCCAAATTGTAGATGTAGTTGTATTCAATCCCCTTTTGTTGTTGGCTCTTATTACAGAAAATACAACAGAATCATTTTTATAGCCAATTGTATAAAGAGACATGGTTTTGCATATTATATGACTGGATAGCATCGAAACTACAGTATTGTTTCTATTTCTCGAACGTGCATACTTTACAGCAACTCTCTGTAACCTTTGCGTTTCGTGATATAAAATCTCTGCGTCGTTGATTATCCAAACGCCAGAAACTATCCCACATTTCAAATCTTTTTGCTCACATCGCTTAGACGAACATTGCTTCAGACACTTTGATCCATATGCTGGTAGCAAGGGATGGTCATCACGGGCTTTAGCTAGTCTCGATGCAGGACCTCTTACTCTTTTACGACGAGGAGCCACTTGGATTGATTTATCGTTATCATTTATTAAAGATGAGTTTATATTGATAATTTCACTTGACTCGTTTTGATATGCGTCGGTACTCCAATCACTAATTAGTTTTTCGATTGATTCACAAAATGTTTCGTTATCGTCATCGGGTGATCTAAAATGTCTATTGCATTATTATTTTTACCAGAAATACTATTTTGATCAAAAGTTTGCATTGCAAAATCTTCAGTATTATATTCGGAAATATGTTCAGGGCTTTGTTGCTGTTATTAATGGTGAAAAATAGAGACTGTGAAAGATTGACATCAAGGAATTCATCTGATTCAAGTAAAAGACACTTTCCAGATGGTGGTGTAAACGGCAACTCGACGTAAGTATTGGGATTTTGAGATTTTTGAATAGCCACTTTTTTCCCACCAGCCACCTTCTACTGCGCCGTAGATATTACGATCAGCAGGTTGGAGCTCTACTATTTCATAACTCGGAGATGGACAGCGAGATTCAGAGATTCATACATTGTCTTCCTAAAACAAATAATATCTTAAGTAAAAAAAAAACCATACAAAATGGTTAATCACAGCAATAGCAGATAAAATAAGACAATACACTCAACGAGTTATAAAAAAAGGAATTAAAAAATTGAAATTTAAAATTTTCAGTCTAAAATAGCCATTGTTTTATGACAAACAGCTTATGTGAAAAAGCCATTTTTTGTAAAATTTGACAACTCGTGCAGTATTAGTATCATATTAATAATGATGATTGGCAGTTTTAGTTACAAGCAGCTCCCTGAGACTCATACATTAAATTATAGCAAACGTGTTATTCTGATGTATAAGCAATAATGTATAATTTCTATCAAAATTAATATTTATATTTTAAACTACTTCGAATTTTATAATAAACTTACGTTAATGAATAAACTGATTTACAAAGCCAGGGTGGGTCACTCGCTACGTTAGTCTGCTTTAAAATTACACAAAGGTAGGTACTAATAACTGGACTAAACGATAAAATCTAATTTTATGTTAATTTGTTAAAAACAAAGAGATGCATTGCAAACCAAATCACCAAAAACCAACCCACACTCATACTAAGTTTACATACCAAGATTTAAAATAGATACGACGAACATCCTAGAATTTAAAATAAAAGTTTGTTATTATTTTTCCGTGAGTAAACTTTAGAATGAAGATTGAATAAAGCAAAGTCTCTTACCTCTTCCTCTAACATCTTGAAAATAAACTTCGGTGTACACTTTAGCACAAAGAATAAAAACAAGTAAATAATATGCGTGTACGCAACTGTCTTCGATCGTCTCCGAATTACGACTAAATCGATGCCACGTAGTCAACCGTTACTCACTGATGGCTTGCGCGAACTTGTCACGATTTGAAACATTCGATCGGATAGTGACAAAATAACGCAACCCATGGTTACGTTGTTTTGCCGTATTCAACGCGCTGCGTGGCGCAGGGTCTCAGTTGCTTTACATATTTGCCGGGACGTGGGCATCATGACAAAACACTGTAACCATAGTTTGCGTCGTTTTGTAGTGATATTAGTAATAATTTAGCAGAGGTTTTTCGGGTTACGTTATTCTGATTTTGTTCAATGAAAGGAAAAAAAATTTTTTCCTGTGATAGCTAAAGGACAAAAAATCGAATGAGCGGATGCACGACAAAACAACGTAACCCGGGTTACGTTATTTTGTCATTAGAGGGTAGCTATGAATGTGATGGATGAGGGTGTTTGAAGTAGGTCTTTGTCACTGTTACTCTCTTTCACTCTTATATTTACCTACTCTTTAAGGTTTTATTTTCATTCTTATATTTACCTTTCATTTACTGGTTGATATGATTACAATTTTGATTGTATATTAAGATGTAATTTTGGAATGTGTAATATTATTTTAGAGTTGTTGTATTCGGGAAAACAGTCATTTTGAGATAAAGAAGGAATTGACCAAATTTTTTAGTTTTATTTAAAACGAGTTCTCTAAAAAGACTTATCTACCTTTTTTTTGCGTATCATTGCAGAGTGATATGAAGGTGGTAAGCGTATTTGAAGTAGGTCTCTCTCACTGTTACTATCTTTCTTTCTCTCTCTCTCTCTCTTTCTCTCTTCAAAATCTAACTACACCGTTGCGTATCATGAGCAGTGATATGAAACTGGTAAGGGTATTTGAAGTAGGTCTCTCTCCCTGTTACTATCTCTCTCTCTCTCTCTCTCTCTCTCTCTCTCTCTCTCTCTCTCTCTCTCTCTCTCTCTCTCTCTCTCTCTCTCTCTCTCCAGAATCTAACAGCACATAGCAGTGATATAAAGGTGGCACGGGTATTAAACTAGTCATTTCTCACTGTTACTCTATTTCTCTCTCTCTATCTCATGACATAACTACTTCTCTCAAAAGCCTTATCTACCTACCTTTGCGTATGATGCGCCGTGATATGCTTCCGCAGAGCGTGAGGGTGTTTGAAGTGCGTTTTGCAAACTGCGCATCGGTGTTCGCCGCATTCCTGGAAAATATATAAAATATTTCATGTATACTGATGTTTTTTTATTTCTTCTTTGATACTGAATATTTTTTAAGGGCCGATGGCATGGTTTGACTCATATCTATAGGAAAACACAGATTTTTCAAAAAAGAATATAAAAAAAACAATAATTATTGAGTAATTTGCTTAATTTTTGGAGAAGTTAAAAGATGCAGAAAACTTAGCCTGTAACATCCCACTGCTGGGCAAAGGCCTAACCTCAACTATGAGGTAGTTCGAGCCATACTCCACCACGCGGGCTCAGAGCGGGTTGGCGGAGGGGTGTTTGCAAGGCAAGCGACTAACACTGCTGGCAGATGTTATCAAGCCACCCATAAGGCCACTGCCTACTATCAACCGATTATAGCCTGAACCAACGGCTTAACGTGCCTTCCGAAGCACGGATATATGTCACTTATATGGTCGAGATGAACACCCATCCAAACACGACCGCGCCGTAGGTTGCTTGCGCTGCCACCACTGCGCTACGAGCAGTTAGTAAAGAAGCAATAATAATTTAAAAATGTCAAATCTGATGCTTTTTTATTATATACTCAAATGTCTATGGATATTTTTTGGGGTTAGTTTGGTGAACGAAGTACAGTCGCCAGCACATCTGGTTACCCACTTTTATTGCAAACTAGCCCTTATTACAACGGCATAAGACACCGCAGTGTTTACCTTGACGTGTTGTTGTCTGTAAATTGATGAAATTCATTCTTCTGGTCACAACTCACAACACAGTTAATTTTTCGTCAAAAAGTTGTCACACTGTTAACGTCCAATCACTCGACGTGATAATTAACATAACAGCTCATAGGACACGCTGCCCTAGCACCTTTGCGATGCAAGTGTTTAAAAATAATAGCTCATATTATAATCCCAGATGGTCAGAATGGTCAGAATGTGTAGGGCCTTTAACGAGTTCAAAAAAAACAACAATGATGTGGACTTGTTTAGCAAGTTTTCTCTGTACCAAAAAAAACGCCTCAGATATCATAAAAGCCAAGTATTTTCAATCATCCTCGAATATTGAATAGTTGCTGATTTGTTAAATCATTCTCTATTGTTTTGTTTCTAATATTATTTAATTATAACTTCTAATCTTTAAATTTCAATGTTTTTAATTTTAAAATTACACTATTCTTGGACTACAGATTCGTCTGTAATTTTGATCTTTTAGTTATAAGCATAAAATTATTATCCCTTTGGAATAGAACGACAAAAGCGAGATGTCACTAGCAGCAAACTGTGTGATAAAAAGAGATGGGTAGCAGAACCGTTTTTGGCAGATGTCAAACAGTTGACCGCCCTGCAGAAGCTCGCTGAAAATTACGTGCATTTGATTTTTTATATTTAAAAGTGAAATTGTGTATATTTTGGAGAAATAATGCGTCTGAAACATGGTGACTTGATCGGTGATTGATTGTTATGCATTACAGGGGCATAACCCCAACAAATAATCATTTAACAGGTAGATTAGTCCAAATCGAAGCCTCTTAATATACGACTTATATTTACCAATGCGCTTCAAATTTAAAGTACGCAGTTTGATTATTCTATTCTACAAACGTTAATTTACGTAAAAAATAAAGACAGAATAACACAGGGAATGTATATCGACGAATATTTTGTATAATGAAATAATATTTAGTTTTACACTAGAGCTGCATGTTCAATATTTTGTGTCGACTGTTTATCATGCAGTAAACTACTATATTTAACTTAGGAACATTGTTATAAATCACCTGATCGAAAGGTTATCTGATTTAAAGCTACAAATGTTACTTACTTATGTTAGTTACTGACATCTTAAATCGGTTTCGTTTGACAGCTTTTACTTGTCCTTCTATTCCGATAGGAATATTAATTTTATGGCTATAAGCAAGTTAAGACTGTAATCTGTTTGTGTATTATAAATAAAATAATTGATTATACTTTAATATTTCCTATCTAAACTTACCTCTGTATGCCTGAGCACATGCGAATTATAAGCGTCCTGATCCAAAAAACCTTTGTAACACTCCGTACATTTAAACACTGCGTTCTTATAATTAGAACTCTCTTGTCTTTTCTCAATATCTGCAACTTGTTCCTCGAAAGTCAAATCGGTAATATTAAAAAGCGTCTCGTTCAAATCATCACTCAAAAACGGTTTCCTCCGTCTATCAATTTTTGGTTCAGTATTCTTTTTCTGTGTTTTCTTTTCTTTTTTTGGCTCTCTTTTTCTCTTTTTGACCTCAACTATACTGTCGTCTGATGTGTAATCTCTTTCTGATGCAACATATTCATCGTCTATTTGGTCTTCTTGTTTCACTTCGGATTCGTATTTTATTTTTTCATCTGTGTCTATATAAATGTCTTGTGTTTCTTTAGTAGTTTTTATTTCAGCATCACCGATATCAAAGTTGTTGGTTTCGTGATTAGTGATTTGATTTTCATTTGAATACTGTAAGCAAATAAATGAATGATGTAAAATTCACTAGAAATTATTTTACTAATGATCAAATGGATTTCAAAACATAAAGCTCAGCGGCTCAGAGAATTTATTTTGATAAAATTAATTTGTTGTTTTTTTGTGTTCTTTTACTCCACCTAAATCGTTTCTCGTCCACCCAATGGATGACTATAGAATGCATTAAGCATTGAGTACACCATTTGTTCTTTATTTCAGTCAGTACAATAAAGATTAAAATAATAATAATAAGAAATGCCAATCTTCCTGACTTTGACAAGTTTAAATTGAAAACGTCTTAATAGCATTCTACGAGTGATACTGAATACTACTTACGTCTTGATGTGTTGCCATATGCGAATAATATTCCACTTGATCAACAAAAGTCTTGAAACACTCGTCACATTTCATATCTTCACCATTTTCAGTTTCCTTACTCGATTTCTTTCTCACTCTTTTAGCACTCTGTTTAATCTTCTCTTTCTTTCTTTTACTAACTCCTAAAGGCAAAGAATCGTCTGATGAGTAGTCGAAATCATTTTTGTTATCCTCTGTATCGATTATCGAGTCAAACTCTTCTATAAATACTTCATTATTGGTTGATGGAATATTTATTTCATTTTTAGTCTTTTCTTCTTCTATTATATAGTCGTAGTGATCTGTTTTGAAGTATTTTGGTGTAAGAATAGATGTAAGTTGGTTGTTCGTTCTGTTTATTGATTTTAAGTTCTGTATTGTGAGCTGAAAAAGAAATATTTTGTACAGAATGTATGGCATGCGAAATTCAATACGAATAATAAGACTGGAATGTTTGTAACACCGCTTATAAGTCGAGATCGGGTAGACCGATTTTTATGATTTCTACTTCGTTGAAATCGTCTTCGACCCGTGCATTAACCAATATAAAGCGCTGGATAGTTGGTGGAGGTATTTAACCCATTAACCGCCGCAGTCGTATTTATCCGACAGCAAGAATTCGGGTCATAACCGCCACAGTCGGAAAAATCCGACTGCAAATTTCTCGTCTAATTTTATTCAAACTATTGACTGAAAAAGTATCACGAAAATAAATAAATAAAATAAAACGTATACACGTTCGTTTTATAAATGCTCTAGCCTTCTTATTAACAATATGATCTAAAAAAATATCAACAAACATTAACATCGCATAGGCTGCTCAATTAGTGATTTACTTATAGTTGAAACGCCGCAGTCGTATATATCCGACAGTAGTGTTGTGGTAAAATTGTGTATATATTTTTTCAGAAATTGAGATATTTTACAATATGTATGTCTTGTTCATGATAGAAATAAGTCAATCATATTGGCAATTCTATTCTGTCATTACTTTATTGGTTTTAAGAATAAAAATGCTGATTTTATCACAAAATCATCAAATTAATATTCAAGTGTTATCGGTGATGTGACATCACTATTGTTACAAATAATAAACTACTGCGCCAACGCCGGAGTCGGATATATCCGTCCGCTTATGACGTCACAGGCGGCAAAAATATTAACAAAGTGAGGGTAAGTTGATAATTTTATCGACATGTCTATATTAATTTGTGATCATTAGTAATATGTTTATAAAAAGGTAGGTACGTTAAACATGTCAGTGAAGAATATTAGAATTTTGGAAGGCTGGGAGGCAAATGACATATTTCGAGTCGGATGATGATTTAGAGTTAGACCAAGTGCAGGTATGTCATACTCGTAGACACCTATTAATTTCAGTTTTTAGATGATGGATTTTTTTTAATATCAATTTTTAGATTATCACTTCCTCGGGCCACGTGTCAATTATGTATTATGTAGGTATGTGATGTTGATTGATATTATGGAAGTATTATCATGCTTATTTCCCGAAATAATAAAATCGCTAGTTGTGTGTGTAAACTTAAAAAAAATGCCCCGTGTTCGTGCGTGCATCAAAGAACACTGGTCGATAAATCCTTTGTTCAATTCATCCTTTAAATTATAAAGATATACCAATATTTGTATGTCAATGATTATTGAAAAATATAATTATGCTTTTATTAATTTTATATTTATGCTTTTACTATATTCAACAATTAAATTTCAACTAAACAAATAACGTAAAAAAGGTATGTGATTGACCAGCTGAAAAAAGTTTCTGCAATATCGAGACATGCACATCACTAAAAATAAAAGTATTACCTTGAATCACAGAGCCACAGTCGGATATATCCGACAGTTTGTGAATTCAAGGTTACATTAGGGCTTGAATCATCGATATTTTTTAATGTTTGCAAAATACTACTTTACTGCCTAAACTTTGTTTGTTGTTTGTTAAATAAAGTATTAAGTTATAAAACGACGATTTTTGGTTTCAGAATTTAATATTTTACCATAAAACATATTTTTGATTAGTTAAAATTGTTTTTATACTGCCAAAAATTGCATTATCGTGAAGTTATTTCCCACCACTACTGTGGAAGTTCTAAAATAAGTGTTCGGCGCTAGGGGCACGTTTTTTGGGCTGGAGTTCCGGCGGTTAATAGGTTAAAATAAAATAAAATAAAAATTAATTTGGACATTATGCATTAGAAATTGCAGTCCTCTTGCGGTTTAATCCACACCATACGCCATCTATGAGCCAATTATAAAACTAAGTAATTCTAATGAAATATTCATAAACAGCCCAAATAAGAGAATTTAAGGGAGACGAAAAGTTATTCAGTTATTAAGTGATACAAAAAAAATAATGAAAAAAAGACCAGTACTCGAGTTATGAGTAGTGTTATAACACGACCTGTGTTAATGAATAAAAAGAAATCTATACTAATGGTTTAGAATGTTTTTAACACTCACAGTGTCATATTTTATATTTTTAAAGATGATGACAATTTTTCTTTCTTTTTCGGTGTATAGCGAAGCGATATTAATTTCCAAGTTGATTTTATTCTGTAATTAATAACTACTTGGTCCAATGTTGCAAAATAGACGGGTAGATGGTGTAGACGTCACGCGCAATGACGTATTCATAAGAGACCAGAAATTTCGAAGGGTCGGACCACGCGGTAGCTCGATTGGTAGAGCGTCTGGCCCGGTCAGCCAGAAGTTGCAGGTTCGAGTCCCGCCCATGCGCAATTGATGGTTTCTTATTTCATCTTTAAGAATATTATAAAGCTGATGAATTTGTTTGTTTGAACGAGCGAATCTCAGGAATTAGTGAACCGATTTGAAAAAATATGTTTGTGTTGAATAGCTTATTTATCGAAGAAGGCTTTAGGGTATAAAAGGAGTCCTTTTGGGCAGCCGTTGCGAGTGGTCGTGTCCTGCACGTGTTGCGCAAGCCGCTGGCAGACCCTAAAAATCTATTGTTTCAGAGCCCGACGCGCGCGCAAGGGCAGCTTTACAACGAATCGTCTCTCAGTAATTTGAGGCGGTTATTCCGTGTTTCGTTCGTTAATACAGTTAATAATAATAATAATTAATTAAAGCCGTGAAGTGATTTCTTGTGAATGTGTAGTGGTGAATTAAGTGACAATTGTTTGTCGGACTCAAACGCGTGAACACTATTTTTCAACGGTGTATTACAGGGTACCTTATGTTAAAAAAGAACCGGTTAAGTTATTAAATATTTTCATACCTCTTATTTTAAATTCCACTAGTCTTTTTTGTGTGTGTCTTGAAAATGTCTTACCGAATCGCGTTAATTCGATAGTGATCGGCGTTAGAATCATTGTGCATCGTGCTTAATCCGGCGCGGATAACGTAGTGAATCGCGTTTATTGCAGTGTGATTGGTGTGATTGTTGTTAGTAATTAATGGGTTCAGGTACTGTGAATCGCGTCAAATCCGTGTGTAGAATCTTATAAACAAAATTATATTTCATTAAGACAGACTATGTGTACTATTAAGCGTTTTATAAGGTAAAATAGTCATCGTAGATAAACGCCTGGTGTTTTGGCGGGACTCAAAAGCATACCAGAGTAGGATACAGTAGCCCAGCAGGGCCAGTGTGGTGTTAAAGTGTGTGCGTGAGTTTCATAGTGAGCCTCATCAGGCGTGAGAGTGCAGTAAGGAACGTGTTCAACTCCGCCCACAAACATAGAGGCCAACAACTGATGCAGATCGGAGTCCAGAAATAACTTCCGCACGCCTAAGCTACATAGTGACACAAATTTGGTGAGATCCTTCCATATTTTGTTGATCAAATACCACACCGCATTGATCGGCAAAGGTTTTAGAATTAACTCAAGACAGACATCGTACTCCCTGTCACACTCATAATTTTCAAAACTCAAAACGTATCGACATACAGCACAGAAACACTACATATACAGTTCTATTCAATTCAATTAAATATTGTATTGTAAATAATCCTTAGTGTAGGTAACTTAATACAAATATAAGTATCACGAAACATTAAAATAATTTACCCCAAAAATTAACTTCAAATAACAAAGAAAACCGCGAATATTTTATGAGGGTGCTAGGAGCTCTCAAATAATTGGTACAACTATAACCTTGCCACCTTGCCGCTTACACATTTATAGAAATATAGGTAATCACAAAAAAATATTAATCTTATACCTGCATGCAATGCAACGTGGAGCTCGATCAAGTTTCCACGACTTTACATTGGTTAACAGCCATTCATTTTTGTATAGCCATTACACAATACCTTCCTTATGTGGTGAGACAAAGTTTTTATTATTTTTAGAGGAGTAACAAAGGGTACATTTGGCTACGTACGTACTATAAAACTAAAATATCTATTTTTTTAAAGAACAATACATCCTTTTAACTATTTCGTCGTATTTGGTTAAGAAATTTCTCGCACAAATAGCGTTGTACAGTGTCTAACACGTGGTTGGGATTCGGCCATTAACAAAAGGGAAGAATATTCTAAACGACAGCAACGGGACTAGGAGCATAAAATTTGTATTGTTAAAAGCCTGAGAAACTTTCTAAGCGGCGAAATATCAGTCCAATAAAACAATTACCATTTACGCACCTAAAAGGCGACCTTAAAACATTTCAAAAAGCCTTTTAAATTACAATGAACTCGTGCACCGTTTGAGTATCTTTGTTCTTTATTTAAAAAATATATCTATAGATTAAAATGTATTTATATATCTATAGAAAACATAACACCAAAGGCCGTTTGTCTTAGAGCCCGACGCGCGCGCAAGGGCATCTTAACAACAAATCGTCCCTCAAAATATTGAAACGGTTTCTCCGTGATTAGTATTTTATAAACAGTGTTAAATACATCGCCACTATCAAGATAAATCGAAAAAAAAAGCAACTAAATTTCCTTTCTCAAAATATCTCATTTCCGTTTATTAATGTGTAATTTAAATACCAATAGTGCGTTCTATGTAGTCGTAATCATATCACTGGAAAAATATTAAATTTAATTCTAAGTCGCGAAGTGATTCCTTGTATGTGTAAATGTTTTAGTGAATTAGTTCATCATTTTTTGGGCAAAAAGTTGCCAGAGAGCCTAGTGAAAGATATGTATAATGAATTGCGTTCAACTCTGTTTACCATAGTAAACTGTTACAAATTAGGTACGAGTGTCGTGGACAAGTGGCTAGGCCACTTGTTTACCGTGTTTTTTTCCGAGGAAAAGCGACGCCTGACTAAGAAGATACTACTTTGCTAGAGCTCTACAGTATGTATGGAAGTAACTCCCGGTGATAAATCGTACATACATATGAAGCGTAGTCACCCAGACTTATAGCGTATGATCGCGGCTTAAACGTCTTCGCAGAAGGAATGTGTCTAGCTCAGTTCCTAGACAGAGAGGAAAACCACCGGCAAGCCCTGCGACGACAAGCACTATACTAGAGCGAAGCCCAGCACACAGCTAAGCTACAATATACTGATACGAACTTAGTGAGATCTTTCCATTTTCAACTTAACTATGTACACACGATTTATTTTTCAACTTAAATATACAGACAGAATAATAGTCAAACGATCAGGTTGCGTCGTTCAAAAAAAAAAGATTGCTCTCCAAAAACTTTCGTGACACGTGTCGCGAAACTCCATTTCGGCCAATCATACAATAATGGACCTTAGCGTATTGTATTACATCCTCATAGCATAGCTAACTTTCGAATCGGCACTGGGATACCACTAAAACAAAAGTAGCAAAAAATGCACTTACAAAGTCTAAGAAAACTACACACGTGCGTCCTAATACAATTTAGGCGTAGCCCCTAACTTGACCCTCATAGCGGGGTACCATAAATATATTGCAAACTCTTTACCATCTGACATCTTAATAATGAACCCGGCTTCAAAACTTTAGTACCATTGACATTAAATGATCCCAATCATAAAAATTTAGGATTATAAAAGATATCATCAAACGTTACTTAATTTCATTGCGTATTCCAATCTTAACTCTCATCTAAGACCTATATTAAACTTTGAACGAACTAGCCAGGTCGTAAACTAATGCCACAGGTAAACAATCAAAATAGCAGGTGAAACCGACTGTTCTACGAATGGATCTACGTGATAGCCCCTGATAGCCCACAAATCAACAAGCGGTCATTCCTGACTTTTGCTCATCGGGCAGTTTCACGTGATCCTGCTGAAAATTAATCCTGAAAAAACGTTGACGAAAACCATCGTTCATTCAAATAATGAAGAAATTCGCGAATATTTATACTAGGGGGCTAGTAGCCCTGAAAGAGACTTTATAGGTACTACGATAACTACCTTGGCACTAAATCATCTAACACATAACATCTAAACAATTTCCTCGTAGTTAGGTAAATCATTCACCCTCAATTTCTTGCACTAATAATATTGAGCATTGCCTAACACGTGCATAGGAAAGAATATTCGACCATTGTCAAAAAAGCCAACAACATGTTAAACAATAACAACAGGACCAGAAGAGTAAATTGTTAAAGCCCTGAAAAACTTTCTAAGTTCCGGAATATGAAAATCGATTTTGAAATTAATATGTGCACTGTTAAATCATATTTGTTCATCATTTCTGTAATATTATATTGTTTTAAAAGAAAACAAAGCACAAACAGACAATAAAATTGCCTGTCATCTGTCATAAAAACTTTCAGATTTGTATCTATTTAGCTCTTACTCAACTCAAGCCACCATCAAGATTGGCATGTATTGCACTAATCTAATATTTCTTTCAGGTTTAAGATCTTTACATAGCAAGCAAAGCCTTAAAAAACTGCAGGATCGCAAAAAAATATTGTGTTTACATTATGTGTCTGTGCGTGAGTTCGTGTGTTTGTGTGTCGTTACTCGTGTTAGTGATTTTCTCCTTTGTATATGTGCTGTGCGTGACTTGTTGTGCGGATCCGTGATGGTTAGGCAAATTTTCCGGCAACTAAACAAAAAAGAAACCGCATTCTTTTTGTAAAAAATCTGAAGCAGACTCTTATGACAGGAAAGCACAAGCCGTACAAGCCTAATGGACTAGAAGCTACTATGGTCAACGTTGAAGCGCAGCGAGCCAAAGCGGATGAGGGCTACAATGTTCAACGTTGAAGCGCAGCGAGCCTTAAGCCGTAGACAGCTACACTCATCAGCGTCAGAGCGCAGCGAGCTATAAGCGTAACAGCAAAAATGATCAACGTGTGAGAAATGTGTGTCGATTCTTGTGTTAGTGGTTGCTTGTATATGTGCTGTGTGAGTTGATTTATTGTGTAGATCAGTGATCATCAAGCAAAAAACTCAACAAACACTAAAAATAAAACTAGCTGAAGCAGGTACTTATAAACGGAAAGCACGGGCTAGATTGACCTAATAGACAAGGATTGGGCACCAGCTACATTTTTTAACAGCATCAACGTCGGAGCAAAGCGAGCCATTTAATTAAGCGCAGTGAGCCATAAGTGGACGACAGATAAGATGGTCAACGTCGCTATAAGCGGACGGCGCTATGATCAACGTAGAGGGAGCACAACGAGCTTAAAACTGATGACAGCTACCATGGTGTACGCTGGAAGAGCACAGCGAGCTGAAAACTGAGGACAGCTATATTGATCTACGTTGAAAAAGCGCAGCGAGCTAAAACCTGGCGACATATACAATGGTCAACATTGAGGGTGCGCAGCGAGATAAAAATGTACGACAACTACAATGGTCTACGTTAAAGGAGCGCAACGAGCTGAAAACTAACGACAGCTAAATTGGTCTACACTGAGGGAGTGCAGCGAGCTAGCAATTTACGACAGCTACAATGGTCAAGGTAGAAGAAGCGCAGAGAGCAATAAACTGGCAATATCTAAAATGGTCTACGTCGCAGGAGCGTAACAAGCTATTAGCGGATAACGCCAAATTTTATCAACATCTGAGCGCGAAGAGCTACAAGCAAACGAGAGCTATAATAGGCGTTAGAAGAGCACATCAAGCTATAAACGTATGACAGTCATAATGATCAAAGGAGCACCTCGAGCTAAAAGAAGAAGCTAGAAACGTTAATCTTTGATAGAGCGCACCAAGCTTTAAAAGGACGTCCGCCAAAGCATTCCACTTAAATGCAGCAACTTATAAATCGGACGCCGCCAGTGCAAAACATATGAGCAGAAGAAGTGCATCGACCACATGACTGAATCTAAAGGATCAAAGAAGATCTAAAAGAAGTCCTAGGCGTATCCACAAAGGCAGATTGCCCACCTCATCAACGCTCAGCCCTCTTATGATACCCGTCTTTCTCCCTATATTCCTAGACCACACTCGATGCATATCTTGGTGGTTGTGGCCGATAGGCTCCGGCTAGTCGGTCTCCTCTCCCATCCTGGAGCGTGTCCCTCCTTCTAAAAATCGTGCTATTTGGTGTGCCGGTTTTACCGGATCAGGCTTTGATCCTGGCTGAATAGTACTTCGTATCGTAAGAAGGCTTTAGGGTATAAAACACTGGGACGGGAGGGGAGGGAGCAAACTCAAAACGCGCCGACGAAGTTGAACATATATTTGGTTGACTAGCGGTCCCCCGCAACTCCTTCCTGCAGTCGCAAACAACTACTTTACGTGCCTTCCAAAGCACGTTATATAGAATGTTGTTTTGGTCAGCGACGAGCAAAATATATTTTTAAATAGAAAAATCCTACAAAATCAATTTATCGATGCGATACAGCTATCGAGTCAAAACTACCAATACCAGGTAGCCTGTTCGTAGCTTACTAGCTACGGCTATAATATTTCGTAGATATGCGCTAACTACGTGAGAGGGTGCGAGTTTCCCTATTCGTTTTAAAGTTTTTTAGAATAATGTCAAGAGGTTTTCTTTTATAAAACTAGCATACAGGGTGTTGTTTTGGTCAGCGACGAGCGAATCAGGGGTGGCTGTACAAACCCAGATACTGATGTCAAAAAATATATAACAAATTTTTTTTTTTTTTGAAATGGAAAAAACCCATACAAACATTTTTTTTATGCGGTACAGCGATCGAGTCAAAACTACCATCACCAGGTAGCCTTTTCGAAGCTTACTAGCTACCGCATAGTATTTCGTAGATAAGCGCTAGCTACGTGCTAGGGTGCGAGTTTTCCCATTCATTTTGTCATTTTTTTTAATGTTGTGAAGAGGTTTTCTTGTATAAAACTTGCTCAGAATTAGCATAACTCATATTATCATCCCCGAGTTGGATGTCACTGACCAAAACAACACCCTGTATACGTCGCTCATATGGTCGGAATGGTCACCCATCCAAACAAGACCGCGCCGTAGGTTGCTTAACTTCAGAATCGCAACCGAAGCGCTGACACCACTGCGCTACTAGCAACTTAACTTTTTATTTTTTATAATGACTCACATGATCCTGTTTCTTCACAACTTCCATCATGAGATTCAATGCCCTCAAACTCTTCGTTCTGAAGCGAGAGCAGTTGACCAATCTTTGGGCACATTCGTAACATAACTTCTGGGGTAGTTTGTCTTCTGGAGTTACCTGGTAGAATAATAATAATAAATAATAATAATAGTCACACAACAATCACATATAAAGTCCGTTTTTCTTTGCTCGACGAATGATATCAGTGAATAAAATTCATTCAATATTTGGCTAAAAAAAGAAAAAAGAAGGGTGCAAAGCTTGGAGGCGAAAGTAGTATAGACCATTTACAGGGTTGGAAAAAAAACAGTTTTTTTTAAATTTTATAAAACAAACAGTTCAAATTGTTTTAAACAAGTGTTTGTTTTGTTTTTTTTTTGTCCTTTTTAGTTTAGGGCATTATTTTAAATTAATTCAAATTCGACCTATAATGTTTCATTTCCAGACTAGATCTTTTGACTTTTCAAATTTTCTATAGTAAAATAAATATTGACAAAAAACGATCAATGGATAAACATTTATTTTATGTTGTGCGTATCTCTAATCACTACTAAACGATTTACATTCACCCTGAATGTTTCCTAGCAGGACTATACCGGCGGGGAAATACCTATAAACTATAAATTCTATTCTATGAATAGGGGCACCCCCAATATTTATTAATTAGTGATGGGCCGAATGTGGTTTGAACCGAATACGAATTTCGGCCGAACATTCGGTAAAAATCAAAAATGCCGAAGTTCGGTTTTTATTCTGCACTTATATGGTAACAACTAACAAACAACAATAAAATATACCTATAAGTAATTAATATATTGAATTTTCAAAAAGTTTATTTGATTCAAACAAATCATAAGACTTCCTAATTTAATAAGAACTTATTGAATTTGATTTTTTAATTCTAAAACTTAAGATTGAAATGTCGAAAAAGGGAACTGATAATGACAGTTAGTTACTTGATTAATAAATAAATTATAAATTACCATGATTTTAAATTATGTAAAAGGCTTATTTATT
Source organism: Pyrausta purpuralis (assembly GCA_963924145.1). Lineage (NCBI taxonomy): Eukaryota > Metazoa > Arthropoda > Insecta > Lepidoptera > Crambidae > Pyrausta > Pyrausta purpuralis. The sequence continues at coordinate 4,678,447 of OZ001670.1, read as the reverse complement.
TAATCAGGTATGAGTGAGTATGACAGATTTGATTTTTTTTATGTTTTATTAATCTTAAAATCAAAATTGTGCAACTATTTCACTCTTTTCTTATACCGAATGTTCGGCATTTCAACCGAATTTCGGAAGAATGCCGAAGTTAGGCCCATCCCTAATATTTATATTTAAATGAGGGGAATAAAATAACCACTATTCCATTCGACAGCCATCCATTAGGGACTTTCCTAACGGGACTTTACCGGCGGGGAATTACTTAATATGAATTCTATAAATACGAGTGCCTTTCTTTCTCACATTTCATTTCATTATTAATTCTGCGACTGATAACACCTCATAAAAATGTCAACTCCAGGACGCAAAAAGCATGCAATTTGGGAACAATTCACATCGATCCCCCAAGAAAATACCACACTGAAGACCAATAGGGTGCGTTGCAGAAAATGTAAGAAAGAACTAGTTGGACTTGTGAAAAGAATGGAGGCACACTTCCAGCAATGTAGCACCACCACCGGTTCTAACACTGACGCAAATCTTGACGCGGACAGGGACGGGGAGGAGGAGTTGTTGAGTGATGCTGGTTCTTCCCGATCTTCAGATAATTCTTCTGCTACACCCACATCTTCTGTTACTACTCTTCAATCTAAAAATGCCAGTACCAGCAGCAGCGCGAGCGTGAACATTTCAATGAAAAGATTTATTATTGCTACAAGTCAAGAAGATAAGAAGAAAATTGATTTACAATTATCTCGTTATATGTTTGCTACTAACACGCCTTTTAACCACGTAGAACACCCAGAGTTACTGAAATTAATGGAAATTTTACGCCCAGGATATAAACCTCCAAACCGCAAACAAATTGCTAGCAAGCTACTCGACGAAGTCTAAAACTCGACTCAAGAAGCCGTAAAAAATGAATTGAAAAACAAAGTTGTTAATCTGGCAATTGATGGGTGGAGTAATGTCAGGCAGGACTCGATAGTTTGTGTCTGTGTTACCGATGTGTTGACAGACTCAACTCATTTAATTGATACAATAGACACAGGAGCCGAAAGCCATACAGCTGACTACTTGGTTAAAGTTACTACTGCGGCAATAAAACAATGTGAAACTTACAAATGTACGGTGCGAAGTGTAGTGACAGACAACGCAGCAAATATGAGCCGTATGAGACGAGATTTAGCCCAACAGGAAGAACTAGCTTCTCACGAGGATATACTTACATACGGCTGTTCATCACACATATTAAACCTTCTAGCAAAGGATTTGAATGCAGAAGATATTACTGATAAAGTTAAGTCGATAATGCGGTACTTCAAATACACTCACTTTGCATCTGCCAAATATAAAGAAGCTGGTGGAAAAGCAATTGTTATACCACAACAGGTACGGTGGAACACAATGGCTGACTGCTTAAAAGTGTTATTAGAAAATTGGCATATAATGTCAGATATATGCTTAAATCATTCAACTGCTATAGATCTGTCAATTTCATTGAAAGTAAATGACATGGCGCTGAAGCAACAAGTCCAGGCTCTCTACAAAAAACTGGAAAACATCGCAGTTACACTTGACATCTCCCAAAAGACATCCTGCTGTATTGGCGAAGTGACTGAAGCATGGATAGAGCTTAAAAATATGTTTGAGGGAGAGAATGTACGACTGCGTGAGACCGAGTATTCATTGGATGATTTAAGGAAGTTCAAAGCTCGTTATGAAATGGCAATGTCTCCAGCTCATTTTGCAGCAAACTTACTACATCCTAAGTACAGGGGTGAAAAACTCACGAGTGAAGATATTTCTGAGGCTTTATTATTTATAGAAGCTTATCACAAAGAGGCGATGCCCTATGTTGTTAAATACAGGGCAATGACAGATCCCTTTCATAACTTTCTATTTGAAGATCATGTAGTAAATCAGGTCGGACCTCTCGAATGGTGGCAGTCATTAAAAAAACAAATTAATGGTCAAACAATGAACTTAGTGGCTCAGCTTCACACTGCTGTAGCTTCAAGTGCTGGAATTGAAAGACTGTTTTCAACATTTGGATTTATTCATTCTGACGTACGAAATAAACTGGGTACAGAGAAAGCTGCAAAACTTGTTACAGTTTTTAAATACCTTAATAAGGAAAAGAAGAAATAATTGTTATCTTGATCTTGTCATATTGTCTTACTCTCCTGACTGACAAACAATTTTGATTTTATAATGTTTATTAAATATAGGTAATTTTGTTTGTTATAATTTTGTTTTTATTGATTTTAAATTGAAATTTTTAATATTCTATACTATCTAATACATGTTTCAAAAATACGTGTTATCTTATCCCATTTTACCCATATAAATCCTGGTACTTGGTAGGAACTTAGATCTTTGTTTGACTGAATAAATAACTTATCAAAAAAATATTACTTTCATTTTATATCATTCATTCGCAATGAAAAGTAGTTTTAAAGCTTGTTTTTTTCTCATCGTTTTATACAATGTTTAAAACTTGTTTTAATCTGTGTTTTTAAACGTGTGATAAAAAACACGGTTTAAAATCAAACTGTTTTAAACATTGTTTTAAACATGTGTTTTAAAACCATTTGTTTTAATCATGCCAACCCTGATTTAGAACCATTTGAGGCATGGTTGTCTTAGACGATGTTTCACTATTTTTTTAAATCCTTTTTTTATAAAAAATCTAAACTTTTACCATAATTGCTAAGAATGGCAATTTTTAATTATAATTGAGTATTTTTTTTATTTTTCTTAACCAAAGTAATGTGTAAGCAATCTAACAAAACATGTTCTAAGCATTCATTTGATTAATCATGAAAATTTCGAAGATTTAAAAAAAAATAGTGAAACTTCGTCTAAGACAACCATGGCTCAAATGGTTCTAAATGGTCTATACTTCTTTCGCCTCCAAGCTTTGCACCCATCTTCAAGTCACCCTGTATAAAGTTATAAAATTAGCCCGTAACGTCTCACTGCTGGGAAAAGGCCTTACCTCAACTATGAGGTAGTTCGAGCCATACGAGTACTCTACCACGTGGGCTTAAAACAGTTATACTTACTGTAAATCCAGTGAGGTGTTCATATGCTTGGTCTAATTTGTACTTTCTTATTGGGAACAGTTTGTGGTCCGTAGCTAGGCATATGCGGCACACCTGGAATACATCCAAAAAATATATATAATCATTTTCAACCAAAAGATGTCCACTGCTAAAGAAAGACCCCCCATAGATTTCCTCAGCAACAGATTGCAAATGGTCTACACTATATTCTGATTTTTAATTAGATAGACCAGAATGACAGCTTCAATGGAACTTTAAATTTTGTAATGTTGCAAACATTTTTTTTTTCATACAAATTTAACGTCTTCGGCTCTATGCCATACAGACTATCCTTCAGTAAATAATGTTCATTTTTTACACTTATTGACTAAAACTAACACTAAACTAGCCTATCTTAACCTAACTCATTGAAATGCGAGGTGGTTCGCATTTCAATGCTCAACAAGGAAGCTTAGCGCAGGAACAGCGATCCGGGTATAAGACGGCGCGATCAGATCGCTTCACTTAATTCCCCACTTTAGTTGCATTGTTTTCTTCAAAAGCACAAATTATCATGATAATTCCACCACACAATCACAATAATTGACCCGAAAAAAACAATTACTAAAACGAAGAAATAAGGTCCGACCTTCCCTTTTCGTTTCCCGCGCAAAACTCCTGTTGCAAACATGGTACCAATAGTGATGTAACATTCAATTGTACGCGATTACAGGATTAGTTGAATTTGTAAAATAATTTTCTCATTACAATAAATATTACATGTATATCAATACATGAAATAATTAATTTAAAGAGTAAAAATAGGTACTTTCACTTGCAAATATGTAGTAATATTTATGTATGATTTTACCTTTTTACACTTTTTATGACCTTCTATAAGTATATAATTAAAAAAAAAAGTAGAAAAGATGATTTATGAACAGATTTTATTTTTGTAGATTTTTGTAATAACACTTTTATACTTCAGCACAACACAAATTGAAACAACAATTATTTCATTATTTTATAATCAATTAAAAAAATCATTGAATGAAAATTTAATTTTGAGATTATTTAGCAACAACATTACTTTTAAATTACGAAAAAGTGACCACCTACTAAATGTCATTTCAGTCTATCTCATTAAAAATCAGAGTATAGTGCGATCCTGCATTCTTTACAGGGTTGTCAGTCCAAAATAAGACATAGAAATAAATTAGGGCTGGGGCACAAATTAAATTACTTCAGACTTACTTTTAAAGAAGCTGGTTCACCGTAGTCACAATTCCCAGAATCCTGCCATATGAATGTGTTTTTATTAGTATGTAATCAGTTTCAATTCTGGAAATGTAGCCTATCCAGTGGCGGATTTACAAATTTGCCGCTAGTAGGCCATTCAATTTTTGCCGCCCCTACTGACTTTTCAAATTCAATACGTTACTTATTTTAATCCCGTTAATAGTATGATTGTGAACTTAATGATATTTATGTCAGTTACTAGATTATTTTTGCTACCCGCTATGTACTGAAGAGTTTAATGTTGACCTAAAAACAGCAGCATGTACTAATCATAAGGTGGAGATAGACATGACTTAAAAATACCTACACTATATGAACACAGACAATATAATCTGTGGTCAGTAAACATTGTTTTTGTTATATTTTTTATTGCACTTAACAGTTTGAAAACAATAAAAACAATTTCAAATGATTTGTTAACAATCATAAAAAATGGTGACAGACAATGAGATCAAGTAAGTTTTACATTATTTTTGTGCGAGATTTTAAATTTGCAAAATCTCTGATTATATCGTCATATGAAATATTTTTCATAATTTCTGACTCTATGCACAAAAGAGAAAGCATTACTTAAGCTTTTCTTGACTTAAAGTAGATCGTGGATAGTTTTTAACACGTTTTAAGCAAGAAAAGCTTCTCTCACCTAAACAATTTGTCATCGGTGTGCACAGAGCCATGCGAAGTGCTATATCCAAGTATATTTATCTATCCTATATATATTTATCCAAGATAAATATGCTCCAAATTCTGTTTTCGCAGAAATTAAAATAGACTTTTTAATGATCCAGAATCTGGTTTTATCGAAATTCTTTCAGAATAAAGGTGGCATTGAAAGTGTCAGCATTCCTTAACTAAATTAGATTCTTATATTTTTTTCTAACGAAATGGCTTTTTCCGTTAGGGTCGATGGTAACAATTCACTAATTTTGGTTAGAAATGAAAACTTCTCGTTAAACTCGTGTTGAATCCCGCGTTGCAACCCAAAAACTACTCGAAAATACATGCCTACGTACCTAGTAGAAAATATGAATTTAAATGTTAAAATATATTACACGTTAAATATCATTTTTATATTGAGGGTAAAACTTACTAAATTTAAATTGAAATTAATATTAGTAGTAATTTATTTATTTTTATTTATTTTCTCTCCACAACAATCAGATAACAGAAGATAGTTACCTAAGAACTACTTAAAGGTAAACAAAAAGACCAACAAGGCTTGGTAATAAAACAATATACACGAAATTGTGGAGAGATGGTGCTCGTGCTAGGCTCCGAAGATCCTGTGTTACGAGTTTTTATTTTTATTGAAACGCTATTGGAATATTTTAAAATTCATGATTATAAGTACCTAAGTATATATTACAGTGTGTTTATTAATCATTTATTTATATATGGATTGTGTATACGTATAATTATATTTTTTTCTGTAAAAAAATAATAATAGCTAAATTTGCCGCCCCTCTAAATCTGCCGCCCTAGGCACCGGCCTACTTGGCCTATTGGTAAATCCGCCACTGAGCCTATCTATTATTGTAGGGTATTTTAAAATCTATTAAGGGGCTTGTCATTTTCAGAAAGTGCTGTTTTTACCAAAGTCAGTTATGACTTATCCAACTATATGAAAGAACCGCTTTTTAAATAACATTTACGTTATGATTGCTGACAAACAGCCATAAATATTGTATGGTATAAGACAAATATTTCCTATCTGACAATGGAAAAATTAAGCCTAAATCAATATAGCGAAGCGTCATCAATTTCGAAGTTGAATTTATTCTGTAAAGTATAACTGCTTGGGTCATCTGTTTCATAAACAGACGGCTAGATGGCGCTAAGCGTCACGCAATTGACGTTTTCACAAGAGACCACAAATTTCGCAGGGTCGGACTGACAGCACGGTAGCTAAATTGGTAAGAGCGTTTGGCCCGGTTAGCCAAAAGGTTGCTGGTTCAAGTCCCGCCCGTGCGCAAATTTTTGGTTTCTTATTTGATCTTTATCAAGATAAAATATGACACTGTGAGTGTTAAAAACATTCTAAAGCATTAGATAGCGAAGCATCATCAATTTCGAAATTGAATTTGCTCTATAAAGAATAACTGCTTGGGCCATCTGTTTCATAAACGGACGGTTGGATGGCGCAAAGCGTCACGCAATTGATGTTTTCATAAGAGACCACAAATTTCGCAGGATCGGATTGACAGCACGGTAGCTCAATTGGTAAGAGCGTTTGTTGGCCCGGTTAGCCAAAAGGTTGCTGGTTCAAGTCCCGCCCGTGCAGAAATTTTTGGTTTCTTATTTCATCTTTATCAATTGTTTGTGATGTGTAGAATTTAGCTATTATTCATTTTACGTATTTTAGTTAGCTATACATAAATTATTGTAAAATACCTGTAAAACAAGAGGCACTGCTCCTGCCCTGACTTTCCTCATACCGTTTTTAGTTTCATACAGATCATCACACAGAAAATGTTCCGAGCAAACCGCACTCCGTTTGAGCGGTTTCCACGTTTCCTTGCCGACAGCCCGTAACCACGACGCTTGGAGTGTTGGTTCGCTGGGAAACCTAGAATATGTATCATCATTAACACACAAATGATATCCAAAGAGAAAACTAACTATTATGATTCTCTGACAACTAATTTAGTGAGATATCTCCTGACTACAATGCCGGCCATCACGGATTCTAATCCCCTGCGGAGCAAATGTTTGTGTGATGTGCTTGAACATTTGTACAAAAAGTACTTATGGGAGACGCCCTGTCATTATCATTGTCTGGTATATTTGTAGCATAAGGAAGAAAAAATCCCTACTTCGATACCATGACAATTAGTGTGTTGTCTGGCACAAATAATTGTTATTATAATTTGATCTTCACAGAGTTATCCACCTTTTCAGTAGACATACTCTGTATCGTGGAGTACTCTGTATCTTTGGTCGAAGGGTCTCCAATGTAGTAATTTCTTTCAACACTTTTCTTTTATGGACAGCATACCAAGCTTTAATTGTGTGAACACTCTAAATTGTTTGGCATATAATAATAATGATATGAACCACAGAAAAAATAAATATGAAGCTTAAGTAATATCATAGTCATAAGCTTAGTTACCCTAAGGGTAAAACTACGGTTTGCACATCAAATATTCAATTAGAGCATATATATAGTATGTCCAAATAATTATATGATAGAAATATATGGATTTCATGGATAAGTGCAATAGGATTTCAATAAGTTGTCGGAGTTAATTTTTTTATTTGGTATGAAAATCATGGTCATAGAATAATAACACAGTATATTCAGCCATTTATTTTACCCGAATGTATGTTTTAAATAAAGGTTAGTACCTTATGTTTTAATTCACAAACAAATAATAAGTACATTCGGGTTTTTCAAATGAAATCACAGGCCTAATATTTACACTAAAGTAAAGAGTAACTTACACATGAAAAGTGATCCCTTCGGACTTCGAAAGGTGTCTAGAGTCATTTTTACAGCCGGGCACACAACAGCGCATGTTTAAGTCTAGTATAACACAGTTTTATTGTAATTTTCACGACATAACAAACAAAAAAATAAAAACTATGTTTGTCGGACTAACTGAAATTTATGGATTTCAGAACAACAAATATATAAAAACAGACACAGTTGAAGATTGCATGACACCAATTCATTTAATACATCACCGAATTAAAGCAATTTTATTAGAAAAATGGAAAAATGTAAACTGAAATGAATGCATCAAAATCTTGCATTATTCCTTCTTTCTGTCAGTTGCCAGTCAACAATAACATAAAATTTAAAAGTCATAGATATTCCATGTTTTCCTTTAGCATAGCACGAAGAAAACTTGCGTTTAAAAAGAGATAGCTACATGTAACTCATGCACACAAGAAACTCCTAAAATCAGACGGTTAATACTGCACAGATAAGGTAATAAAACTAACATTGCACATAGTAAAGCTCACAAGCATGTAGCTAAAATAACGTTATTGTTTCAATGCTCGGGTACTGGAGCAACGACCTTCGTTATTATGTTATTTATTTTGCTGTTTAAAGAATAACATCATCATCTTAACAGCCAATATACTGCACTGCTAGCTGATCATAGGCCTTCACCACAATTTTCACAGCGATCGTTTGTTGCGAGCGGTACACAGATTAGTAAGAGTATATGGAGCGGTAAAAAAAAACATTAAATATTGTTTACTTAGCACTCGGAAGTGTCAATATTTACAGTGGGCTCAATTCCGGGCAGGCAGTGAACAATGTCTCTTTCTAAATTTTTTTACGAATTGACATAGACGACAATACTTTGAATACATTAAACTAAACAGCTCACAGATTAGTTAAAAGTATGTCTAAAGAAATGAAACAGCTGCCCAATCAAGCAGAGAACTAAAATTAATAAAATAAAAGAAAAGCTCTCATTAAGTTAATCTTCAAGCTTCAAGGCTTATTCATTTAAGTTACTTCTTAAATAATAACGAGTTTGTTATATCTAGTTTGTTTTAAGTAATGTGTATATTGGTGCCAAATGAAACCCCAAAATAGATGTAAAATATTTGATGTAATAATAACACATGTTTTCCGTAGGGGCAATTGAGCAAGTGACCAATTTTAATGATTTTAAACTTAATGTTTTTATTTTTATTATGTTCAAGTTAATTCGACGAGCTGTGAGCTGTTACTATAGAGATTCCATCTCTTTTTTCGAATAAACGATTCCTCCTACTACTCTTTTTTGCCTACTATTATTACTCACAAAGATGAAATAAGAAACCAAAAATATGCGCACGAGCGGGACTCAAACCAGCAACTTCTTGGATAACCGGGTTAAACGCTCGACCAATTGAGCTACCGAGCTGTCGGTCCGACCTTGAGAAATTAGTGGTCTCTTATGGATACGTCATGACGCGTGACGTTTAGAGTCACCTACCCGTCTGTTTATGCAACAGTGGGCCAAGTAGTTATTCTTTACAGATTTTTTACGTAGATGGATATAGATAGATACCTGTCCAGCGCGGGGACCAGTGGGGATGAAGTGCGTCGTTTGTGGGGAGCCATGGTCGAGCGGACAAATATGACCCTGAGCCGTGTCTCGCAGTGGGGCGATGACAATCGTGTCGAATGCAACGCCAAAAAGACTCAATCCAGGGGCGTAGCTAGCGCCGTATCTGCCGTATAAAATCTACGGGCCCCCGGGGTACGGGGCCCCCCGAAGTGCATAAACAATAATTAATAGAAAATAATCAGATAAAAAAGTAACTGAAGAACTTCGATGGGACACTAGTGGCATACCAACAATCATAAGCGCCGTCAACATTAACATCAGCATCAACGTTTGTGATTTTCTTGTTTGTTCAAATTGTAATGCTTTTGAGGTTTTGAAGGTCAAACCATATTGGAATAATAGATATTCAAAGTGGGCGCTTAACTAAATAAGATATTAAGGAACCTCTCATGTACGTCGTAAAGAGCCGCGCCTCGGCCCGCGAATGTAAATCTAACGTAAAAATCTGGATAAATATATAAAAAAAACGCATTTCTTTTTTCTTTTGTGAGAAATCTTTACCCATGATAAGGGCCCCCAAACAAGCTTTTATACAGGGCCCCACCAAAGCACGCTACGCCCCTGACTCAAGCATGTCTGTTTTCGGCAAAGAGGAGTCCTTTCCTACATACTCCAACTTTCCGGGGTACGCCTGTTGCTGTCACCGGCCATCTAGAGCTGCTGGGAATGGAGTTGTCGGCTGATCTCAATTTTGGCCCCAACATTGAGCTCAAAGCACAAACTGCTGCTTAAAAACTTGGCATCCTGAACAGAGTGAGGCGATACTTCACGCCTGAACAGCTTTTGACCCTTTACAAAGCGCAAGTCCGGTCTATCATGGAGTATTGCAGTCACCTCTGGGATGGATCAGCAATGTGAATTATAACTTGAAGCACTTGACTCAGTGGTACGCAGAGCCAAAAGATTAATAGGTGACGACAAACTGGTGAATGATAAGCGCCATAGCTTAGGCTATCGCCGCAAGGTTGCCAGCTTAGCTGTAATTTACAGGTTTTACTTTGGCGAGAGTACGAAGGAGCACCATGAGCTCATCCCACCAGGCCCCTTTTTCCATCGTACGTCTAGGCGTACCGCGGGATACCATCCTTACCTTGTCGATGTGCCGCTGTTTCGAACTAAGCGCTATTCGTCAACATTTATAATGCGCACGGCAAAGGAGTGGAACCCGCTGCCCGCGTCGGTGTTTCCAAGGGATTACAATCCGAATCTTTTCAAAGTTCGAGTGAACAGGCTTCTTCTGGGCGAGCTCGTTTCATCTTCGACTTCGTAGTCGCAGTTCGCACTAGGCTTCGACTGGAGTCAAGAGCGAACCCATACTAAATAAATGAAAAATGGTTTAGAATGTTTTAACACTCAGTGTCATTTTTATACCGTCAACTTCTGTAACTTCGCCTTTTGTACCATACTTCGCCTAAAATTTTAAAAAAGTTATAACTTTTTTATTGTGTTGGTAGCATTCCTTCGTGTTCATTGGTAAATTGGCAAATTTAACTATGGTAATATTGCAACTTCATTTGTCAAAATCAAAGGCCGCCATTTAGTCAGTGTAAGTCAAAACGTGGAATGAGGAGTTTGTGTTTTTTTCGTGGAACCCAGAAAAGTTACCTGCAGCGAGGAAACTACCAAAGGTAAAGGTTTAATATTTTTACAGTAAGTTACATATATGATTGACTATCCGTAGCGATAATTATTATTAAGGTGTCTTTGACAAAATTATTTAGACAGGCAATGTTAGGAAGGGTATCTTCAACTAACAGCCACCATACTTCGCCTACCCTTAGGGTTGGCACTTTTAGAAAAACATAAAATTAATAATGATTTGTATGGTTGCTTTCGTGATTTCATTGTTGTTTGCAAAGTAAAAGTTGAGTAGATAGTTCAAAAACATCTATATATATATATTTATTTATTTTAAGTATTTTTTATATACCTATATATTTTATGAACAAGTATTTTATTAAATTACCTACTGCAGTTTATATTCCGAGATAAAATTATACATCTAAAATAATACAACGTTAAATTAAAACTAATGACTACAGTGTCATCGATACGCAGTTTTTGTTTTTATGAATATGATGTCTTTATTCCAGTTATTTTGGCTTAAAAACTAAACAATTGAACCGATTTTGATAAAATTTATATGACAATGAAGTAAAAGTAGACTATCTCAAATAATAAAGATTTTCCAAATTGGTTATAAATGACAGTTCTAGGTTAACAATCACAAAAAAAAATATCGCAATCGCAAAATAAATAAATAAAATATGTTTTGGATTTTTTGCCCATTATTAATAGCAGAAATTTATAAGGCATAATTACCTTTGGCAAAATTTTACTTTGCATACTTTCGCTAAGCATAATGTTTATTAAGTACGATGTTTATTTGGCATAATTTGAGTAGGCATACTATGAAGAAAGCAGAATTTCGTTTAGAATAATTTCACTACGCATATTGCTATTTCTTTTAAGTAGTATTTTACCCTAAAATTGAATTAAAAAGTCATTAAGTTGTGGTACAAAAGTTAGTGACAGAAACGAATCGGTGCAAAACCGACTCCACGCAGTCTTGTTTGCCCCACCCTAGAGTGTAATTCAAAATCGCGTAGGCGCGGAGGGGCGAGGCAGGCCGCGAGCTGAGGAGCAGGTGGTTTGAAAGCTCGCCGCCGCGGCTGAGGCTGCAGCAAGCCGAAGCTGCGGTGGTGAGCGAAAACCATCTGCGACGATAAGCTCGCGTGGGACTGCCGGAGCCCCGCAGCGCCGGAGCCGTGACAGAAACCATGCATGTTGCATGCTGCATGCAAGCTGTTGCTTGCTTGCATGCTGCATGCTTGCTTGCATGCTTCCTTGCTTGCTTGCTTGCTGCATGCTTTGCTTGCTTGCTTGCATGCTGCATGTTTGATTTGCCATGCATGTTGTATGTTAGTATTTCTGAGATAGACCTACTTGGGATACACAGAGAAATTAACGGTTTATAGGAGAATATTAAATCTGAAAAATATGCCAAAGGACGATTCGGACTGTGAACTTTCTGCGATAGGATGATTCTGCCTATTAATGACTATATATACGAATCGTATGCCACAAGACGATTCTATCTAAGAAGTTTCAGTGTTGGGATGATTCTGCTTCAAGTCTATTATGGATATTAAATTTCTGCCTAAAGATGATTCTAGCTTACACGATTATGCATTTTGAACGTCAGATAAATGAGTGAATGCCAATTGATGTTCTGCGAAAGGAAGTTTATGCTAATTGATGATATGCCAAATAAAATTATGACAATAAAAATTCTGCGAAACAAGGTAGACCCAATATTAACGTATAGTGCTTCGTATCAATTCCTAACACACACACCCAAAAAGACCCCATCCCATTGATCAGGTTTGCAGTGTGCCGATGTTACAGACTATCTTTGTTTAGCAGGAAAATTGAAAAATATGCAATTTTTCATCGAATTTAGGCGAAGTTACAGGAGTTGACGGTATTCATAAAGATGAAATAAAAAATTTTGGTTCTGATTTCATCTTTATAAATATAAAATATGACACTGTGAGTGTTAAAAACATTCTGAACCAACTATTATTATCTTACTATAATTTATTCATGAAATAAAAATAAATAAAACATAATTGTTAATCGGTCTTTATTCTTTATCTAATTCATTTAAAAGCAAAAAGAAGTCTTAACAAATTGATTCATAAAAGCCTAACTAAATAATGTTTTTTCGTAGTATAAATTGTCCTCTCAAAACAGTTCAATCTTCGACGTCCTGTGTCACGTTTTGGTCACCCATCCCCATTTCGACATCCAAGTCCGCGTCTGAAATGAACTGAAAAAGAAAAAAAAAACATTATTATCTAGCGATGGGTAAACGCACATCACTAGTTAGTGGTGCCCGCCTCTTTACTTCTTAGCCCTAATAAATTCTTACGATTATTATCCTATTCTGACTGACTGATTCTGGCCAAGACAGATAATAAATATTAAATATTTGACAACATCACATACATTGCTCCGATCCCAAGCTAAGTAGCTAAAGCACTTGTGTTATGGAAATCGGAAACAACGGTGGTACCACAACACCCAGAACCGAGACAATATAGATAAAGATCGTTTTCTACATTGAGCCGACCGGGAATCGAACCCGGAACCTCACGAGATGGCGACGCTTGAAACCAGCGTGCTAGCCACTCGAGGTCGTCTTACGATTATTAAAGCGAAAAAAAATGGTTTGATGCTTACAAAGAGACAAATCTTACTATTTTACATGCCATATTATTATCCTATTCTAGGCCAAGACAAATCCGAAAAAGCAAAAAATCACGAAAATCGGTTGACCCATTCTCGAGTATCCTATGTCCGTCTCCCAGTTCTATCCTACCACCCAACAAATTTCAATGCCTCTTTTCAAGAGGTTTACAATGTTTGTAGTTATCGTTATGTCCAATCCATATATTACTATCTTTTAAATAATCATCTACTTTATAATACCTTTTCAATGTTCTGTCTGGTAGTTTATTTTTTTTTACATTTCTCCATGAAAGAATAACCAACCTTTCGAAACCTTAATTGTTTTTTTTTCGTGAATGAATTTATATTTTTTACATATACACACACGCACGCACACACACACGTTTATTTACTTGCTTATGATTGTCGATGTATAAAATTTGTAAATTAAAATGTACATTCGTTATTGGCTGTAAGTTTAGTCTTTAAGTTTATTCATACATACTGTACTAGAGCTACTACATCTTGTAATATAAAAAAATATATAAAAAATAAATAAATTTTCATAAATATACTGAGAGGCACAGTTGATTTTCTCATTTCTTTAAACACCTTTAGGTGGACTTGCGCATGATGATATAACCCAGGATTACGAGAATCCTGGATTAAATCGTCGTTCTGTCTCTTTCAACGTCAAATAAATTGAATTTAATCTAGGATTAGCGTGAAGAAATGATGGCTGTTGGGGCAGAAAAGTTCTAGATTGGTGACCTTACGACCGGGCAGCGTGGGACGTCCACCGACAAGATGGACGGACGACCTTGTGAAGAACGCAGGATCACACTGGATACAGACCGCTCCCACCCAGTCGCTTTCGAAAACGGTGGAGGAGGACTTTGTTCAGCAGTGGACGTCCTTTGGCTGATAATTTATTTTATTTATTTTATTATTACAACTAAATCCACAGCTCTCAAAATTGAAGTTTTACGTGTTTCTTTATACTAAACTAGCGGTCCCCCGCGACTTCGTCCGCGCGTTTTGGTTTGCTCCCTCCCCTCCCGTCGCAGCGTCATGTTTTATATCCTAAAGCCTTTCTCGATAAATAAGCTATCCAACACAGAAATATTTTTTCAAATCGGTCCAGCAGTTCCTGAGATAAGCGCGTTCAATCAAACAAACTCTTCAGCTTTATAATATACTAGCGGTCCCCCGCGACTTCGTCCGCGCGTTTTGAGTTTGCTCCCTCCCCTCCCGTCGCAGCGTCATGTTTTATATCCTAAAGCCTTTCTCGATAAATAAGCTATCCAACACAGAAATATTTTTTCGGTCCAGCAGTTCCTGAGATAAGCGCGTTCAAACAAACAAACTCTTCAGCTTTATAATATATTAGCGCAAGCGCACGTTGTACTTAAGCTGCGAACATTATTTTGGTGCGGAGTTATGTTAAAACTGTGATAGCTCCTAAGATATTTATTGAAATCAAATGATATAAAGGGCAACTTGGTTCTAAATGAAATGCTCGTGATGATGATTGTATTTATTTTGATAAGAATAAATACCTGTGTGTATAATACACCTATAAAAATAATGCATTATTTTTTTACAAATTTATTAACATAAAAAAGGTTGTAGTAAGTCAACCATAAAAGATAGACATATGCTGTCGCGGACTTTTTTATAGAACTCTTAATGCTGAACAATCCTGTCATACATAATTTTTGGGTAACTAAAGCGGTTTCCGCAGCGTATGCAGCGGAAGCTCTCAAAAGGAATATCTTTCTCCCGTTTTCGCAACATTTTTCATTTCTGCTGTGGTCTTATGAGTCGTATCTTTATGTTATATAGCCTAAAGCCTTCCTCGATAAATGGACTATCCAACGTAAAAAAAAATTTCAAATCGGGCCCGTAGTTTTTGAGATTAGCGCGTTCAAACAAACAAACTCTTCAGCTTTATAATATTAGTATAGATATACAGCCAACATTGGAGTTACATTTTATAAACAAATAACATATACGTGAGTGTGACTGATGTCGTGAATCGATGTTTGCGGGGCAGCTCTGACAGCATCCTAAGCACAATGGTAGATAGGTGGGACTCGCCGCTACTTGGGCGCTGGATACAGCTGCATGCCACGGCATAAAGCACTGGACTAGGCGTTCCCGAGTCTATCGCCATTTATATTATTATTATTATTTTTAGATTTCTTTTAGTTACTTTAAATTAAACTAATACTTAATTATTTCATTAAATTTTACTGTATTTGATTATTTTTTCTTTTTTTTACTAAGAATAATGTATGGGTCTTTCTGTTACCTTAATTAAATTTATTTTATTTTATTTATTTATTTATATGATCGCAATATGCGGTAGAATATTGCGATCAAATAACATATTATATAATAGAGTAGATACTGATGACGATGAATCCAGGATTAATCACCTGTTAAATCGTCATGTGCAAGTGAGCCTTATTGTCCATACCTGTCCACCCCTTTTCCTGGGCCTCGTTTCACCCTTCGGCCGCTTCTTCGGCCACGGCACGCCCATGTGACAGTGGAGTACGTGCGTTCGCTTCTCGGACGGAGAGATGAAGCGCTTGTTGCACGGCTCGCACGAGTACCGCTTGCCGGTGTGCGTCTACAAATATTAATGAATGAATGAATGAACGAACGAACGAACGAACGAACGAATGAATGAATGAATGAAGTCATAAGAATAGTCAATAACACTATCCTAAAGGGTTCCCGCAGAATATCAGTATAGTGATGTTACAGTTATAACCCATTTTTCGTTAGAACTTGTTTTCCCTAGTTAAAATTAGTTATTACTTAATGCCTTTGTTAAAACTAGAAATAATCAGTTAAAACTAGAATTTACCACTGAAATATTTGATTTTCACATAAAACTAGTTGTTACATCGAGCTATAGTTAAAACTAGCGCTAGAAAAACTGATTTGGGATTGAAAACAAGATATAAGTTTTAAAAATATTTATTGAAAAGATCTAAGATACTGGAAACCAAATAGTAATAGTCTAAGACTAAAGGAACATTTTAGAGAACATTGACTTAAATTAAGTTGCCAAGACGACAATATTAATTATAAGTAGGTAAATAAAACAATTAAATAAATCAACAGAACACAACCATAAAATTTTAAAAAGCTAATAACTTGTTCAAAAACTCCTCTTTCCATCGCGACCCCTCATTTAAGTTTGCCATGACGATTGCGTCCGCAAGAATGAATTCTAAACGTGCTTGTATAAAAAAGCGGGAATGACCGAAGCAAGCGCACCGCGCGGGCGGCGCCGTTCCCTCGCACTTGTTGAATCAGGTTACATCTCGCGACCAATCGGAATAAAGTACGATGATCTCGCGACCAAGTGGAATAAAGTACGATGATCTCGCGACCAAGTGGAATAAAGTACGATGATCTCGCGACCAATTGGAATAAAGTACGATGATCTCGCGACCAAGTGGAATAAAGTACGATGATCTCGCGACCAAGTGGAATAAAGTACGATGATCTCGCGACCAATCGGAATAAAGTACGATGATCTCGCGACCAAGTGGAATAAAGTACGATGATCTCGCGACCAATCGGAATAAAGTACGATGATCTCGCGACCAAGTGGAATAAAGTACGATGATCTCGCGACCAAGTGGAATAAAGTACGATGATCTCGCGACCAAGTGGAATAAAGTACGATGATCTCGCGACCAAGTGGAATAAAGTACGATGATCTCGCGACCAAGTGGAATAAAGTACGATGATCTCGCGACCAAGTGGAATAAAGTACGATAATCTCGTGACCAATTTGAATAAAGTACGATGATCTCGCGACCAAGTGGAATAAAGTACGATGATCTCGCGATCAAGTGGAATAAAGTACGATGATCTCGCGACCAAGTGGAATAAATAACGATGATCTCGCGACCAATTGGAATAAAGTACGATGATCTCGCGACCAAGTGGAATAAAGTACGATGATCTCGCGACCAAGTGGAATAAAGTACGATGATCTCGCGACCAAGTGGAATAAAGTACGATGATCTCGCGACCAAGTGGAATAAAGTACGATGATCAGGTGATGCCTCGCAGCCAATCAGAATAAGGTATGATGAATTCTAACTTTGGTCGGAACAGTTTTAACTGACTCGCTTCGGGAAAACGCGTTTTGTCTTGCAAAAACTAGTTTTAACTGATATTTAATTCAGACATTAGTCAATTCTAGTATTAACAAAGGCATTAAGTAACAACTAGTTCTTACTAGAAAAAACGCGTTCTATCTACTAAGTAGTTTTAACTGTAACAGTGACATGCCTCGCGCTGTCACGAATTATGCTGAGGGAACCTTTTTGACACATAGGTCCCTGTAATTTATATACATATCTATTTTAACTGATGTCCATATGTTATAATATTTATAAAACCATTTTTTTTATTGTTCTATACATGTGTCAAATAAAATAATTTTTATTCTATTATATTCTATAAGCCATTTATTTGTGCGAATAAGCCCACTGGGGCAATGAGCGAATGAATGAATGATTTATTTGACACACGATATAAGATACATAAACTTTCTATTTAAAAAAATAGCAAGGACAAAATTAAATAAAATAAAAACTAAAGATATAAAAAAATAAATTAAAAGAAAAAACATTAAGCCCCAAGGGATGCCAAAAAGGTCCCCGATGTGCCTCAAATTTTTTTTAACGCTCTCAATATGAATTAATGAATGATTTATTTGGCACACACGAGAATAGATACATCAACTGGCTATTTAAAAAATAGCTAGCATAAAATTAAAAATAAATTAAACGAAACAAAAACATAATAGCCCCGACGAGTGCCAAAAGGCCCCCGATGTGCGTCTAAAAAATTTATAACGCTCTTAATATAAATGAATGAATGAATGATATTTGACAAACGAGATTAGATACATCAACTTGCTATTTTTTTAAAAAGATACAAAATTAAATGAAACGAATCAAAAACACAAAGTCGCAAGGTGTGCCAAAGAGGTATAAGTCGTGACAGCAGATGGTATGCATGCCACGACACTGATTTTCAGCGGGAACCTTTGCTAGGTGCTGGATGTAAACACACACTTGAGGGAAGATAAAATAAACATTAAAAAATAAATAAATAATATGAAAAAAGAACACAAACTCAAATCAACAATTGACAAAGTTTTTACATTATAATTTGTTTATAAAATAAACAGTATAAATTATAAAAAGGGAAATCCGTCAGAGAACAAAATGCAGTCAATTGGCTAGTTGATCAAAGGAGATGGCTAAACGACTGCCCTAAGAATGTATAAAGATTTGTCAATATTCTGTAACTCTGAAATATTCATTAATTAATTATTTTGTATTTATTATTTCTCCAAAACTAGTAGTAAAATTATTACAATATATGAGGTTTTCAAATGTTTTTTTTTTTTCAACAAAAATGACCTCAAAAAACAACAAATAAAAGACAGGCGATAAAAAATGCGTCACTCGATCGTGCTCACTGTCGTCTTGTTTAATGTTAGTGAATTATTTCTTTTTAAAGTCACGGTTACCCATCATACTACGAAACTACAAACGCCTTATAAAACGTCATAGCAAAAGCATTTTGTGACAAGTTTGTTAACCAATCAAAGTAGGAATTACCGCGATTTTATTTTGAAGATTGTTGGTTTTTGAAAAGTTCCTGAAACTTTTTTTAATACAAATTTTACAATATAAATCTATTCAGCAATATATAACACTAGGTGTCATGTTTATACATTGTTAGGGCAGTCGTCCATACTTCTATTTAGCCATGTCTTTCTAAAACTAGGTAATATAGGCTGAAATAAGGAAACAAAATTTTCGCACGAATGGGAATTCAAACCCACGACCTCTGGCGGGCCGGGCAATCGCTCTTACCCCAGCCCCCGTGCAGTTAATCCCCGCATACGAATATTCTGGTCGCTTATGAATATGTCTTTACGCGTGAAGTTGAATTTATTCCGTAATGAATAACTAATTGGCCCACTGTTGTATAAACAGACGGGTAGACAGCGCTGACGTCACCCGTAATGACGTATCCATAAGAAACCAGAAATTCCGCGCGATGTGACCGACACAAATAAAAATAATATTGGTCACCAATCACATACATTGCTCTGATCCCAAAGTAAGTACCTAATGCACTTGTGTTACGGAAATCAGGCACAACGGTGTTACTACAACACCCAGACCCGAGACAATATAGAAAACTTTGATTTCTATATCGACCCGACCGGGAATCGAATCGGGGCGGCGACGCCTTGAAACCAGCGTGCTTAGCCAATACACCACGGAGGTCGTCACATCACGGTAGCTCAATTTGAAAGAGCGTTGGCCCAGCCAAAAGATACAGATCCGAGTCCCGCCCGTGCCCATTTTTTTTTTGTTTCTTATTTCATTAATATTTAAGACTCCTAGCTTTTCTAATAACCTCACCCTCATATGCCTCTGCAATCCGGCAACAGACGCGTACATGTTTCCGCAAAGCGTGCACCTGCGCGAGCGCGTATGGTTCAGCATATGGTTGTTGAGCGCTTGCTTCGTGATGAACTTCTGAGGACATCTCGAGCATTCGTGTCGACGTTCACCGGAGTGGACGCCGAGGTGGTCATTCAGCATGGTCAGGTTCTGAGTTTGGTGGAAATTGTAGCAATTATACATATCCAAAAAAAGAAAATTACAATGGCCCAAATGTAATAGATAGATAGATAACTCTTTATTGCACATTACATAAATTGATTTACAAATTCGTTATAGGGAAATGTACAATTTAGCCGGTCTTATCGCTATAAGCGATCTCTTCCAGACAACCTTTGGGTAAAGAAATTATGAGTTTTATAGTATTTTGTGCATAAAAAGAAAAGAAAAAGAAAATAAAGAATTATGAAGTAATTTTCTATTTTTGGATTCTTTACATCCAGAGCTATCCAAATATAACATATTTATGATAGTTTAGAATGTTTTTAACACTCACAGTGTCATATTTTATATTAGATTATTATTTTGCCAGGCTAGATGGCGCTAAGCGTCACGCAATGACGTATCCATAAGAGACCACAAATTTCGCGAGGGTCGGACTGACAGCACGGTAGCTCAATTGACAACATTTCATTTTTGTAAAGGTATGAAAATTCGAAAACCATTTTGAGATTTAGCGATTCTAAACACGTTGAACATTTTTTCAGATTTTTTTCCGCTTTATTTTTTAAGTTAAGTAAAAAAGACTGAAAAGAACATGGAAATTGGCATTTCACAGAATACGCCTTTGCAATGACGTTTCATGCAGAAAAAAATGCTTTTGAACTTTGAGCTTGCTGTTAGCTGTCACTTTGACGTTTAGTGTTGTTGTTGTTTCCGGTATTGTATTTGACATTATCGAAAAATTACGATGTGGTAAATTGAAGATTAAAAAAAAATACATTTTCATTCAAACAAATTTTTAGTTCAGATGCGAAACAATTATCATGATTCCTCAATCGAAATATTATGATTGATATTTGTAGTTATAAGAAAATATTGGAGTAATCTTCAGGCATCATAATAATATTAAATAATAAATGTTACTACTTTGTTTTATTTGGTTACTTTTTAGGTTTAAGATATTCATTCTCATAAAGAATAACAGGAATTCGCTTACAATGAGAACATTAAATTTCATTTAAACAATATTTCGAAGAGTTAATAAAGTGAGGGTAGGTACATAAAAAATAGTCAACTGGCGATAGGCGTAGTAGATAGATGGCACACACTGTAAGCAAAGATGCGATCACTGATATAGATTCTTACTACGCTCACGATATACTAGAAGTGTCTTTAATTGTAGTTTGTTAAGTGATTTTAATTTTTATCGATTGTAGTTCTTGCATTAGACTTTATTTATTTATTCATTGGATATTTACTCTGAATTTATTTATCGAAAGGTTTCACGTATTTATTAAAGAAAAAAAAGAAAAAAAGAGAAATTAATTAATTTATTTTAAAACTAAAAAAATCTTTTAACATAACATAAATCAGGTAATGTTACATAACAAAGTAAAATGAAATACTCAATAGATATACCATTGATATCGACATCTCAATTCTACAATTGATACAGACCACAACACTATAAACGTCAGATATTTTTTTATCGAATATAGCAAAGACGTGACCTCGTAACATCCAACTTTCTGTACTTATGCTCTTTTAGAATGGAGAGTTTTTAAACAATTATTATTAAAGAAAATAGTG
This sequence comes from Pyrausta purpuralis, assembly GCA_963924145.1. NCBI lineage: Eukaryota > Metazoa > Arthropoda > Insecta > Lepidoptera > Crambidae > Pyrausta > Pyrausta purpuralis. The sequence continues at coordinate 4,656,529 of OZ001670.1, read as the reverse complement.
AAAAGAAATGAAAATGAAAAAATACGGGTGCCTTCATTTTTGAAGTTCTTTGAGGAAAAAAATAAAAAAGTGCATATAAAAATTTTGAAATGTTGTCAATTGGTGAGAGCGTTTGGCCCGGTCAGCCAAGAGGTTGCTGGTTCAAGTCCCGCCCGTGCCTAAAATTTTTGGATTCTTATTACATCTTTATGAATATTTATGATAGCCAGATTATTGTAGTTTTCTAGGCTTTTTTAAAAAAAAAAATTAAACATTTTTTAGTCTTAGTTTTAAATACCTCATAATTTTATCTAAGTAAACTTAATTTATAAGGATCAAATTGCATAAAAAAGATAACATAACGTTATAAAACCGGCCAAGTGCGAGTCGGACTCGCGCACTGAGGGTTCCGTGCCAACTTTAACTGAATTAAGGAATCCATTTACTTCTACTTAGTAAAATATCACAATATTTGTTGACTACAAATATAACTTTGTTTTTCATAGTGTTTGTATGAAGTACAAAGTTATGTTTGCGGTTGTTGAAAATGTGCTATATCTCAAAAACTACTTGTTCGATCTCGCCCAAACCAATTTTCTTTGAAAGTATTTATAAGGATCTACATCATGTATTTTTTTCAAAATATACACTTGCTTGGTTTAAAAATTAGATAGGGGGGGACGCCCATTTTACCACTTTGGAAGCGTCTAGCTATGAAACGTTTGACTTTAAAAGAAAATGGTTTTAGGAACCTCTATGTTATTTTTGAAGACCTATCCATAGACACCCCACACGCATAGGTTTGACTAAAAAAATTTTTTTTGGTTTTAGTTTCATGTATGGGAGGCCCCCCTTGACTGTCATTATATTTTATTTTTTGTATGAGAATCGGTAAGCGGTTAACAAGATATATCTTCCTACCAAATTTCAACAGTGTAATGCTTATAGTTACAGAATACAATGGGTGTGACATACGGACGGACAGACAGACAGACAGACAGACAGACAGACAGACAGACAGACAGACAGACTTGACGAAACTATAAGGGTTCCGTTTTTTGCCATTCGGCTACGGAACCCTAAAAAGTGGAGAAATTATTTGTATGAAAATTCCCAAAGTTTGCGAAAAAATGAATATCTTGAAAACTACAAAAATTTGGCTAACATACATATTTGGATAGACCTGGATGTAAAGCTTCCAAAAAAATAAATATATTATTTTAACACAGATAATGCATGCTGACTGTTAGTAACCTTCGTTTTTCTTTATTCGTCGAAAACAATCTTTATCTTAACTTTAAAATAATACTAGCGGTAGATCGCGACTTCGTCCGCGCGTTTTGAGTTTGCTCCCTCCCCTCCCGTCACAGCGTGATGCTTTATAGCCTAATGCCTACCTCAATAAATGAGCTATCCAACAAAATAATAATTTTTCAAATCGGTCCAGTAGTTCCTGAGATTAGCGCGTACAAACAAAAAAAAAATCTCAGCTTTATAATATTAGTATAGATCAGTGAAAAATATTAATAAGTTTTATTTCATTTTAAAAGATCTGTGTTAAATGATGAAGTATTAGTTTCTTCCTTGTTAACGTAAGAATGGGCTTGTCACTGTCACTGAGTTGCGAGAATAGGGTACAAAAATGAACCGTATTGACACGAAACAGAGGAACGAGGACGGGTGAGCGGGGAAGCGGGAGGGGCGTGACATTTTTGACAGGTCCAATCTTATAATAACTGGGTAAAGCTGAAATGACGCGTCCCACTATGAGTGATGGGTTGTTGCCGAGAATGTTCTTTCAGTGAGAATTTTGCTGTTAAGTTCTCGAGAATATTATTTTGGAAGAGAATTTAAGAGAATTTAAAAATTGGATGACTTGCCTATTATTTTTATTACATTAATAGAACTTTAATTGTATTTTTGTTTGTTTCTAAATATTTCGCAAATAAAATTTAAAAATTGCCTTATCCAGCGGTTAAATTCTTTTAGGCGAGTATATTCTCAAGAAAATTCTCGAGAAAATAGAAAATTCTCGTAAGTTCTTTTAAATTTCCTGCAAAGTTTTAAAACTTCATTTTGCCGATAAAATAAACATATCAGTATTTTGAAATAGTCAGCTTTAATAAAGATTCCAAAATTTAACAATACTAAATAATTCAAATACTATACTATATTTTTTGTTAGGCGCGCGGACCTGTCAGCGCCGATGTAAATTCAAGAACGAAACAAATCAAAACATATCTACATAAAATATTTCAAAAAATATTGCAGTGGAAACATTTTTAAGTCACGGGGTTAACGCAAAAAAGGCGTCATAATACTAGTAATGTAATAATTAATAGGTATTTTTTTAAAATATCCTTATTTTACACAATACTGCTATCAACAGACTGTTTTGCCTTATAATTAAGAACATTTTATTACAAATTTAATTTCTCTTAAGTTCTCCTTGCCCTGCGAATATTCTCTGTTAAAGAGAAAATTCCAGAATATTACCGATTTGAGAATATTCTCACGTTGAGAATTTTCTCACTACATGGGTATTAACTTGGTTGATTTCGATGTGTGGGTGCAACTATTAATAATTTATTTATTTAAAACACTTCATGCACAAACAAAACGTACATATGGCGGACTTAATGCTAAAAGCATTATCTACCAGTCAACCGTAGGTCTAAACAGAGAAAATGCTGGCGGCGCGAAGGAAGTGATAGACGGGCAAAAGAGAGAGCTTGATTAAAACTACAATAGGTATTTGAAACAAAAAATAAACATACATACTACTTATTACATAAATACCGTTTTCAACACACTTGCTCAAAACGACGTTTTTATTCCACCGATTTTTGGCTCATAATCATAGATATTAAACACGCGTGCTTTTTCATTATATTATTGCACTAGTGCTTTTAGTTTATTAACCCGACCAATTTACATTTGTACCCTAGTACCAAGTCGTAAGTAAGAAGAAGAAGCGATTTAATTTAGTCAGGTTATACAATACTTTTATTTTAGCAACAAACAGTATTTATGCGAAAAATAACAGTATCTACATATTTATTTCAATAAATGGTAAATCCAGATTTATTACTAAAAAATAGCTCAAATTCATTTAACATTTTCTGTGATTTGTGTTTTAAACACGAATTAATTCTATTACATTTTTAATCTTATCTTTTGGCCGATCTAGTTCGCGCCTAAAGATCGTCCGACCCCGTGTCCTGCTGGAAGCGCTTCCGGAAGGACGTCCGATTTTTTCAAAAAGTCCTGCTGGAAGACGGAACCTGCGTCCTGCTGGAAGTACGCGGTTTGTATGAAATCGGCTCCTGGTCCTTCCGGCAGTACGGTGACCTTGACCTTGAGCGTTCATATTGCCAGGGGTTGTAAACATTGGTTTGCTTTTATAAAATACTAGATTACCCAGTGAACTTTTTATCGCCCACCTAAGAAATTCAATATAGTCCTACTAATTCGCATTGAGAATGATCCAGACCATGCAAGGGTGTAAAAAAAACAACGCAAAAGTATTTTTTTATTGTATTTCTTAAATTATAAACTTCAAACACCAACATAACATTCCTTTTTCATTTTTTTTTTATTATGAAGAAATCCTACCTGACTTGTCATTCGCTGGATTTATCAACAAAGTGGGAATATTAGTTAATTTTCCGTCAGTATTCCATCGCACTAGTACTTTGTTTACTTCGTGAACACGCACAATAACTCCAAATATTTTACGCGTATTATAATGTTCGCCAAAATGTTGGCGACTCCAGGCGTGATGGGTGCCAGGCAGGTCGAAACACGTCGCCGACGCGCAAACGCGAGGCCCGCGTTTATATCCGTGCGCCATCGCTTGCCAATTGAATAGCGGTACCGGTTAGTAATAAATATTATATTCAGGTGAAAGAGAAAGAAATACACTATATTTTCATGTAAATTCGAACTTTGAATTATAATTATTTAAGGAACTGTGACCCAATAAAAATGCGTCCTTCCGGAAGTACAAAAAATCCTGCTAGCAGGACGCTGGACGATCTAAGGCTAAGCCTTGCGCGCGCATCGGTATCGCGGCAAAAAAAAAAAACAACGCGCCATTTTTCGTAAATTATAATTGTCGGCTGTCACGAAGTTTGGATTAATTATGAAGTTTAATATTAATGAAAATGTCTACTTCAAGTGAAGAAAATGAAGAAAACCTATTATTAACGCCGCCGGACATACGTAACAAGACGAAAAACGCGTGCAAAAGTCTTTGCTATCAAAATCGAGTGAAAATTATTTTTACTGTTTTAATAATTAAAAACATAGTAAATGAAGAGTCTTGTTTTTTCCTCGCAAGTGTGTTGAAAAACGTCGTATGAAACACGTGTGCCTGTGACCATTATATACGCGGCTTTCTTATGGCGCACTCGCTTTCGCTCGTGCGCACACAATATCGCCTTGTATATAATGGTCAACTTAGCACACTTGTATCATAATGTACTAATACATTAATACATAATTATGGAATAATAAACATACACATAGTACCGTCAACAGCACGTCAAGGTTACCACTGCGGTATCTTATTCCCTTGTAATAAGGGCTATTTTGCAACAAAAGTGGGTAACCTGATGTGCTTGCTACTGTAGATACACATAATAATAATACTAATGGTACACATGTGAGGAAAAAAAGAGGTCAGTGAGACAAGTTCGGCATCTCTTCCTTGTAAAGTTTGGAGGTGGATGCTTGTACTATCTTTGGGAGACCATTCCAAACTCGAATGGCTGTGAGGGTAAATGAATTGGACATGAAGCCAGAAGAGTGACGCGGAGTGAACAGTTGGAGAGAGCTACTGCAGCGAAGCGACCGGTCATGAGAAGTATGGAGATACGAGAATTTGTCTCAAAGGTACGACGGAGAATAGAATAATCACACTTCATCTATGTGGAAGCGTCGACTGCTCCGCGAATTAAGATCTGTATTCCAACGCCACGGTCGACTAGTCGCGTGATAAATCTGACAACGCTCTAGTTCGGAGCAGCGCTGGCACATTGTATGAAACAAAACGTCCGCTCTCTCGCGCGTTCACGTCAATAATGCGCCTTCGAACACTTTGCATGCTGTACTTCATTCTTTTCAATCCCAATTCTCCGTCGTACCTTAAAGACAAATTCTCGTATCTCCATACTTCTCATGACCGGTCCCTTCGCTCCAGTAGCTCTCTCCAACTGTTCACTCCGCGTCACTCTTCTGGCTTCATGTCCAATTTATTTACCCTCACAGCCATTCGACTTTGGAATGGCCTCCCAAAGACAGTACAAACATCCTCCTCCAAATTCTCTTTCAAGATGGCCCTCCGAGCACTTTACAAGGAAGAGATATCGAACTTGTCTCACTAACCTCTTTTTTTTCTCACATGTGTACCATTAGTATTATTATTATGTGTATGTACTATGTGTATGTTTATTATTTCATAATTATTCAATGTATGCGGTATTTATGTAACAAGTAGTATGTATGTTTATTTTTTGTTTAAATACCTATTGTAGGTTCGATCAAGCTCTCACTTTTGCCCTTCTATCACTTTCTTCGCGCCGCCAGCAATTTCTCTATACAGACCTATGGATGACTGGTAGATAATGCTTTTAGCATTAAGTCCGCCATATGTACCTTTTGTTTGTGCATGAAGTGTTTAAAAAAAAAAAAGACAATTTGGACAACAAATCGTTTGAGTCTCACCGGCAACTGAATGACCAATTACAACGGCATTTGTATATAAGGTCAAATTATTTTAAGTGATAATATTTTAACTGTGTCTTTGTAAACATCATAGCAACACGATACTCCCTTTTTTGTGGAAAATCGAGATTTTATTTTTTTAAATTATCTTGAACAAAGAAAATATATTTTGTTTAAACAGCTTACTGTAGATTTTAAAAGTTATCTACGTCATTGGCATGGTCTTTCTCAATTCAATGCCTATTCCCTATTTTGCTCTAATCTAAACCTTAATTATAAAAAATAAAAATCTGTAAAAAATAATCACCTTCATCTCAAATTTTCTCAAAAACTAGCGCATGAAAACCTTAAGTGTTTTCTACAAAAAATGTTTCTTTTATCGTGCTGTATCGGCCCTTTAAATATTATCACTTAAAACGAGGTGACCTTATATATATTGGGTCCACATTTTATATTTGCTTGTGTGCGTTAATGTTAGTGGGGCTAGTCATTTCAGTTCAGACAAGCTCTGGTTGGTTGTATATTTTGTGCTTATGTTATGGAATCACTTCACTAAGAAGGAATGCCATATAATAATATACTGTCCGGTTTTCTTTGCAAGTCGAATATTGTAAACAATCGTGACATTCCTTTTTAACGGAATGATTCATTTTAAAATGAGATAAACACGAAACTTTCAACTTACATGGGTAATTCATCGTTTTATACTGAAATCTTATTAAATTTAATAGTATCTTAATTTTAGTCACTGAAATTACTTTAAAAGTTATGAAAATATTGTTTACGTTATAAGACTAGCCAAGAAAAAAAGAGTTTACGTTGTGTAACGTTAAATGGGTAAAACCTGAAAATTTAATTGGAATAACTAGGAGATTCAGTTCAAACCACTTTTTAATATGAGTCACATTTAAAAAAACTTCATTAAAATGTTGTCCTGTCTATTATATGTATAATAAGACAAGCCATCACGTGCGCAAAACCTATCAAAATACGTAAAAAAGCAATAGTTAGATCTATATACGAGTGAAGATAGTAATAATAATAATATCAGCGCGGCGCAGCGGCCCGGTGAATACCTACCGACTCCTCTCTCGACAGAGCGTCGTCCGCAGAGCAAGAACTGATCAGAAGTGACAGTACAACTAAAATATCTCAATAAATCCTTAAATATTTTTAAGCTATTTCATAGCTTCTATTGCGGGTCTTGAGCGTGGAGACCGAATCCAAAAATTCCGTAACGTAAATAACCTAACTCCCCCCACTCCGACCGGCACAGCGGTTCTATTTATCGATGAATAGCAGAACTTTTTGAAATATCACGCTTGTCTCTTTAGTTCAGCAACTCGCCTTTAGGTGGCATTGGTTGCCTGTACCTTCAATTTATCAAAGAAAAAAAAACTGCAGAAATAATTATAATTGGATAAGTTGACAAAAAAATGCTATACAATAGCTTAACCGCGGCAGTTTCCGAGTGCCACACGTCTTTTTTTTCTTTCAGAATAAGTCGCATTGAATTAAAAATCATTTGTGGTGACTGAGGTTTTGCGCATTTAACACTCCAATAAAATAACTTCAACATATAATTTAAGTGTCTTATTAAGTACTTCCCTTGCCCATAATTTGGGTACAGAGCCCTAAAAAGCCAAGTGTATACTGACCGGACACATCTTCCCGCAGACCTCACACATGAACGAGGCATTGAAGAACTGCGCGCGCGCATCGCTCGGGTGCGCTTCGCGGAAGTGACGCGCGTAGGAATGCGAGCCCGAGCACTCGTGGCCGCACTGGGACACGTTAAAAGTCAAAGTCAAAAGTAGAAAATCATTTATTAAATTTAGAACACCAAATGCCACGGAATCATCATCATCAATTAGACACCCGTCTTGTGTCATCATCATCATCATCATTATCAGCCAAAGGACGTCCACTGCTGAACATAGGCGTCCCCCACGGCTTTCCACAGCGACCGATCACAAGCGGTCTGCATCCAGTTTGATCCTGCGATCTTTACAAGGTCGTCTGTCCATCTTGTCGGTGGACGTCCTACGCTGCGTTTTCGGTCGAAGGGTCTCCAATCTAGAACTTTCCTGTCCCAACGGCCATCAGTTCTTCGCGTGTTTTATACTATGTAGTAATAATTCTCTTACCAGCTCACAAGTGACCGGTTCGCTAAACTTTTTTTTGAAACGTTTCGTTTGCTTGAGCGTCGACGTATGGACAGGAGAGACAGCCGTGTGTTTGTGTAAGGCCGCCTCGTCTCGGAATCGGACATCGCATGTTTCACAGTAGGGCGAGTCTGCGGGTAGCTGAAATAGGGTTTGGAAGTCAAAAATAATTTGTTCAATTTAGGACACAAAATGTCATAAACGTCAATAATTAGTTTATATCAATCATATTATGGCCCATATGGGGCCAGAACTCTCCTCATCTTTTGGGCCCTACTAGCGCTTCGAGACAAGACACAGACAATTTGGCAAGTGCTGAGAAGAAACGCCGGAACAAACTCAGTCACCACTAGCTGCCTCAAAAATGATACAAATCAAAATAAACAGGTAGGTACATCAGTTTGGTGTAGGCTGGACTGTCCATACATTCTCGTCATTAAGATAGTCTTGAATTTTATTATACCCCCGTCGACATTAGGGTAGTTTGGACATGCAACTAAAATTTATTAATAGGTAGTTCGAAAACATGATTAGGTATATTATTGAAAAATTTGACACAATTTCCCAGGAATGAAATAATCGTTTTAGCTAACCTTAAGTTTGGAACATTCATCAATTTAAAACCACTTTTTTCGAAAATAACGACCATCAATAAGATTCAAATAACCAACTGTCGTAATTTTCAAATAAATAGCTATAGTTAGGGAGGCGAATAGGGGAATTTTCGGTAATACTCGAGCGTGGCAGTTTAAGATATGAGAGATACCTTGGACCTAATAGATCAACCTTGTAAAGTATTTAGCTCTATATGTAGTGACGCGCGCCTAGGATAGACGATCAGATTAGTAAAAAAAAAACGATAGTCTGAAACACTCGAGCGCGTCAGATTAAGATATTGGGGGTTGATTTTAGTGTTTTAAGACTAAATTTTAGTAATCTGACGATAAGTCCTTGACGCCGCCGAGTTATAGGGTCGCGAACTTGTAAAAAAAAACGTTAATCCGGCATTCTCGAGCGCGATTTTTATTTTTTTTATTTTGAAGAATATAATCTAAAACGTACTAAAAATACAAAATCTGCCGGTTTCCGCATGACCAGGAGTGTGGAGGAGCCATTTCGTCTTCTGAAAAACGCGTTGCGGCATATAAGTCACGAACGATACATTTTTTTTAAAAAAAGTTTAAATAAACAAAAAAGGTAATTTAATTTTACACAAAAAAGGTCTCTTTACATTTTTGTCCAAAGTTAAAACTTTTTGACTTGAAGCATCATAAAAACTCAAACTCTCGGTTTTTTGAGTATATCTTGAAAACTGAGGGTGTTAAAAAAATGATATGAAATAACGATGATTAAATTACGTTACTTTTATTATATCTCATTTTTTTTTCTAAAGCTTCTCGTCAATTTTCGTGGACTCAGAAAAAGTTACGCGTATCTGTATACAAAAGTATTATTAACATTTACAGTTTCATGTATGTATATCATTCAATAGCCTGTTGATCCTCAAATTGTTTTTTGGACGTACCGTAACGTAAGCAAAACGAAGTGAAGAATTATTAAAAAGAAAGAAGAAAGGAAAAAAAAAGTAACCAAAAACCTTTCCGGTCAGATTAAGAGAACCCACCAACATTTTTGTCAGATTAAGAAAATATGCTTTCAGGATACCGAGAAAAACCTCACCTATGAAAATCTGACGCGCTCGAGTATTTCAAAAAAACTTTTTTTTTTCGCATTTTCAAAAATTCATCGTAACTTATGGTCACGCCGAAATCGTCAGTTTTTTTAAAGGGAGCTTCCTTGGGGCCTACTTAACACCCCTTCCAAAAATCTGACGCGCTCGAGTAATTCTTTTTTTTTTGCATTTTTGACTACTTTATATGCCTACCCCCACCACGCAAACCGGCAGATTAGTATACCGTTGTTATCAGAGGCACTTGGGGCATACGTAGTATGAATATCTGACGCGCTCGAGAATGCCCAAGTAACTGTTTTTTTTTTTACATTTCTGAAAAACAGTACACGCTAAACCCACCGCTAAAATGGTTTTTACCATACGAGCTTTTCTTTTCGAAATTATTTTATCTTTCGATTTTGATAGGTCTCGACAGCGCCGTTGAATTACGCCATTTAGCTACCTCGCCTCCCTAACTACTACTTTCATTTTTTCAAACTAGTACTTGTAACAGTCACTTTTGAATTTATTTATTAGCAACACTGATATATTTTCGAGGGAATTTTGTATTTGGTAAGAGCGCGGAGTCTGGCAGTTCAGTTGGTTTGCGGAAACAAGTTGAAGAGGTTGTAGTGAAGTTTTTCCCCTGTTTGAAGAATAAAAGTCTTGAAGAAGTCTCAGTGTTGTAATTTTATTATACAAATTCATTAAAAAAGGAGATAAACATCGTTTTAAATGAGTTTAAAACCTATTTTAGTTTTTTTACAAATAAAATATTCGTGTAAAGTCTCCTAAAACTTCATATGTTTAAAAACTAATCTAATTGCGTTATTTAACTCCTTAGGCCTGATTTTTCCAACGTCAGATAAGGAATATTCGTCAAACATAATACAATACGTCTAATTTGAAAACGTCACCTATTTGTTAGCAATCATTTAAGTAAATATAATTTTCAAAACTGACGTTTTATACTATTTAGTCAGATAAATCTTATCTGACGTTGGTAAAATCAGCCCTTATTATTTTTTTCAACGCGGCAAATTTTTGTCCTAGTCTTTAGTTTAGTGTCTATGTTAGATTTTTTAAAATTTAGTTAAAATACTTATTAAAATCAGTTCAACAAATCTCGAGATAATCGTCTGTATGTATGTTTATACATACAACAAACATGCAAGTCAAATTGTGAAAATCCTTTTTTAAGTCGGTTAAAAAAGATAAGGAGACATGTTTTGGCCCCATATGGGCCATAATTTATTATTGACGTTCATAAGTGGCATTTTGTGTCCTAAATTGAATAAATTATTTTTGGCCTTTGACCTTTTGACCTTTGGTTAATAAAGCTTACCGTCGTTGAAAAGCGGAGCACGGAGTATGGAGTCTGAGGTATTTCTTTTTTGATTATCGATTTCATATGAAACAGCACATTCGTTTTGGTTTTTGTGACCTGAATCTGTGAACAAAATATGAAACTTGTATTTTCTTATTATAAAAATCATTAAATTTTTGACAGCAATAATTCATAAAAACAGGTTAGCATATTTTGAAGGAGTATTTTTTTTTTCGTATTTTTTGTAACCTCTAGTTTACTACACCTGATCTAATATAGTCGATCAAAATAGTCATTAAAACCTGCTCCTAAATGTATAAATAAATACTTGTTCGATAACTGCATCAACATCGGTTAAGCCAACGCGAGATAACACATAGAATAGAATATATTTATTTGCTCAAAACATGGTTAATTTGATAGCTGAATTTCTTCTTAGATCATTATGTTTTGCTACATGCGGCATGTAAAATTAAAATATTCAATTTAAAATTACAATTCATTAATTTAATTGAATACTATACTCATTTTTACTATTTCAACATTTCAGGTAAGCTTCATTTATTGACCTAATAAATAAAACATTTTTATTTAATATACATACTCAATACAATTCAATAACATTAATCCATGTCACATTTTTTATTATTATAAATTAATCAAGTCAAAAAAAACATTCTTGTAGGACATATTTACGTAATCATATCACAAACATATTATAAGAAAGCTGTCTTATATCATAAGGTATTTTTCAACACCCTTGCTCAAAACGACGTTTTTGTTCCACCGACTTTTGGCTCATAATCCTAGATATTAAACACGCGTGCTTTATCAGTATATTATTGCACTAGTGCTTTTTGTTTATTAACCCGACCAATTTACATTTGTACCCTAGTACCAAGTCGTAAGTAAGAGGAAGAAGCGATATAATTTAGTCGGGTTATGTACAATACTTTTAGCAACAAACAATATTAATGCGAAAAATAACAGTATGTACATATTTATTTCAATGAATGGTAAATCCAGCTGTATTACTAAACAATAACTCAAATTCATTTAAAATTTTCTATAATTTGTGTTTTAAACACGAAATATTTCATTTTTTATCTTGGCTGTTGGCCGATCTTGCCTGATCTGAGCCTTGCGCGCGCATTGGTATCGTGGCAAGAAAAAAAACAACACGCCATTTTTCGTAAATTATTGGAGTCTTGTTTTTTTTCTCGCAAGTGTGTTGAAAAACGTCGTATGAAACACGTGTGCCTGTGACCATAATAAACTCGGCTTTCTTATGGCGCACTCGCTTTCGCTTGTGCGCTCACAATATCGCCTTGTATATAATAGTCAACATAGCACACTTGTATCATAATGTACTATTATTGTATGTGCACGAAGCTGCAACAACAACATTGTTTGAGTATCCTCGTGAGTCACCTATATCACCTGTATATCCTCGCCTTTATGGGCAGTGCGCACGTGTCTCTGCAGGCTGTTTATACCCACATACGACTCGCCGCACAGATGGCATATCGCGTCCTCGGGATGCCAGCGCGTAAGGTGGCTGATGTACGTTGTGGGTTTGCTGGAATCACGCAATACAGAGTATGAAAAAAAAAAACAGCACGCGACGAAATCGCGAACTATCGGCGGACGTTGAAATGACGAATGGCTGGGTGTCATTACGAAAAGTAATTAAACCAAAGTTATTTCAATGCAATATTGTATTATGGTTTGGAATATTTTGAACACTCGGAGTAATATCTTATATTCTTAAAGATGAAATATGAAACCAATAATTTGCGACCTGCTAAAGGGCCAAACGCTCTTCTAATTGAGCTACCGTGCTGTCGTTCCGACCGAATTTCAGGTCTCTTATGGATACGTCATTACGCGTGACGTCAGCGCTATCTACCCGCCTGTTCATGCAACAGTGGGCCAAGTATTTATTCATTACAGAATAAATTCAACTTGGAAATTGATAACGCTTCGCTATCAAATGGTTTAGAATGTTTTTAAAACTCACAGTGTCATATTTCATCTTTAAAAATATTGTATTAACCACTGATTCTATTCAATAACGTTAATCTATCTGTAGTGCTGATTATTCCTTAATCATAAAATATAACGCAAAAATTTCTTGAGAAATTGTGACGTCCGCCAACGTTGTATGTTTTTAGACACTGGGAGCGCTTTAAAAATTCAAAAAAAAATAATTCAAAATTACTTTATTTCGTACATAGGCTATTGCTAGCACTTATACACGTCCCAACATTGGCGCTACCACAGCTTCGGGACAATTGTGGGCTAGTGCTGAGAAGAAGCTGCGCAACAAACTCAGTCACTATTGTCAATGCCTCTTTTAAAAATATTACAATTAAATGTTCTTACAAGCTAGACCATACATTGTTATCGTTCATATAATCATTTATTCTATAATATCCTTTACTCATTAAACATTGTTTAACCATAGATTTGAATTTATGTAAAGGCAATTCAATTATATTTTGAGGCAATTTATTAAAGAAAGTAATACATCTTCCAATAAACGAGTGATTAACCTTCTGAAGTCTGAAGTTTGGAACGGCAAGTTTATTCTTGTTTCTAGTATTGAAATCATGTAAATCACTTTTTTTAGGAAATAAGTGCAAGTTTTTACGAACATAAATCAAATTTTCATAAATAAACTGTGAATATACTGTAAGTATCTTGACTTCTTTAAACAAATCCCTTAAAGAGTCGTCAGATTTGAGATTGTAAATAGCCCGTACAGCTCGCTTTTGCAGTATGAATATTGTTTCAATATCTGCAGCCGAGCCCCATAACAAGATACCATAAGACATGATACTATGAAAATAGCTAAAATAAACTAACCTTGCCGTTTCAACGTCAGTCAAAAGCCTTATCTTTCTTACTGCATAGGCAGCCGAACTAAGTTTCCCTGACAAGGTCTCGATATGTGGACCCCATTGAAGATTATGATCTACGGTTATTCCCAAAAACGTTGAGCTTTGTATAGTATCTAGTGGCTGTTGCTAGCGCTGTCGCTGTCATCGATTCGGGTTCCCCCACCACCTAATTTGCACACAGCGAATAGTAAACGCAAGAACTCGCGGCATTCGGGTCAGTTACAGTTGCAGTTACAGTTAGAAAAAATGCCAAAAGTGGCCATATTTAGCAGTTTTTCTAACTCTTACTACAGTAAACTACTTTAGAAACAATTCAAACATACTAAATAAACTATAGAACCTGTACTATAATCGTGTTCACCAGATTTTTGATTGGTCTTTTATTTAACGAGTTATGATTTTTCTACTAAAGTGGCGCTAGTGTGCGCGTTGAAAATCCGGGTAGCGCCTTAAGGCTGTTGTTTTGGTCAGTGGCATTCAACTCAGGGATGATAATATGAGTTATGCTTATTTTAGATAAAGTTTTTCGTCAAATTGTATACAAGTTTTATAAAAAAAAAACCACAACATTCTCAAAAAACGAATGGAGAAACTCACACTCTCAAGCGTATCTCTACAAAAATTGTTACGTCGTAGCTAGTAAGCTACGAAAATGTGGCCTAGCGTTGGTAGTTTATCTCGGTCGCTAGTACCGCAATAATAAATTGATTTTGTGGGTTTTTTTGTATAAAAAATCAAATAAATAGTATCGTTAGTAAAAGCACCACCTGAGCCGGGCGTCGCTGACCAGAACCACACCCTGTAGGCATAGGTATGATCTCAGGATCTGCCGGAGCGATTTGAAAGAAAAATGTGTTTAACATTTTGTATTCATTTTGTTTAATTACTAACCAATCTGAGCTGTGATTGCTTGAAAAAACAAATTTTAATTTAATTTTGGGCTTATTTTTCAATAGTCAGATAAGAAATATTCATCAAACAAAATACAATATGGCTAATTTGAAAACGTCACCTAATTGTCAGCAATCATACGCAACTGTCATTTTTGTAAATCTGTCACTTTGTAATTTATCTGTGTTATAATATTTATCTGACCATTAAAAAATCGGCCCTGAATAAACACGCTGCGAGCCTCAAAACAAGCGCAGTCGCGTTAAACCACTAGTTGAAAAGTAACTTACACAAAGGACATTGGGCATTTCGGGCACTGGTGTCGGCGACCGTTATGGAAATACCTGTGGCTGCTTATTGCCGATGTTAAAGTAGTTTTGAAGGGGCACAGCTGACACTCAATGGAGCGATCGTGGGTTTTTCTGTTGACGATGAAAATACGTATACTTGGTGACCCAAAAAGAGCGTGCCAAACTGAGACTGGAGATAGCTTAGCCATAGAACTTTTAAATAAAAATGACATGACTTTGATGAAAATCTCATAGTTGAGGAGGTAATGCCACTTTTTTGTATTTTTCTTGTATGAAGAAAACAAGAAAGTGGCATCTCCCAAACCATGACATTTCATAATATTCATGTTATTTTTATTTAAAAGGTCTTTTGCTAAGCTATCTCTAGTGTGAGTCTGGTATACCATACATACGACAAAAAGTGGCATAATTAAAAGAAAAATAGGGTATTTGACTAAGCTGACTTCAGTGTCAGTTTGGCACGCTCTTTTTGGGGACATATATTTATGGCGCTTAAAATTAGTGCACTTGATAACATCGAGGAATTGAACCAGTACTCCAGTACTATACTAGGGTTATGAATCCCTCACCCTCTTGCCTTTTCCCCACTTTATCCGGGATCGGCACAGCATGTTTTTCTCTTCCACGCTATTCTATCACTCGTCACAGAATAATCCACTCATTTCACACTCTTTATCGGTCGGCCTCTTCCCTTCCATGCATTATCATTCATACTCATCCTTCTTTTAGTTAGATGACTTTCTTCCATCCTCATTACATGCCCGTACCAATAGAGACGATTTGCGACCATCTCTCTCTCTCTCTCGGTTACCGGTGCTACTTTCAAACTTCCTCGTATGTACTCGTTCCTTATTTTCTCCATTCTTGTAACTCCACACAGCCATCTCAACATTTTCATCTCTGCTACTTGCATTGTCTTCATTATCAAAATTTAAAATAATTAAAATACTTCCGACCTAAGCAGAGACGTCATTTACGACGCCGTGACTGTTCGAACGTTTTTGTAGCCAATTAAGACTGATATTTTAAACCATAATTTTATCATGCAAACGTTATATATTTTAAAAAACAACAAGGGTTTTGATTAATGAACAATTAACAAATGTATCACCTTTCTAATTTTGGAATTTTAGGTGACTAGACTAGCCTATTGTAAGCTAAAGCTGAGAAGAAGCTGCGCAACAAACTCAGTCACTAATGTATATGCCTCTTTTCAAAAGATTTACATGTTTAGGCCCAAGGTCTTTCACTAGGGATGATCGATATTCATTAATGAATAAACATCGATATTTGCCTAGAAAACATCGATGTGTTGACTTCGATATTATCAATACATCGATGTTTAATGAATAAAATGTCGAAACGTCAATTTTTATAAGACGCTATCAACTCCTGTACCAGCACCGTAACAGACTTAAGGGAAAACTCCTGTCCAAGCTACTTTTTTTACAGAGAGCCGGAAAAATACTGGGAATGCCTTTTTTCCGTTTCAATAAACAACATTTCATAATATAAAAGACATTTTTTTTACCAAAAACATCGATGTTTTTAAATCGATACTAATCGAAAATCGATACTTTTGTTCCGATGTTAACATCCCACCACACATTCGAACATAGATATTGCGTGCATGGATAGACAAAACCAAAATCAATAAAATTTTACTGTTCATATGTTTTTTGCTTACTTTATATGGTTCGCTAGTAAGAACCGCGTTTGGTAGTGCATCTTGCATATATCACATTCGAACTCCCCGCATTCCTAGAAAAAAAAACAATGATCTACAAAGCGTGTCGCTTGTAATACGAGCAATTTTGTTATTATTATTATTAGGGAAACATACAGTTATTAAGAAATGAATATAAATAACACTTAAAGATAACACTAAAACCAATTAAGTTTCCTCAGAATTATATTACATTTCATTTTGAGCAATCCAAAACCTACGATACAAATCAAAAGAAAAAAAGTGAATAAGTCATAATAAAAATTAATCAAGAGATCTATTGGCAGTCACCAGACAGGTCGTGGATTTGCTTTTTAAATTTAAATAATGTTTAGGCGAATATATCGACTCCTTGATACCAGTCATTGCCAATGCGACATATTATGAAATTTAAAATAAAAGCCCTTAAAGTAACCATTCATCAATTCTTAATTATTTTATTTATTACAATGAAAAATAATTTTATTGTTATAATATAACAAAATAAATCGAACCAGCAATGTATTGCAAACAAATGTGTCCAATCGTAAAAATTGCGTTGTCATTTACGACAACGAGTTAGCGATTTTGATATACATTGATTAGGGATTATAACTTTGGATTCGGTACTAAATATCTCTGCGTTCAAGGTATGTTCTCTGTAGAATCATTAAATTTTCGCGCTCTGTATAACATAGTGACGGTTAATGTAAGAAACGCAATAATTTCTCAATCTACTGCGTGTTGTTTTGGTTAGTGACATCGATCTCGAAACTCAGGGATTAAAATATGAGTTATGTTTATTCTTAAAAAATATTTTCTTTATATTATATGCATCATCATCATCATTATCAGCCAAAGGACGTCCACTGCTGAACATAGGCCCCCACGGCTTTCCACAGCGAGAGCAACCGATCACTAGCGGTCTGTATCCAGTTTGATCCTGCGATCTTAACAAGGTCGTCTGTCCATTTTGTCGGTGGACGTCCTACGCTGCGTCTTTGATCGAAGGGTCCCCAATCTAGAACTTTCCTGCCCCAACGGCCATCAGTTCTTCGCGCTATGTGCCCTGCCCATTGCCACTTGAGCTTACTGATTCTCAAGGCTATGTTCGTTGCCTTATTTCTTCTATGTATCTCCTCATTTCTGATTCGATCCCGTATATTATATACAAGTCTTATAAAAGAAAACCTGTTTACATCATTCTAAAAAAAATCAAAACGAAAGGGAAACCACATACCCTCGCGCGTATCTAAAAAATACGACGCCATAGCTAGTAAGCTACGAAGAGGCGACCTGGCGTTGGTAGTTTTGACTCGCTTGCTAGTGTACCACAATAATACATTGATATTGTGGGTATGTTCCATTTAAAAAAAGGCATCAGTTTCGTTTGTACAACAACTTCTGAGTCGCTCGTCGCTGACAAAAACAACACCCTTTATAATTCAAATACTTGATTTTTGTCATACGAAGTCTGCGCATTAGTAAGTAAGAAGTCAATAAGCAGTTTGATTTAACTATGATATTTTTTTGTATTATATTTTTCTAGTCTATATGATATTTTTGGGTATATTTTCAAAGGAAAACCCACAAAATCAATTAATTATTGCGGTACTAGCGACCGAGTCATAAATACCACAACAGGTCGCCTCTTCGTAGCTTACTAGTTACGGCGTAATATTACGTAGATACGCGCGAGGGTGGGAGTTATCCCATTAGTTTATTTTTAATGTTGTGTTTTTTTTATAAAACTTGCATATAAATTAAACGTTTTTTTTTTTAAATAAGCATAACTCAAATTATCATCCTTAAGTTGGATGTTACAGACCAAAACATCATCCTATACCTATAGCTTTCTAAACTCCCTGAATTAAGGTTTTTTTTTCGCATTGTTTAATCTATTTCTCTAAAGGCACGAAGGCGCCATATTTTGACGATGACCAGCGGGCCTAAGATGCGGGCCTATTATTTATCATTTATCGCGGCAATTGATAAATTTCAAACGTCATTATAATCATATTTAAAAAGTTTTTTCCCTTATTTTAATATAATCATTTAGCAATTAGAATTACCTTATAAGTGACAAAAATGTGGGGAAAACATGTTGTTTAAGAAATAAAAATATTTTATCGACGCGATAAACGGTATCGAGGCGCGCATGTTAGGCCTACTGACTCCTATATTTCTCAATCAAGACACACCACAGAATACTTTCGTATCTACTTACATTGGTATGTTTCTTCATGTGCTTTTCAAAAGGAGGTTCGCGGTGGAACGATCTATAACACAAGTCACACTTAAAATTCGCTTTTGAATACATCTTACTATTTTTCCTGTTCTCTATTTCAGCTCTCTGTTCTTCGGGCGTCAAATGTCTCACTTTAAACATGGTTTTAAACTCTTGATAATATTTGGAACCTAGTTTTTTCCCAACATTTCTATTGTATTTTGCTTTGTCACTGCTGTCAGGTAACTCTTCGGTTGCGTTGTCGAAATTGGCGTCATTTTCTGTTTTTTCAACATTATCAAGGTAATTTGAATCATCTGAATTGTCACACTTTTCATCAATACACGTACTATCTTGCTCAGTTTCCATTGTTTCATCATTAAATACACTGTTTTCATTATCATCGAATTCATTTGTTTCATCAATCACATCATCTTTTATTTTTATTTCGATGTCGTCAAAAAATAATGTATTTTGTGTTTCGATGATTGCGACATCTAGTTTAGATTTTAATAGGTTGGCTGCACGATTTATTTTTTTAATATTATCCAGATTAAGCTAAAATAAGAAATACCATATATGCGACAGACAATGAAATGGTTTTGTATTTTGTTAACTGCCTAGGATTTAAAACAAACACGGACTTTAAAGCGACGGCTGCGCTAGAGGTCCCGGGTTCGATCCCCGGGTCGGGTCAAAAGATATACCTGGGTTTTTCTGTTCAGATTTTTTTAGGGCAGCCCGGAGTTTGGAAGTTGGCGGTGATTCACTCCCGTGCCTCGGAAAAGCACGTAAAGCCGTTGGTCCTGCGCCTGATCGCTCTCCGGTCGTGTCAGATTGCTGTCCCATCGGGCTATGAGAGTGAAAGGAATAGAGAGTGCACCTGTGTTTGCGCACACACTTGTGCACTATAATATGTCCCGCGCAGTCGGTTAGTCGTTGTAACTGGCCACCGTAGTCGAAATAGGCTAGGGGGACTACTATAACCACTTGCATTTGGTTTTAATTGTAAACACTTTACAGATATATTTCGTGCAAGTTTATCTATCTGTAACGACATTGTATAAAGCTGCAGAGTTTGTTTGTTTGAACGAGCTAATCTCAGGAACTACTAGACCGATTTGAAAAAATATTTTTATGTTCGATTGCTTATTTATCGAGGAAGGTTTTAGGGTAAGAAAAATAATTAAATCATTTAAAAAAATCAGTAATTCATTAGCCGCAATGTATGCGCACGAAGCGATCATAAATAAAGACGTGCGACTAACATTAAGGTATGTGTCTGAAACAAGTACCTAATGTCGAAATGTTTATTTGAGAAAAAAAATGATAGTATCTGGAGATTTTCGTAAAAATATTTTTTTTTCCGCTAACGTCTTAGAAAAAAATACTCGTATAAAGGATAAAATACGCAGTTTACGGCTTCGGTTAGCCCTTTGTTACATCCTGTATAAAGTGCTAGCGGTGCCCCGCGACTTCGCGCGGTTTGAGTTTGCTCCCTCTCCTATCGTCGCAGCGTGATGTTTTATAGCCTAAAGCCTTCCTTAATACATATACTATCCAACACAGAAATATTTTTCAAATCGGTCCAGTAGTTCCTGAGATTAGCGCGTTCAAACAAACAAACAAACTCTTCAGCTTATAATATACAATTATTACCTTGTTTCCGTAACACAGTTCTTTCAGAAGAGTCCATGCCGTGACACTTTTTGTCTTAAATTCTTCGAAATTCTGAAGCCTTTTCGAGCATTCAAAGCACAGCATCTCAGGCATTTTCAATTCGTACATCGCGTCTGCCTGAAAAATTTGATAAGTCATGTTTAAGTCGAGAGGTGTTTAAATAAAAGAATATTAACCGTAGCCTCGTAGTAAATTTATAAAAAAAACTAGCGGACCCAGCGAACTTTGTTTCGCCCCCAGCCCCGTCCCGCCGAGTCCCGTAATAAAAGTTTAGCATTCCCAGCGAATTTTGTTTCACCCTTAAATTACTAAAATGGCTATTAAAAAATAAGGGTTGATCGTAGAAGGGTGAACATTAAGGGTTGTATGTATTTTTGTATGTTGTATCTTAAAAAAATAGAAATTAAAAATTTTGCTTTGGTAGGATTTATATTGGGACGTGTTGAAGTGTCTCTAATGGGCTTATTTGCAATAAACGACTTTTAAGGAGAACGCACATTTATCCGAGCCGAACGCGCCGAACGAATCGAAGTCAAGCAGGCCTCGCACACATATCCGAATCGGCGGAATCGGCCGCGTAGAAGAAATCATGAGATAGCGCTATGAGTGTCATCTAAAGGTGAGAGTGAGTATGAAGATTTTATACGGCGATTCGACCGAATCTACCGAATCGACCGCGTCGAAGGAATCATGAGATATCGCTATGAGCGACAACAGTGGGAGTGAGTATGAAAATTTTATCCGGCGAGTCGTCCGAATCGTCCGAGTCGACCGCATTAGGCGCACCGAATCTGACGACATCATCCGAATTCGTCTAGGATTTCTGGGGTTCTTCCAGATTCGGACGATTCGACGCGGATAAGTGAGCCAGGATTCATTAGTTCGGCGTGTTCGGCTCGGATAAGTGTGCGTTCAGCTTTATGACATCTATCGAGCGCGACGACAGAGCGTCACAAACTATTGGAGAACGTCGAAATGACAAGTTGACTGTAATTACGAAAAACAAGCCAACGTTATTTCAATAGTACAACAAAAGCTAACTTTAAATTACATGCTTTCTACACATACTGCTTACTATAAATCAATCCTCTCTTGTATATGTATATGTCTCTGTGTTGTAACTCATCCAATATTTTTATAGTTTATTTGTGTCGTCTTTTGTAATTGTATAAGTTTAAATTAAGATAATTATAAGTTAAAATAAAATAAAAAAATTGCTCACTTGACATTCGCGAAAGTGGAAACACTGATTAGCCATTAAAAAAGAAGAAGAAGTTATTTCAATAAAATATTGTATTATTCTATTCAATTGCGTAAATAAAATACAGTGTGTAAAAGAAACCTGTCCGACCCATGAAAGGGTTATTAAGTATCGAAATTAGATTCTACTTGTGTAATTATTTTCATAGAAAAAAAATACCAAGAATAAAATAACCAAGAAAAAAAATCAGTACATAAAAAAAACATACATGGCAACCCGAAGAGGGGTTGCGTCGGCACTCGCAGGTAGCGCGACGGGAGTGATAACGCATTTTGAAAATTACCCCGTTTTAGGGTAAATAGGTGCTAAACTTGTTGACTTCAAAAATCGATAAAAAAAGTTTACATAAATAACGTAGCGACATCTATGCTCAACCACTGTCACTACATTTCAACGCAACACGCTGACTCGGCTCGACGCTTCTAGGTGGCGCTATACGAGGGTCAAACTGAAAGTTCTTAGAAAATCAAAAACTGATTACATTAGCCAGTTATTAGTTTTATTATATCTTTTCAAAATATTGTCCATTGACGTCAATACACCGCTGCATGCGATGGAACCACTGGGAAAAGCACTTTGCCCACTCGTCCTTAGGGGTCTCTTCAATGGCATCGCGATACGCAGCCACCGCTTCTTCAGCATTCATAAACCGCTTTCCTTTAAGTTTTTCTTTAATTTTTGGAAATAAATAAAAATCACAAGGCGCGAGGTCGGGGCTATACGGCGGGTGACCCAGTAATTCAACGTTTGATGTCGCCAAATAGTCGATCGTTCGCTTGTCGGTGTGCGACGAGGCGTTGTCGTGGTGAAGGAGGATCCTACTGCGAGGTCGTTTCTCTCGAACTTTTTCCAAGACAAGTGGCAAACAATTGGTAGTGTACCATTCTGCAGAAACTGTTTTTTGATCCTCTAACACAATTGTTGCGAAATGACCTATCCTTCCAAAGAACGAGGCCACCATTTTTTTTCCCGCACTTCGATCTCTCTTCACTTTAGTTGGCAACTCCTCGAAAGGAAACACCCACTGAGCAGATTGTCTTTTGGTTTCAGGATCATAACAGTAAATCCAGCTTTCGTCCCCTGTTAGTATGTCGAACACAGCATTTGAGTCACCTCCGTTAAATCTTTCAATCATTTTACGGCACCAATCCACACGATGGAGTTTTTGAGCCTTAGTCAAATTATGAGGTATCCACCGGGCGCAAAGCTTCCTGACCGCTAAATGTTCGTGGAGGATTTTGTGCACTTGACTCATACCGATGCCTAAGCTTGTCCGAATCTGCTGATAGGTCACTCTTTTGTCAGTCTCTATCATACGCCGCACAACACAGATGTTATTTTCAGTCGTTGCCGTAGAAGGCCGTCCCTCACGTACATCATCAGTGAGATTAGTGCGACCACGTTTAAACTCATTAAACCAGTTGTAAACAGTCGCACGAGATGGGGCTTCATCGTGAAAGGCCAATCGTAGTCTATCATAACTTTCTTGTTGACTTAAATGACATCGAAAGTCATAAAAAATCATTGCACGAAAATTTTCTCGTGTTAAATTCATGTCAATTTTCAATTTGCCGCCAAATCGTAAAACAAATGACAAATGAATGAAATATATACTCAGTTATATTGGCAAAGAGTTCTATTTTCAAATTTTAGAATATTTTTTTTATTATATTGTTTATAAGTGGCCAGTTCTAAGAACTTTCAGTTTGACCCTCGTAGTCGAAGTATGGAGACTGAACCGCGATATTAAAGATTTAGAGCGGACTAACTATAATTATTAACTATTATACATATGAACATACCAAGACGATGTTCATCGGACCTTGGTCCCCGGCCATAGCACCCGGTCGGTAGAAGCGCTTCTCTTTGCCTTCCTAGCACAGTTGCGCCAAAATGTGATTTTAATACTTGTTTTGGCTATGTTATTAAAGCATATTTATAACCGTTTCGGGTCGGACAAAATGTTTTTTACATATTGTATAATGCACGGATAGATGGTGACAGACAGATGGTTGGGGGACCCCAACCTTGTTAGGGTCAAAAAACGGAACCCTTATAGTTTGTTTCGTCTCGTCTGTCTGTCTGTCCGTCCGTCCGTATGTCACAGCCACTTTATTCTGCAACTATAAGCATCACACTGTTGAAATTTCGTAGGAAGATGTATCCTATTAACCGCTTAACGATTCTTATCCAAAAAAAAAAGATATTTAAGGAAGGGCTTTTTTTAAAAGTTATAGCACATTTTCCACAACCGCAAACATAACTTTGTTCTTCATACGAACACTTTGAAAAACGAAGTTATATTAAAATTTGCTGTCAACAAAATATTGTGGTATTTTAGCTAAGAGGAAGTTTGTAAGTGGATTTTCTAAATCAGTTAAGTTGGCACGGAACCCTCAGTGCGCGAGTCCGACTCGCACTTGGCCGGTTTTTTTTTTGGCACGACGAGCGCTGTCATAGATTCGGGTCTTCCCGTCTTATTCGACGCGCTGTCTTGTTTATCACACATGATCGAGAGAAGACAAAAAAAATCACTTACAGTAGTCCCAGTAAGCAACATATAAGAATCTTCCAACTTATATTGGCGTATGGAAAACATTTTGCAATCGGTAGCCAAACATATCCTGCACACCTAAAAATGCACAAAATTATATAATAATCAATCTCACAGAAAATATACAAATAAAAATGTGTAATGTCAAAGCTGTCAATTGGTATATTTACATTGGTCAAAACACTTTCAAAACTATCCGTATGTGCAAACTCAAGGTCCTGAAAGAAAAAAATGGTTTTATAATTCAACCACTAAATAAGACACATACTTGGCAGTCAAACTGTTGGGGCTTAAAAAAACATATACAGGGCTTAACAAAATCAACTGCATTCCGTCTCGGTGGTGATTCTGTTGCTAAAACCAGGGACTGGAACCGCTTACCCTTAAAGGGGTTTTTGATAGGGTATTTTTTAAAGTTATTTCCAAGAACCCTTATCAATTCGGTAACCTAATCGTCAACTTACCCTAACGAATGGCTTACCAAATTAATACAATTAATTCGGGTAATCGCTTACCAAATCCAAAAACACTATCAATAGGCTTACCCTTTGAATAGGGTTTAAAAATTGATCAAGGAATCACGCTTACTACATTCGACTGTTGGCTAAGGCCCGTGAGTATCAGTTCTTTTACCTTTAATGAAAAACTTAATCTCAAAAACTTATCGTTTAAATATAATAATAATATAATAATAATAATAATAATTAATGAATATATGTCTAAGTTGATACTAATATAATTATTAATTAGATTTCAAAGTTCGCTTAATGCACTTTTTTAATTTTTCATCAGAATCATGTTTAATTTTGTTAGGTTCCATGTAAAAAGAAAAAGCAGCTGAAAATAATTATTGACGGGAACAAGCAAACACCAGCCGCGAATCTCCGCAAGTCCAAAATTAAATATCTGGACACGTCATTTTAAAGAAAGAAATAAAATGCGTGGCAAAAAGATAGAAATATGGTAACCCTATTCGTTGGTAAGTGCTTAAATATTAAAGTTACTGAAACCTTATTTAATGTGGTAAGCATATCAATAGGGTAACCCTATCTTTGTGTAACCTTTTTAATAGGCTTTCCCTAACAATTGGCTTAATCAAAAAAAGGGGTTTTCCGGTCCCTGGCTAAAACACAACAACTTTTTGTATGGGACCAACATCGAAATCCAAAAAAAAAAGACGACTCTAGTCTGGGAAAATGAAATATTTTCTTGGGATTACGATGTTTGTCCCATACAATGTTGTATTTGAGGGTCAGAATAAGCCACAAGAAGGAATGCAGTTAATTTTGATAGCCCCTATATTAAAAACTGATGATCACATAGTGATGAAAGAAAGAAGTAGGATGCCAAAACATAAGATCTTTTCAAATAGTTATACCTCCTTACTGGAATCACATTTTTTTGGCAATTCTTGTGGGTTTTTTTCTGTATTCTTCTTTTTCTTATTAGCCTTTTTCTTTTTGCCTTCTATTTCCTTTGTATATTCATCCTCTGATGATGATAATGTGCCTAATACAGAGTCCAAAGCATCATCATCATCGTCAGAATCATTTTCGCTGGTTGACACATCTTTTATTTCTTCCAACGCTTTCTGTATTTCAGCGCTGTAAATATTCAATTTCATATAAATGATTTTGAAATTAACAAGAAAAACAATACATTGTCAATTTTTGGGGCAAGCATTAACAAATATTAGTTTGAGGCTTAAAGTGGACCCCAAGATAGCAATATAAATATTTAATTATTTTTATTTGATTCTTATGTTTGTTGATACAGCAGCAACAAAAATAGATCAGCTGTAAAAATTTCAACTGCCCTATTTATTATCATGATTAACACTTTCACAGACAGTACTCCAGACACAATAGAAATTTTATTGTTATCACGCCTATAGGCGGTCACTGTCCGTGAAAGAGTTAATAAGATAAAGCCTGGTGACAGACTGACGGACAACCGGCGGCTTTTCAGTTTTGGTGACAATCTCTTATAATGATCACATGAGTGCTAAATATTCAAATATTATCCATCTGCATATAGCCATGTTTTTAGGAAATAAATGATTATATTTCATTTCTTTTTACCAATCCGTCAAAAAAATTAACTTTTTCTTAACACTTTAGTGAAAAGAAATCCAATGATTTCAGAGTGATTGAAGAGAAACAAAAAAAAAAAATATAAATTGCACTTGTAAAAAGCAACTGTGTCACACGAGCCGTCTTTGTACACCAAATTGTTAAGAAAACATTATGGAGGTATTGAATTGACAATAATACCAAATACTTAGGTCAGCAGTCCATTGTTTTTTCTTAACATGAGGAAGAGCTGTCAATTTTAGCTGCAGTTGCATATTTTGTCTGGAGTAGTCCGATTCAGTGAAATGCAATTGGCAAACTAATGCTCGGTCATGGTAAGATTCTATGGGTATATTTAAACATTTCAGCCACTTATTCCTCATTGCAAGATTTTTTGGAAAACTGGAAGGAATAAGATATTGGTTAGAAACAACACACTCCCTATTTGGTTTTCCAAAATAATGAATTTAAAACATCTGTCCATCTTCTTTTAAAATAGTATTATTTATCGTAATCAATTAAGTATTCAAAAAGATCTCGGTGATCAATCAAATTAAATAAATAAAGTCCATTTTTCTTAGCTAGTCAAACATTGTAAAGAATCATGACATTCCTTTTTAACGAAATAATTAATTTTAAAATTAGATAAACACATAAATCACAACTTACATAGGTAAATCATTGTTGAATACTGTAATATTTTTTTAATATAATAGTTAGTTAATTTTATTCACTGATGTTATTTTAAAAGTTATGAAAAGATTGCTTAGATTAATGGACTAGCAAAGAGAAATGAACTTTAAGTTGGAGTATTGTGTTCATATTATTATCCGTTAACTCCAACAAGGGACAAGTTACCAATCAATTGGTTGTGCCTACAATCGCGGTTCGTGAAAATTACAAAGGACTGTCAACATTGTCTACTGTATTCTCCAACAAAAGAAAAACTGATTCATGCATTTAAACCTTAGGGAATGGGTTAGGTTAAGTTTTAGGTGCATTTACTTACAAATGAAAACGAACACCACATCCAGGATACCAAGCACTCAAACAGTCTGGCACGATACACGATTCACCAAAACGAGGCTTACCCATTTTTGAGTATTTTGAATAAAAATCAGCTGTTAAATACCAACATTAACTTCAAAGAGCAATCGGAGAAATTAAAAGTATCATCTCACAGTGAAAAGGTAGTCAATGTACGCACAGCAGAGGACTTTTGTTGATGGACAGCGATAGATGAATTTTGATCACGATGCAATGATTATTATTGGACTTTTAGAGTACATTTAATTAAGAAATACGTTCAAGAACACAAAACCACAGATGAATAATAACAACTACAGACAGATATTTCAGATTGGAAAGCTTCGAAAAAAAGACACATCCAAACATGAATCTGTGGCAAGTGATGAAAGCACGTGCCACAGATTATATAGGTAGAAGAGTATAGTGCGACAAGGATCTTTTGAACCTTGTATGACATTGACAGGAGGGCGTTAGTGTAAATTTTAGGGTGACCAGAATAATAAAATCGCCAATTATTCGGGTAATATAATGTCAACAATGCTTATTTTTTTATATTTCTCAAAGCAGTGACACACATTGACTTTTTAGCGAATTCCAGTTTTTAAAAATAGAAAAAAAAAACACGACATTATATTCACTTGATAGCCACCTAAACTGTATAAAAACTCATAAAAATATAGTTCTTACTGGAGATATTAATATAAACTTAATAATAGACGAAAATGCTCAAAAAAGCGAACGCGAAAATAGAACATCGTATTTAAATATGTTAACAACGCACGGCTTGTTACCGTTACCTACCTACTAGAAATTGTCCTGCCTTCGACTCTGAGATTTAATTGACCATGTAGTAGTATGCCCTGCTACGCGTCTATTCACTCGCACACAGGTTTAGCGCAAGAAAGAGAAAGTAGAACACCTCACTCCCTCCCACGCCTCACAGCACTGCCAGCCGCCTGTCGCTCATTCGTGTCCGTGCGCGCGCGCCATTACAACGCACGCAGTAACCACAGTATATATCGTTAAGTTTTTATTTCGTGCTAAACGAAACTTACCTTATAGTGATACGTATTTATTCATAAAGTGAATGTGAAGTAAAACGCACTACCCGTGGCTACACCTTGCATGCTTTACGCTTCGCGGCCGAGCTAGCACGCGATGCTAGCCAGTCCGCATTTTCCGCTCCGAATCAATACGCGATATTGATCTGTAGCAAATACCGGCCGAGCTGACACGCGATGTCAGCCAGTCCTAATTATCTAGATCATTTTTGATCTCAGCTGAGACTTTTGGTATGCGTTGCTTCCAATATCCTACCCTCATTTTCATTGCGAAAAAAGAGGAACAAGTTGGGTGAATTTACAGTCAATTGAGCTTTAATGGTAGTAATAAATTACAGCCAAAGGCATTCATACATAATTCCACATACTAAGCAGCGCTGACGATGCGCCATCATGGCCTCTAAGTATGAAGCAGCGGCCCTCGCCCGCACTCATCCAGCCCAACAGGCGCCTGCCTGGGTATGTTCTACCTGTGCGAACGCGACGGCCCATGATGCGCCGCGAATTACTTCGTAACGGTGATCTACCGTCACAATTCCAGCGTTTTTTCAACGTTTCGCACTTGGAATCAGAATCCGACCAATAAAGGTATGTGTTTTTATGAAAGCTTTATTATATCACCGTACCGTAGCCGTACATACATATATACTTATTACGGGCTACCGTATTCCACTCGTGGCGAAACCACGACTGAACACTTGTCTCAGCCAATCTTTTGATAAATATTAAAATGGAGCATAATGTAAGCCATCACACTAACAAACAAAAATAGCAATAAAATAATACAAAGTACCTTTTCGTAAGTACCGAAAAATAGTGGTGTTAGATTTATTTCAAATCAAATAAATTTTTATTTATTTTGTACATTTTTGCTCGTAAAAGTTAAATTGAGAGATTTAAAAACACTTTTACTGCCTAGACCTTAATCATAAATACACGTATTCTGCAACCTGCAGTACACGCTTCAAATTTTTTCCCAAAGCTCTAAAATCGGTAGCATGGCATCCCTCCATAGCTCATGTAGTTATGTATGTTATAGCTATATCCGCCATTGATTACAACTCTTTTGTACTTATTTCTTGCCAATGGCTACAAAATTGTCTAATTAGACAATGTTATGGTAAACACAACATTGCTTAATAATACTACTTAAAATATCGAATTTAATCGATTTTGTAAAAAGGTAACAATTTGCTTTTTTAGAAAGCAAGTTTCTACATACATTTCTGCTTTCTGCTTATACCTATAACTATTTATCTCGTGGTTGGCTCTTTGATTATAAATAGCAAGCAAGCAAGCTGTAAGCTTGCCTAGTACGTACCAAAATATGGTTGGGTCCATATAAAAACCGGTCCGTTTAAAAACCCCATTTTTTGCTTTCAATTTTAACAGCTATGATAAAAATGAGAATGAGCTTTGCTCAATACCTGGCATATGTATAATTCTGAATGGTAGAAAATTTGACGTATTTAGTTTTGAAATTCAACTAAGATTTAATCAATTTCTCAGTAAATAAATCGGTAAAGCTTAGATTTTATTTACCGACGCAATAACAACTAGCTCGAAACCGTGATTGTTTTGAAATGTATCTTATCAAATTCCGTAATCAATATTTATAATCAATATTATTATTCAATCAATAATATCAACAAATAATATTATTATACAATCAATATTATTAGTACTACCGTCATATTAGATTTATTAAGGTGTCCGCGGTATTCCATTGTTTTGGAGTTTATTACATTTTTAGAAAAATATGCTGTGACAGTGATACGTTTTTTATGAATGCATTCATATAACCGTCGCAAAGTTCGGTACTTAATCTCGAGTCGAGAAAACTGTGTCCTTTATCTTTGGAAAAGTCAGCCACCGACCAGTAAAGATTGTGACAACCTTTGGTCACTGTTGCCGATGCAACCTTTTTTGATCTTTTTTCTTTACGTTTGTTTTTAATATTCAAATAATTCTTTATATTTTTACTATTTTGTTTTTCTACTTAATGTCAATATACATTTTCTTCAAAGACAGGAAAAACACGCATTTTTCTTTTATCAATATAAAATAGTTTTTCCGGTTCTTTATATGGTGTCAGAATAAAGTAAATAATAGGGGAAGTGATACTTCAATTTATTTCTATCATCAATAAGTGCACTTGGCCCGAATCCAATGCTCACAAGGAGCAAAGCCGCCAGAATGACGGACCAAGGAACCGATAAGGTAAGGAATTCCTCTGGTTCAACTAAGATGTTTTTAAATTATATAGATACGTCCCATGCGCTCGAAAATGGCTACACGAAAGGCAGGTAATTGCCCCGAGTGTATTCAGTTGGGCACGCTTCCTCTTTAGAACTATACGTTCCGACAACGCCTTAAATTATTTCTCGTTTGCTGGTAAAATTGCCTTCCTGTGTGTTTAGGAGTAGTACCAATTACACTGCTACTGTTAGAGACAAGAAAAACGTGTCATTACATTCATTAGTATAGTTTTTTTTTTATTTAAAAGTATAAAAACTTAAAACACGTATTTATGCTTTACCATAATTTAGCAATGGCTGACATTAGGCTAAAGAGCGAGATGTCACGCGCTCGCGCCAATGAGCGTTCAGTAGCAATCAATACGTAACGAATGTTATATACTTATCTCTTTCTATCAACAAGCATGCCCCATCTGTTGTCTTTATTAGCGCTTAGTATCGTAATACACAACTATACGTTCGTATACAGAGTAATCTTTGCGCCATTTTAAAATGCTTAATGTTGGTGTAGAACGTGTCTATACTTTTACGACATTGTGGTTCAATTTCAACACATACATGTTCTTGTAAGTCTACAACATTCTTAGCTCAAAAACTCGCCTTGGAGGCTGAGCATACAAAGCAAATCGCCGAAATGGAGCGGGAGGCTGAGCTCAGGGAGCTCGACCGAAAGCGTTCGGTGGCTGACGCAAACCTTCAGGCCACGGACGTAAAAAAAATACGGACGTAACATTACACTCAAAAAATGTGAAGCATGCAAGCTACTACAATTTCGTTTATACCATGCTCTACACTCACACATACACACTAGGTCCGACAACCTGCTGCCATTTCGTCCTGAGTGACAGCGCCGGTGACACGTAGTAGTGCGTTCGTTGTGTCCACGATTTATTTTGCAAAAATGCCGTCTTGTGTTGTGAAATCATGTAAAAACTACATGAGTAAACGTAAAAAGTCACATGGAATCACCTATCATACATAAGTTATTACGATTCATGATATTTTTTTAATAATGTTTTTAAAACATTGACGAGAATTCCGGACGTAAAATGCAAGTGTTGTCACTTTATTTACGGGGAAAATTCCTTTAGAATGGGGAAATCTATATATGCACTTTTATTGTATGCAACAAACTATGTGAATAGTCACGGAAAAGCACGTAAAGCCGTTGTCCTGAACTCTCTCCGGTCGTGTGAGATTGCTGTCCCATCGGGCTATGAGAGTGAAAGGAATAGAAAGTGCACCTGTGTTTGCGCACGCACACACTTGTGCACTATAATATGTCCCGCGCAGTCGGTTAGTCGTTGTGACTGGCCACCGTAGCCGAAATCGGTTAGGGGGACTACTACTATCTATAAAATAAATCCCTTAAAAATCGAAAACACGTTTAATTCACGTATCACATGCTATAATAATAATGTTTCGAAATTTATAAAGACGCGCTAAAATCCTCTATGTTGTGTCAACTTTTTATACACTTGTCTTTAGGAAACCTATGAAAACGGTGTAAAAAATATTTTATATTAGAAGTAAGGAATCTTTTATTTTACTTTTGAAAAACGGCACCCAAAAACTGACGAAATATGTTTTTACCTCTGTAAAATCATATTTCGTCAGTTTTTGGGTCTCCACTCTGGTCTTTCACTCTCATAGCCCGATGGGACAGCAAATTGACACGACCGGAGAGAGTTCAGGCGCAGGACAACGGCTTTACGTACTTTCCCGAGGCAGTACGGGTCGGTGAAACACCGCCAACTTCCAAACTCCGGGCTACCCAAAGAATTTCTGAACAGAAAAACTCAGGTATATATTTTTGGCCCGATTCGGGGATCGAACCTAGGACCTCTGGCGCAGGTGTCGCTTTAAAGTGCGACCATCTTACTGCTGTGCCACCGAGGCAGTTTATAGATAGTCATAGCCTAATCACTAATAATGTGATGTGTAAAAATACATTTCTTTATACGTAACATGTGTTTTATTTTCTATCACAGAGGTCCTAAATTTTATGTTTGGTAGGTCAACATAGGTTAACCGTTTATATTTCTGTTAAAAAATATATATGCCAATTACATGAGTTAACTGGGGTCGATTGGTTCCACCAAACAGTAGGGAAATTGATGATTTATATAGCCACCCTCAAATCACTCACACAGCCTAAACGTGCGGCCATTATTATGCTTCACTCATGATAAGACGAGGGTTACGTCCGTATTTTTTTTACGTCCGTGCTTCAGGCCCAGTTGGCCGCTTTGGAGGCGGCAGCTAGCGGCAGTTGCTGCAGCCGGTCATCCCGCCATTCACAGCGTGCAGTTGGCGTATGGTTAGATAACGTCATTTCGATTTCTCCAAACCATGAGCCTAACGTGTCCACACACTTTCAGGGCAACAATGATAATGAGAACCGGAATAACCCGAATGCCACGGCCCCACCGCAACCTTCGGTTCATTTGGAGGCCACGGCGTCTCCGTATTATGCAGTTTTGGACGCCACGCCTTCCGGGCCGCAACCTGCGGACCACTCAATGGCAACGGCGCCGCTGCGCCCAGCGGAAATCGTGGGTACTATGGGTGCTCATATCCCTGTAACGAAGCCTACACACGTACACACACGTTTAGAATCAAGCACACTTCGAAATAAATGTAACACAAATAAAAATTCTAATTTTGATCAAAACACATTACAAAATGAAACTGTCGCAGCCCTCCGCAGCATTCTTGAGAGGAGAGAGGTGAGTGCACCCCCTCTACCAAATTTTACCGGAGCCTTGACAGACTGGCCTTTCTTTTTCAAGTCATATGAGATGTCCAAAGGTCAATTTACTCGCGGTCAAAATATGGCCAGGCTGTCAGGGGCCTTAAAAGGCATAGCTCGCGAGGCGGTCGCTTTTTTACTAGTATCTTCGGACGACCCCGAGCTAGTTATCTCCGCCTTGCAAGATCAGTTCGGCGTACCAGAGCTGATCGTGCTTCAGGCTATAGCTGGGGTGAGAGCCGTTCCTAAGTTGGCCAATCAGGACACTGGCCGAGAGCTCAATTCCTTTGCATGCAAAGTAGCTAATTGCTTAGGCACTATTCGTTTTTTAAACTTGCCAGAACATTTGGCTAATCCAGAGCTCATGAAAGTCCTTCTCGGAAAACTCACTCTTGCTGAAAGAGAAGTGGGTAGATTTTGCATTCAATAGGCAATATGAACAAAAATATAATTTAGAAATCTTTTCGGAATTTTTGCACCATCAGGCAAAAATACATTTACAATTTGGCATAAACTCGTGACCGTCAGGTCTGCCTGTGAGGTCGCTAGATTTTGATTAAATATATTGAGAAATGTAATACCTAATTGGTACTATTTGATACCTTTAAATAAATAAAGAGTACCTCAGCCCTTTGAATATGATATTGTAAGTCTTACACACAGGCCATCCTGACGTCAGGTTGGCCTGTATGAAATCATATTGTGTTTAGCTTTAGGTATCATTCTGGAACCTATGCTAGCTTATAGTACCTTATTGGTACCTGAGAAAATATGTAATAAATTTTGAAATATCAAGATATTTTTTTAGATTTAAGATTTTTTAGATTCCACATAATTCATTTTGGATCCCCTTTACTACTCGTTTTTAATCATTTATATGCTACTGGCGCAATTCGTTTCCCCTCTATGTCCTATTTAGGGCATCCACAAATCCAACAAATTTAAAATCATGAAAATCGGTCCACCCGTTTTCGAGTTATAGTGGTATATATAAGTGGTGTAACTAACACTACTTTATTTTATGTACATAGAAGCTTAGCAAACCTAGCGAGCTTCGTTTCGCCCTGGTCCCGTTTTATGGTTATTATACTCTTCGGGGCCCAGACAATTCCAACAAAATAAAAATCATGAAAATTGGTCCACCCGTTCTCGAGTTATAAGTGGTTTAACTGATTCGACTTTCATGGGAACCAATGGACACGATTCGATCATCTGGTGGAATAACCGCACAACTGCCCTTTTTTTAATACTGTATGTGATGCCAAAGTCCAAAAAAGTTCTTGAAGCGTAGGTATGTCTTTAAGGTTACGTACGTAGTCCAACAAGGAACTCTATAGTTTCGCCATGTTCGTAACGTTCAGTCCCGCGTCACGCAATAACGTATCCATGAAGCGACCACAAATTTCGCAAGGTCAGACTGACAGCACGGTAGCTCAATTGGTAAGAGCGTTTGGCCCGGTCAGCCAAGAGGTTGCTGGTTCAAGTCCCGCCCGTGCGCAAATTTTCGGTTTCTTATTTCATCTTTATGAACATTCATTACAGGTTATTCAGATCATCGTGTGCCAAACTAAAATGGTTTGAAGGAGGAGTCATTTTAGTTTAATTAGGTGTTTTCAATGCGTCCTTCAACTGTTACGCCGAAAATGAAACTACCTGTTGAGCAACTATGACAAGTAAAAATGTATTTGCGCTGATAAGGCATTTTTAATACTCGTCAGCATTAAGATGAATTTTACGATATTCTTTACAAAGACAATCTGGACTTATAAACGCAAAAAAAAAGTAAAAAAACCGACTTCAAACCAAAATGAACTAAAAAGTCTTAAATAAACTCTAGACCCTTGAAAGGAAAGGAAGCCATTTAAGGCAAACAATTTGTTTTTGTAGTCAGTTCTCTGATAGTTGATGCTTGATGGTCAAAGTGATGGCACCGACTCCAAAGAGAAATTGTTTGCCTAAAATGGCTTTCTTTCCTTTCAAGGGTCAAGAGTTTACTTAAGACTTTTTAGTTCATTTTGGTTTAAAGTCGGTTTGTACTTTTTTTTAAAGTTAATTTTAATTCTTAATTTTTAGTCATTGCAGGAGAGGAGAGGGAGGGGGGTTGCACCTAATGACTCTGTTCCTTAGAAAGCTACAAATTACCTATCATATGTTCTGTCATTATAATTACTGAACTCCTAAGCGTTAAGGAGTTCCACCATCAGCTTAGCTCCACAAAATGTTGACTATCAGATGAAACAACACGTCAACATTAAGATTCTAGTACAAAAACACTACATGTGCCATTAAAATTTGAGGGTTTCCCTCGATTACACCAAGATCCCATCATCAGATCCCAAATTGTTAGATCTCAGTTGGAATATGCAACATCTGTTTGGAACCCATACTATGCAAAGTACAAAGAACAAATTGAGAGGATCCAAAGAAAGTTTGTGCGATCAATGCACTTTCGATGCTTTCACGCAAAGACTTCCTGCGATATGCTGCTTCAAAAGTATTCTCTGCCTAAGCTTGAAGTGAGAAGAATTATCTCAGATGTCATGCTTTTACATAATATCTTACATAATAAATTTGACTGTTTTGATCTCACCAATCAAATATACCTGCACGTGCCTTATCGCTCGTATGCTGTTCGTCAAACTCGAAAACCTACATTATTTGCACTTAATACTACTAAGACGCACGCAGGTGAGCGTTGTCCTTTATATAGAATAATGAGTTTGTATAACAAATATCTCTGTGATGTCGATCCTTTCTCAAGCTCACCTGCGAACTTTAGGAAAAATGTATACGTTGCTGTCTGTAAGGCTTTTTGTGTTCTCGAGTGCGACTAGTTCACAAATAAATATGTACAAAATTTTGTTATATAACACAACACCTTAATTGCTCTGTTTGCCCAACTGTCGCATGTTTTAATTTTAATATTAATTTTTATACCTATCTGTGGACAATGGTGCTGGTTACATTATAAGTAATTTTCATAGTAAATATTTAAGGTTATACCATTAATGTAATTGTTTGTTGTCCTTAATAAAGAGAAAAAAAAAAAAAAAAAAAAAAAAAAAAAATTGGCAAAAATGGCACCAACTAGAAGTTATACCCTCTAGGTAGGCGAAAAAAAAATTCGATTCGGTCGACAAACGACTGAGATATGAGGTAACATATATACAAAAAAAACGTACAGTCGAAACCTCCTCCTTTTTTGAAGTCGGTTAAAAATACTGTTAATCTACTGAAATCGTACAAATAATGAAAACTATAAACGCATTAATACAATTAACGATTGTTAATAAAACCAAGTTAAAATAATTTGGAGATATAATCACACAAAATACATTCCCGCGGAAGTGCAAGTCGGATTCGCGCACGAAAGGTTCCGTATCTACAATGTTTATAAGCACATTTAGCTCAATCATATGATGTCTTGTAAAACATGATTAAGCCTGCCTTGCCTTATAAGGTTGCGATTCCTTCGGACTCTAACAAAAGTTAGCCCTTTAAAACTGAACGTTACGGAAACCGGTCACCTTATCGAAATATGATGCCATACTCTTTTTTGTGATACTCCTTTTAAAAGACTCATTCAACGATACGCCACAAAGGTTGGGCAAGAGAAAAAAAAACATCCTCACGTTACTCGTATAAGAGGTACCCCAAAAAAATAATTATCAAAATGTAATAAGTAACAGTTTTCTAGCATCTCAGGATTCGATACTCAGGGTGGAACTGCGGAATGACAGACGGACGTGGCGAAACTATAAGAGTTCCTTGTTGGACTACGAACGTAACCTTAAAGACATACCTACTTACGCTTTAAGGACTTTTGGCATCACATACGGAATTTTAAAAAAAAGTGCAGTTGTACGGTCCACCAGATGATCGAATTGTGTCCATTGGTTCCCATTAAAGTCAAATTAGTTAAACCACTTATAACTCAAACGGGTGGACCGATTTTCATGATTTTTATTTTGTCAGAATTGTCTGGGCCCCGAAGAGTATAATAACCATAAAACGGGACCAGGGCGAAACGAAGCTCGCTAGGTTTGCTAAGCTTCTATGTACATAAAATAAAGTAGTGTTAGTTACACCACTTATATATACCACTATAACTCGAAAACGGGTGGACCGATTTTCATGATTTTAAATTTGTTGGATTCGTGGATAAATAGGACATAGAGGGGAAACGAATTGCGCCAGTAGCATATAAATGATTAAAAACGAGTAGTAAAGGGGATCCAAAATGAATTATGTGGAATCTAAAAAATCTAAAATCTAAAAAAATATCTTGATATTTCAAAATGTATTACATATTTTCTCAGGTACCAATTAGGTACTATAAGCTAGCATAGGTTCCAGAATGATACCTAAAGCTAAACACATAATATGATTTCATACAGGCCAACCTGACGTCAGGATGGCCTGTGTATAAGACTTACAATATCATGTTCAAAGGGCTGAGGTACTCTTTATTTATTTAAAGGTATCAAATAGTACCAATTAGGTATTACATTTCTCAATATATTTAATCAAAATCTAGCGACCTCACAGGCAGACCTGACGGTCACATAAACTCAGACTTCCAAAACGTGAACACAATTACTAAAAACCGAATTGAAAGAGTTCATATTGCCAACGATAATTAACCTTCTTCCACGTCTGTATCAGCAGTCAACACTGGCAAAGTGACAAACGTCACTCCCTGCGGATACTGTCACTCGGAGACACATGTCATTGCCAAGTGCCAAAAGTTTCTCAATCTGTCCGTTTACCAGAGACTAGAATGGACCTATGACAATAACGTTTGTAGAAAGTGTCTGACCAAAGGAGGCCATAAATATTCAAGCTGCAAAGAGTTTTGTAAGATTAAGGATTGCCGATGTAAGAACCATAACTCACTTCTGCATAGGGATTCACCTGGCGAGGCAACTAGTGAGTTGGTATCTACTGCTGTAGAGATCACTTCAAATACTCCTTTGGTCGATACAGGTTCAGCTCCAGTGGTGGTTTCCAGTATAAGCTGTGCTGATTCTTCACATTCGTTCCTAAAGGTAATACCCGTAACTTTGACAGGTCCCAAAGGAACAGTCGATACTTACGCATTACTCGACGAAGGTTCAACGGCAACTATTATCGACTCTTTACTCGCCACGGCAATAGGGTTTAAAGAGCCAAATTAACGTGGTTGGGGTTGGCGGTATGTCTCGTGAGTCCGAAGTAAGCTTTGTTGATGTATCTGTTAAGGGTCGTCACGCTTCAGAAACATTTTACTTGAAAAACGTACGCTCAATTTCGAATTATCTTTAACCAGTCAGACAGTTTCTCTTAAAGATATTAAATCTATTAACCATTTGTCAGATTTGACCCATTTCTTGACATTTACCGAGGCAAAACCCATGCTACTAATAGGCGTTGATAACTGGCATGTCACTATTCCCAGTTCAATAAGAATGGGAGGTAAGAGTCAGCCAATTTCTATATTAACCCCTTTAGGCTGGACACTTTATGGGTCTTTGAAAAATAAGTCGTCACCTCATATTTTAGTCAATCACTGTTTGATAGAATCCTCTTCTACTGAAGAGTCTTTAGATTCCCAGTTAAGGGAATATTTCCAGTTAGATTCGATTGGAATAACTAAGAAAACTAAATTCCAAAATTCAAATCGTTTATCTGGTCCCTCTTTTCTCGGCTTAGATGAATCGGAATGGCCCACTGAATCTTCAGTGCATCCTTTCGTAGTTTTACCACTCAATAAAGTTAAACCGAAAATGATTTCACCAGTAGATAATGTTACTTGTACTGACTTGCAGCACCCTTTACCATTTGTAGCAGACCCAAGTAGATTTAGCAATTGGTTACGGCTGCTGCGAGCCACAGCGCGTATAGCACGATGCGCAAACGCGTTTAAGCTACGCAGTAGTGTAGATTTATCTGCCAGCCGGGGTCCTGGCTATCCACCTGCTCTCGTACCATTAAACGCCGAAGACTTAGAGAAAGCTGAATGCGCATTGCTCCTTCGCTCCAAACTAAACTCCTTTGCATCAGAATATGCTAATACGCTTCGTGGAGAATCTATTTCGAAACAAAGCCGCCTGAAGCGTTATGTAATTGAACTCGATCGAGTATCTCGTCTGCTATGTCTCTCTGGAAGGATTTATGCTGCTGGTGACTCAGTAATTTCCAATAAACCGATAGTGCTTGATGGAAAAGAAAGTATAGCTCGCCTATTGATCGCTTACTATCATCGACCCGCTGCCCACGGCTTCAACGAGTTGGTAGTCAACGAACTGAAGCAGAGATTTTTTATTCTTGGACTACGACCGGCCGTTCGCTCCTTTGCAAGCAGCTGCTCACTATGCAAATTGAGAAAGAGTTTACCTCAAACTCCACCAGTCGGAGACCTACCATTAGAACGATTAGGTCACCACACAAGGCCTTTTACATATGTTGGTCTAGATTACTTTGGCCCGATCAACGTTTCTGTTGCTCGACATACGGAAAAGCGTTACGTTGCCCTATTCACTTGTCTTACCGTTCGCGCCGTACACCTTGAAATGGTTAACGATCTATCATCTGACTGTGCAATACTGTGCAATATGCTCTAAGACGATTCATAGCCAGACGCGGAGTTCCAGCAACTATATTTAGCGACAACGGAACTGCATTTGTTGGAGCAAATAGATTATTGTCAGAATCTCTCTCCGAGTTTACAGCATACCGGGGGATTCGTTGGAAATTTATAACGCCAGCGGCTCCATTCATGGGAGGAGCGTGGGAGAGTGAGTGCGCACCATCAAGACCACGCTATCTGTCACTTTGCGTCAGCGCTGTCCCAAAGAAGAAGTTCTTTCTATGTTGCTAGCGGAAGCTGAGAGTCTAGTGAACTCGCGTCCTTTGACTCACGTCAGCGTTGACCCAGGCACTCCGGAAGCAATAACGCCATTTCAATTTCTGCTAGGTGTTTCTTCACCCTATTCCATTGTGGCTGAGGTCAGCGATGATGATTTGATTCGGAGGGTGCGCTGGAAGAAGGGCCTTCGGCTGGCTGATCATTTTTGATCACGTTGGGTAAAGGAGTACTTACCAACCCTGGTTCCTCGCACCAACGTAAGCCACTTGGCGCGCGCCATCAAGGAGGGAGATCTGGTGCTTGTGGCCGACGGAAACCTACCGCGGGGTGTTTGGCCAAGAGGGCGAGTTACTAAATTTTTTCCAGAAGCGGACGGTGTCGTCCGCTCGGTTAAGGTCGCCACAAGCTCTGGGACCCTCAAACGTCCCGTGCGAAATTTGGCATTAATTTAAATTGTAATTTCTAAATTATTTTTAATTTTTATATAAATGTAATAGCTACTTTGTTCAAGCTTAATAGTAAAGCTGTTTTGTTTCATTCTTGCTGTTAAGTTCAACAGTTAAGATTTCATCATTCTATTGTTTCATTATTTTGTTAAAGTTCAATTGTTATTTATTGTTATTTGAATTTAAACGTTAAATTGTTTATCCAATTAAGATTTAGTTGTTTTGTTAATTAACGATTGTACTTGCTTCGCCATAGTATTCGTTTGTGTCTTCGACACCAGGCGCGGCTGTGTTGCCGATGCAATCTTTTTTGATCTTTTTTCTTTACGTTTGTTTTTAATATTCAAATAATTCTTTATATTTTTGATACTGTTTTGTTTTTCTACTTAATGTCAATATACATTTTCTTCAAAGACAGGAAAAACACGCATTTTTCTTTTATCAATATAAAATAGTTTTTCCGGTTCTTTATAGTCACCTTAAATTAATTGACTTTTGTTTCTATGAGCTTGTTTTTTAACATATGCTACCACGATCACCACCGAAGAATAATTCAAATAAAATGTCATATTGTATGAAGTATCCGCAGATAGCACTAACCAGAACTAATCAACACATTGTTAAATATACCG
Organism: Pyrausta purpuralis; assembly: GCA_963924145.1. Classification (NCBI taxonomy): domain Eukaryota; kingdom Metazoa; phylum Arthropoda; class Insecta; order Lepidoptera; family Crambidae; genus Pyrausta; species Pyrausta purpuralis. The sequence goes on along the minus strand of OZ001670.1, from coordinate 4,615,030 downwards.
TAAGAATAGGTAGCTACAAAATTGAAACAAGTCCGTTTTACGAAAATAATGCCTTTTTTGTTTTTTTTATGGATATGCAATAACAAAGCATATGAATTGGTACAATTTAATTTTCTCAAGTATAATATTATTTTATTTAATATTCTTCGGTTATTTTTATTTGCCATGTGCCACACGTAAAACGTAGGGACGTTTAAGGTGTGATAAATACAAGTCATGTTCATTATTACACAAATACTACTATCGATAGTTTTTTAACAAAAGGCAATTACTATATATTAAAATAATAAAAAAAAACTGGCGTATCCTAAATGCAATGCTGCATTAGACCCAAATTGCACTACAATTATCTAATTCGAGTTATTGGAAATATGAACCATGTTAATTTTCCTACTATTTATTCTGTGATTTAAGAATAAACTACACCAAGTAAATATATTCTCTAATCATCAGTTTTTTCCACCCAATTACATTCATCCACTCCACAACAATCTTCCCCAGAGAGCCACTAAGTTACTAAGGAACGATTCTTTGGAAACGTTGCTCCAATTAGTAATCAAATAGATTCTTATAATATGAACTTTATCGTTTGATGTTTAAAGAATTCGATAAACTGTGTTTAATAAATTTTCAAAGGACATTTCATCTTAATATTCACCAGTTACTAAGGTTTGGTGGAACGATTGTAGAATTAAAATTAATAACAAAACAGGTCTAGTGGCACGATTATCCGGCCCGCCTCCTAGTTGAAAATATATATATATATATATATATATATATATATATATATATATATATATATATATATATATATATTTATATATAATATATATATATATATATATATATATATATTATATATATATATATATCACTCTTACGCCAGAGGACGTCATGTGATACGACAATTCATTAAAATTTGAGTCAATTAATTATTGTAAACCAAATAATTCTTGTTTTTTTTATGAACCATATATAAGAACTAGCGGTCCCCCGCGACTTTGTCCGCGCGTTTTGAGTTTGCTCCCTCTCCTCCCGTCGCAGCGTGATGTTTTATACCCTAAAGCCTTTCTCGATAAATAAGCTATCCAACAGAGAAATATTTTTTCAAATCGGTCCAGCAGTTCCTGAGAAAAGCGCGTTCAAACAAACAAACTCTTCGGCTTTATAATATATTAGCGCAAGCGCACGTTGTACTTAAGCTGCGAACATTATTTTGGTGCGGAGTTATGTTAAAACTGTGATAGCTCCTAAGATATTTATTGAAATCAAATGATATAAAGGGCAACTTGGTTCTAAATAAAATGCTCGTGATGATGAATGTATTTATTTTGATAAGAATAAATACCTTTTATGTGTAATACACCTCTAAAAATAATGCATTATTTTTTTACAAATTTATTAACATAAAAAAGGTTGTAGTAAGTCAACCATAAAAGATAGACATATGCTGTTGCGGATTTTATTATAGAACTTTTAATGTTGAACAATCCTGTCATACATGATTTTTGTGTAACTTAAGCGGTTTCCGCAGCGTATGCAGCGGAAGCTCTCAAAAGGAATATCTTTCTCCCGTTTTCGCAACATTTTTCATTTCTGCTGTGGTCTTATGAGTCGTATCTTTATGTTATATAGCCTAAAGCCTTCCTCGATAAATGGACTATCCAACGTAAAAAAAATTTTTCAAATCGGGCCAGTAGTTTTTGAGATTAGCGCGTTCAAACAAACAAACAAACAAACAAACTCTTCAGCTTTATAATATTAGTATAGATGTTTTTAAATATGTATGAAACCAGTCTACCTTGGGATCTCGATATGACAAAAGGTACTTGTATACCTACGATATCAGTTTATTTTTAGATTTTTTTGTCCAAAGAGGTAGGTACCCTAATTCTGAATCACAAGTCAATATTTGTCAAACTTAAATATATATATATAATGAACCGTTCTGTGGAAATGTTGATCCAGTACAATGTTAGAATAAATGTTGATCCACCTTTTCGGCGTGTATTTTTGGCTCTCGGCAAGCATAACAGATATACTTTGATCCGTGATTGAAATGTATGGGGCAACAAGCGATATGCATCGGTCTCTTTTCGACATACTCGTGAACAAAAAATCCGTTAGTTAAAGATTTTTGTTGATCCGTAACGGTCGAAAACATTATACTGATGCGTCAAATGAGAATCCGTTGTATATTCGTTTGCGTACCAAATTTACCAAACCAACGTTGATCCAGGGACATTGTACCTTGATGCCCCGCGCGGTAAGTGCAGGAGGGCCTGGAAGGGCTGTAAACTTAGCAGACATGATAGTCTGGCAGATAAAACGAAAGTAAATGTAAGAAATGTAAAAAAACACATTATTAGGTATCTTTTAAAAAAAATTTTCACTTCTGGTAGATCACTAGGATGCCCAAGCTCCTCGGATTTTAATAGTTCAGGATGTAATTATTTTAATCATATGCGTTTAGACCTGGATCTCTTATTAGCATATCAGCAGAGCATAGGGGAAGACAGGTATGTAGCGAACAAACGTTACTTCCTTAAAAAAATATTATTTAGAATAAGGTAAGAACGAAGCGTTAATTGATTAAGGATATAGAATACAACAAACACACCAACAAACGCACGAGCTAACAACAAAATACAAAAAATAATTTTATAAAATATTGACGCTCTGCGCGTGTAGCGTCGCTTGCGTAAATTTTGGCTTTTTCGTAAAATGTTTTAACGCAGTACACATATTTTCATTGGAAGTAAGAGGCTAGAAACCATAGCTATTAGCGCAAAAAGTGCGTTTTGTACTCTTACTGATACTGCGAGCATTATTTTGGTGGGGAGTTATTTTAAAACTGTGATAGCTTCTTCAAGACCCTTTATACACTGCGACTTTTAGCAGCGATGCAGTCGCGATGCTCTCGCGCGTTAGCATCGATGCAGTCGAAAAATGTCAACCTTTACATACTGCGCTACTTTTAATGACGTACATTTTGTTCAAAATGAAATGCTCGTGATGATGTTTTTTTTTAATAATATTTATTTTGATACGAATAAATGCCCGTGTGCATCAAAACCTTTGAACTATGAACATTATTTTATATCAAATAAAAATATATAAAAAACTTGTAGTAAGTAAACCATATCTGATGGACATACGCTGTCGCGGATTTTATTAAAAAAATTTAAAGCGGAACAATTCCGTCATAGGTACATGATATTTATGCATCTTAAACGGTTTACGTTGCGTTCGCAACGGAAGCTCTCAAAAGGAATATTTTCCGCCCGATTTTGCAACATTTGTCATTGTTGCTCTGCTCTAAGAAGTTGTATCGTGATTACCGTTGAAAATTCCGAAAGAAACAAATTGTTTTTTTCGATAAAACAAATTGTTTTTTTTTCGGTGAAAGAAATGTTTTTTCGCTTTTTACCGAGTTATTGGTTTGTTACATTGAAATATATCAGGAAAAAACCTTGGGAAAACAGCTTTATTCAAATTTAAGTCGTTTGTTTCGAAAAATAAAAAAAACAGTTTTATTTTACCAATTTTTAAAACAATTATAAATATTGTAATTCGATCTTGCTCAAAAAACAGTTGCATAAAAAGATGGGTTTGACGTAACGCAATGACGTATCCATAACAGACCAGAAAATTTCGCGCGGTCGGACCGACAGCACGGTAGCTCAATTGAAAGAGCATTTGGACCGGTTAGCCAGAAAGATGCTGGTTCGAATCCCGGCCGTGTTCTATCTTTTAAGAATACCTTTATGACACTGTGAGTGTTAAAACATTCTAAATAGTGAAAATATTCCACAAAAAAACATCAATACTTTTCCTATCGTATTTTTCCGTTTCTTTCATATTCTTCCGTTTTATAAATAAAAAACATGAAATATTTAATTCTTATTTTTCTCGAAACTTACGAAAAAATCTTTTAGAAAAACGAGGGAATTTGAAACAACGGGAATATTCCCGCATTTTTCAACGCTAATCGTGATGTTTTATAGCCTAAAGCCTTTCTCGATAGATAGGCTATCTAACACAAAAATAATTCGGTCTAGCAGCTTAGCCTACTGCTTATTCTCCTCCCTCCTTCTTATTCCTGAGATTAGCGCGTTGAAACAAACAAAATTTTTAGCTTTATCAAATTAAATTGTTGAATTCCAAAAAAAAAAACAAGACTACTGACATGGTAATTATTACACAAATGCCAGCCAAGCAGCGTGCGTGTGTCTGTGACGTCCGAACCAAAAGGACCTCACTCACTGTTGAGAGTTCTAGATATAGATGGATATTATGATAAAGATAACTTACATCTTGCAAAATAAGAATCCGAGGTTTCTTACTGCATTTCTACCAGAATTAATAGTATATTTCCAAATAGAATAACGTTAATGCGCTACATACCTGCCGTCACCTATGCGGTTTTGATGCCGTTGAGAGCTTCCGATTTAGATGGATATGATCAGGATAGCTAACATCCTGAACTAAAGAAATGCCAGGAGTCTCGGCTTCCTGGTGTTCCACCAGAATTATAGATTAAAAAAAAAAGAAAATAGCGTTTTTTTTCGCTACATACCCGTCTTTATGCTTTATGTCCTATGATGCTGATTTGCTGTTGAGTGCTTTAGGTCTATATCGCTATGATTGATAGCTTATATTCTTACTTGTTAGAATCTGAGGAATTTGGGCTTCTTGTGGGCTAGGCTATCTAAATTAATGAGTTTTTCAAAGAAAATAATATTTTTTCGGTATATAAGTACTTGTCTTCACCTATGCTTTGCTGATATATTGTTGAGAGATTTAGGTCAATATTGCTAGCAATAACATAGCTAACATCTTCAGCTGTTAGAATCGAGAGGAGTTCAGGCTTCGTTGTGCTCTACGTGAATTAATGAGATTTTTTCAAAGATAATATTTTCTTTTCGCTACATACCTGTCTTCACCTATGCTTTGCTGATATACTGTACAAAGTTGCAGGTCCTTATTACTATGACTAACATAGTTCACATTTTGATATATTTGAATCCGAAGAGATTTAGCTTCCTGGTGGTCTACCTGAATAAATGAGTGTTTTTCCAAGAGTTTTTGCTTCAAACCTGTTTTCACCCATGCATTGCTGATATGCTGTTGAGAGTTCCAGATTAAACTGTGTCAGGTGTCGTCAACGTAAAATTACATTAGTTAAATATTTTTGTTGATCCCTAACGGTAGAAAAGTTACACTGATGCGTCAAATGTTAATCCGTTTTATACTTATGTGCGTATATAATTTACCTAACCAACGTTGATCCAGAAGCATTTTACCTTGATGCCCCGCGCGGTAAGTAGCGGAGGGCCCGGAATGGCTTGTTTTTCAATTCACTACAATCAATTTATACCGCTCAATCACGTATCAATTCACGTCAATCAGTATTGTTTCAGCTTTCTACCTGTTGTAATTGTTAAAATTTATAAAAAAAACATTATGAGAGATATTAGTAAACTATCATAGGATTACGAGTACAAAAATGTTGTCATCTACAGTGAATAGTATATTTTGACTTAATTGAATGCAAAAGAATATGTATAAGTGAGTGAAATATCGTTTTAAAGTTTTTAACGGCTTTTTTGCGCGATAGTAGTCATAACATCAGAAAATGCACAATTAGGTATGTTAAGGAACTAATTGCAATTGAAGAAGAGATATAATTTGTTGTTTTCATTTCAAATGTAAAGCAAAATACACGTAAAATCCAGTAGAGTACAATGTTATAAGTTTGTTTATTTATCTAGTACATTTAGATAAAATTAATTCTTTAGTTTTATATGCATGACTTATCCAAGAATTCAGTCTTTTTTAAAATATTTAGATCAATTTTTATTTAAATGCATTAAGTAAAATCCAATAGACCACAAGTCCAAATCCATGTGGGATCAAAATGTCATAACCAGGGAACGAAGCAAAAATTATCAACAAACAAGCAATTTACAAAAAATAACAACAAGAAAGTTTTATACACCATCGACTAATTCAAAGTTTTAACAACGTTTTAACCACAACTAATTTCATACATATTTACAAAAACATTAGATTCTGCAAACTGTACAGAGAATAAATTTGTAGAGAGGTATGTAAGTCAGGCTATTTACAAGAAGAGCTTGAATGGAGCGCGGCACCAAATCAGGCTTGCCATAAATTTTAATCAGCTCGTCCATGAGCACAAGGCGCTGAATGCCAAAGGCCGAGCAAACAAAGAAAATGTGTGATAGAGTTTGCTCTACCACAAAATCACAATAATCACAATGAGAGCTATCCACCATTTTCAATCGGAAGAGATGAAAATTCAAATTACAATGTCCAAAACGTAGCCTTAGAATTGAAGTGTAAAATTTCCTATTTAAATAGGTGTCACCTTTGCAGAACCAAGGCAAAATTCCAATTTGGGTGTTACACTCATCATACCATACACCTTTCTTTTCAATTTGAACTTTATGTTTAAAATGTTTTCTCCAAATGTCAATGTACCTTTTCTTCAAAAGAGGAACAATATCAGAACAAGGTACATAGACATCTAGATTACTACTAGAATCGGGGACTATTGTAGCACAATTTGTTATGGTTCTAGCTAAAAAGTCAGCTCTCTCATTACCTAAGACACCAACATGAGACGGTACCCAAATAAAAGAAACATTAAAATTATTCATTGATATTAATTCCAACCATAACTGTTTGATTGCAACAATCAAATAGTTAGTGTCGGCATTAAATTTATTATTTTTAAGATTTTCTAAGACACTCATACTGTCACTGACTATTATCCATTTAAGACAACCGCTATTTTTGTGTTTTATATGTTTCAAAGCAGCAAGAATAGCCACAGCCTCAGCTGTAATTATGCTTGTGTTTGAATTTATTTTATAACCAGTTCCAGTATTCAATAAACTATCAAAAATAGCAAAAGAAACAGCAGACTCAGTTTTGGACCCATCAGTAAAGATAAATCTACAATCATCAAATCCAGAGAATTTACTATATACATCTTCTTTTGAGAACAAATTATGACAAATTATAATGTTGATTGCAGGAAAGTGACTTTGGAAGACTCCAACATAACATGGAAGAACAGAAGACCTATGTATTTGCAAAGTTTCAAGGAAATTTAGGAATTGTCTGAAGCCCTGCAATATGTAAAGGGGATTACGTAAGGGAGGAGGTGGAGCAAGTTTTAGGTTAAGAAACAGGTGATTATTAATTTTACTGTATAGTTTCAATAAGAATCTCTCTTTTAAATATGAGAACCTTATGCTTAAAGGTGGAAGTCTACACTCAACTTGCATTGAATTTATAGGAGTGCTTTTAAATGCTCCAGTTATAAGTCTCAAACTTTTATTTTGTATTTTTTCTAAGACATCAACCAGCCTAGTATCATTGGCAAAACAAAGGAAACCATATTCAAAATGACTTCGAATCAAAGATTTGTACAACATTAACAGTAACTTGGGATCAGCTCCCCAAGATGTTCTACATAATGATTTCAAAATATTGAAGGCTTTATTAGCTCTAGAAGCTATTAAATCAATGTAATTTTCCCAGGAAAGGTTATGAGTGAAAGTAACACCTAAAAACTTAACTTCATGAGAGACAGGAATAGGAACTTGATTGTAGACAATATCAGGGGTAGAATTTCTAACATTTCCAAATACTAAGAGTTTGGATTTTGATGCATTAACTTGAAGGTTTAAGTATGAGAAATAAATAAACAATCCTTCCAATGCCTTATTTATAAGGGTTCTAACATTAGCCAAACTTTTTCCAGATGTATAAACTACTAAATCATCAGCAAATTGAAGATTTTTAACATCAGAACCCAAGATCATATTCAAACGACGAATATAGAGAATAAAAATTAACGGGGACAAGACCTTGGTTTGTGCCAACTGAAGCAAATCTTGGACCATACAACAATCCATTATATTTAACATAAATTTCCCTTTCTATCAAAAAATTTTGAATCCAATGAACCACTTTGCTTGGAATACCAATAGAAAGTAGTTCATTGCCCAAAATATCAACATTTACACTATTAAAGGCTCCAGAAACATCAAAAAACACAGACAACACAAAATCATTTTTATATAAACTACTTTGAATATCAAGCTGTAATTGAGAAATGCTTTCACGAGCAGACATACCCCTACGAAAGCCGTATTGATTAGAAGGTAGAAGGTTATTTTTTTCTATATAAACACGGACGAGTAAAAAAAGTAAGGACTCCGCGTCACCTACATATAAAGTGAAGCACCCAAAGTAAGCCAGCATACGTGTAAATACGAAGCTACACTAACACACTGACGCAAAAGTAAGCCGATCGGCCGCCATTACCCTCTCTGCCACCGTCTGTGACAGTGCAAACCTTCGCGTATAAAAAAATGAAAAAATTTCTCCCTAAAAAGTCGTACTGTAGACATTAAACTATAGGCAATACCTGCCTTTCTAATCTTCTTATACTATTACTCTGTATTTTTCTCACTCATTTTTACATTATATTTGAGTCCATGGGCAACAGCGTACCTTTCACAAATTGACAGTAACGTCTTTAATGCGTTGACTGAGGGGCTCAGCAGCACCATATCATCAGCATAGCTGATGTTATTGACAAAGTTTCCATCAACTGAACACCCCACCCCTGCACTGCTAAGCTCCGCAATCAACTCATTTACATAGATATTATAAAGTGTGGGTGAAGTTAAACCCCCCTGTCTCACACCGCATTTCATCTTATAGACCTCCGAGCACTGACCCGCCCACCGTACCACATTGGTTTGGTTGGCGTTCCAATACTCAAATAGTCCAATAAGTTCAACAGGCAAATTCGTGTTACAGAGCAGTTTTTTCCATAAAAGATCATATGAGACCAGATCAAATGCCTTTGACAGATCGAAGAAACATGCGTAAACTGGAGTGTTCCTATCCGTGTAGTATCGGAGAGTGTGCTTAAGGCATAGTACTGCTGACTTGGTCGATAGACCAGAGTGAAAACCAAACTGAGCGTCATGCAGACTGACGTCTTTGGTCAGATGGCAAGATGCCTGTTAAGCACACTGTCCAACACCTTCGCCAGAATAGTGACTAGAGATGGCCGGTAATTGTTTCTGTCAGAGGCATCGCCGGTCTTCATAAGATCATCAGGTAAGTAGTTGTGACGAATGCAGAGTGAGTAAAACATGGCAAGCACTCGTGGAAGGTGAACACCCGCATGTTGCAGATGCTCGATGCTAAGGCCGTCGTGCCTCGGAGACTTAACTTTAGTCATCTGACGGACTAGTTTAGCAATTTCAGCTGATGTTATGTTTGTGACGTTGCCGCTGACACAATTTCCAGCATCGAGCACCCGCCCACACGAGCCAACTCTTAATGGGTTGGCTATACAATGACGCATTTGAAATATTATATTATTGACCCTAAACATAACAAGAGTACAATATTACAAAATACTTTTTAACATTATATTTTTTTAAGTAACAAATGGAAATCTCATTTCTTCAATCTAAAGCCAATTCCTTAACGTTACTCTTACCACATTTGCTAAAGACTTCTGATTTCTTCTCTTTTCAAACTTGAACTCTTGAATGAGCTCCCGATGATAATGTTACCCGAAAACATAACGCAAACACTGACACCATGTACCACAATCTAATGGTGTCAGTGTTTGTGTTCGTCATCACCGTAACTGGTCACTCAGACTTGCATGTAGGTTAAGCCATTTATCTTCTTTACTATATCCCTGTTGATCACAAAATAAAAGCATTTGACAGTGAACGGCTATAGCCGTAGAACAATAAAAGCTCTATTGTGTCTGGGACACTGCCCTGAAAAGTGTTAACTGTGTCTTTGTATAATCATGGAAAAAGAATACCATAACTTTCTTGTTGTAAGTAGAGTATTTTATTTATTTTATCTAACAAATATTTTATTATTTATTGCCAAGTTATCTGCGTCGTTCGTAAATAAGTTTTTTTTTTTTCAGATTTAGATTTTTATTAATAAAGGTTAAGATTAGAGAAAAAGAAAAATTGGGCATTGAATTGTGAGATTGAACACCAACCTGATGATTTTAAAAGTTACCTACGTCACCAGCTTCGCCTCTCACAATTCAATGCACAATTTTTCTTTTTCTCTAATCTTAACCTTCAATGTCAAACGTCAATGTTATAATATTTCAACTGTGTCATTGTATACTTCATAGAAACAGGAAAACCACTGATTACATCTGATATTTATAATGACACAGTTAGAGGACATTTATAATGACATATATTATTTACAATGACACAGTTGAAATATTATAACATTGACCTTAAACATAACATGAGTACGACAGTAATATTAAAAAAACTTTGAAAATTTTGAAATACTTTATAAGTAACAATTGAAAATTAAAAGCCAACCCCTTTATGTAACTCTTACCACATTTCTTCTGACTTCTGATTTCTTTTCTCTTCTCTCTTCAATCTTGAACTCTTGAATGAGCTTCCGATATCAATGTTACCCGAGTACGTAACGCAAACACTGACACCATGTCCCACAATCTGATGGTGTCAGTATTTGTGTTCGCCTTCACCGTAACTGGTCTCTCAGACTTGCAGCTCCTTGAAGGCGAAGCCATTTATCTTCTTTGCTATACCCCTGTTGATCACAATATAAAAGCAGCCTAGAAAGGTGTTTTTCAATTAATTTTAAGTAAAAATATTTTAAAATTTTCCGTGACAGTGAACGACTATAGACGTAAAACAATAAAAGTTCTATTGTGTCTGGGCTGAAAAGTTTTAACTGTCTTTGTATGAATCATACAAATTGATACCATATTTTTTGTGGAAAATCAAGTATTTACAAAGAGTTAATATTACTGTAGCAGAAGATCGAACAATCAATCATAACTAATTACTCCAAAATAAAATTATAATAAAATTTAAGTTATTAGGAGAATAATTCAATTCAGAGTAAAAAGCGTGGGGTGCATGCACATAGATAGTTGCATGTAAAATAATTGTAACATTTAATATATCAAGCAGCCCACGCTTTTTACTCTGAATTGAATTATTTTATAAAGAGTTAATAATTAAAATATCAAAGTTAAAATATTATAACATTGTCATTAAACATAACATGAGTACGACTGTAATATAAAAAATCTTTGAACAATAACAAGCAAAAATACTCTATATGTAACAAATGAAAATTAAAAGCCAACCCCTTAAAATTACTCTTACAACATTTCTTCTGACTTCTGATTTCTTATTTCTTCCACCTGGAACTCTTGGATGAGCTCCCGATGATAATGTTACCCGAATACGTAACGCAAACACTGACACCATGTACCACAACCTAATGGTGTCAGTGTTTGTGTTCGTCATCACCGTAACTGGTCCTCAGACTTGCAGCTCCTTCAAGGTGAATCCATTTATCTACTTTACTATATCCCTGTTGATTACAAAATAAAAGCATCCTAGATATGTAGGTGATTTTCATTTTTTGAAATTGATTTCGTTGATTGCAAATATATAAGGTCAACTAATTGTGAAAATATTTTAAAATTTTCCGTGACAGTGAACGCCTATAGCCGTAAAACAATAAAAATTCTATTGTGTCTGGAACACTGCCCTGAAAAGTTTTAACTGTCTTTGTATAAATCATACAAATTGATACCATATTTTTTGTGGAAAATCAAGTATTTTTTATTTTGTTTTTTTTTCTTACTAATATTTTATTAATTATCTCACAGTTACACGGCTATAGCCGTAAACCAATAAAAGATCTATTGTGTCTGGGACACTGCCCTGCAAATTGTTAACTGTGTTTTTGTATAAATCATAGAAACATGATACCATATTTTTTGTGGAAAATCGAGAATTTTTATTTTATTTTCTCTTACAAATATTTTATTTACTATCTCAAAGTTACCTGCATCGTGCGTAAATAATGCATTTTTTTGTTCGGATTTTTATTATTATTAATTAAGGTTATGATTCGAGAAAAAGAAGATTTGGGCATTGAATTGGAAGAGGCGAAGCCGATGACGTAGATAACTTTAAAAATTAACAGGTTGGTGTTGTAAATAAAATATATTTTCCATGTTATAGAAAAATATTTCAAATTTAGTCAGTGGTTGTCCTGTTCCTATGATGTGTACTATGATACAGTTGAAATACTTATAACATTGATCTTAAACATCATATATGAGTACGACTATTATATTAAAATTTTCTTGGGACAATATGAAATACTCTATACTATAAATAACATATAAAAATTAAAAGACAACCCTTTTGTGTTACTCTTACCATATTTCTTCTGACTTCTGCTTTCTTCTCTCTTCAACCTGGAACTCTTGAATAAGCTTCCGATGTCAATGTTACCCGAGTACGTAACGCAAACACTGACACCATGTACCACAATCTAATGGTGTCAGTGTTTGTGTTCGTCATCACCGTAACTGGTCTCTCCGACTTGCAGCTCCTTCATGGTCTATTTATTTCTTAACTATATTGATCACAAAATAAGCATCCTACATAGAATTTTAGAAATTGATTTCGTGGATTGCATATTTTAGATGAAATCATTTTTAGTGAAAATATTATTAAAAAAATTCGTGACAGTGAACGGCTTTAGCTGAAAAGTGTTAACTGTGTCTTTGTTTACATTATAATAAATAAATATCCTTTGGACATTCCACACATCGCCGTCTAGTCCCAAAGTAAGCTACTCAAAGCTTGTGTTATGGGTGCCAGACAACGGATATAATACTTAAATACTTTTTGTTTGTAAATACATACATGATATACATAGAAAACACCCAGACCAATACAAACAGACATGTTCATGCACACAAATGTTTGTATTGTGCGGGGATCGAACCCGCACCCGCTGCGTAGTATGCGATTTCTCGACCACTACACCAGCGGGTCGTCAAAATTATAGAATCACATTATAGAAACAGGATACATACCTACTATGATTTATAAGTGGAAGAGAAGAGTATTTTTATTTTATTTATAAGTTATCTATCTGCGTCATCGGTTTGGCCTCTCTCATTTCAATGCCCAGTCCTTCTGTTTCTCTTATCCTTTAACTTAATTAATAAAAATCAAAATCTGAACAAAAAATACCTCAATATTTATTTTTCTCAAAAACTAGCGTATGTAAACCCAAAAGGTGAAAATCGTAAAATAATTTCCATTTGTTATGCTGAAACGGCCATTTTACTATTATTACTTAAAACGGGGTGATCTTTTATGTATTTCTTAATTTTGTCAATTTTCTGAAATTTCATTTTGGCAACATTTTAACAGCCCCAACAGCATCCTTAGGATTATCCGAGATAGGACATTGCGTGCGATCTTTAGGCACTAGATACAGATCTTTTGTCGGCGCTCGCTTCTACTTAACACACGTGCGTAGTGTGTGTACTTTACTGAGTCCGACAACTACCCCCCGAAACCAATATGTCTAAATGTGATGACTGTAACAAATTCATTACTCGCTGTGAAAAACAAGTGCACCTAAACATTCTGTGCAATGGACTCACCAACAAGCAATTAGCGGTACCAAAAGCATCTCACAACGTAGATTCGACCTGCCAAGATTGTCAGAGCAATACACCAAGGCGCCGTTCTATTGTCATCCCCAATGATGACGAGGGTGATGAGGACAACGTAGAATCTGCTATAGTACAACTTGACATCAAAAAACTGCTCAACGATATTTCAAATGAGATTGAAGTCTCTATAAAAAGAGGAATGAAAGACATCCATCAAGCATTCCAATTTCAGTCTGTCAAAATGTATGAACTACTTAAAAATATCGAGACAATGCAAACACAATATATCTCAGCTACAAAAGAAAAACACAGAACCCACTGACAAAAACAACAACCTGGAGACGAGGGTAGGTGCTCTTAAGCAACGCAGAGCTGCGCAAGAATAAAAAATACGGTGGCAAATTACCTACATTAATAACAAACACAAATTTAACACTTCATATCATAAAACACAACACTGTGAAAGCCTTTATGGAACTATATACACGCCTTTAGGTTATTCCGCTGTCCTGTGTTGCATTTATCGCCTGCCTAGCATCTGTTTATAAAATAACTAGACACATTGTTAAGTAATATTTCACGACGGGATGATCTCTTTTTATTTCAATTCAATACGGTCAGGCAAACCTATTAGGCATCTGAAACACCGCCATGAACACCCATGGCCTGGTGAGCAGGATCAATGAACGTATCGAATTAACGAAGAACGGACTGAGCAAATCTTAGATAGTCGATCACATTTACGCGCGATCTTGTTCACTAGACGTGTACACCGCGGCGCTCGGAACTGCTCTGGCCGATCATCACGTAGTGGCCCTCATACTAAATGGAATAATGAATCGAGACACACGGAGGGAATTTAAATTTATCGAACGCTATGACTGACAAATTCAGGGATAGTTTCAATAAAATAGATTAGGAGCCTGGAAAAAAAAATGTCCCTCTAAATTACATGAAATCATAGTTAATAGTATAAAAAAAAATGTTATGAAAATTCATCAATAAAATATAAAATAATAAGAAACATATTAATAACAAATGGATTGCTCTTTAAATAGTGGATAGTTGAGCTTTTTCATACAATTTTAAAACTACAGTACAACTCGTCAAGAAACTACGCGAATAAATTAATCCCTCAAGCGTATGTGAACAAGACATAATGCAAATTCTATTGTTATGCGGTTGCCTGCAACCGCTCGGGTGTTCAACACCCGAGCGGTTGCAGGCAACCGCATTAATTAAGAATTGCAAAATTAAAAAAATAAGACAAGAAATCACAAACTCCAAAAACAATCCTAGAAATTTTATGGCAAATATTAAACGATCTTACTGGCAAAAGCACTCGCAGATAAAAATAATACCAAATACATTTTAGAAAAATAATGTTTCTATTTCTGATATACCTATATCACAAATAGAAACCATAAAATTAATATGATATAACCAATAACATTGCCTCATATTTCAAATAGTGTTGAACATATAATACCAAAATGTACCTAATTGGAACTTTTGGATAAGGCTCCTCATGCAAATGTCCCCCAGGTATCATGTTAATTCCAGAAAGTTACAGCAAAATCAGCCCTTAAAGTAATAAAATCTATAAATAGCAACAAAGCCCTGGGAACTGATAGGATCAGAGCGCTGGACCTAAAGTTACGTGGTTCTAAAATAACAGACGTTATTAATGAAACTGTCACCTTATTAATGAAACTGTCAGACAAGGTAATTATCCTAACGAACTCAAAACAGGAATAGTCAGGCTCATACACAAAAAGGGATATCACAGTAGCTACGATAACTATCGCCTAATAACTATTCTCTCTAATATTGAAAAGGCTATCTCGAAACAAATTCATAAATTTTACAAAACTAAGAAATAATAAACAAAATGGATTTTTTACCTAACAAAAGTAATACACAGCTTCTTTCACAATTCACCTGCAACGTCTACAAGCATCTCGACAAAAAACATGTTTTGATACTTTTTATAGATTATAGCAAAACCTTTGATACATTAAAGCATAAAACCATAATTGAGAAACTGAACCAATGTCGTATAAAAGGTCCTCTGAACAAATGGTGTGAAAATACCATGATCGGATCGAAGTCAAAATACGAGTAGGTAATACTTTCAGTTCGAAAATTAAAACCTTTGAAGGAACCGCACAAGGCTCTGTTCTTGGACCACTTCACTACATCACGTACGTAAACGATGCTGTAAATACTGTGCAAAACTGTGAAATGTACCAGTTAACCGATGACACATGTCTTATTGCTGCTGACAAGGACATCAATCTTGCATTTAAAAAACTACAAAGTGACTTTACGGAACTGGCAAAATGGTCACATGACGCGGGTCTAGTTCTTAATGCGGACAAGACAAAACTTATATATATAAGTCAAAAAAGAATAGCTGAAAGCCCCAAATTAATCTCTGATCTGGACAACTGCTCTTGTGGTTCTTAAGAGATAGTTAGATAAAAAAACATAAATACCTAGGTTTAATAATTGACGATCGTTCTAAATGGACCGAACATATTATCAATCATATATCTGTGATAAACTAACGGCAATGTTGGCTAAATTTTCACTCGTCAAGTAAAAGATACTTTATCAATCACTATTGCTTCTATACAAAGCCTTGGCAGAGACTACTATACAGTACGGTCTTAGTAGTTATGGCAGGACCAGTAAATCGCATCTCGATTCCTCATATAATATGCAATTACGACTTTTAAAAACCATTGTCCCTGAGAAAATTGAAAAGCAATTTAAAAATAATTACCATAATCTTTTTTATCACTGTAATATTTTACCGACACACACACACACACACACACACACACACACACACACACACACACACACACACACACACACACACACACACACACACACACACACACACACACACACACACACACACACACACACACACACACATACACACACATACACACACTACTCATTTAGGTATAATAACAATATGTGCATATTTCTCCGTAAATGTTTTTAACTTCAGTGTCACCTGCACATACATTATATTCTTATATTCTTCGGCTAAGCTAAGTTATATACTACTGTTCTGTGTAAAATATCTTCTCTGTTTTTGAAGAGGTAGAGCGAGGCTATCCCTACACAAGTATCGCTTAGATAACTTTATGGGAAGCCCCGGCAACTTATCTGTAAAAGATATTAAGAAATAAAAGCATTTTATTATTTTATTTATTTTATTATTAACAATTAAAAACCAAATTACCGAAACAAGCTTAAAAAACAAACTAAAACAATATTACCTTCTTCTCTTCTTCTTTAGTTATATCAACAAGTTTAAATATTAACTAAAAAAAATCTGTCCCGTGTGAATCAACAATAGCTCAAACGAGTTCTCCCCTTCCTAACATAGGTAGGTAAGCGATGAGTTGATCGATCGGACGCGGAGCGCGCGTAACAAGCTACGTACATGTATTTGCATGTTAAAAGATTCAAGCGTTACCACTTACCATGAGTTTACTCGATAGCAACGACGGTTTTACTCGCTTGCGACGAGACGTAACTTTTGTATAGAATCAATAAGTTATAATGTTTTTTCTCTTTTTGAGAAAACTAGAGATCCAAGTTTTAAAAAAATATTAAAAATATATTTTATTTAGTAATTAAGGTTACGATTATAGAAAAAGAAGATCAAGGCATTGAATCGAGAGGCGAAGCCGATGACGCAGATAGCTTTAAAAACAGACAGGGTGTTGTTGAAAAATATATATTTTCATTGATAAAGACAAAAAATTAAAATCTCGATATTGCAAAAAATAATGATATTGTGTCCTGTTTCTATGATGTACTAGTATACAATGACACAGTTGAAATATTATGACATTGACCCTTAACATAACATGAGGGCCTTTGTGATATTAAAATCTTGGAACATTCTAAAATAACTCTTAAATATGAAATAAATTCTAAAGCCAATGCCTTAACATAAATCTTACCACATTCGCTCAAGACTTCTGATTTCTTCTATCTTCAATCTTTTTTTTTTAGCTAAACTTTTATTAATAACAAACAAGAAAAAAAAACTAAGACATGCAACATAAAAAATAACTTAATATCTACCTATTCAAAAACGAAACCATTTCCTTGCGGCAAGGGGGCTATGATGCTGGCTGCGTTGCCGCGTTGGATAGCTATGCTGATCCTTTGAGCCAGGAACCAGCCAGATTTATTATTGGCTGTTAAAGAATTAAATTTTGGCGCAATTTTTCTAAACAGCAATTTAGCAGAGGGTCCCCACGGCCCAAATGTTTCAACGCCTAACGGCGCAAACCCATAATCACTTGCAAGTGAAACGTACTTGCAACGCTTGGCGTTTTCAGCCAACTCCGCTGCTGCTCCAGCTTTAAGTGCTGATTCTCTGAGATGGGAGGGGGCCAAAGTATCGACACAAGTAGCATCCCAAACTAAGGCCCGACCCCGTTCCCAGGGCATAAGCGTTAGGCCATCGGGTCTCTTACCATCATCACGGACCAAACCACGTGGTTCCAACGTGGAAGGAACATTAATGGTCGCAAGAGCTCTTCTGATGGCGTCATTAAGGGTAGCGTGACGGGCGAGACGCCCAGCGCTTTGCTGGCAACAAAGGCAGTGGAGACCAAATTTATCAACCTCCTTGCCACATGGACACGTAAAAATTTCACATATAGGGGTACCAAGGCGGAGGCCCACACACACCCGGAAAGACTCATTATCGAAAAGAGTGCCCAAGTTTTTCGACGGTAAAGCATGAAGCCAATGACCAGAATCTTTGCAGGAAACTGCCAAGAGCCTTGCGCGACCACTGTCACTGACGGAATTTTGAAGTAAAGATTCTTCAATCTTGAATTCTTGAATGAGCTCCCGATGATTATGTTACCCGAGTACGTAACGCAAACACTGACACCATGTACCACAATCCAATGGTGTCAGTGTTTGTGTTCGTCATCACCGTAACTGGTCTCTCAGACTTGCAGCTCCTTGAAAGTAACGCCATTTACATCAAAAAAAATCCTAAATAGGTTTTTAACCTGATTTCGTTGATTGCGATTATATAAGATCAAACCATTTTAAGTGAAAATATATTAACATTTTTCGTTACAGTAAAAGGCTTCATCCGTAAAACAATACAAGTTCTACTGTCTGGGATACTGCCCTGAAAAATGTTAAGTAACAAATAAAAATCTAAAGCCAATAACTTAACCTCTTACCACATTGGCTAAAGACTGCTGCTTTCTTCTCTCTTCAATCTTAAATTCTTGGATGAGGTTCCGATGAAAATGTTACCCGAATACGCAACGCAAACACTGACACCATGTACCACAATCTAATGGTGTCAGTGTTTGTGTTCGTTATCACCGTAACTGGTCCTCAGACTTGCAGCTCCCTGAAGGTGAAGCCATTTATCTTCTTTACTATATATAGGTACTAATTGATGGGAACGGATACGGTTTGACGAGACATCAAATGGAGAAGAGGTCTAAGAGAGAAAAACAACCGATGGTGAGCCGAGAACCTGCTTTTCTACCATATGTAGGAGGCATAACAGATAAAATTGGAACAGTACTTAACAAATACTCCATTAAGACTGTATATAGTCCGCTGTCAAAAGTAACAAAGTACTTACGCTCACCAAAGGACGTGATACCTCTGCAGACGCCGGGTGTTTATAAGATAGATTGCAGTTGTGGTAGTGCCTATATTGGACAAACCAAGCGAACAATCGCTGAAAGAGTCAAGGAGCACATTTCAGCTGTTAAGAATCTACAGACGGGTAAATCTGCGATAGCCGAGCATCTGCTTAATTCAGGCCCAAGTCACTGGATAGAACTTCATGACCCAAAAATCCTTTCTACTGATCGCTACGACCACACTAGGTTAGTACGTGAAGCAATTGAAATCAAGAAATATAATAATTTCAATCGGGATGATGGGTTTCGTTTGTCACCAACCTGGAACCCAGTTATAACAAAGTGCAAATCGCGTGTTGTGCCGTCCGTAAATAACCCGGATACTGTAAGTGTTGTTTGTCGAGCTGACTGTACAAGTGCAATAAATATTCAAAGTGTGCGGGTAGAAGAAACTATTTCAACTCGCACAGGCAGACGACGCCGAGCTTCAGCAGTTGTCCCGAGACCATGACGCGTGTAACCGTGTCGAAACGTCGGGAAGGTAAATACCATAAATTTACCTATAAAGATAAGTTTAAGTTGCGTTAAATCCCGTAGTTTGTGTTGTTTCGATAAAAAATGCAACAAAGCTTAAAATCATATATAGGTACTATTCCCTGTTGATCACAAAATAAACTTTAATAAAAGTTAAAACCGACTTCAAAACCAAAATACACTAAAAAGTCTTAAATAAACTCTTCACCATTGAAAGGAAAGGAATCCGTTTTAGGCAAACAATTTCTTTTTGGAGTCCTGTTGTGAGGGTTTCCCTCGATTACACCAAGATCCCATCATCAGATCCCAAAATGAAAAAAATGGGACCAATTAGAAGGTACACCCTCTAAGTAGGCGAAAAATTTTTTCGATTTGGTCGACAAACGACTGAGATAATATGAGGTAACAAACATACAAAAAAAAAAAAAAACATACAGTCGAATTGATAACCTCCTCCTTTTTTGAAGTCGGTTAAAATTAAGCATCATAGATAGGTTTTTTTAATTGATTGTTTTTCATACTAGAATAAAATCGGGAATAGGTATATATTAATTATTTTAAGGTGTTGGATAATAATGCATGCACTTTTATATCAAAAAAAAAAACCCGGGATTTCTGTATCAACAAATCTAATGTTTTTATTATGGAACCGAATCGGGTGTACCTACTACTGTGTGTGTTTCTACTGTGTACTATTCTTCTTGCATTTAACATACTGATAAACTGACGGGGACCTTGAAATAAACTACTAGAACCTACATGTTAATAATATGCAATCCTAAAGTTGTTTTTTAAATAAAATACCACATGCTAAAGACGTCGTTTTATCACCAAGTTGCAGACATGTTTCTCATTTCTGAATTTATTTAAATTTATATTAAAAAAATATAATTTTAAGAGGCTGCCTTCTTAATATCATTGCCAAAAATGAACTTTACGTAAATATGCATCCAATTATGCAATCACTGACAATGACACAGTTAAAATATTATAACATTGACCCTTAAAATAACATGAGTACGTTTTTAATTTTAAATACTTCTTGGAACAATCTATAACAACTCCTAAGTCACAAATGAAAATCTTAAGCTCTTAACCTTACTCTTACCACATTTGCTAAAGACTTCTGATTTCTTCTCTTTTCAATATTGAACTCTTGAATGAGCTCCCGATGATAATGTTACCCGAAAACATAACGCAAACACTGACACCATGTACCACAATCTGATGGTGTCAGTGTTTGTGTTCGCCTTCACCGTAACTGGTCTCTCAGACTAGCAGCTCCTTAAAGATAATGACATTTATCTTCTTCACTATACCTCTGCTGATCACAAAATAAAAGCATCCTAGATAAGTAGTTTTTATTAAAGTAATTTCGTTAATGTCAAATCATTTTAATTGAAAATAGTTATCTGCATAATCGGCTTCGTCTCTCTCATTTCAATGCACAATCATTCTGTTTCTCTAATCTTAACCTCAATTATAAAAACAAAATCCGAACAAAAAAAATACCTAATTTTTTTATTTTCCCAAAAACTATCGTAACTTTTAATCATCAGGCATCAGGGTGGTATTGTAAAAAAAAATATTTTCTTTCGTAAAGAAAAATAATTGAAATGTTGCCAGTTGTTATCCTGTTTCTATGATGTATGCAATGATACAGTTAACAAATAATATCATTGACCTTCAATAACTAAGTGACAATAGTTTGAGTGCAGCTATTAGGATGTTTAGTGAGTTACTCCCGAACCGTTCATGACCCTGGAGATCAATCAAGCTCGCGGCGCGGATATGCAGAGATCTCTGGATCATGGGACACCGGATGCCGGTGCTAGATTATCTATTGGTGGTGGCCACTTCAGACAATGGTTTAGAATGTTTTGAACACACAGTGTCATCTATACTAATATTATAAAGCTGAAGAGTTTGTTTGTTTGTTTGTTTGTTTGTTTGTTTGTTTGTTTGTTGTTTGTTTGAACGCGCTAATCTCAAAAGCTACTGGCCCGATTTGAAAAAAAATTTTTACGTTGGATAGTCCATTTATCGAGGAAGGCTTTAAGCTATATAACATAAAGATACGACTCATAAGACCACAGCAGAAATAAAAAATGTTGCGAAAACGGGAGAAAGATATTCCTTTTGAGAGCTTCCGCTGCATACGCTGCGGAAACCGCTTAAGTTACACAAAAATCATGTATGACAGGATTGTTCACCATTAAGAGTTCTATAATAAAGTCCGCGACAGCATATGTCTATCTTTTATGGTTAACTTACTACAACCTTTTTTATGTTAATAAATTTGTAAAAAAATAATGCATTATTTTTAGAGGTGTATTATACACACAGGTATTTATTCTTATCAAAATAAATACATTCATCATCACGAGCATTTCATTTAGAACAAAGTTGCCGCTAATATCATTTGATTTCAATAAATATCTTAGGAGCTATCACAGTTTTAACATAACTCCGCACCAAAATAATGTTCGCAGCTTAAGCACAACGCGCGCTTGCGCTAATATATTATGAAGCTGAAGAGTTTGTTTGATGGAACGCGCTTATCTCAGGAACTGCTGGACCGATTTGAAAAAATATTTCTGTGTTGGATAGCTTATTTATCGAGAAAGGCTTTAGGATGGCATAAAACATGACGCTGCGACGGGAGGGGAGGGAGCAATCTCAAAACGCGCGGACGAAGTCGCGGGGGACCGCTAGTAGTTTATATTCATAAAGGTGAAATAAGAAACCAAAAATTTGCGCACGGCCAGGACTTGAACCAGCACTTTCTGGCTAAACGTTACGCATATTGACGTATCCGTATGAGACCACACATTTCGCAGGGTCCGACAGACAGCACGGTAGCTCAATTGGTAGAGCGTTTGGCCCGGTTAAACAGAAAGTGCTGGTTCAAGTCCCGCCCGTGCGCAAATATTTGGTTTCTTATTTTATCTTCACTTCAGAGAATAATTGAGGTTAGTGTCAGAGTTAATTGATTGTCCAAATTCAGTGAAGACGAGCTTTAGTTATGTTTGTCGGCCTAAGCACGAAAGGAATTTTGGAATCAACTTATCCATGCACGTGAAATCGGTTGTTCTAAAATAGCTACTTCACATTCGGGAACAACGCAGGCGGCAGATAAAGAGAAATCAAGAGTAATGTCAGCTATGTAGTTAGTACCTACCTGTCGCGTTTCTATACGATTTGCGCGTGCCATGATTACAGTGTACAAACATAATGCAGTGTCTGACGCTAAAGAGCAGTAAAGGTTTTACAAAAAAAAAACTAAAAAATTCGGTTTCATATTTTTGTATGATTTCGTACCTGACACCTGTCCTGTATGTGAACATGAGTCGTTTTATAAATACCGCTCGGATTGAAATAAACACCCGTATAAGGTCACCTCGATTTTTAAGAAATAATATTTAAGGGGCCTATTCAGCTCAATAGATTGTATATTTTTTTTAAACATTGGGTTTTTATACTCAACGTTTTGAGTTGATTAGCTTTATTTTCAGATTAATTAGTTTATTTAGTAATTAAAGTTATCATTAGAGAAAAAGAAGGATTGGGCATTGAGTTAAGAGAAGCGAAGCCGATGACGTAAATAACTTTTGACGACCTCCGTGGTCGAGTGGCTAGCACGCTGGTTTCAAGCGTCGCCATCTCGTGAGGTTCCGGGTTCGATTCCCGGTCGGGTCAATGTGGAAAACGATCTTTTCTATATTGTCTCGGGTCTGGGTGTTGTGGTACCACCGTTGTTTCCGATTTCCATAACACAAGTGCTTAAGCTACTTTGCTTGGGATCGGAGCAATGTATATGATGTTGTGAAATATTTATAAATATTTATTTATTTGATTTAATAATTGGATAATTGTATAAAAAACTTTTATAATTATCAAGGTGCTGTTTTAGAAAAAAAAAACAACACTTTGTTTTCTGGATCATTGTCCTGTTTCTACGATGTATGAATACAATGACGCCGTTAAAATTATTATAACATTGACCCTTAACGTAACATGAGTACGTTTGTTATTAAAAACTTCTTGGAACAATCTTAAATAACTCTAAGGAGCAAAAGAAATGTAACGTTACTGTTACCACATTCGATAAAGACTTCAGATTTCTTCTCTCTTCAATCTTGATCTCTTGAATGAGCTTCCGATGATAATGTCACCCGAATACGTAACGCAAACACTGACACCATGTACCACAATCCAATGGTGTCAGTGTTTGTGTTCGCCATCACCGTAACTGCTCTCTCAGACTTGCAGCTCCTTCAAGGTACAGCCATTCATATCACACAAAAAATCCTAAATAGGTATTTAAACTGATTTCGTTGATTGCAAATATATGAGGTCGAATCATTTTAAGTGAAAATATTTTAACATTTTTCGTTACAGTGAAAGGCTATATCCAAAAAAAAAAAGTTTTATTGTCCGGGATACTGCCCTGAAACCTGTTAAGTAACAAATGAAAATCTAAAGCCAATTTTTAACGTTACTTTTACCACATTTGCTAGACTTCTGCTTTCTTCTCTCTTGAATCTTGAACTCTTCAATGAGCTTCCGATGCTAATGTTACCCGAATACGTAACGCAAACACTGACACCATGTACCACAATCTAATGGTGTCAGTGTTTGTGTTCGTCATCACCGTAACTGGTCTCGCTGACTTGCAGCTCCTTGAAGATATGTAGTGCCATTTATCTTCATTACAAAAATAAATAAGGTCAAATCACTTTGAATGAATATATTTTAACATTTTTCGTGTCAGTGAACGGCTATAGCCGTAAAACAATAAAAGTTCTATTATGTCTGGGACACTACCATGAAAAGTATTAACTGTGTCTTCATATAAATCATTGAAACAGGATACCATAACTAGAAACAGGATACTATCACTTTTTGTACAAAAGCGATTTCTTTATTTTTATTTTCTCTAACAAAGTTTCTATTATTATGTTATTTACGTAAATAATAAAAATCTCAATCTGAACATATTTTTTCAAATAGCGTATAAAAACCCAAAACTTTTTCTACGAAGAATGATTTTGTCAATTTTCCTAAGTTTGATTATGGGAACATTTTGACAGCTCCAACATCATGCTGGGGATTACCAGAGATTGGCCATCGTGTCTAATCCTTAGGCACTTCATATAGATGCATGTGCAGGGAGACACTCTACATGACACCAGACTATCAACACGATACCAGATGAAATGTGTAACAGTTTTGAAACACTATGCATAAGCGAGGCTGAAAAACACCTAGGCCGATCGCGCAGCAAGAAAGGACCCAACAAAAAGACGACATGGTGTAAAGCAGATTTAAAACAGGCAACAACAACCACGAAAGAGGCCTTTAAGCTGTGGCAGTCTAACAAAGATCTCAATGACCTTGAATGGTATAAGGACGCCAAAAAGCAAGCGAAGAGACAGGTAGCAATATCGAGAGCAGAAACAAACCAAGAATTTTAAAATAAATTAGTCTGCAAAAACGAAATTGGACATTCATTTATAATTGCAAAAATCCTTTATAAAAACACTAAAGATATCACAACTGTTAAATACATAAATGACAATAATAATGGGTTACTAACAGAAGATAAAGAGTATTATCAACACCTTCTGAATGTGTCTCAGCCTAGAAACTGAGGTTGCTGTAGACCTGAAACAGTGCTGGGACCACACCTGCATGTAGCCCCGGAGGAAATCAAAATAGCCTTCCAACGCATGAAAACAACAAAGCGCCGGGACCAGATGAAATACCTGCTGAAGTATGAAAACGTTTGGGGAAAAGCGGAGTCAATTGGTTACACACATTATTTAACAAATTGCTACAAGGTGAACCAATGCCAGAATCGTGGCAAAACAGCTCGCTAATACCATTTTAGAAAGGGAAGGGAGATGTGAGAGACTATTGCAACTATAGGGCCATCAAACTGATGTCGCACTCGCTCAAGATCTGGGAAGGTATCCTAAACGATAGGTTAAAGAGCTTAATAACATCAACACAAAATCAGTGCGGTTTTGTGCCCGAGCGAAGCTCTTCGGATGCCATTCAGACGGTTCGTATAATACTGGAACAGGCTTAATCCAGCAAAACCAATATCGATATGGCTTTTATAGACTTGGAGAAGGCATTTGACCACGTCCCACGTGACCTTATCTGGGAAGCTCTGGTCAGCGGGCATCCCCCTACTGGACAAAATCCGAAATAAGTACATCAGGGGAAGTTTCAGAATAGCCCCAATTGTAGATAAGGTTAAAAAGAAACGCTTGCAGTGGTACGGCCACGTCCAAAGGCGTCAGAAGGACCGATATGGTAAAGCTTGCCTTAGACTTACAGGGTGCTGTTCAAAAAATTTTTTTGATAAAGAAAAATAATTAAAATCACAACAAAATTGTTTTTTGGATGTTGTTTTTTTTTGTCCTGTTTCTATGATGACCATAACATGAGTACGTTTAAATTTAAAAAAAAAGGTCCTTAGAACAATCTATAACTCTTTTTAATTAAGCCAATGCCTTAACTTTAATCTTACCACATTCGCTCAAGACTTCGGATTTATTCTCTCTTCAATCTTGATCTCTTGAACCAGCTTCCGATGTCAATGTTACCCGAGTACGTAACGCAAACACTGACACCATGTACCACAATCTAATGGTGTCAGTGTTTGTGTTCGTCATCACCGTAACTGGTCTCTCGGACTTGCAGCTCCTCTCCTTCAAGGTACAGCCATTTATCTTCTTTACTTTATCCGTTTTGATGACAAAACACAAAAATATTTATTGAAATCGATCCAGTAGTTCCTGAGATTGGCGCGTTCAAAAAAAGGTCACCTCGTTTTTAAGTAATAATATTTTAAGGGCCGATTCAGCTCAATTAATTAAAATGGCTTTTTAGAAAACACTTTGGGGTTTTACACACTACTTTTTTAAGAAAATTAGACATTAAACTAAAAAAAATTTAATCTCAAAAATAAAAATTCAAATTCACATTAAATTTAATGTTTAAGGTTAAGATGAAAGAAAAAGAAGAACTGGACATTGAATTAGGAGAGGCAAAGCCGATGACGTACATAACTTTTAAAATCATCAGGGTGCTTTTAAAAACAAAATTGATAGAGAAAAAGAATGAAAATCTCAACATCATTGTTTTTTGGATGTTGTCCTGTTTCTATGATGACCATAACATGAGTACATTTATAATAAAATACAGGTTCTTAGAACAATCTAAAACAACTCTTTTAACTCTTTCTAATCAAGCCAATGCCTTAACGTTAATCTGATTTCTTCTCTCTTCCATCTGCAACTCTTGAATCAGCTTCCGATGTCAATGTTACCCGAGTACGTAACGCAAACACTGACACCATGTACCACAACCTAATGGTGTCAGTGTTTGTGTTCGCCATCATCGTAACTGGTCTCTCCGACTCGCAGCTCCTCGAAGGTACAGCCATTTATTTTCTTTACTTATTTCAGTTGATCACAAGATATAAGCATCCTAGATAGGTTTTTTTAACATTGATTTGTTGATGAAAATATATAAGGTCAATTTATTTTAAGTAAAAATAGTTTAAAGTTTAAAAATAATAATAATAAGGTATAAGGACGCCAAAAAGCAAGCAAAGAGACAGGTAGCAATATCGAGAGCAGAAACAAACCAAGAATTTTACAATAAATTAGAGTCTGCAAAGACGGAATTGGACATTCATATAATTGCAAAAATCCTTTATAACAACACTAAAGATATCACAACTGTTAAATATATAAATGAAAATAATAATGGGTTACTGACAGAAGATAAAGATATTAGGAACAGATGGACGGAGTATTATCATCACCTTCTGAATGTGTCCCACCCTAGAAACTGTGGTTGCTGTAGATCTGAAACAGTGCTGGAACCACACCAGCCATCCAACGCATGAAAAACCACAAAGCACCGGAACCGGATGAAATACCTGATGAATTATGGAAACATTTGGGAAAAAACGGAGTTATTTGGTTACACACATTATTTAACAAATTGATACAAGGTGAACCAATGCCAGAATCGTGGCGAAACAGCTCTCTAATACCATTTTACAATAGGAAGGGAGATGTGAGGGACTGCAGCAGCAATAGGGCCATCAAACTGATGCTTAGTATACGTACCCGGATCTTCCAAATCCAGATTTATTTATTTTTTATTTATTTAAAGACTTTATTGCACAAATCATAGTGTACAAAGGTGGACTTAATGCTAAAAGCATTCTCTGCCAGTCAAACCTTTAGGTCATGCAGAGAGATGGCAATGGGTGCAGCGAAAAGAAATTTTGAGAAAAACAACAAAATAGTAAGATCTCAGATCTCTTAGAAAATAACTTGTATCAGAGCATTATATCAGCAGCATGAAAGAAATGTATAAAGCAATTACAACACAAGTTTTGAGCCCAGCAGGCAAGGGTGACACGTTTGAAATCAAGGTCAGAGTCCACCAGGGTTCTACTCTAAGCCCACTGCTTTTCAATATGTCTAATAATCATATCACAAAATACTGCCAAAAGTATCTGGCTTGGAATATCCTCTACGCTGATGACGTCGTTCTGATTTCGGACCCCCTCTTCCGGAGCCCCTCTTCAAATGGGGGTCCCTCAGGGCTCAATATTGGGGCCTTTACTTTTCCTGATATATGTAAACGACCTGCCATTTTATTCCATAAATCTTTATGAGATAGTTTTGTTTGCTGATGACACTTCTTTGATTTTTAAAATGAAAAGACATGAAAAAAAATTTGACTAAGTAAACAATACTCTCTCCAAAGTATTGAATTGGTTCACCACCAATAACTTGTTGCTGAATGCTAGTAAAACTAAATGTGTAAAATTAACTTTGCCTAATGTAAAGCAACTTACACCAAATGTTGTACTAAATGGTAATAATCTAGTCTTAATAGACTCCACTGTGTTTCTGGGCAATACACTTGACTCAAAATTACAGTGGGGACCTCATATTGAAGCCCTAGCTAGGAGGCTAAGCTCGGCTGCCTTTGCAGTTAGAAAAATAAACTGTTCAAAATAAGGTCACCTCGTTTGTAAGTAATAATATTTCAAGGGCCGATTCAGCTCCATTAAATTAAATGGCTTTTTAGAAAACACTTTGGGGTTTTACACACAAGTTTTTTAAGAAAATTAGACATTAAACTTAAAAAAAAATGTAATCTCAAAAATAATAATTCAAATTCACATTATTTAGTGTTTAAGGTTAAGATGAAAGAAAAAGAAGAATTGGACATTGAATTAGGAGAGGCGAAGCCATTGACGTACATAACTTATAAAATCATCAGGGTGCTTTTAAAATAACATTTTATAGAGAAAAAGGATGAAAATCTCAACATCATTGTTTTTTGGATGTTGTCTGTTGATGTCCTGTTTCTATGATGACCATAACATGAGAACATTTAAAACAACTCTTTTAGGTCTTTCTAATCAAGCCAATGCCTTAACGTTAATCTGATTTCTTCTCTCTTCCATCTGCAACTCTTGAATCAGCTTCCGATGTCAATGTTACCCGAGTACGTAACGCAAACACTGACACCATGTACCAAAATCTAATGGTGTCAGTGTTTGTGTTCGCCATCACTGTAACTGGTCTCTCCGACTTGCAGCTCCTCAAAGGTACAGCCATTTATCTTCTTTACTTATTTCAGTTGATCACAAAATATAAGCATCCTAGATAGGTTTTTTTAACATTGTTTTGTTGATGAAAATATATAAGGTCAACTAATTTTAAGTAGAAATATTTTAAAGTTTTCCATGACAGTGAACGGCTATAGCCGTAAAACAATAAAAGTTCTATTATGTCTGGGACACTGCCCTGAAAAGTATTAACTGTGTCTTTATATAAATTATTGAAACAGGATACCATAACTTTTTTGTGGAAAATCGAGTATTTTTATTTATTTTCTCTAACAAAGATTTTTTTATTTTTATGTTATTTACCATAATTAATAAAAATCTAAATCTTAACATATATATTTTTTAAATAGCGTATAAAAACCCAAAACGTATTCTACGAAGAATGATTTTGTCAATTTTCCTAAGTTTGATTATGGGAACATTTTGACAGCTCCAACATCATGCTGGGGATAACCAGAGATTGGCCATCGTGTCCGATCTTTAGGCACTTCATATAGATGCATGTGCAGGAAGATACTCAACATGACTGATGTGAGTGATACGACATAATACTCAGATGAAATACCTGCTGAATTATGGTAACATTTGGGGAAAAACGGAGTCATTTAGTTACGCACATTATTTAACAAATTTATACAAGGTGAACCAATGCCAGAATCGTGGCGAAACAGCTCTCTAATACCATTTTACAAAGGGAAGGGAGATTTGAGGGACTGCAGCAGCTATATGGCCATCAAACTGATGCTTAGTATACGTTCCCAGATCTTCCAAATCCAGATCTCTTAGAAAATAACTTGTATCAGAGCATTATATCAGCAGCATCCAAGACATATATAGAGCAATCACAACACAAGTTTTGAGCCCAGCAAGCAAGGGTGACACGTTTGAAATCAAGGTCAGAGTCCACCAGGGTTCTACTCTAAGCCCACTGCTTTTCAATACGACCATGGATCATATCACAAAACACTGCCAAAAGTATCTGGCTTGGAACATCCTCTACGCCGATGACGTCGTTCTGATTTCGGAAACTATAAAATATCTCCAGTTGAACTTTAATTCCTGGATTGAGCCGGATGGAAATCAGCCGGAAGAAGACAGATCATATGTCATGCGTTTTCGATGGTGTAACAAGCCCCGATACGTGTCGAATATCCATTGGAAGTACATTTATACCTGCTGTTACTGAATTTAAGTATCTGGGCTCAGTACTTAAGTAGCGACGGCAAAATAGACAATGATGTTGCTCACGACAAAACGCCGATGACGTACATAACTTTTAAAATCATCAAGGTGCTGTTAAAAAAAATTCTTTGATAAAGAAAAATAATTAAAATCTCAACTTAAGTGTTTTTTTGGATGTTGTCTGTTTTTGTCCTGTTTCTATGATGACCATAACATGAGTACGTTTATAATAAAAAAAAAGGTTCTTAGAACAACCAAAACTCTTTCTAATTACATTGGCTTAATTAACCTTAACGTTAATCTTACCACATTCGCTCAAGACTTCTGATTTCTTCTGTCTTCCATCTGCAACTCTTGAATCAGCTTCCGATGTCAATGTTACCCGAGTACGTAACGCAAACACTGACACCATGTACCACAATCTAATGGTGTCAGTGTTTGTGTTCGTCATCACCGTAACTGGTCTCTCCGACTTGCAGCTCCTCGAAGGTACAGCCATTTATCTTCTTTACTTATTTCAGTTGATCACAAAATATAAGCATCCTAGATAGGTTTTTTTAACATTGTTTTGTTGATGAAAATACACTCGAGAGCAATGAATCCGGGTCACTTAAAGAATGTTAAAAATCTCGGAAACTAAAAATGATAGGTTAATGCAATAAATTGTATTTAATAGACAATGCAATACTCCTTCATTGCTCTCGAGTGTATATAAGGTCAATCAATTTTAAGTAAAAATATTTTAAAGTTTTCCATGACAGTGAACGGCTATAGCCGTAAAACAATAAAAGTTCTATTATGTCTGGGACACTGCCATGAAAAGTATTAACTGTGTCTTTACTTATATAAATCATTGAAACAGGATACATAGCATAACTTTTTTGTGGAAAATCGAGTATTTTTATTTATTTTCTCTAAAGATTTTTTATTTTTATGTTATTTACCTTAATTAATAAAAATCTAAATCTGAACATATTTTTTTAAATAGCGTATAAAATCCCAAAACGTTTTCCACGAAGAATGATTTTGTCAATTTTCCTAAGTTTGATTATGGGAACATTTTGACAGCTCCAACATCATGCTGGGGATTACCAGACATTGGCCATCCTGTCCGACCTTTAGGCACATTTAGCTCATATAGATGCATGTGCAGGAAGACACTCGAAAATGACACCAGACTATCAACACGATACCAGATGAAATGTGGAACAGTTTTGAAACACTATGCATAAGCGAGGCCGAAAAACACCTAGGCCGATCGCGCAGCAAGAAAGGACCCAACAAAGAGACGACCCAAGTAACACAGATAGCAGTATAAGGTCTTAGTAACAGCAGACACGGTAGCGATAAGCTTAAAAAGCTGTTGATTAATGTCTGAGTAAACGTGTACTCAGCTCTTATTCAAGCAAATTGGGCACACTTTTAAATGCTTTAATTTGAATAATAGCAATATAAAAGCTGAGTAGTGGCAATGTAATTGTCCACATAGTTTAATAACGTCTGAAAAACGGCAGTCGTTACTTAGACACAGATGATTAATCATGTTTATTCAGATAAATATTTGTGGCTGTGATATTCAAAAACTACTCAGCTATAAGTACATTTGTACCACACTAATTCAAACAAAATAAGTGTTTCCTTCAAGAAATTGTTGACATCATTAATATTTATTAAGATATTAATGTGGACGGAGTGAATACTTGGAATGAAACTAGAATAAGAGTAATATTGTTTAATATTGTATAGCAAAATCACAAGGATAATAGAATTCCAAAACCTTATAGAATAATACAAATATGTAATAATAATAACAAAAAAAAGAAAAAAAAACACACATACAAATAAATATAGAAAAAGAAAATAGCAATTATAACAACAACACAAGAAAAAAAAAGTTATCTTAAGTAAAAATAAGAGACGATGTTTAACTTATAAGAGAGTTATAGCATAAACTAACAACCCTAGTAATAAGTATTGTAAAAAGCACTGTAAATTTTTGCGCGGAGCAAAAATAAAAATTAAGCCAACATAACAAAAACCTAAATCAAAAAAGGCACGGACCAAAGAGTCTGTGGACTGTAGTTTTATTAAAGAAAAAAATAATACTTGGAATCAGTATTAACACGATAGGTGCGGAACGCGGCTTAAAACACCTCGTCCGTGTCTGGTCTTTACAGCGGTAAGAAAAACCTTTAACTTCTCTGTCGTGCGAGAGGCATAACTTCCGTCTGGTTCAGTGTAGGAGAGTGATAACTATATGTTTGAGATGTGCTATTGATTCCTAGTTCTATGGTACACCAACCTAATGTCGGGTTTGTTAGACCTCGTGCCGCACTGAACAAATAATAATATCAACACAGTGCGGAACGAGGTTGTGAACGCCTCGTACCCCCCGCGCACCTCGTACCGCACCCCACGCTAGCTTCACCTGGCTAGTGTTGTGCATGCAACGCAGTTGAGGCTGCGCACGCGACGAAGTAAGACCGCTGCGCTGTCTTTGTGTTGAAAATTATCATGTCGAAACGTTGCCGAAAAAAGTTAATCAAGGAGGAAGATGAAGAAAAACCGGTTGGAAAATCTGAGCCAAAATCAGAATACAGGAAGATATTTCAAAAACAGGTAAGTCACAAATATACTCTGTCTAGGTGAAATAATTATGCCAAGTTATCTAGGTATATAAAAGAATACCTACCTACGTACGGTGAGAACCATGGGTACTACTTTCCCGATCCACTTTCCTGGTCGGTCTACTTTCTCGATAAGTCCACCTTCTGATGGTGTATTTCTTTTTTCATTCCGTCCATAACTTTGATAAATAAAAACAATAAAATAAAATCTATATTTATTTTCCCATCACTAAATTATATAAAAACCTGCCATTTTTCAGTGCGGTACGAGGTGCATTAGACCCACACATTTATTTTACCCATAGAATCAAAACTAAGTAATTTAACCACGGGCGGCGGCAGATCTATGTTAATCAACTCATTGTTAATAATAATCAAAACCAATATCGTCCATTTTGTCTCATTTGGCGCCAAAAAAAGGATTTTAGTCTCTTTTGGGCGGTGGGGTATAATACGCCTCGTGCCGCTACAATGTCGGGTATAGGACGAGGTTTAAAACAACTCGTAACGCAGTAATGGAAAGTATAAATAAATTTGTGCCGCTGGGAACGTGTTAAGTAATTTTTAAATATACGAGTTTTAGCTATTACACAAGTGAAATAATATTGCGCAAGTAATTTTGTCGTCAATATCGTATGCCCTGTAACTATTGGTTTTACGCGCCGCTTCAATATTGAAGTTTAATGATAGAAATAAGTTAATGTACAAGACAGAAATAAGGCAAAATAAAACTTTTAGCGTAATTCCTTATTTTAGTGTTTTAAAAGCAATAATTAGTTTGCGTATAATACTCGAATTTGTATCTGGATTAATTAAACACAGCATTTGATAGCAAAAACAATTCCAAAAATATTGTTATTGAGGTTATAATGGCGATTCCTATAAATCTGATTATTAGCTGCTCACAGAGCTGTTTTACCGAGTACTGCTGAATAATAGTTTTGACTCGTCATATTACTGAGCTTTTATTTGGCATAGCGCGGTATGGCGGAATAATTTCGGAATAACAGTTGAGTATTTGTTCACATGTTTTATTAAACAGCTTATAAGGGTTCAAAACAGAACAATCAAAAACTAGAATTTCATGGAAAAAAGATTAGGTGTTCGATCGAACTTCATTATGTAACTTAATTTTACAATCATTTCACTTAAATTTAAAAAAATACTGAATTAAGCAAATTAATTAAAGCTATTTAAACCAATCTAACGTAAAAAAGGATGTAAAAGGTTCTTGGGTCTATTGGTAAGACTCCAGGTATTCTCTCATTGAGTATTACCATTAATTCATTTAATGCCACTTGCGATATATTTTTACCTAAAGCCCAATCTTTAAGCTTACTTCGAAAATTAGTATTTTTAAATTCGATAATATTCTCATCTGATTCATCTCCACTAGATGCGTAATCATCGTCACCCACACAGTCTGTATACGAAATTGCGGGTACGGAACACTCTTCTACGTACGATCGCACTTGACTGTTAATTGACTGTAATTTCTCGTACTCCACACAAACACTTTCGTCGAATCCCCCCAGTTCTCCTTTTAGATTTCTACGGCATTTCTTTCAATTTTAATAAAGTTTACTAACACTATGCTGCCTACGCCCAACATACAACAACTGACGTTTAATAAATATCTACAAATAAATCAACATTCTGCATTCTTCTGTGTAAATATTGTTTAACTAACTTTAAAACTGCTAGTTTCGGTATAAGAATAGAAGTATGTGTAAGAGAGTTATAAACTATGTCTACATTTCTTTTATAACAATATAAGCTTAATTAGAACCCAGAAAATACTTTTTATCAGCAGCTGAATAATTCGCAAAATAAAGACCCTTAAAAGATTTCAAAATAATATTAAAGCTGTTATTCAGATCCAAGCTTTTTAAACCGAATTTTAACACTATTATTAAGCATCTAGTTGCTGAGGGTACTTTATACAGAATATAGTATTTTTCACAGCAATAAGCTTAATAATGTTTGTATAATAGTATTGTACATTACGTTTATTCAGCTTGTTATCTTTTAACTTACTGTTATGCAAATTAAAGCTATATGAAACTCTGTAAGCTTAGAAACGTTTGTGTAATATTGAGTATAAAAGTTATTACCAAGCCTTAAGAAAGTAGCGGAAATTATACAAATTTTACTAAGCTTAAAAAACTATATAAAAGCCGTATTACAACGTTAGTCAGAATTTAGCTATTTCCTTAACTGTAACACAAATGTTACATAACTATTAACTGTGTTATGAGTCGCATTAGTACTGTTATCATGCTTGTGTGTTACTTGGGGACAAGGTGTAAAGCAGATTTAAAACAGGCAATAACAACCAAGAAAGAGGCCTGTAAGCTGTTGCAGTCTAACAAAGATGTCAATGACCTTGAAAGGTATAAGGACGCCAAAAAGCAAGCGAAGAGACAGGTTGCAATATCGAAAGCAGAAACAAACCAAGAATTTTAATAGTACATTATGATACAAGTGTGCTAAGTTGACCATTATATACAAGGCGATATTGTGTGCGCACGAGCGAAAGCGAGTGCGCCATAAGAAAGCCGCGTATCACAGGCACACGCGTATCATACGACGTTTTTCAACACACTTGCGAGGAAAAACAAGACTCTTGATTTACTAAGTTTTTAATTTTTAAAACATTTAGTAAAAATACATTTCACTCGATTTTGATGGCAAAGACTTTCGCACGCGTTTTTTGCCTCGTTACGTATGTCCGGCAGAGTAAATAATAGGTTTTCTTCATTTTCTTCACTTGAAGTAGGCATTTTCATTAATATTAAACTTCCTAAATAATGGTAACTTCGTCACAGCCGACTATTATTATTTACGAAAAATGGCGCATTGTTTATTTTTTCTTGCCGCGATACCGATGCTCGCGCAAGGCTTAGGCGCGAACTAGATCGGCCAAAAGCAAGATTAAAAATGTAATAATTCGTGTTTAAAACACAAATCACAGAAAATGTTAAATGAGTTTGAGCTATTTTTAGTAATAAATCTGGATTTACCATTTATTGAAATAAATATGTAGATACTGTTATTTTTCGCATAAATACTGTTTGTTGCTAAAATAAAAGTATTGTATAACCCGACTAAATTATATCGCTTCTTCTTCTTACTTACGACTTGGTACTAGGGTACAAACCTAAATTGGTCGGGTTAATAAACTAAAGGCACTAGTGCAATAATATAATGAAAAAGCACGCGTGTTTAATATCTATGATTATGAGCCAAAAATCGGTGGAATAAAGACGTCGTTATAAGCAAGTGTGTTGAAAAATAAATTAGAGTCTGCAAAAACGAATTGGACATTTACAAAATTGCAAAAATCCTTTATAACAACACTAAAGACATCACAACTGTTAAATACATAAATGACAATAATAATAGGTTACTGATAGAAGATAAAGAGTATTATCAACACCTTCTCAGCCTACTGAGGTTGCTGTAGACCTGAAACAGAGCTGGGACCACACCTGCATGTAACCCCAGAGGAAATCAAAATAGCCTTTCAACGCATGAATAACAACAAAGCGCCGGGACCAGATGAAATACCTGCTGAAGTATGGAAACTTTTGGGGAAAAGCGGAGTCAATTGGTTACACACATTATTTAACAAATTGATACAAGGTGAACCAATGCCAGAATCGTGGCAAAACAGCTCTCTAATACCATTTTACAAAGGGAAGGGAGATGTGAGGGACTGCTGCAACTATAGGGCCATCAAACTGATGTCGCACGCGAAGTCTGGGAAGGTATACTAAACGATAGGTTAAAGAGCTTAATAACATCAACATAAAATCAGTGCGGTTTTGTGCCCGAGCGAAGCTCTTCGGATGCCATTCAGACGGTCCGTATAATACTGGAAAAGGCTAAAACCACTAAAACCAATATCCAAATGGCTTTTATAGACTTGGAGAAGGCATTTGACCACCCACGTCCCATGTGACCTTATCTGGGAAGCTCTGGTCAGCGGGCATCCCACTACTGGACAAAATCCGAAATGAGTACATCAGTTTCAGAATAGCCCCAATTGTAGATAAGGTTAAAAAGAAACGCTTGCAGTGGTACGGCCACGTCCAAAGGTGCCAGAAGGACCGATATGGTAAAGCTTGCCTTAGACTTACAGGGTGCTGTTCAAAAAAAAATCTTTGATAAAGAAAAATAATTAAAATCACAACAAAATTGTTTTTTGGATAACATGAGTACGTTCATTATAAAAAAAGGTTCTTAGATCAATCTATAACTCTTTATAATTAAGCCAATGCCTTAACTTTAATCTTACCACATTCGCTTAAGACTTCGGTTTTATTCTCTCTTCAATCTTGATCTCTTGAACCAGCTTCCGATGTCAATGTTACCCGAGTACGTAACGCAAACACTGACACCATGTACCACAATCTAATGGTGTCAGTGTTTGTGTTCGTTATCACCGTAACTGGTCTCTCGGACTTGCAGCTCCTCTCCTTCAAGGTACAGCCATTTATCTTCTTTACTATATCAGTTTTGATCACAAAACACAGAAATATTTTTTGAAATCGATCCAGTAGTTCCTGAGATTGGCGCGTTCAAAATAAGGTCACCTCGTTGTTAAGTAATAATATTTCAAAGGCCGATTCAGCTCAATTAATTAAAATGGCTTTTTAGAAAACACTTTGGGGTTTTACTCACTACTTTTTTAAGAAAATTAGACATTAAACTAAAAAAAAATGAAATCTCAAAAATAAAACTTCAAATTTACATTATTTAGTGTTTAAGTTTAAGATGAAATAAAAAGAAAAATTGGACATTGAATTATGAGAGGCGAAGCCGATGACGTACATAACTTTTAAAATCATCAGGGTGCTTTTAAAAAAAAAATGATAGAGAAAAATGAATGAATGAAAATCGCAACATCATTGTTTTTTGGATGTTGTCTGTTATTGTCCTGTTTCTATGATGACCATAACATGAGTACATTTATAATAAAATAAAGGTTTATAGAACAATCTAAACCAAATCTTTTAACTCTTTCTAATCCCTCAAGCGTATGTGAACGAGACACAATAGATATTCTATTGCTATGCGGTCTCATGCGACTGCTCGGGTGTTGAAGCGCAGCGTGAAGGAGTAACAAACATCCAGACATCATCAGACACTTTCACATGGAAAAAATATATGTTGGATTTAGGTTTATTATATTTTACTGTTACAAATGAAGCCAATGCCTTAACGTTAATCTTACCACATTCGCTCAAGACTTCTGATTTCTTCTCTCTTCCATCTCTTGAATCAGCTTCCGATGTCAATGTTACCCGAGTACGTAACGCAAACACTGACACCATGTACCACAATCTAATGGTGTCAGTGTTTGTGTTCGCCATCACCGTAACTGGTCTCTCCGACTTGCAGCTCCTCGAAGGTACAGTCATTTATCTTATTTACTTATTTCAGTTGATCACAAAATATAAGCATCCTAGATAGGTTTTTTTAACATTGATTTGTTGATGAAAATATATAAGGTAAATTAATTTTAAGTAAAAATATTTTAAAGTTTTCCATGACAGTGAAAGGCTATAGCCGTAAAGCAATAAAAGTTCTATTATATCTGGGACACTGCCCTGAAAAGTATTAACTGTGTCTTTATATAAATCATTGAAACAGGATACCATAACTTTTTTGTGGAAAATCGAGTATTTTTATTTATTTTCTCTAACAAAGATTTTTTTGTTTTTGTGTTATTCACCTTAATTAATAAAAATCTAAATCTGAACATATATTTTTTTAAATAGCGTAAAAACCCAAAACGTTTTCTACGAAGAATGATTTTGTCAATTTTCCTAAGTTTGATTTTAAGGGAACATTTTGACAGCTCCAACATCATGCTGGGGATAACCCATAAAATTAATATTCCTATCGGAATAGAAGGACAAGAAAAGCTGTCAAACGAAACCGATTTAAGATGTCAGTTACTAACTTAAGTAAGTAACATTTGTAGCTTTAAATGAGATAACCTTTTGATCAGGTGATTTATAACAATGTTCCTAAGTTAAATATAGTAGTTTACTGCTTGATAAACAGTCGACACAAAATATTGAACATGCAGCTCTAGTGTAAAACTAAATATTATTTCATTAACAAAATATTCGTCGATATACATTCCCTGTGTTATTCTGTCTTTATTTTTTACGTAAATTAACGTTTGTAGAATAGAATAATCAAACTGCGTACTTTAAATTTGAAGCGCATTGGTAAACATAAGTCGTATATTAAGAGGCTTCGATTTGGACTAATCTACCTGTTAAATGATTATTTGTTGGGGTTATGCCGCTGTAATGCATAACAATCAATCACCGATCAAGTCACCGTGTTTCAGACGCATTATTTCTCCAAAATATACACAATTTCACTTTTTCTTTAAATATAAAAAATCAAATGCACCTAATTTTCAGCGAGCTTCTGCAGGGCGGTCAACTGTTTGACATCTGACAAAGATGGTTCTGCTACCCAACTCTTTTTATCACACAGTTTGCTGCTAGTGACATCTCGCTTTTGTCGTTCTATTCCAAAGGGATAATAATTTTATAGGATAACCAGAGATTGGCCATCGTGCCCGATCTTTAGGCACTTCATATAGATGCATGTGCAGGAAGATACTCAACCACCAATGACACCAGACTATCAACACGATACCAGATAAAATGTGGAACAATTTTGAAACACTATGCATAAGCGAGGCCGAAAAACACCTGGGCCGATCGCGCAGCAAGAAAGGACCCAACAAAGAGACGACATGGTGGAAAGCAGAAGTAAAAAAGGCAATAAAAACCAAGAAAGAGGCCTTTAAGCTGTGGCAGTCTACCAAAGATGTCAATGACCGTGAAAGGTATAAGGACGCCAAAAAGAAAGCGAAGAGACAGGTAGCAATATTAAAAGCAGAAACAAACCAAGAATTTTACAATAAATTAAAGTCTGCAAAGACGGAATTGGACATTCATAAAATTGCAAAAATCGTTTATAACAACACAAAGGATATCACAACTGTTAAATACATAAATTACAATAATAATGGGTTACTGACAGAAGATAAAGATATTATCAACACCTTCTGAATGTGTCTCAGCCTAGAAACTGAGGTTGCTGTAGACCTGAAACAGTGCTGGGACCACACCTGCTTGTAGCCCCGGAGGAAATCAAAATAGCCTTCCAACGCATAAAAACAACAAAGCGCCGGGACCAGATGAAATACCTGCTGAAGTATGGAAACGTTTGGGGAAAAGCGGAGTCAATTGGTTACGCACATTTTTTTACAAATTGCTACAAGGTGAACCAATGCCAGAATCGTGGCAAAACAGCTCTCTAATACCATTTTACAAAGGGAAGGGAGATGTGAGGGACTGAGGGACTGCTGCAACTATAGGGCCATCAAACTGATGTCGCACTCGCTCAAGATCTGGGAAGTTATACTAAACGATAGGTTAAAGGGCTTAATAACATCAACACAAAATCAGTGCGGTTTTGTGCCCGAGCGAAGCTCTTCGGATGCCATTCAGACGGTCGGTATAATACTGGAAAAGGCTAAAACGAGTGACAGGAAAAGCCTCTTCAAATCAAAGGTCAGCTGTACAAAACCGCCATTAGACCAGCTGTTTTTTATGGTACAGAATGCTGGGCTGGTCAGCGGGCGTCACACTACTGGACAAAATCCGAAATGAGTACATCAGAGGGGGTTTCAGTATAGCCCCAATAGTCGATAAGGTTTAAGAGAAACGCTTGCGGTGGTACGGCCACGTCCAAAGGCGCCAGAAGGACCATTTGGTAAAGCTTGCCTTAGACCTACCAGCGACGAAACGCCTAAGACGTACATTACTTTT
Source organism: Pyrausta purpuralis (assembly GCA_963924145.1). Taxonomy (NCBI): domain Eukaryota; kingdom Metazoa; phylum Arthropoda; class Insecta; order Lepidoptera; family Crambidae; genus Pyrausta; species Pyrausta purpuralis. Next base: position 4,573,901 of record OZ001670.1, on the reverse strand, counting down.
AAAATCATCAGGGTGCTGTTAAAAAAAAATCTTTGGTAGAGAAAATATAAAATCTCAACATAATTGTTTTTTGGATGTTGTCTGTTTTTGTCCTGTTTCTATGATGACCATAACATGAGTACGTTTATAATAAAAAAAAGGTTCTTAGACCAATGTATAACTCTTTCTAATTAAGCCAATGCCTTAACGTTAAACTTACCACATTCGCTCAAGACTTCGGATTTATTCTCTCTTCAATCTTGATCTCTTGAACCAGCTTCCGATGTAAATGTTACCCGAGTACATAACGCAAACACTGACACCATGTACCACAATCTAATGGTGTCAGTGTTTGTGTTCGTCATCACCGTAACTGGTCTCTCGGACTTGCAGCTCCTCTCCATCAAGGTACAGCCATTTATCTTCTTTACTATATCCCTTTTGATCACAAAACACAAAAATATTTTTTGAAATCGATCCACTAGTTCCTGAGATTGGCGCGTTCAAAATAAGGTCACCTCGTTGTTAAGTAATAATATTTCATGGGCCGATTCAGCTCAATTAATTAAAATGGCTTTTTAGAAAACACTTTGGGGTTTTACACGCTACTTTTTTAAGAAAATTAGACATTAAAGTAAAAAATTGAAATCTCAAAAAATAAAAATTCAAATTCACATTATTTAATGTTTAAGGTTAAGATGAAAGAAAAAGAAGAATTGGACATTGAATTAGGAAAGGCAAAGCCGATGACGTACATAACTTTTAAAATCATCAGAGTGCTTTTAAAAAAAAAATGGTAGAGAAAAAGAATGAAAATCTCAACATCATTTTTTTTGGATGTTGTCTGTTGTTGTCCTGTTTCTATGATGACCATAACATGAGTACCTACATCTATACTAATATTATAAAGCTGAAGAGTTTGTTTGTTTGTTTGTTTGAACGCGCTAATTCTCAGAAACTACTGGCCCGATTTGAAAAATTATTTTTATGTTGGATAGTCCATTTATCGAGGAAGGCTTTAAGCTATATAACATAAAGATACGACTCACAAGACCACAGTAGCAATGAAAAATGTTGCGAAAACGGGAGAAAGATATTCCTTTTGAGAGCTTCCGCTGCGTACGCTGCGGAAACCGCTAAAGTTACACAAAAATCATGTATGACAAGATTGTTCAGCATTAAGAGTTCTATAATAAAGTCTGAAACAGCATAAGTCTATCTTTTATGGTTGACTTACTACAACCTTTTTTATGTTACTAAATTTGTAAAAAAATAATGCATCATTTTTAGAGGTGTATTATGCACACAGGTATTTATTCTTATCAAAATAAATACATTCATCATCACGAGCATTTCATTTAGAACAAAGTTGCCCTGTATATCATTTGATTCCAATAAATATCTTAGGAGCTATCACAGTTTTAACATAACTGCGCACCAAAATAATGTTCGCAGCTTAAGTACAACGTGCGCTTGCGCTAATTATATTATAAAGCTGAACAGTTTGTTGGTTTGAACGCGCTTTATATTATAAAGCTGAAGAGTTTGTTGGTTTGAACGCGCTTATCTCAGGAACGGCTGAACCGATTTGAAAAAATATTTCTGTGTTAGATAGCTTATTTATTGAGAAAGGCTTTAGAATATAAAACATCACGCTGCGACGGGAGGGGAGGGAGCAAACTCAAAACGCGCGGACGAAGTCGCGGGGGACCGCTAGTATAACATAAAGATGCGACTCATAAGACTTTTAGAGGTGTATTATACACAGATTTTTAGAGGTGTATTATACACACAGGTATTTATTCTTATCAAAATAAATACATTCATCATCACGAGCATTTCATTTAGAACCAAGTTGCCATTTATATCATTTGATTTCGATAAATATCTTAGGAGCTATTACAGTTTTAACATAACTCCGCACCAAAATAATGTTCGCAGCTTAAGTACAACGTGCGCTTGCGCTAATATATTATAAAGCTGAAGAGTTTGTTTGTTTGAACGCGCTTATCTCAGGAACTGCTGGACCGATTTGAAAATATATTTTTGTGTTGGATAGCTTATTTATCGAGAAAGGCTTTAGGATATAAAACATGACGCTGCTACGGGAGGGGAGGGAGCAAATTCAAAACGCGCGGACGAAGTCACGGGGGACCGCTAGTTTGTAATAAAATAAAGGTTCTTAGAATAATCTATAACTCTTTCTAATTAAGCCAACGCCTTAACGTTAATCTTACCACATTCGCTCAAGACTTCTGATTTCTTCTCTCTTCCATCTGCAACTCTTGAATGAGCTTCCGATGATATTGTTACCCGAATACGTAACGCAAACACTGACACCATGTACCACAATCCAATGGTGTCAGTGTTTGTGTTCGTCATCACCGTAACTGGTCTCTCCGACTTGCAGCTCCACACATTTATCTTCTTTCCTATATCCCTTTTGATCACAAAACACAAAAATATTTTTTGAAATCGATCTATTAGTTCCTGAGATTGGCGCGTTCAAAATAAGGTCACCTCGTTTTTAAGTAATAATATTTCATGGGCCGATTCAGCTCAATTAATTAAAATAGCTTTTTAGAAAACACTTTGGGGTTTTACACACTACTTTTTTAAAGAAAATTTGACATTTAAGTTAAAAAAAATGTTATCTCAAAAATAAAAATTCAAATTCACATTATTTAGTGTTTCAGGTTAAGATTAAAGAAAAAGAAGAATTGGACATTGAATTGGAAGAGGCGAAGCCGATGACGTACATAACTTTTAAAATCATCAGGGTGCTTTTAAAAAAAATTTGATAGAGAAAAAGAAGGAAAATCTCAACATTATTGTTTTTTGGATGTTGTCTGTTATTGTCCTGTTTCTATGATGACCATAACATGAGTACATTTAGAATAAAATAAAGGTTCTTAGAACAATCTAAACCAACTCTTTTAGGTCTTTCTAATCAAGCCAATGCCTTAACGTTAATCTTACCACATTCGCTCAAGACTTCTGATTTCTTCTCTCTTCCATCTGCAACTTTTGAATGAGCTTCCGATGATATTGTTACCCGAATACGTAACGCAAACACTGACACCATGTACCACAATCCAATGGTGTCAGTGTTTGTGTTCGTCATCACCGTAACTGGTCTCTCAAACTTGCAGCTCCTTGAAGGTACAGCCATTTATCTTCTTTACTTTACCCCAGTTGATCACAAAATATAAGCATCCTAGATAGGTTTTTTTAAATATTGATTTCGTTGATTGCAAATACACAGGTGGCCAAAACAGTGAAATCGAATGATTATTTTTTTAATTCTTTAAAACCAGGGCTGCCCAATATACCATATTTATGATAGTCAAAATTTTGTAGTTTGCGAGGTCATTTAAAAATAATGAAACTTTTGTTAGTCTTAGTTTTAGCTAGCTCATAATTTTATCTAAGTAAATATAATTTATAAAGATCATACTGCAATACAAAAATTCGACATAACACCATAACAAGTGGAGTTAATTCACGAAATTTGCAAAAAAATAATATCTCGAAAACTACGAAAATTCGGCTAACATACCTGTAGTACTGATGTAGTGTTTTCAAAAAAAAAAGTTGCTGTCACTGTTTGGGCCACCCTGTATAAGGTCAAATCATTTTAAGTGAACATTGAAAGTTTAGATCATAGAAACAGGATACTATATATTTTTTGTAGAAAATCGTATTTTTATTATTTTCTCCAACAAATAATTTCTTTAATAATTTTTATTTATCTGCGTCATCGGCTTCGCCTTTCTCATTTAAATTTCCAATCTTTCTTTTTCGCTCATCTTAACCGTATATTTAATATAAATCAAAATCATAACAAAAAAATACCAATTTTTTTTTCTCAAAAACTAGTGTTTAAAACCCAAAAGGTTATCAACTTTTTTTTGTATGCTGATCTCAGTATCGGTATTAAAAATCTGTCCTTTAACATTATTATCACAAAACGCGGTGACCTTATACAGTGTGTCTTTCGTTGGTGCACAAAAAAATACGTATAAATTCCCTTTTAACCTCATTTTTTAAGACTTTTTTTTAAATTCATCATTGATAGATAGACTAATTCATTACGTTTTGACGTAAGTTTCATTTAAATCTATCACAAACTTCAAAAGTTCGTCGTACGTATGGTCGTGTTGAACATAAAAAAAATTAAAATATCTATAAAAAATTCAAAGTGACTCTTTTTATTGTTATTGTCATTTAACCTTAAATAAACTAAATATTGAACCACTTAAATAATCAGATTTATTATTTGGATTAATTACGAAGAACTTCTACCTTAAAAATCCACTAGTTTTAGCATTTAAAACTTAAGGAAAGTCAAATGAAAAATAAACGATTTTTTTTTCATTTTTTCCGTAGCTAGAATAAGTTATTTTATAATATTTTTTTTTGTGCACCAACGAAAGACTCTGTTTCTATGAAAGTCTATGTTAAAAAACCAAAAATGTATAGTTTCTAGTTTCCCTTAAGCATATGTGAATGAGATACAAAAGAAATTCTATTGTTATGCGGTCTCATGCGACCGCTCGGGTGTTGAAGCGCAGTGTGTAGGAGTAACGAACATCCAGACATCATCAGAAACTTTCACATGGAAAAATATATTAGGAGGATTTAGGTTTATTGTATTTTACTGTCACAAAAAAAAAACAGGGTTTTCATTGAATATTTGAAATTTTGAACTTAATGAAAATGGCTTACAGACCTTTATAGACTTTGATTATCATTATTTATTAGTGAATTATTATATACTTACGTATGGAAACCTGTACCACATCCATGATAGCACACAAACAGTCCGGCACAATAAATGTTTCACCATTGGAGCTCCTTCTAATTTTTGAGTATTTTGAATAAAAATGAGCTGAGAAAAGTAGCTACTGACTGGAATTAAGCACTTTTACGGAACCTAACTAACTATTACACAGGAAACATTTTAAATTACGTTCAAGAACATTAAATATAACACATTTTATACTTTACCACCGTCACAAATTAAATTTTAGTCCCAAATTAGTAAGAATACCTCTCAAGTAATCCATATTTTGTGCCAAAACTCTAGAGCGCATGACAAATAGGAGGTCGCGGGTCGATTCTACTAATCTGTGGGGCGATTGGCCCAGGGGCCCGATGAAGAAGGGGGCAGACCGGGCAATTGCTTGGAGTGGCGAAATAAAGGGGCGGCAAAATTGGAGGCGGCGCGGCGCGTTGGCGGCAAAAATTTGAAAGATGGTTAAACAAAAAAAAAAAACTACACCAGTGACAGTTGCCAGTGGTGAAAGAAGTTTCTCCCAACCACCAAAAGATATAGTAAATAATTTGATTTAACAGTGATTTAGCAGTGATATAACAGTGTAATTTATATAAGTTTGCGTTACGAATTAGTTGAAATAATTGAAATTTAATAATGGCTTGTAAGGAAGTCATTCCTTCACATTTAAATAAAGATGAATTGGTATATGAAGTCAAAATTAGAGAGGAGACACCAGAAAGTACAGTAGATGCTCTTAGAAAACAATTGAAAAATTTGCTGAATGATAATCCTTCGGATCAAATATCAGAAACTGATTTGGATCCAAAAGAGGAGTTAGTAGTCATTGAACAAAAACTTAAAGATTTACAAGAAAATATCATTAAACATAGTAGGTCACCTTCTGGTTCTTCACTTAATAGATCAAAAACATTAGCTTGCCACTTACATTACAGGTTGAAAAGGGTTGCAGTGGAGGAAGTTTCAATAAAGCAAAAGGTAAGTTTTTGTTTCGGTTCATTAAAAACTTTCCTTGTCATGTTGGAGCAAACAACTTCTAGCAACATAGAGGAGGAAGACGTTGTAGTCAAGGATCTTCAGGTAGAAAAATTGACTGTTACATATTGCAGTCAAGTTGGTGACAAATGTGTTTCGAAGTGGAAGTCGAAACTGTATATTTTTATACAACGTTATAAAAATATACAGTTTCGCTTGCGACGTAATCTTCACATTCTTTCTCTGTTGTACAATGTTCTTTTCAATCCACAATCTCCCCCCTATCTCAAGGAACGTTTTCACTTTCTGCAATCCGCCAACGACCGGGTTAACATGCGTTCTTGCCGTCGACTACACCTTTCCTTTCCCCCTTTTTCCTCCCAATGCTACTCACAATCGTTTACTGTCCAGTCCGTTCGACTGTGGAATTCTCTTCCACTGCGTATCCGACAATCTCAGTCCCTTCCAGTGTTTAAAGCTAGGGTGAAAGCGCACTTCCTTTCGCTTCAAAAAAACTGACGGAATTTTCTGTAATAGATCTAGTATATGTACGTATATTATATGTATTTATTAATTTGTTTTATTGTATTTGTAATATAAAATGTATTATTTATTTGTTTATTATATTATATTTTTATTTTGTATATGTTATAAAAGTGTAATATTAAAATATTAGCTATATTTTGCACACCGCTTTCTACCTCACAAATAAACGTTGTTTCCTCTACCCAATGGTTGTCTGGAAGAGATCGCTTCCAGCGATAAGACCGCCAATATTGTACAAATGATTTGTCTGTAATTTTATTCTTTCTAGTGTCCTTACTTGTGCAATAAGGAATATTTATTATTATTATTATTAAAAATAATTTAAAATTATCTGTGTTCCACCTGACACATATTTTGTGTCATGTGATTTTTTTTGTGATTAACAATTGAACCATACTACTACGTATGGAAATGACATCCCGAAGGAACCTCGTGCCAAATGATTTGATGGTCCCGGACATCAACGCATGCGCGGTATCTCAGTCACTCAACTCCCGCGATAGCGATTTAAAATATGACATTTGGTCAATTAATTTATCAAAAAAGCCGTCTTGCGTTTTAAAAACATGCAACAATAAAACCCACAAGAAATAAAAAGATACCGGCGTTACTTTTCAGCGTTAAGTAAATAAAATGTTAACTGTAACCTACTTTTTGTTTTCAAAAGTCTCAAATGTGTTGTATGGAATTGCCGCCATTTTATACGAAAATAAAAGATTATAAAAAGTGACTCACATAGAATGGAAAAGTAAGTAATAAATTAGGTAAGGAAATGCGATGTTGTGCTACTTCTAATAATATGTTTTTACATCGGTAGTTTTTCCCGAGTAATTTTGTTTGAAAATTTTAAATAAAGAAAAATATGAAATGAAAAATAATAAATCTAACTATACACTTCGTTTTATGATAATTTGACGATCCCTGTGACTTAGCGTTATAAATAAATATTTATCTGTGTCAGTAACTATCATACATTTAAATATAATAATATCCATTCAATACAATCAGGTAAAAAAGGGAAAAGCCTGTGTCACATCTGCAGTTTCATATTCAACATTCAAATTTCAAGGAATGCATCAGTCTGTTGAGAGTCACGTCAAAATCTTGTCATCAAATTGCGTATACTTTTTGCTTAGCGTCTCTATACGTAGTAGTTATACCTCGATGTGATTAACTGGACTGGCTGTAATTTCAACAGAAAACGAGGTTTGTGACAGTGTCAATTTGAAGGAAATTATTAAAGATTTTACAGATATTAACCCCTCACATAGTACCTATAGAGTATAGACATAGATAGTATATATTCTCTGTATAGACCATAAAATTAATATTCCTATCGGAATAGAAGGACAAGCAAAAGCTGTCAAACAAAACCGATTTAAGATGTCAGTAACTAACGTATGTAAGTAACATTTGTAGCTTTAAATGAGATACCTAACCATTCGATCAGGTGATTTATAACAATGTTCCTAACTTAAATATAGTAGTTTACTGCATGATAAACAGTCGACACAAAATATTGAACATGCAGCTCTAGTGTAAAACTAAATGTTATTTCATTATACAAAATATTCGTCGATATACATTCCCTGTGTTATTCTGTCTTTATTTTTTACGTAAATTAACGTTTGTAGAATAGAATAATCAAACTGCATGCTTTAAATTTGAAGCGCATTTGTAAATATAAGTCGTATATTAAGAGGCTTCGATTTGGACTAATCTACCTGTTATATGATTATTTGTTGGGGTTATGCCGCTGTGATGCATATCTAACAATCAATCACCGATCAAGTCACCATGTTTCAGACGCATTATTTCTCCAAAATATACAAAATTTCACTTTTAAATATAAAAAATCAAATGCACGTAATTTTCAGCGAGCTACTGCAGGGCGGTCAACTGTTTGACATCTGACAAAAATGGTTCTGCTACCCATCTCTTTTTATCACATAGTTTGCTGCTAGTGGCATCTCGCTTTTGTCGTTCTATTCCAAAGGGATACTAATTTTATGGTATAGACCTATGGTTGACTGGTAAACAATGCTTTGAGCATTAAGCCATTTTTACCTTTTGCTTATGCATGAAGTTTTTTAAATAAATAAAATGATTGAACGAAATTACTTTTGTTTTGACTGAAAGAATTAAAAAAACAAATTGTGTAATAATATAATTCTTATTCGTAATTCGAAACATACTTAAGTAATGAAAATGACATAGAATTTGCTTAGTAGCAGCTTAAATAAACAGCAGGTTTGGCTTTCGACGGTCTGCCTCTCTTCCTTTTTGTCCGAGTGGAATGTTTTTAGCTTCAACTGGAGGTACGGCGTACTTCAAGCGTATGAGTTTAGGTATCACCGCTCGCTATGATCTGCTGAACTATTTATCAAACCGTTCATTCCATTATTTTTACCACTCATTGAGTAATTGGACTGCTCAATTATTTTTAGAATGGACATTGTATGATATACTAACTGACTAATTGTTTTTTATTACTATCTATGTTTTACTTTCGTAGTAATTAAACAACCGCCATAAAATTAAATAACTGCTTAATATGTTTTCCAACTGGTCATTATAACATCTCGAATATTTAAATAACAGCTCAAATAATTACCTAGTTCCCCTTTGAAACCAGCGTGTGTACATCCGGCCGTCTGAGCCAGGCTTCTAAAGAGATCTAGCATATCTAGGCTGATAACGAATCGTTAGTGACGCTGATATATCCAGGTTTCATCGTTTGTGACGCAATAGTTTTCTTGGAAAATCAAAAAAACTAGGCTCAGACAGCCAGAATTTCGCATTTTCTGACTTTCCAGATCTCAACTATCAGAGGGTTTCAGGGCGCTGTTTCTTGTAAAATGTGATGTGACGCGTAAGTGACGGTCATCCGAAGTAGTTTCATCCATTTTGATCCATTACTTTTTGAGAAATCGTGATAAACGTGTGGCTCAGACAGCCTGATATCCGGTCGTCTGAGCCAACTTGTTTTTCTCTATATTTCACGAAATGTTATGTTTCGAACATATGTTTTTAGGATTTACTGATGTGACGACGTTAGTGACAGCCCTCGACCAGATTTGAACCTTCGTGACGCACGCGTTTTTGAGAAATTGAGAAAAAGCTGCTGGCTCAGACAGCCGGATGCTGGCTGTCTGAGCCACCCAGTTCTACCACTTCCAGGTGTTGCACGAAGCTGAAAACTCATCTAATCTGATGTGACGCGGCCTCTATAGTACAAAAAATCGTCAGTGACGGCTCTATATGCCGCCAATCAAAAGTTATAAGCATTTCAAATGTTTCCCATACATTAATGCATTTGGGTGGCCACACTTCGCACTCTTTATGGAAACGGAAAGACAATATAGTAGAAAATGTAAGCTAAAGCCCCTTATATCAAGGCGGATGCTTTCTCTTGCTATTTAAATATTTAATTACGTAGTCAATAACTACGCCTATGAAGGAAAATATGTTAATTATGTATGGATATTCCAGTTTTTTTTTAATTACTCTTTATTTAAAAATAACCGCTAGCTCCAGCTGGTTACTATAATATAAGACTTTTTCGGTGTAAAATACATACTTCGTACTCATTCCTCAACTCGTCCCATATGATTACGGCCCATTTGGGACAAAATGCTATAACCAATTTAATCATTATGCAAATCGTCTCCTGCTTTTTTGGGTGCAAAATAATAACCATAAAACGGCGCAAAAGGTGAAACGCAGTTCGCTGGGACCGCTTATTATTATTATGAACAAAAATTACTAAGCCAGCCTTATTTCACCTTCGGAACACGAGACGCGCGCGCCATCTTTGTGTCGTTGCCATGTCATCAATGCGCACTAAACAGTTTCGATCAATATTTCTGATGCGGAGGGATAAATAATGGAATGCGCTACCGGCATGAAGTGTTCCCGAAACCCTTAATTTGAGCATTTTCAAGAGAAGAGTGATTAAGCTATTACTTATCAGACATGATCAATCCTCGACGACATCATCACTTACCACCAGGTGTGATAGTGGTCAAATGGCTGATCATATATATTAAAATATATAGATAGACTATAAAATTATGCAGAATGGAAAGAAATAATCCACTAAATATCATTTATTTTTATAGCTCAAAAGATTGTTGTTGAATTTAACAAGAAAGTTTAAATATGTATGTTACAAAATGTATGCATAATAAATAAAAATGTAAGTTAATAACAATTGGCGGTTAGAGAGGTGCGTAGAGACCAACTTACGAAAACAATGAAATAAAATCTTTTGTTTTGGACCTGTCATGTTTATTACCATAGGTTGTAGCGTTTATCTTCTTTTAAAGTTTATGTTCACAGGACAAGTAACATTTTTTTTGTTTCAATAAAGCAATGAAATAAGTTTTGTGCTTGTGGATTTTTACTTAGTTCGTAGACTTTCTTGATTTTATGACGAGTATAGTATACCTACTTACGAGTAGTATTATTCAAATTTGACCAAAATTGTTTTATCCGATGTATATAATATTATACTTTGTAATCATTAAAAGGGTTTCCTTTCATACAACAAAATTGTGTTAACAATTTTATAACAATATTATTGATTTTATTCTGATTATACTAATATTGATAGTGTACGAAAACAGTGGACTGTAAAGGTGGTCTGATGTAATTTTGGTGTTTGCAAAGAATACCTAACAATGTGGTCGTGACAATAAATCTTAATATTTCATACCTGGTTGGTGTCGGCGATTGCTAAGAAGGCAACACATTCAAAGGATGTATCAATTACACTTAAATTACTGGCCAGCAATGAAATTATATTAGTAACGATACCCCAATGGTGCATTGATAGTCGATTCCACGCCAACTTCAAGCACTCACTAACTTTGGTCGGATTTATCTTTAATAAATCACTTAAATAACCCTTAATGTATTATTGATATTGATAATAAATATTCCGGCACTCAACAAAACTAAAAAGGTGACGATGCAATTCAAAGCGCGGCAACGAGAGAGCGGTTTCTTTTCTACTATATAGGGTTGCCAGTTACAAAACTTAAAATTTACTACAACAAAAATGTTACCACATTACTCAACGAAAACTAACCATAAACGACAAATGTGAACAGATAGTTTTAACTTATTGATTACTTTAAATGACGTTAAAAAAATCATTCGATTAAATTATCTGCATCTCGTCCAAAATAAGCTGTAGACATGTATGGGATGAATTGATGAGCTACTATTTGTATATATGCTACACCAGAAACAATTCGTAAAATAACTTTTTTTTTTTTTAAAATTTCAATAACAGGAGACTTCCACATCGTAGTTCTGAGACGTTGGGTGTGATCAGAATTATCAGTAAACAGCTATCTAAACGCCGAGTAAAAAAAGTAAGTGCAAAACGCTGAGTATGCCTAGTCAGCCTGGAGCCTAGCTTTTTTGAAGAGAATGCTGACTACGCCTAGTAAAAGTAGTAAGTAGTCCAACTAAATATTAAATTCGACGACCCGTCTGGTGTAGTGGTCGAGATATCGCCTACTACGCAGCGGGTGCGGGTTCAATCCCCGTACAATACAAACATTTGTGTGCATGAACATGTCTGTTTGTATTGGTCGGGTGTTTTCTATGTATATTATGTATGTATTTACAAACAAAAGGTATTTAAGTATTATATCCGTTGTCTGGCACCCATAACACAAGCTTTGAGTAGCTTACTTTGGGACTAGATGGCAATGTGTGGGAATGTCCAAAGGATATTTATTTATTTATATTTACTGATCTGCTGACTGAGGTCTGAGTCTGGAGCTGACGTCAAAACATGCCTGATTGTTGTCATAAGTCTTTGGGCCCCTTTTAGTATAACTAGCCCTATATCATCACCATAAATTTCTTTAAATGCATTTTTAATGATTAATTTCGACAGTGCAGGTTTTCCTTGTCAGTAATTCAATCACTAATCAGTTATGTGGATTTTTTTTCAGCAACTGCCATCACTGTAAATGTCAACTTTTTCGTCTGACGCTATCGTGCATGTCAAATAAACAGTGATTAAAAAGTTTTTTAAAGTTCTCATTTAACATGTTTTCTTTAACTTGATAGCATATTCTTGATTTTTTAAATGGTGAATAAAATATTAGCCTGTACATGGTTTGATAAACTATGATCTTGGTAAGATCATCTCATTTAAACTAGAAATGAAAAATAAAAGCCTCCTTTTAAACGTTAAGAAAGTTTAAGAATAACTGAGGACGAGTTGTAATAAATATATCTTTGATTTTCTGTATTTTGTCCCAAATATTTTATAGGCATGGTGAGACGAGTTAATGAATTACTAAATTTTCCATCTAAACAAAATAAGGAAACGACTTGCAGAATGAAGTTAGTATTTATATTGATTTTTTGCATCTTGTCCCAAGTGGGCCGTAATCACATGGGAAGAGTCGAGTAATATGCAAGTAGTATGTACCTTACCAAAATTCTCTAATATTGTAGTACCTTAATTAAACTAGCGGTTTTTTTCAAATAAATAGTAATCAAACATTTTTTTCCCTTGAAATACCTGAGACCATAAATAATTAACATATTTTCCTTCATAGGCGTAGTTAAATATTTAAATAGCAAGAGAAAGCATCCGCCTTGATATAAAGGGCTTTAGCTTACATTTTCTACTATATTGTCTTTCCGTTTCCATAAAGAGTGCGAAGTGTGGCCACCCAAATGCATTAATGTATGGGAAACATTTGAAATGCTTATAACTTTTGATTGGCGGCATATAGAGCCGTCACTTACGATTTTTTGTACTTAGAGGCCGCGTCACATCAGATTAGATGAGTTTTCAGCTTCGTGCAACACCTGGAAGTGGTAGAACTGGGTGGCTCAGACAGCCAGCATCCGGCTGTCTGAGCCAGCAGCTTTTTCTCAATTTCTCAAAAACGCGTGCGTCACGAAGGTTCAAATCTGGTCGAGGGCTGTCACTAACGTCGTCACATCAGTAAATCCTAAAAACATATGTTCGAAACATAACATTTCGGCAAATATAGAGAAAAACAAGTTGGCTCAGACGACCGGATATCAGGCTGTCTGAGCCACACGTTTATCACGATTTCTCAAAAAGTAATGGATCAAAATGGATGAAACTACTTCGGATGACCGTCACTTACGCGTCACATCACATTTTACAAGAAACAGCGCCCTGAAACCCTCTGATAGTTGAGATCTGGAAAGTCAGAAAATGCGAAATTCTGGCTGTCTGAGCCTAGTTTTTTTGATTTTCCAAGAAAACTATTGCGTCACAAACGATGAAACCTGGATATATCAGCGTCACTAACGATTCGTTATCAGCTAGATCTCTCCAGAAGTCTGGCTCAGACGGCCGGTTGTACACACCAGCGTGCTTAGTCGGAGGTCGTCCGCTCCCTCTCTAATTTTTTATGACCTGACTTCAGGCTCTGCAAGTAATTAACAAAATATAATGCAACGCTCTTGATACGCGACTGAAGTAGCTACGTCTGAGTGCGGGCATATGACTACAATATTAGCTCGCTGCCGCTCTGACCGGGGCCATTTCAACCGTGTTCATTTTTTTATGTATAACTAACTCCCTTTCCTCTCAGCCAGTACAAATTTGCAACATAAGTCTCATTTACCTCATAACCTAAACGCAACACCATGCAGACAACCTGCGTAATGCGTTCTAATTAAACTTTTTTTTTTAAATCATAACCATATATATGGTTATAGGCATACGCCCGGATAGCGTAGGACACGGGGTTCGATTCCTCGTCTGTCACACAGCCAAAGTTGCTTTTTACAAGTGCAATTTATAAAAATAAGTATCTTAATTAAAGGGTATTCAACGCATTTTACATTATTTAATTATAGCGGTCCCCCGCGACTTCGTCCGCGCGTTTTGTGTTTGCTACCTCCCCTCCCGTCGCAGCGTCATGTTTTATATCCTAAAGCCTTTCTCGATAAAAAAGCTATCCAACACAGAAATATTTTATCAAATCGGTCCAGCAGTTCCTGAGATAAGCGCGTTCAAACAAACAAACTCTTCAGCTTTATAATATATTAGCGCAAGCGCACGTTGTACTTAAGCTGCGAACATTATTTCGGTGCGGAGTTATGTTAAAACTGTGATAGCTCCTAAGATATTTATTGAAATCAAATGATATAAAGGGCAACTTGGTTCTAAATGAAATGCTCGTGATGATGAATCTATTTATTTTGATAATAATAAATACCTGTGTGTATAATACACCTCTAAAAATAATGCATTATTTTTTTACAAATTTATTAACATAATAGTACATTATGATACAAGTGTGCTAAGTTGACCATTATGTACAAGGCGATATTGTGTGCGCACGAGCGAAAGCGAGTGCGCCAGAAGAAAGCCGCGTATATAATGGTCACAGGCACACGCGTATCATACGACGTTTTTCAACACACTTGCGAGAAAAGAACAAGATCTTCATTTACTAAGTTTTTAATTATTAAAACAGTAAAAATACATTTCACTCGATATTGATGGCAAAGACTTTCGCACGCGTTTTTCTCCTCGTTAAGTATGTCCGGCGGAGTTAATAATAGGTTTTCTTCATTTTCTTCACTTGAAGTAGACATTTTCATTGATATTAAACTTCATAATTAATCTCAACTTCGTCACAGCCGACATTTATTATTTACGAGAAATGGCGCGTTGTTTTTTTTTTCTTGCCGCGATACCGATGCGCGCGCAAGGCTTTGGCGCGAACTAGATCGGCCAAAAGCCAAGATTAAAAATGTAATGATTCGTGTTTAAAACAGAAATCACTGCAAATGTTAAATGAATTTGAGCTATTTTTTAGTAATAAATCTGGATTTACCATTTATTGAAATAAATATATAGATACTGTTATTTTTCGCATAAATACTGTTTGTTGCTAAAATAAAAGTATTGTATAACCCGACTAAATGATATCGCTTCTTCTTCTTACTTACGACTTGGTGCGAGGGTACAAACGTATTTACGACGTAATTGGTCGGGTGAATAAACTAAAAGCACTAGTGCAATAATATACTGCAAAAGCACGCGTGTTTAATATCTATGATTATGAGCCAAAAATCGGTGGAATAAAAACGTCGTTATGAGCAAGTGTGTTGAAAAAAATATTGTAGTAAGTCAACCATAAAAGATAGACATATGCTGTCGTGGACTTTATTATAGAACTCTTGATGCTGAACAATCCTGTCATACATGATTTTTGTGTAACTTAAGCGGTTTCCGCAGCGTATGCAGCGGAAGCTCTCAAAAGGAATCTCTTTTTCCCGTTTTCGCAACATTATTCATTGCTGCTGTGGTATTATGAGTCGTATCTTTATGTTATATAGCCTAAAGCCTTCCTCGATAAATGGACTATCCAACGTAAAAATAATTTTTCAAATCGGGCCAGTAGTTTTTGAGATTAGCGCGTTCAAACAAACAAACAAACAAACTCTTCAGCTTTATAATATTAGTATAGATGCACTTTATTATCTTAGTTCATGATTTGCCGCCAACGTGAAAAAAAAAGTTCCGAAAGTTAAGTTAACCCTTAAAGGCGCGAATTTTTAATTTTACACGAAAAAAATACAACGTATGTATTTGGGGCCATATATTAGGGGAAAAATAATTAAAAAAATATTTGAAAATTATTTAATTTATTAAAACAAACAAAACAGTATGTTGCCAAATGGCTACAGTGCGCGTTTCGGCCTACCATAGCTGCATATCAATTGTTAAGAAAAAATAGCTTTTATGTAATATGTTGAATCAAAATCCATGAAATTCACCAAAGCAGTTCCTGGTTTTAGTGTGACACAGAGCCATATTACACTTTGTGCACTCGACATGTGTAAAACCCTTACAACTTGGAAGTTTGCAACGATTTTTTTTCTCACGAAAGGGGCGCAGAACACGAAGGCATCACCGGTGGATCAGGTTCTATCTCGACTAAAGGTGGATGAGGACTATCTTCTCCTTCTTCTAATTCGTCTAAACTTCTTCTCCTATCTTCATCCTCCAAATCATCTAGCAATTCTTGAGCGCTTGGGTAATAATCTATTTCATTATCATCTCCAATATCTTCCTCGTCATCAGATATTTCACCCACCAATAATGCAGCCAAAT
This sequence comes from Pyrausta purpuralis, assembly GCA_963924145.1. Classification (NCBI taxonomy): domain Eukaryota; kingdom Metazoa; phylum Arthropoda; class Insecta; order Lepidoptera; family Crambidae; genus Pyrausta; species Pyrausta purpuralis. The sequence goes on along the minus strand of OZ001670.1, from coordinate 4,557,462 downwards.
ATGCTTTTATATTTGCAGGCTTCATTCCTCGAAGAAAACACTGGAATAGTTAAAATAAAAGCATTTTACCCATCACCCATGGCTAGAAAAACGTTTAAGTGCAAACAAAAGGAAATATGAACTAAACGCGCAATGTAAACATTTGGCAACATACCTATTTGTATCAAAATTTTGTAAAAAGCTGATCCTTATTACAAAAATATTGTGAAATATCAATTTCTTACCTGCTTTCCAATATTTTGAATTTTAGTTATATATAAAATACGTATTTTTTACACAAAAATCCAATCTGGAAACTTCGACAAAAACACAACACCGAAACTTCTTCACCTTGACAGCTAAAAGTCTTCATGTTTTTAAAATTCGCGCGAAATACGTTATGACACTTCTTTATTTTTAATTGTCATTAACTAAAGAATATGTAACGATGCGTTCGTAAATCAAAATCATTTTTTGCTTCTTCCGTTTTGCCTTGTAAACAGTACGTAGACAATTGTCTACTAGGCTCCTTTAAGGGTTAAGTTTATAAAGGTTCAAAGCGAAGAGTGAAATGAAACTATTGAATGCTGAATAAATACTGACTTTATTAATAGTAAAACATCCTAATATATATGATTACAACATCTCATCACCATCCTACACAAAAAAATAAAATAAACTAAGATTATTTTATTTTCATCAATAATCAAAACATTTAACCCATTTTATGTTATCATTATAATAGATACGTGTAAATACAAACAGTATTAGAATAGCTTATCTTAAATATTTCCCCTTATAAAACTAAGATTACATGATGCCATTTTATAATGACGACATAGTACGTATAATATAATTAGTCATGCGTAAACAATTTCAGTGTAATTTTATTTTAACAACATGTTACTAAATACTTTGCTATTAAGAAACATACAATTTTGTTCTATTCTTATGAACTAAATATGGCTTGTTATCTTTAATTATTTCAACATTAGGTGAACAATCTTTAATTACTTTAAATGGACCTGAAAATATGCTCTGAAGCTTATTACCGGTTTCATTTTTTAACAATATTAAATCATTGGGTCTATATGATACTAGGTTCATGTTACGATCATATTTCACCTTTCTATTTACCTTACTAGTAATTAAATTATTTCTTGCCTCATTTTGCGACGTTTGCAGTCTATACTTTAACTCTAGCGGATAGCTATCGACATTATATAGAGGTTCTATTTTTCCTGATATTAAATTAGATGGTAAAGTGCATTTTTTACCAAAGACTAACTCAAACGGGGTGTACCTAGTCTCTGTGTGTACCGATGTGTTATATGAGAAACACCAATACGGAAGCCAGGTACTCCACGCGTCAGGGTGGTTATCTGTATGGATGCGTAAATAATTACCCAACTGCTTATGTGAATTTTCCAAGGCACCGATACTCTGGTGGTGGTACGCTGTTGACTGTAATTGATTAATAAGTAAAAGTTTACATACCTCTTTAACTGTAGAAGATATAAACTCGGTTCCCCTGTCAGTCGCTATTTCTTTTGGTATACCATACCTAAGGATGAAATTATTCACAAAACTCTTAGCTACTTCTATCGAATTCTTCGAGTTCAAAGGATAAGCCTCTACATATTTGCTAAGTTCGCATTGAATGGTTAAAATATACGTGTAGTTATTATAATCTCCATCTAAAGGACCTACGACATCTAGAAATATTTTCTCAAACGCTGTATTTGCCGTAGTTGTAATACTCATAGGCTCTTTAGTGTAATGCGATGAGTGTTTTTGTTTTTGACATTTATCGCATTTTTTAACGAAGTTAGTAACGTCTACCTCTAAACCTGACCAAAAGTAATATTTTTTAATGTTATTTATCATACGTCTGATGCCCGCGTGGCCACTCGTGGGCAAAAGATGAAAATCGTTTAGAATAACTTTTTGGTCATCTTTATTTTCTATTCTCTTAACATCTTCTAAAATACATATTCTTGGTCCGGACCACATTTTATTACCATGTACCTCTTTTATTAACTTCTTAACAAAAATGTCATTATTCTCATTTTTGATAAAATATATTTCTTTTATATCTACCTTATTACACAGAATACTCAGCTCTCTCGCAAATTCGCCTGGCGATAGTTGCGATCGAGAAGCTGGATTTATAAAAATAGTATTAACTGAAGGTACATAACATAAACATTTGCTCTCGGTTCTAATTTCATTCTTGTGACGATATCGATTTAATTCATTAGCGCTAATGAAACGTAATTCCGTGAAACAGTTCGGTTTACTATATATTTCCACAACTTTTGGGTGATCAAGCCAATCGTTATTGGTAATAATAGTATCCCGAGCCTGCCTAGCTTTTTGACCTCGAGTCATAACATTAATACAACACTGACTCATCTCTTTTAACTCGTCCGATGTCATAAACATACGTGAAAGAGTATCCGCGGCTGAGTTATTTTTACCTTTGATATATTCTAATTCAAAGTCATACTCTTCGATAATCAATCGAAACTTTAACAACCTACTTGATGGGTCTTTCATACCAAATAGAAATATAAGCGGCTTATGGTCGGTTTGAATTTTAAATCTTCGACCATATAGATAAGGCCGAAAATGTTTAACGGCCCAAACAATAGCAAGTAATTCCTTTTCAATGGTGGGGTACATTTTCTCCGCTTTATTCAAACTACGACTAGCGTAAGCTACAGGTCTACCATCACTATTGCACAGAACTGCCCCGACACCGTAACCGGATGCATCGGTTTGCAAAACAAATTGGTTATTTTGCGAAAAATCAGGATACTGTAATACAGGATGCGAAATAACATTCTGTTTTAATAATTCAAATAATTTTTGACATTCCTCGTCCCAATCAAAAGTTACATTTTTCCTGCATAAATAATTAAGTGGATATGCTTTTGTGGCAAAATTCGGAATGAACTTACGATAGTAATTTACAAATGCTACGAACCGCTTGACCTCATCCGTTTTTGTAGGAACCGGGTAATTTTTGACAACGTCTATTTTATTTGGATCAGGAATTATGCCTTCTGAGGAAACCACATGACCTAAATAGAGTATTTCTTTTTGCAAAAAATTACACTTAAGTGGATTAAGTTTCAATTTAACTTTTCGTAATCTTTCAAAAATATCCTGAAGGTTCCTTATATGACTCGATAAATCCCTACTAAAACAGATCAAATCATCTTGATATACTAGACATTTCTCATATGTTAATCCTGTCATTGCCATAGTCATCATGCGGGAAAATGAACTTGGGCTAGTTTTAAGTCCCATGGGCATTCTTGTCATCTGATATTGACCGGAACAAAACGCTGTATACTTGCGACTGCTTGGATCCAAATTAACATTATAATAACCTTGATGTAAGTCTAAATGTGAAAAATACATGCAGCCAGATAAAGAGTCCAATATTTCTGTTATATTCGGCAAAGGAAACTTGTCATCATGTATCACATTATTAAGCTTCCGATAATCTATAACGAAACGCCATTTCTTAATTCCACTACTGTCTTGTTTTTTAGGTACTAATAAGATGGGACTGGACCATTCACTTTGACATGGTTCTGCAATTCCCTCTGATACTAAGTTATCAATTTGGCTTTTAATTTCGTTTTTCAAAGCATGTGGTAATCTGTATGGTTTAGAATAAATTGTCTGAGTGTTTGGTTTTAATTCAATTTTATGAGTGTAGATATCAGTAGTAGATAATTTATCACCCTCTAAGTAAAAAATGTCAGAGTATTTAGCACACAACTTTTCTATATTGATTTTTTCTTCCTTGTTTAAATTGGATAAATTCAAATGAGAAAATAACTGCTTGACTCGCGATGCATTTGTCACATTTTTATCAAAAACACATATGTTATAGTCTTTAGAGCTTTCTATATCAAGATTGATTTTTGAAAGAGTTACATCTTTTGTCGTAGTATTCAAAATTTTTACGGGTATTTGACCATTCCGTGGCGTAACTAATGTACTAGCGACAAAAATCCCTTCATGTATTTCTTTCGAACATACGACACAATCCTCCGTTGAACTAATATTGACATAATGTATCGATTCCGATCTCGCGGGTATCGATATTAGACAATCTCCCGAATTAACTAATTTTAAAATTGTCTCGGTTGAGCCATGTTGCAGTGACAAAGTCTCGTTCTCAAAGTCAATGACCGATCTATGTTTGCCTAAAAAGTCTTGCCCGATAATTCCATGAGCCTTACAAGGCAATGTATCAAAAACATAGAACTTGTGATCGATGATTCGATCCGATAGTAATAATTGTAAATAAACGTATCCGATAGCCTGGACTTTGCCTCCTATTCCATTTATAACAATGTTGTCTCTATGTAGTGGTACGCCGAAATCGAGAACATGTCTATATTTTATGGCTGAAATGGAAGCACCTGTGTCTAAAAGGAAACTCAAAGCATAATTGTTTTTAAAATAAAATTCTATAAAAAAACTGGAGTCACATGCTAAAATATAATTATTGGTCTCGAAAAAACTCATTTTCCAACTCTTGGTTTTGACTTGATGTACTGGCCTGTGCCTGATTTTCCTGTGAATTATTAGTTAACGTTCGAATCTGGCCTCTACATTGTCTGCTTCCCCTATAATAATTATTATTGAAATTATTACCTCGGTTTTGACTTCTACCTCGGTTTGGCTGGTACTGAGACCCCCTATGCTGCCCTTGTGGCTGCTGGGTCCACTGCCTATCGCCCCTGAATGGTTGTGAACCACGACCGGAACCGCGGCCCCGGGCGCGGCCACGGCCACGTCCACGGTGATAGCCGTTGCCTGCTCCATATCCCCTGTTGCTGTAAACCTGCTTTTGGTTGAAATTATGATTATAACTTACTGACATAATTTCTGGAGACGACGTTGACGCGATGTCCTCGTCGATCGCAGCTTGCACTGCGTCTTTTAGTGAACTGAAATTTCGAGCTGATATAATAGTGCTGATCCTACGATTTCGTAATCCATCACTAAATTGTCTAATTGCTTGTCGTTCATTGACTGTTCTCAAAACATTATACTTTTCCGTGCTCCCTTCGGATTGTGAAATCGTAAGGTCAACAAACATTTCGGTAAGCTTTTTACCGAAATCATCAATCGACATATTATTTTGTTTCATGTTAAGTAATTGCTTCTGCAAACTACTCGCTGATTTTTGTGGTAATAACATAAGTTTCATATCTTTTAAAAGTTCTGATATATTTGCATACGTATCACGTAACTTTAACTTTGCACCTTGTGAAATTCTGTTTTTTAAAACAAAATTAATCAACTTCTTCTTCGATTCATCGTCAATTATAGAGCTGTAATAGTCAATTCCATCAATTAATTGTCGCAAGACAGATAAATCTTCCGTCATAACCGGCAACAAGCTCAAAGCAACTTTCAAATCAAATGTCTCCATATTTGTAAAATTTAAAGTCTCGCTTTGCTGACACAACTTACAAATTTCTGTATATAATAAATTAAACTTATCACAATATTTATTAATTAAAGTATCCTCTTCCTTATTTATTGTCTCAACCCTACTAATATTTTCCAAATATTTATTATATTGCTCAACAATTGAGTTTGCTTCACTGAGCTTTTTTTTTAAAATGTCGCCCTTTCTCCTAAATGGACCAATTTTAATCAAATATGTTCTTATAGCTAATAAATCTCCATATAAAACCTTCAAAGATTCTGCCATAAACACAGTCAACAAAATACAATAAAAAACAACAATATGTCATACCTGATGATACGTCTCCAGTAGTGATTATTCTTTATATATTTTATAAAACTTACTGTCCATAATTATTTTTTAGGTACCGTTCTCGATTACTTTTCCGCTTGACACATTACATTTCTCTAGTAACACGTAATTAAAAGAACGAACACTGAATTGTCTGGCATCTAACACTATTCACTCACACTTTACTTTCGTCAACCTGGGGATGCTCTGGGTGTATGTATCGGCGTCGGAAAAATGAAATGAACTCCTGACGAATCCATCGCAAGTGACATTTTCGGTAAATCCGAAATATCATGTAAAGGACGATGAGTGCCACACATAGCACTATAAGAAGCATCAAGATGTTGCTGGTAGTTAGATGGTTTTGGAGCTGATGAATATCCGCATCATTCGAGCCGCCAGCTGCATTTTGCGCAATAATAACTTCTTCTTTAGACTGCGTTTTCCCCATTTTTCTTCTTTCGTAGTACACAAGTGATATCACGAACAATCCGAGTATGTCTGTACTCCATCTTTATTAAGTTTTGATGCCGATGATTACGCCTGTGAGTCCATATTTGGCACGCCGGTGTTAGTTGCACTCGCGCAAGACGATACGCTTTGGCAGGGTCGCCATATAAAGGTTCGAAGCGAAGAGTGAAATGAAACTATTGAATGCTGAATAAATACTGACTTTATTAATAGTAAAACATCCTAATATATATGATTACAACATCTCACTTTCCTAACGCCATCTATTGACAGCTATTAAGTAGAGTAGGAAAACTGCTCAGAACGAAAAATGGAAACATGTTTTGAAGACGAGAGAAAATAAAAATCACATTCACTTCCTTCATTTATTATTATTATTATTGCCAGCACATAGAATTCTAACAATACCTGCACTATACAATACAATGCTAAAATTAACCTAAGTCTTTAAGGAATTAAATATCACTAAATTACCTATTAAAAGTAAAGCATATCATATACAATAGTACACAGTACACTTATTTTAAATTGAAAAGACATTATAATTATTATGGAGTCTTAATTAAAGGAGGCACCAGAAAAGGCAGCAATTATATTTCATGGAAAAGGTCAACTTGATAACTATTTTTGACCAACAATTTTCAGGCTTCTTTTAAGAACCAAGATGTTTTTTTTTCTACGAAAATGGTTAATTTATGTTTTTTTGTCTGTCATGTTCTGTCGTGACACGCGCACTCAAGCGGATACAGTGTTTACACCATTTTTTTTTATTAAATTTCCGCACTTTTCTCGTGCCACTCTTTAATTAGTCAGGATCTAAAAAATACTTTTATCATATAAGTTTGTGTTTAGAATGACAAACAAATCGTACCAATTACTTGAACTTTAGGAACCAGGTTAGGGCGACAAGGATTTTCTGGCAGATAAATAACATTGACAGGGCTGCGCTAACTTTTTTTAATGAAAAGTTCGTAGCCTGGAAATGTCTATTGGCCGCAGACAGTTTTATTCCATATGATTTATCCTTTTCTCGGATCAGTTAAATTCACCTTACATTTTCACTGTATTGGCTAACTAGGTATTCTTCATAAATATTCCACGGAATTTGTGGACGCGCTAACATTCAATCAGGGTAGCAAGACGCAAAAAATCTTCCTCGGTTCAGGGAGTTCAGAAAGCTGTTCAGAAAACTTTTTTTTCACCCATCCATGACTGAGTCAAGGAGAAGAGTACTAATTAAGAAAAGTTAAAAGCATGAAAGTAGATTATATCATCTACATTCAATAGATTTAAAACGCAAAACAATTGTATAAACAGCAAAAACTATTGAAAATTATAATTTCATTTAAGGAGTTTTGCTTTACAGTACTTTAATGCTTCAACACCCGAGCGGTTGCAGGCAACCGCATAACAATAGAATTTGCATTGTGTCTCGTTCACATACGCTTGAGGGATTAAAAGTGTAACGAAAACTAAACTACTGTAAGATTGGGGAGATTTGGATACACTAGATCTGGCAACCGCATTTTTTAAGATGACAGTGTTAGTTCCGATTTTCTCCGTCGGAAAAAGATCGCATGTCGCGCTGTAGGTTAAAATACGTTTGCAGAAATAAAGGATTTAATGTATAATGTATTTTTAATACAAAAAATATAATTAGCTAGCGTTCTTAAAACTTTATACATATTTAATTAAAATATACAAGTACTTATGTACATTTTCAATAATCAACGTGTTCTAGTATGCAGTATCTTGCAGATGGCATTAACTGCAACTTACCAGCAAATTGTGTCACAAGCCCTTAGACATACTTCAAATCTAAGTCTACTTTCACACGACAGTCTAGTTTTTCGGGGTCAAAGACCTAAATTGAATAAATGATTTTTGACTTTTTACGTTGAAAAAAGCTCGTGCTCAGACTGCAGTATGTGTGAAGAATGAATTGGAAATGAAGATAGTTAATTTCTACACAAATCAATCAAATAAGTAAGTCAGTTACGTCATTTTTTGGGTTAAAACTGCACCTGCCTTGTTTCGAATTGTGAATGGAGCCTTTAATTTTTTTTCAGTACAGAAGTTCTAGCAAAAAGTTACGCAACGTCAACTTTAATAAAACGATACATATATGTATACTAGGTATCCCAAAAAGAGCGCGCCAAACTGAAACTGGAGATAGCTTAGCCATAGACCTTTCAAATAAAAATAACATGACTCTAATAAAAGTCTCATAGTTTGGGAGATAATGCCACTTTTTGTATTTTTCTTGTATGAAGAAAACAAGAAAACGGCATTATCTCCATGACATGACACTTTGATACGATTCATGTTATTTTTATTTAAAAGATCTTTTGCTAAACTATCTTCAGTGTCTGTCTGGTGTGTCATTTATAATACAAAAAGTGGCATAATTAAAAAATGTAGAGTGTATCTGAAATGTCTAGGCTAAGTTAACTCCAGTGTCAGTTTGGCACGCTCTTTTTGGGTTCAGTTTAAAGCAGGGCTTGAAACCGGTTCAAGATTTACCGGTATTATAACGGTTAAACCGGTTTTATCGTAAAATTCCGTTCCGGAGCGGAACCAACTAAAAGTGATACTGTGAACCTAAATAAATCGGTTAATTCCTAGACTCTTGCGACGATCGCAACGCGACTTGTTTTTTGACCGAATATTCTTCGAAAGAGGTTATACTAATTATCAGATTCTTCAGAATTATTCATTTTGCCATTATATTGTTTTTATAATATAATTAACATTTACAAAAATATGTCGAACAATTACCACAGTACGTATTTGATAGGATATATAAACAAAATACGTTTTAGTGAATAAAAACAAACGTCAATGCGCTCACCGCTCGCAGATCTTAACGAAGTTGAGGTTGTTGTCCTGCCTGAACGAAAAGTTGAACCGGTTAATGAAAAATACCCATATTTTTCCAAACTGGTTTAAGAACCGGTTCAAAGGAACATAACAGTTTTCAAAAAGTTCCACCTATATTTTCGTTAAACCGGTTCAGAAAAAATACCGGTTTCCAAGCCCTGGTTTGAAGACAAAAACCAAGAGCATCGGAGAACGGATCGGCCAGTGCAAACGGGATGTCCGTGTGAATATTAGTATTAAAATGCGTTTATACTAAACGGCATCTTGCAGAAAAACTGAACATCGCTATGAGAGGTATTCCTATTTTTTAATCATTTACATTTCATGTAATGATATATTTTTTCATATGAAATCACATGCGACATTTCATTGCCAATGATTTATTTTATGCGACTAAAGATATTTCATATGAATTTCACTGTACGCAAATTATGCAAATTTCGTACTGACTTGTTACAAAATCATTATAAGATGATCTCAACTTTATGGCTATGTAATTAAGTCCACATTAACATTTCTGGGCACCATAAGTCAAATACTACGACCTGTTACACCCTACATTTTACATCAATATTACTGACTGAGCTCTGATTAATGTTCAATACCAACTAGAAACTGAAATATTTTGATCAGCAATATTTGCGTATAAAAACTCGCAAATTTTCAAAATCAATCAGTCTGTTCTAATTTGTCGAATCGCTAAGGACCTAGTTTCTGTCTGTCCATTGGCCTTCAGTGAGGTATCTCTGAAGGACAGGACCTTGGTATTCTACTTGTCTGTTGGAGTTAGTAAGAGATTCTAAAGTTCAGGTCTCACTCAGTCGCGTTCCGAAATCCTAAAAACTTAAAGTGGCAGTTTTAATTAGTGAGAGGGGCTAACACAATTGTAGTTAGTCTATTTTTTAAGTTTGTTTTTTAAAATAAAGACTGTGCCAGTGTAACAGACCGAATAGAGCATAATCAATCCTACGCCTGCTACATTTCATTCGTCAATGAAATGAAATGCAATGATATCACAGAGCGCGATTTGTAGCAGACTATATCAAAAAAAGTAGCAGGTGTGAAAAATAATTTTCATTTCATATGAAATTTCATCTGCTATTCACGAAATATTCCATGCCTAGTAAGGGCACTTATTTAGCCTGTGTGTAACAGGCCCTCGCCAATTGCAGTCAATCAATTAATTAATTAATTAATTAAACACGTTTTTTTAATTAAATCTAATTAATCATACTAGCTCTCCACAAGTTGCACGTTCCAAGTCTGCCCAGCGTCGTCGCTTAGAACGTATTCTTCGCCCGTCTCATTTTCTATCACTTGTATGCTCTGCTCAGCTATGACCTGTAACAGTAAAAAAATATGATCATATTTATTCCATTTAGGGCTGATTTTTCAATCATCATCATTAACAGCCAAAGGACGTCCACTGCTGAACATAGGCCTCCCCCACGGCTTTCCACAGCGACCGATCACTAGCGGTCTGCATCCAGTTTGATCCTGCGATCTTTATAAGGTCGTCTGTCCATCTTGTTGGTGGACGTCCCACGCTGCGTCTCTGGTCGAAGGGTCTCCAATCTAGAACTTTCCTGCCCCAACGGCCATCAGTTCTTCGCGCTATGTGCCCTGCCCGTTGCCACTTGAGCTTACTGATTCTCAAGGCTTTGTCCGTTACCTTAGTTCTTCTACGTATCTCCTCATTTCTGATTCGATCCCGTAGAGAACCATCCAGCATAGCCCTCTCCATCGCTCGTTGTGTGATTTTGAGCTTCATTATAAGGCCCATAGTAAGAGACCATGATTTTTCAATGGTCAGATAAAACTTATCAGACTGATAAATTATGAAGCGACAGATTTAAAAAAAGACAGTTACGTATAATTGCTGACAGTTAGGTGACGTTTTCGAATAAGCCATATTGTATTTTGTTCGATGAATATGTCTTTTCCATAAAATTAATATTCCTATCGGAATAAAAGGACAAGTAAAAGCTGTCAAACGAAACCGATTTAAGATGCCAGTAACTAACATAAGTAAGTAACATTTGTAGCTTTAAATGAGATAACCTTTCGATCAGGTGATTTATAACAATGTTCCTAAGTTAAATATAGTAGTTTACTGCATGATAAACAGTCGACACAAAATATTGAATATGCAGCTCTAGTATAAAACTAAATGTTATTTCATTATACAAATTATTCGTCGATATACATTCCCTGTGTTATTCTGTCTTTCTTTTTTACGTAAATTAACGTTTGTAGAATAGAATAACCAAACTGCGTACTTTAAATTTGAAGCGCATTGGTAAATAAGAAAATAAGTCGTATATTAAGAGGCTTCGATTTGGACTAATCTACCTGTTAAATGATTATTTGTTGGGGTTATGCCGCTGTAATGCATAACAATCAATCACCGATCAAGTCACCATGTTTCAGACGCATTATTTCTCCAAAATATACACAATTTCACTTTTAAATATAAAAAATCAAATGCACGTAATTTTCAGCGAGCTTCTGCGGGGCGGTCAACTGCCCTTAAATGACAATGAATTTATGTTGAAAGTTAAACTTATGTACTACTTACAACCTCCTTGGTGTAGTGGCTAAGCACGCTGGTTTCAAGGCGTCGCCGCTCCGAGGTACCGGGTTCGATTCCCGGTCGGGTCAATATAGAAATAACAATTGTCTATCTTGTCTCGGGTCTGGGTGTTGCGGTACCACCGTTGTGTCTGATCTCCATAACACAAGTGCATTCAGCTACTTACTTTGGGATCGGAGCAATGTATGTGATTGGTGTCCAATATTTATTTATTTATTATTTATTTACTAGCGGACCCAGCGTACTTTGTTATGCGCGGGGGCCCGCACCGCCCCGGCCCCATCTCGCCCCGCCCCGTAATTTTAGTTTCATGTATGGGAGCCCCCCCTTAACTGTCATTATTTTTTATTTTTTGTATGAGAATCGGTAAGCGGTTAACAAGATACATCTTCCTACCAAATTTCAATAGTGTAATGCTTATAGTTGCTTGTCCATCTTGTCGGTGGACGTCCTACTTTGCGCTAAGTGACTTATTAGGTCGTCTGTTCATCTCGTCGATGGACGTTCTGCGCTGCTAAAAAAGTAGCAAGTATGTCTATCTGACGGTGGACGTCCTACTCTGCGCTAAGTGACTTATTAGGTCGTCTGTCCATCACGTCGATGGACGTTCTACGCTTCCAAAAAAAAGTAGCGAGTAAGTCTGTCTATCTAACAGTGGACGTCCTTCTCTGCGCTATCATGTTGAGCAGATGCTTGTCCATCTTGTCGGTGGACGTCCTACGTTGCGATAAATAACTTATTAGCTCGTTTGTCTATCTTGTCTATGGACGTTCTACGCTGCTTAAAAAGGAGCAAGTATGTCTATCTGTCGGTGGACGTCCTACTCTGCGCTAAGTGACTTATTAGGCCGTCTGTTCATCTTGTCGATAGGCGTTCTATGTAGCTAAAAAGTAGCAAGTATGTCCGTCTATCTGACGGTGGACGTCCTACCCTGCGCTAAGTGACTTATTAGGTCGTCTGTCCATCACGTCGATGGACGTTCTACGCTTCCAAAAAAAAAGTAGCGAGTAAGTCTGTCTATCTAACAGTGGACGTCCTTCTCTGCGCTATCATGTTGAGCAGATGCTTGTCCATCTTGTCGGTGGACGTCCTACGTTGCGATAAATGACTTATTAGCTCGTCTGTCTATCTTGTCTATGGACGTTCTACGCTGCTAATAAAGAAGCGAGTATTTCTATCTGTCGGTGGACGTCCTACTTTGCGCTAAATGACTTATTAGGTCGTCTGTCTATCTGTCGGTGGATGTCCTCCACATCCTGTCGGTAGACGTCCCGCCTTAATTTTGTCGGTGGACGTCCTACTCTGCGCTAAGGGGCTCGTTCTCACCTGTTCCATGTCGTCGGTGACCTCGGTGGTCTCCATGGTCTCGACCGTCTCCGTACCCTCGTACTCCGGTATCAGATGCTTGTCCAACTTGATGGTGGACGTCCTACTCTGCGCTTAGTAACTTATTAGATCGTCTGTCCGTCTTGTCTATGGACTTTCTACGCTGCTAAAAAAAAGTATGTCTGTCTATCTGACGGTGGACGTCCCACTCTGCGCTGTTACTTATTAGGTCGTCTGTCCATCTTGTCGATGGACGTTCTACGCTGCCAAACAAGTAGCAAGTATGTCTGTCTATCTGTCGGTGGACGTCCTACTCTGCACTAAGTGACTTATTAGGTCGTCTGACCATCTTGTCGGTGGACGTTCTACGCTACTACAAAAGTAGCGAATATGTCTATCTGTCGGTGGACGTCCTACGCTGCGATCAGCGACTTATTAGCTCATCCGTCCATCTTATCGATGGGCGTTCTACGCTGCTACAAAAGTAGCGAGTATGTCTATCTGTCGGTGGACGTCCTACGCTACGATTAGCGACTTATTAGCACATCCGTCCATCTTATCGATGGACGTTCTACGCTGCTAAAAAAGTAGCAAGTATGTCTGTCTATCTGATGGTGGACGTCCTACTCCACGCTGTAACTTATTAGGCTGCTAAAAAAGAATCAAGTATGTCTATGTGACGTTAGACGTCCTACTCTGCGCTAAGTGACTTATTGGGTCGTCTGTCTATCTGTCGGTGGACGTCCGCATCCTATCGGTAGACATCCCGCCCTGAATTTTGCCGGTGGACGTCCTTGGTCGTGACTCGTTCTCACCTGTTCCATGTCGTCGGTGACCTCGGTGGTCTCCATGGTCTCGATGGTCTCGACTGTCTCCGTGCCCTCGTACTCCGGTATCTCCGCCTGGACCACTTGCTTGGCCATCATGTTGATCAGGTGCTCGTATGTTTTCTTCTGGTCGTTTGTCATGTTACCTAAGAATAATATAATAATAAATCATTTATTTCGGATTATATCATGCATATAAATTGTAAGTAACATTAAGAACTTACAGCTATGTTAGTAATACAAAAAATATATTATTGCAAATACCGAGCGAGGAGGCGGGGCCAAGCAGCGCGTCATCGTGACGTCAACGTGACTGGTGACATCAGAGGCCGGCTTGGTGGGAGGACGGCGCAAGACCCGAGGCGAGGAGCTCACTTTGCGCGTGGCGGTTGGATGTGACGGTCGTTGTTAGGAATATTAATATCGTGGTTAGGATACCTAGGTTTTGATTTTTGTTAATTTTTGTAATAAAAACTATTTTCGTTATTTCGTTCGCTTTTTTTTTAATCGTCCTCACTTCTGGTTTGTAAAATCAGAAGTGGGATCGGATACGCGTTCTTACCGTTTTAGCCATCTTTTATTCGTGTAAAAAAAAAACGTCGTGTGTAGTGTGTGTGATAAAAAAAAAAAGTCCGTGTGTAGTGTGTGATATTTAAATAAAATCGTTAACATGACGGGGCGTTTATCGAGATCTGGTGAACGTAATAATTCTCGTAGACAGCGTCGGGATCGCGATAGAAGTAGGTCACGTAGACGCAGTGATAGTTCGGATATCGAACGACAAACGACGCCACTTGTGGAACGCGAGCGGCGAGCTAGGCGACGTATACGTACTCCGCGTTATAGTCCTATAAGGCATCGGGAACATTCACGTAGCTCACGTGGTAATTCTTGTAGACGTCGTGATAGCTCATGCGGTCACCGTAATAGCTCACGCGATGATGTTTTAGAAAAAATATTATCGCGGATTAATTCAATTGAGGGTAGATTGCAACCGTCGGTTACACCACCAAATACTTTTGCGAAGCATCCAACTAGCCCGCAGCCCCCATCAATCGGAGCCAGCGAGCGTGCCACGGTCCAAACGCAGCGTGCGACCGAGGGTAGTTCGCAGGTGCTGGAAAGCCACGACGCAGCGGACAGGATAGTTGGAGCGCTATCTTCTCTAATTCAAGTAAGGTCTCAAAGTTTTTTTATCTCGCAATTTGATCCAAATGTTCATGATTTTGATGTGTGGTGTGCAGAGGTTGACCGCGGTCGACACTTAAATAATTGGGATGATCGCGAATGCCTCGGACGCATAGGCGGGTGTTTACGGGGTGATGCGAAGGCATGGCTTAGTGAATGGGTAACAGACGACAGGTCGTGGAGTAATTTTAAGGCAGAGTTTCGCTCACTGTGTCCGCGTAATATAGATGTTGCTACCGTTTTGTATGAGGTAATGTGCTCCAACTCTAATAAATACGCGACCTATGCCGAATATGGCCGTAGATCTCTTTTACGGTTAAATATTGTGAAAGGGTTGTCCGATGAACTGAAAGTTGCAGTTTTACGAGGCATTTCCGATCCCCATGTGAAAGCTGCGGCAACCAATGCCAAACTGCAAACCAAAGATCTAGTTGAATTTTTGTCAGTTTTTGTTAAGCCCATGTCTGATCATAAGAACTCCAACAATTCTGTTCGTCCTGCAAAACATTCAGGGTCGGCATATCCCCGAAAGCGCGAGGCACCTCAGAGTGATAGGAATATTACGTGCCTTATTTGTGGCAAAGTAGGTCATAAAAAATGGAACTGCCCCAAGAAGCCAAAGATTGAGACTGCAGTCTCACAAGTACCACACAATAGTCATGCAAAACCAACCTCTACGACATCTCATGACAAGAGAAATCTGAAATATTGCACATTTTGTAAACGTAACGGTCATTTAGTTGATTCTTGTTTTCAAAAACAGCGTTCTGAAGACCCGAGTGGCAAACATCCTTCGAATGTAAATTTTTGCTCAGAGTCGAATCTCAACTCGATAACGTAATACCAGCAGTAGTTAAAAAAGTACCTGTTGACATTTTAATCGATAGTGGGTCGGATATATCGTTGATTTCAGAATCTGTTTTGGGACATTTTAATCTTAATAAAATTCCGGCTTATCGTTTGATGCGTGGGATCGGAAGTCAGGAAGTCGAGTCAACGTCGTATGTGTCAACAATTATTGAGTTTCCGGAAATTTCTCTAGAAGTAGATTTATTTGTTGTTCCGAGTAATTGCATCAATGCGCCAATTTTGATCGGTACGGATGTCTTGAATCGGAAAGGTATAACGTATATCCGTACTAACAATGAGCAGCGTTTAACTCGATCGGATAGTCCGGCTAGGATACTTCACGTGAGCACTGTGGACGTTGAAAACATTAAAACTCCTTTGGTTGGTGAGTCGAAACAGCGTCTTATGGAAATCATTCGCGAGTTTTCTCATACTCTTATTACCGGTACTGCAACTTCCACAGTGAACACGGGTAGTATGGAAATTAAATTAACGTCTTCTACCCCCATAAGTCATCGTCCCTACAAACTATCGGTTGACGAAAAGAATCGAGTTCGTGCGATTGTGAACGATTTGCTTGATAAAGGAATCATCCGGGAATCGAAGTCAGACTACGCAAGTCCTATCCTTCTTGTAAAAAAGAAGGATGGAAGTGATAGGATGTGCGTAGACTATCGCGCGCTTAATGCTGTTACAGTGAAAGAGAGGTTTCCTTTACCACTCATAGACGACCATATTGATAAGCTTGGTAGCTTCAAATTCTTTTCAAGCCTGGATATGGCCACTGGTTTCCACCAGGTCCCTTTAAAAGATGACGACTCGATAAGCAAAACAGCGTTTGTCACGCCGGAGGGCCATTTCGAATATTTGAAAATGCCCTACGGTTTGGCAAATGCTCCAATAGTCTACCAAAGAATTATCACAAAAACGTTAAAACCGTTCATAGATTCCGGTAAAGTCCTTACGTATATTGATGACGTTTTGATTCTGTCTAATTCGGTTCAAGAAGGACTTGATACGTTGCGCGAAGTTCTACGGACGTTATCAGAGGCAGGTTTCTCAGTTAATATAAAAAAGTGCACTTTCCTGGACACCCAGATAGAGTATCTAGGTCGTATTATAGAGAATGGTCAGGTCAGGCCGAACCCAGGGAAGGTAGAAGCCCTTCTTAGGTCCCCAAGGCCAAAAACTGCGAAAGAGGTCCGACAATTCTTAGGACTTGCCGGTTATTTTAGGCGATACATAGCCGGTTATTCAGCCAAAACTGCCCCTATAGCTAAACTGTTAAGAAAGGGTGAAGTGTTCGTATGGGGTGCTGAACAAGATTCTGCACGCGACTATATCATGAAATGTTTGACAGACGAGCCCGTTTTAGCGATCTTTGACCCAAAATTACCTACGGAACTCCACACTGACGCTAGTGCGATTGGTCTCGGTGCTATTCTATTACAGGAACATCCCGGCAAAAAGAAAAGAGTCGTTGGTTATTTTAGTAAAGCTACACTTAGCGCCGAATCGAGGTACCATAGCTATGAATTAGAAACACTGGCCATCGTTCGGGCTCTGCAACATTTCCGTCACCATTTAATTGGCATCGACTTTAAGATAGTGACGGATTGCAATTCTCTCAAGCTTACGGAACGTAAAAAAGATTTGGTACCTCGAGTCGCGCGTTGGTGGGTCTACCTTCAAGATTTTAGATTCAGTTTGGAATATCGAAAAGGGTCTTTAATGCAGCATGCCGATTTTCTAAGCAGAAATCCTCCTGCTAACGTTTCGCATATACGAAACCCCAATAATTGGGCAAAAATCGCTCAAACGGCAGATTCAGAGACACTGGATTTGATATCTAGGTTACGGGATGGGACATTAGATACAGCTAGGTATGTTGTTAAAAATGACCTGTTGTACTACAGGCACACACCAACTGGGGAAGAATCTCGACTCTTATGTTTCATTCCTAAGGGCCATAGGCTCAGTCTATTAAGAATTTTTCACGATGACCACAATCATATAGGAGTAGATAGGACCACTGACTTAATACTGCGCCACTTTTGGTTCCCGGGCTTGCGACCATTTATTCGAAAATATATAAGCCACTGTCTCGTCTGTTTGGCACATAAAAAGGTGCCCAGAGCTCCTTCTCAACCAATTGAATCCTGGTCAAAGCCAGACATTCCATTTTCAATAGTTCACACCGATGCCCTGGGTCCCATACCCGAATCCAATGGGTACAAATACATTTTGATTATTGTTGACGCATTCTCCAAATATACTTTGCTCTATCCGATATATCGTCAGGACTCTGAAGAGCTTAAGCGGGTATTTACTAATGCTGTCTCATTATTTGGCATTCCCACTCTAATTATATGCGACCGTGGTCGAATGTTTGAAAGCACCACGTTTCAAAGTTGGGTCAATGAGCAGGGTAGTTCATTGCATTTTGTAACACCCGGTATGCATCATGAAAACGGCCAGGTCGAGCGGTACTGCAGAACTGTCCTCAACATGCTACGCGTCGAAGTTGGAAGCAAAGGGTCTAAGTGGTCCGATGTGCTGTGGAAAGTTCAACTTACCCTTAACATCACACGACAGACCACTACCCAAGCATCACCGCTCCAATTGCTAGTGGGCATAGAAGCGATGACACCAGTTATCAGGTCTCTAGTAAGAGACGTCGCTTTGAATAACGATAACCACAATCGAGAAGCGTTGTTACCCCTCAGAAGGCAACGTGCGTCTGAGCTGCTCTCCGCTAACCAGCATCGCCAGGATGATTACGTCAACGAGGGTCGACGGCAGCCAAGAAGCTTCGCTGTCGGCGACATGGTGTTTGTGAACAAAGCTTCACAATCTACTGGGAAGCTGGACTCAGGCATGCGTGGTCCAAATCGGATCGTGCGTGCACTGCCTCATCACCGCTACGAGCTGGAACTGCTTGCCGGGTCATACGGCAAAAAGACCCAGTCGGCTGCAGAACATATGGTGCAGTGGCGAGGCGAGTGGACGCCGGATACTTGCTCAGCTTTCTTTGAGGGTGGTGAGTAAGTGTGACGTGTCATGCTAACTTTGGGCCTCTGACACTGGACGACAAGTGTACCTGACGGTGTCACTTGGTCGTG
The DNA here is from genome assembly GCA_963924145.1 of Pyrausta purpuralis. Classification (NCBI taxonomy): domain Eukaryota; kingdom Metazoa; phylum Arthropoda; class Insecta; order Lepidoptera; family Crambidae; genus Pyrausta; species Pyrausta purpuralis. Next base: position 4,538,433 of record OZ001670.1, on the reverse strand, counting down.
ATAGTTCTTCATGAATGTATAAAACTGCAAACGTGGGGCCTCTATTATGCATTCGTGAGGGTGACAAGCAAACGTGGGGCCTCTGTCATTTACTCCATGCTAGTATATAGTGCAGCACATGTTGCCTATCTCCTAGTACGGATCTATTTTAATTTTTTGTCTTGAATGCGTTACGAATGGCTGAAGGCCGGAGTTCTGTCATTCGTATCACATTTGTTCTATCAATGACATTGTGTTAATTTTGATGCTTAAGTGAGACCTGTAGGCATACTGAAACTTTTAGTAAACTTTGCTTGTAGACGCTTGAGTGCACGCTGGCGGCTGTAAGCAAATGTTATCATGTAGATTCGCTTACTTAAATCTTCCCTAGTACATAACATTCATTTCAGTCTGTGAGCTTTTGCCTCTACCGTCTAACACTCCATACACTGTTTTTCCTGTAACGTTCATATGGTCATGTATCCGTTACAGAAGATGGAACTGATGAAGGTGCGGAGGAAAATGAAGATGAAGCGGTCGAGGACGCCCTGCAGTCAGGAGAAGCCGTATTGCAAATACCGAGCGAGGAGGCGGGGCCAAGCAGCGCGTCATCGTGACGTCAACGTGACTGGTGACATCAGAGGCCGGCTTGGTGGGAGGACGGCGCAAGACCCGAGGCGAGGAGCTCACTTTGCGCGTGGCGGTTGGATGTGACGGTCGTTGTTAGGAATATTAATATCGTGGTTAGGATACCTAGGTTTTGATTTTTGTTAATTTTTGTAATAAAAACTATTTTCGTTATTTCGTTCGCTTTTTTTTTAATCGTCCTCACTTCTGGTTTGTAAAAATATATTATATTATAAATAATAAAATTATAAATGATAATAAATAAATATTGAACACCAATCACATACAAAAGTTATGTATGATATGCATTAACGTAAAGAACTTTACACATACGTAAAGACATCGAAAAAAGTTTGCGAACATTTTCGAAAAATCAAAATAAATTTGGTTATGGTAAATGATATTACTTAAAATATTAAGACAAGATTTTTATATGTATGGAAATCATACAATAAAATATTTTTTGTTTTTAAATACTGGACAACAATCACATACATTGCTCTGATCCCAAAGTAAGTAGCCAATGCACTTGTGTTATGGAAATCAGACACAACGGTGGTACCACAACACCCAGACCGGAGATAATACAGAAAATTATGATTTCTACATTGACCCGACCGGGAATCGAATCCGGAACCTCGGGGCGGCGACGACTCGAAACCCAGCGTACTTAGCCACTATACCACGAAGGTCGTCAACGAATGTTTTGTGTTTTTTTTTATTAAAAGATTTAACCAGTTCATGTTACTGATCACAATTTTTTTGATCGTGTATATTACGAGCATCTCCGTGCTTTATAAGGCACGTTAAGCCGTTGCACAGTATTTCAGGATTGCTTGGGAGGAGACATGATTTAGTTAACATCATAGAGCAATACAGTAAAATGTACTAACACAAATTGTAAAAGAAACCCTAGGTCAATTATTCTTAGTTTTCGAGAAAAAAAATCATGAAGTTGTCTATTGAGACCAGGTGCCTAACAGTAAAAATTACTTTTTTTCTTAAAGAGTGGAAACTTAAAAACAGTCTTAGTATCCATGTCTTCACGCGTAAAATATTTTGCTATATAAGCTTTACAGCACGCACGAACTGTCAATAATTACGAAAATATGAGCAAAAAATCGAATTTTATTTTTTATTTATTTTATTACGTCATTTCCGCAGCTAATTTTAATTTGAAGAGTTAGCTGGACCTCTTCACCTGCTCCATAAAAAAAATCAGGTGCATAATCCATGGAATTACAAAGTTATTTATAATTTTAGAAAACCCTGTGCGCCTGTGTTTTTTTAAAGAGCAATGTTGACTGTTGACTTTGCTATTAGATAAAACAAAGGCGTTTTGTTATGAAATGTCATGGGTTATATCGCTGATTTCGGCTATCATCAGCATTACTCCGTGTTGCCTACCAATACCGCATGGAATGAAATGTGAAAAATCATACCTCGTATGATAAAAAATATTGTCACGTCATTCCAGAGACTTAATTCCAAAGTCTTTCCTATGAAGGGCCCCCGCTCCTCCAGGCTACTTGTATTGACGCGGGGTTTCAGCAAATGCCTAACGAGGGTGGACCCCTTCCCGCGTCACAAGTAGCCCTTCATAGGAAAGACTTTGGAATTAAGTCTCTGGAATGACGTGACAATATTTTTTATCATACGAGGTATGATTTTTCACATTTCATTCCATGCGGTATTGGTAGGCAACACGGAGTAATGCTGATGATAGCCGAAATCAGCGATATAACCCATGACATTTCATAACAAAACGCCTTTGTTTTATCTAATAGCAAAGTCAACAGTCAACATTGCTCTTTAAAAAAACACAGGCGCACAGGGTTTTCTAAAATTATAAATAACTTTGTAATTCCATGGATTATGCACCTGATTTTTTTTATGGAGCAGGTGAAGAGGTCCAGCTAACTCTTCAAATTAAAATTAGCTGCGGAAATGACGTAATAAAATAAATAAAAAATAAAAAATAAAATTCGATTTTTTGCTCATATTTTCGTAATTATTGACAGTTCGTGCGTGCTGTAAAGCTTATATAGCAAAATATTTTACGCGTGAAGACATGGATACTAAGACTGTTTTTAAGTTTCCACTCTTTAAGAAAAAAAGTAATTTTTACTGTTAGGCACCTGGTCTCAATAGACAACTTCATGTTTTTTTTTCTCGAAAACTAAGAATAATTGACCTAGGGTTTCTTTTACAATTTGTGTTAGTACATTTTACTGTATTGCTCTATGATGTTAACTAAATCATGTCTCCTCCCAAGCAATCCTGAAATACTGTGCGTTGGTCCTAGCAAAATTTGGTTGATATTAGTCGTTAAGCCTAGTCAGAGGCCTTATGGGCGGCTTCATAATATCTGACAGCAGGGTTAGTCGCTTGGCGCAACCGAAGGCAAATGGAAGCGCTTCCTATCGACCGGGTGTTATGGCCGGGACCAATATTTAGTTAAGTCCGATCTAAATCTTAAATATCGCGTTTCAGTCTCCATACTTCGAATATAGCGCCATCTAGTCGCGTCGAGCCGAGTCAGCGTGTTGTGATTATATTATGTAGTGACAGCGGTTGTTCATAGATGTCGCTACACATCCTTTTACCAATCCCGTGTGGTGGAGTAAGGCTTAAATACTTCATAGTTGAGGTGAGGCCTTTGCTAAGCAGTAAACATGCGCAAAATCGTTCACTGAAGTGAAAGGAGCGACATAGCTCAGTTCTTCTTCTTCTCGAGTCAATGGCAATTAAACTTTCTGCGCCCAAAAAATGGCAAGGGGGAGGGGGAGGGGGAAGAGGGAGGGGGGGGGACTCGTCACACTCACCCGGGTTGTGGTTCTTGAGGTGGTAGTTGAGGTGGCTGCTCTGCTTGAACCGCTTCCCGCAGACGCCGCACTGGAAGGGGGGAGGGGGAAGAGGGAGGGGGGGGGACTCGTCACACTCACCCGGGTTGTGGTTCTTGAGGTGGTAGTTGAGGTGGCTGCTCTGCTTGAACCGCTTCCCGCAGACGCCGCACTGGAAGGGGGGAGGGGGAAGAGGGAGGGGGGGGGACTCGTCACACTCACCCGGGTTGTGGTTCTTGAGGTGGTAGTTGAGGTGGCTGCTCTGCTTGAACCGCTTCCCGCAGACGCCGCACTGGAAGGGGGGAGGGGGAAGAGGGAGGGGGGGGGACTCGTCACACTCACCCGGGTTGTGGTTCTTGAGGTGGTAGTTGAGGTGGCTGCTCTGCTTGAACCGCTTCCCGCAGACGCCGCACTGGAAGGGGGGAGGGGGAAGAGGGAGGGGGGGGGACTCGTCACACTCACCCGGGTTGTGGTTCTTGAGGTGGTAGTTGAGGTGGCTGCTCTGCTTGAACCGCTTCCCGCAGACGCCGCACTGGAAGGGGGGAGGGGGAAGAGGGAGGGGGGGGGACTCGTCACACTCACCCGGGTTGTGGTTCTTGAGGTGGTAGTTGAGGTGGCTGCTCTGCTTGAACCGCTTCCCGCAGACGCCGCACTGGAAGGGGGGAGGGGGAAGAGGGAGGGGGGGGGACTCGTCACACTCACCCGGGTTGTGGTTCTTGAGGTGGTAGTTGAGGTGGCTGCTCTGCTTGAACCGCTTCCCGCAGACGCCGCACTGGAAGGGGGGAGGGGGAAGAGGGAGGGGGGGGGACTCGTCACACTCACCCGGGTTGTGGTTCTTGAGGTGGTAGTTGAGGTGGCTGCTCTGCTTGAACCGCTTCCCGCAGACGCCGCACTGGAAGGGCGACACGTTTGTGTGCGTGCGCATGTGTTGCTTCAGGTGAACGCTCTGGCAGAAGGTTTTCGCGCATATCACGCAGCGGTAAGGTTTCACCTGGGAGACGAATTTATTTTACGTAATTAATATTTCTCATCTTATCTACCTCAGTGTCTAAAGACGAGTCTTTTTTTTTTTAATACAAGTTTAACGTCTTCGGCTCAACGCCATACAGACTATTCTTTAGTGATTTTTAACTTTATAACAATTATAACTATAGCCTATCTTAACCTAACTCATTGAAATGTGAGGTGGTTCGCATTGCAATGCTCTACAAGGAAGCTTGGCGCAGGAACATCCGGGTAAGACGACGCGATCAGCTCGCTTCACTTAATTCCCCACTTTGATTACATTGTTTTCTTAAAAAGCACAATTCCACCACACAATCACGATAATTGACTGGAGTACCTGACGCTAGGTACTCCAGTCGGTAGCAGGTGTAGATGTAAAACCCTTTATGGCAACTAGCTGGCTTCTATTGTTAAGGTAAGATTTGATCCAACGTAGAAGGTTACCGTGTATGCCATAGGAGGCTAGCTTAGCGCATAGGATGTTATGGTTAACTTTATCAAATGCCTTGGAGAAGTCAGTGTAGATGCTATCAACCTGGCATGTTTTGTCAAAAGCATTACAAAGATAATTTTTGTATTCAAGCAGGTTAGTAGTTGTTGATTTTTTCCCAATAAAACCATGCTGTTTTGGTGAAATGTAAGGTTGAATGTGGTGATATAAGGAATCATAAACTAAGCATTCAAATACTTTGCCGAAGCAGGATAAGATACTAATTGGCCGACAATTTTCGCACTTTGATTTATCTCCCGTCTTATAAATTGGAATTATGTGGGCCGTTTTCCATACAGTAGGGAAGGCACCCGCTTCTAATGATTATGTAATATAATGTATTTTGAACACGTCAAAATATTGATATATCTTATTGAAATTAATAAAGAAATTCGTTTTAGTGTTCCGTACTCAAGGGATAAATACGGGATCCTATTACTAAGAATTGCTCTCTGTCCGTCTGTCCGTCAGTGTCAGACATCAGGCTGTATCTCAATAACTAAAGTGGAAGGACTATACACCGTGCTTTTTTAACCGTCTTAGAGCCGAAAGCCACGTTATGTAACCATCTTAATAAACCTCTAGGACATGAGTTATCCTTTTTTATACTCCATATAATTTTAGTGTAAAAATATCTAAATAATTCAAGATAGTAATGTATCATCCTGGATATAATGTTTACGTTTTCAACAATGCATTCCTTGACCTTGCGGTCCCACGCGTGCCAAACCGTTAGCCAATCTAAGATAGTCAACGTTGACCTTTACCCAATAATGCGCTAGCGCAATCCTTTGACGGCGACGCCCACTATCCCCTCGTAAAACTAGGTCAGTAGTGTGAGACAACCGAGTGAATGACCCGCGCGGCGTGCTCGTTACAGGATGTTTCGTACTGAATTGTGCTAATAACCTTTTTTAATGTCTTAGTTTTTGAAATCTTAATAATAACCAAGTTTTATTTTACGAATGGCAAGTAGTTATTCGATACTTTAAGTGGCCTTCGGCTTTAAGACGGTTAAAAAAGCACGGTGTATACATAGATTAATAACAAACTTCTTTCAAAGTCAAAAATAATTTATTCAATTTAAGACACAAAATGCCACTTATGAACGTCAATAATTAGTGTAATATCAATTAATTATGGCCCGCATGGGGCTAGAACATGTCTTTTTATCATTTGGGCCCTACTAGCGCTTCGAGACAAGACACAGACGATTTGGCAAGTGCTGAGAAGAAACGCCGAAACAAACTCTTTAAAGGGGATGTACAATTGAGGCGTTCTTATTTGTGTTGCCGCTGGCAAAAATCAAAATTTCTGTTTCGTCTTTACAAGTAGGTGGGAAGGCAGCGGTAGCCTCAGTTCCTTGGTGTGTATCCGTATATGCTGGTTGAGTCCGGACTGCTGGGCCCATGTGTATCAAGCGGTTTAGTATCTCAAGGTGGTAATACGGTGGTGACCTGGTAAGGCGTTAATAGTCCGTAATGTGGCATGGCAGCGGTGACTTTAGTACCTTGGCGCGTATGGAGGTGCTGGTCGAAGCCAGACTTCTCCTGTACACCAAGCGGCTTAGTATCTCAAGGTGACAATGCGGTAAGGCGGTTCTGTCCCTAATGTGTTGAGGCGGCGAAGGCCTCGCTTCGCCATTACCTTGGTGTGCTATACCTTCTGGGTAACTAGGTTATAAGTACACAATAGGCGTCAACAAATATTTTTATTAGTAATTTACAAATAAAATTTTAAACACAAAAACCGGCCAAGTGCGAGTCGGACTCGCGCACTTAGGGTTCCGTGCCAACTTTAACTGAATTTGGGAATCCAGTTACTTCTACTTAGTAAAATACCACAATATTTTGTTGAATGAAAACATATATACCACCTATATAAGTTTGTAACACCTAGTATGCATGCATGAATAAATGAAACGAAATGAAGTGTGTATTTGCAGATGCTGGTCGAGGTCGGCCTTGCCTTGTCTGACAATGCGGTAACCTGGTAAGGCGGTTCAGTCCCTAATGTGGTGAGGCGGCGAAGGCCCCGGCAGTACCTTGGTGTGTATCCGCAGATGCTGGTCGAGGCCGGACTTCTGCGTGAAGCCATCGGAAAGGGCTGGGCCCATGTGTATATAGCGGTTTTGTATCTCAAGGTGGTAATCCGGCGATGACTTAGAATGGCGGTTAAGTCCCTAATGTGGCGTGGCAGCGGTAACTACAGTACCTTGGTGTGTATCCGCAGAAGGCCTTGTCGCAGAACGTGCACGGAAGAGCTGGTCCCATGTGTATCAAGCGGTTTAGTATCTTAAAGTGGTAATACGGTCGTGACGTGGTAAGGCGGTAATAGTCCCTAATGTGGTATGGCAGCGGTAACTTCCATACCTTGGTGTATATGAAGGTGCTGGTCGAGGATTAGTATCTCAAGTTGACAAGTCGGGGATTACTGGTAAGGCGGTTCTGTCCCTAATGTGGGGAGAAGGCGAAGGCCTCGGCAGTATCTTGGTGTGTATCCGCAGATACTGGTCGAGGCCACACTTCTGCGTGAAGGCCTATCAAGCGGTTTAGTCCCTAATGTGATATTGCGGCAGTGACTTCAGTACCTTGGAGTGTGTCGAGGAGCTGGTAGACGCCAGACTTCTCTTGTATATCGAGCGGTTTAGTATCTCAAGGTGACAACTAATGTTGTGAGGCGGCGAAGGCCTCGGCAGTACCTTGGTGTCTATAGAGGCGCTGGTCGAGGCAGAGGTTTAGTATCTCAAGGCGGTGACCTAGTAAGGCGGTTCTGTCCCTAACGTGGTAAGGCGGCGAAGGCCCCGGCAGTACCTTGGTGTGTATCCGCAGATGCTGGTCGAGGCCGGACTTCTGCGTGAAGGCCTTGTCGCAGAACGTGCACGGGAAGGGCTGGGCCCATGTGTATATAGCGGTTGACTATTTTAAATTGGTAATACGGTCGTGCCCTGGTAAGGCGGTTTAGTCCCTAATGTGGTATGGCAGCGGTGACTTCAGTACCTTGGTTTGAATGGAGGTGTTGGTCGAGGCAGAGGTTTAGTATCTCAAGGCGACAACTTGGTTATCTGGTAAGGCGGTTCTGTCCCTAATATGGTAAAGCGGCGAAGTTCTCTGTAGTACCTTGGTGAGTATCCGCAGATGCTGGTCGAGGCCGAGGTTTAGTATCTCAGGGCATCAACGCGGTGACCTGGTAAGGCGGTTCTGTCCCCAATGTGGTGAGGCGGCGAAGGCCCCGGCAGTACCTTGGTGTGTATCCGCAGATGCTGGTCGAGGCCGGACTTCTGCGTGAAGGCCTTGTCGCAGAACGTGCACGGGAAGGGCCGGTCGCCCGTGTGCATGCGCATGTGCTGCTGCACGCCGCCCTTTGCGAATTAAAAAAAAAAGTTGCAAGATTACAACCGAACAAATATAAGTACAAATAATTTTAAGTGATAATAGTTTAAATGTGTCTTTGTAAACATCGTAACAACACGATATTTTCATTATTTTTTGGAAAATCGAGATTTTATTTTTTTACATTATCTTGAAAAAAGATTTTTTTTTTAAACAGCCTCCATTAGATTTCAAAAGTTTTGATCTTTTTTGCTCTTATCTAAACCTAAATCATTAAAAAATAATCATCTGAAAAAAAAAATCACCTTAATCTCAAATTTTCTCAAAAACTAGCGCATGAAAACCTGAAGTGTTTTCTACAAAAAATGATTATTTTAACGTGCTGTAACGGCCCTTTAAATATTATCACTTAAAACGAGGTGACCTTATATACATTGCAAATCAAATAAAAGCATGAAATAACATGTTTAAAATTCGCAAGATATAAGGTAAGAAAGAATTCATTTATTGGCACATTAGTTAAAATTTACGCGCCTCCAAAAAAATGACACTAAAAGGACTTCTTCAAATGATTTGTTTCTCCTAATGAGAAAATCAAATATGTACTCAATTAGTAAGAAAAAACAACCTCTTTAGGGTGGCAAAAGATCTATGATAACTTATTCAATAAAAAAAGGAAATAGTTTTTGAATCTTAAGCGCTCGCTTGGTAAAAAAAAAAACACTTTTTTTACTTTTTGAGAGAAAACTTGTATTAAACCTATTGTATAACTATCCTCACCTGCTGAGTGAATCTCTTAAAGCACACAGAACACTGGAAAGGCTTCAATTTCACGTGAGCAATCGATGTGTGTTCAGACAATTCCTTGCTGGCCATGAACCCTGCCCCGCAGACCTGCAAATAAAATATACAATGTGTTAATTTTAAATTTGATCAAACCTTTAGGGAGTGCTCTAATGGTGGTTTTGAACAACTTTTGTTATGGGACCAACTAAAAAAAACTGCTGTTCCGTATAAAAACTCATTTCATCTCGGAGAAAATGTATGGAACGGCTGATATTTTTTTCTCGATTTCAAAGTTGTTCAAAACTGTGAGTATAGAGCACTTTCTGAAAGTTTGATCGAGTGTAAAATTAACACATTGTATGGGTTTATTCCATTTGCACTCATATTATAGAATGCAACAAACAAACAAACTTATCGTTCGTTTGAACGCGCTAATCGAACTTGCTTTTGGAATGTAGTATGCGTAAAACTGCATAAAATAATAAATAAATATTGGACACCCATCACATACATTGCTCTGATCCCAAAGTAAGTAGCCAATGCACTTGTGTTATGGAAATCAGACACAACGTTTGTACCACTCGACGACCTCCGTGGTCGAGTGGCTAGCACGCTGGTTTCAAGCGTCGCCATCTCGTGAGGTTCCGGGTTCTATTCCCGGTCGTGTCAATGTAGAAAACGATATTTTCTGTATTGTCTCGGGTCTGGGTGTTGTGGTACCACCATTGTGTCTGATTTCCATAAAACAAGTGCATTGGCTACTTACTTTGGGATCAGAGCAATGTATGTGATTGGGGTCCAATATGTCCAATGTCCAACCACAACACCCAGACCCGAGACAATATAGAAAATTATGACTTCTACATTGACCCGACTGGGTATCGAACCCGGGACCTCGGAGCGGCGACGCCTTGAAACCAGCGTGCTTAGCCACTATACCATGGAGGTCGTCATGTGTCAGAAAAAAAGAAGAGTTGCACTCCGGGAGTGCCGGCAGAAGTGAAAACTTGAATATTAGTGAAATTGTGTATATTTTGGAGAAATAATGCGTCTGAAACATGGTGACTTGATCGGTGATTGATTGTTATACATTACAGCGGCATAACCCCAACAAATAATCATTTAACAGGTAGATTAGTCCAAATCGAAGCCTCTTAATATACGACTTATATTTACCAATGCGCTTCAAATTTAAAGTACGCAGTTTGATTATTTTATTCTACAAACGTTAATTTACGTAAAAAAAAAAAGACAGAATAACACAGGGAATGTATATCGACGAATATTTTGTATAATGAAATAATAACATTTAGTTTTACACTAGAGCTGCATGTTCAATATTTTGTGTCGACTGTTTATCATGCAGTAAACTACTATATTTAACTTAGGAACATTCAATTAAATCACCTGATCGAAAGGTTATCTCATTTAAAGCTACAAATATTACTTACTTATGTTAGTTACTGACATCTTAAATCGGTTTCGTTTGACAGCTTTTACTTGTCCTTCTATTCCGATAGGAATATTAATTTTATGGATAGAATACAATATTTATTTATTGCAATATCGTACACAAACATTACATATTATATTACATTAAATTACATTATATTACATAAAAAAGTTTATCTCTCAGAAAAATCAACTTACATCCATAATTTCGATGACTTTTCATTTTCTAATTCTTTTCAATATTTTTTCATACTTTGAAAAAAAGTTTTTTTGAAACCATTTTTTTATAAAAAAAAAATACATATTTTTAATTAATCGAAACCCCTTACAATCGATTAAAAAATATCCCATCCCACAAAAGTGTTCAACGCCGCTAAAAAGTTTTCACTTCAAAAATAGACTATAGCAAATAAATAAATACTTCACCTCACACGTATAAGGCATCTTCCCCTCATCCTGTTGCAACAGTGGCTTCTCGCAGACTTGACATCGGAGTCCCTTACGTCGTCTTGTATGCTCGTCTCTATAGTGAGAGGAGTACTCGCAGCAAGAGAAGAAGATCTGGTGGCAGATACCATCAGCCACTTGGCTCGAAGGTTGGACGCATTCGAACGGGCCTCTGGAAGGAGATTGGGATTTTTTGGTACCTTGAGGAGCCTTAGATTGGAGATACTTCGACCAAAGACGCAGCGTAGGACGTCCACCAACAAGATGGACAGGCGACTTTGTAAAGATGGCAGGATAAAACTGGATGCAGACCGCTAGTGATCGGTCGCTGTGGAAAGCCGTGGAGGAGGACTATGTTCAGCAGTGGACGTCCTTTGGCTGAATATTATGATGATAATGATGATAAGTGCCTTGATATTGATAGTATTAACATCTGTCGGCCTCCATATTTGGTTGCCGGGTGGAAACTAGCTTTTCCATCCCTAGGGTGGTAAGTAATTTAGTTTTAATTGCTACGATCAGACATGGAGTTAAAAATAATTGAGTCACATCCTATTATTAAAATAAAACAGCATTCCATTATTTGTTGCTTAGCAAAACATTAAAAACTGTGTTTATTATGATCGTTGAATTAAAAATGTACAATTGGTCTAATATTTAACAATTCAAAATCTACTATGCTCCAATCTAATCTACTATCTATGCATTTAATTCGAAACAGACGTTTTATGCAGTAGTCAATGCGGTTTCATCATACAACCTATTTCACTGTTTGACTCATGTTTGCAAATGTGAATGTCGATTCAATCAAATTTTCGAATATTGTATCGAATTATAGCGCGAGGTTGCTCCACAAAATCTCACGCTAAATGATTTTATTTTATGGATTTCATACAATATATCGTCTCTAGAGCCGAGAAGAGTCACTTTGAGTTCACACTAGTGATGCAACGATTATCACTTAGCGATTACGATTATGGGACCTATTAATCGACGATTACGATTTCGATTTCGATTTCGATTATTTAGATTTATAATTAAAAAACTTACTTTCCATGAATCAACATAACATTTATTTACGGAAGAAAAAAATTCAACGAGATATCAATAATTAAAATAAAGGTATTTTAAATTTTCATTTCCTATTTTTGTCGTTTCTTGCAGTAACTAACTTTGGCAAAAGAAAACCAACGTAAAATAATTTAAATACACCTCAGGAGATACAATTACTCTCATTGCAATAACTCACTAAACAATGACCGCACACAATGACAAGATCGCGCACGGCTGGGGAAATCCCCGAAACTAAATGTCAGGCAGGCCAGCCAAATTAGGTAACGTTCCGATACACGCACGTATGAAGAAAAGACGCATTTACGAAGTAGGTTAACTAAATATTTTTTAATTTTATTTATTTATTTATTTATATTTATTTATTGCAAATACATAGTAGAGTATCAATTTACATAATCAATATCATACCTACATATGCACACCCTGTAGGGTACAGCAAATAATGGTAATCCTACTACTATTATAAAGGCGAAAGTTTGTAAGTATGGATGTATGGATGTATGGATGTTTGTTACTCTTTCACGTAAAAACTACTGAATGGATTTGAATGAAACTTTACCACAATATAGCTTATACATCAGAATAACATATAGGCTACAATTTTTGAGGTTTCTAATGTGAGGTCGTAAAAAAACATGAGGTTTCTAATGTGAGGTCGTAAAAAAACACATTTTTTGCGCTTACATTGCAAACGCTGACTGAATCCTACAAGATAGATCAAAACAATGTACTACAGTATTGTACAACTTAAAAAGGTCTCCAAAAAAGTCCGTGATGGTATATGTTTATCTCTTAGGAATAACCCACAATAACCATTTTTTATCCTTTACTTTGTACGAGAAATAATGGCTTATTTACGAAGCGATTTTAAGCAATACAGTATTAATCCTTATCCAATTAAGTATCTTAAATACATTGTGCATTTAATAAAGATCAATATGGCTTTTTGCAGCATGTAAATTAAATAAATATTTTCGAAGATATCAAAGATTTAAAATGCAGAGTCATAGCAATTTCGGCGATAAATACCGTTTCGGTGATAAATACCGGCAGCGGTGCCAGGCGAACGGGGCGTGGGGGGAGCGGGGTAGGTGCGGTGGGGAAGAAGTGGCTCATAACGTACGATAGGATCTGTCAAACCCTTTGTTCTTTGCCATTTGACAGACCATACCGTACGTTTTGAACTGTCAAATGAATACGATTGCTTTACACAATCGCACCCCAGAGCGTCGAGGAGAGTTGTCGACCGATTTGATCAAAGAGCTAAGCTACGATATTGCTTTATTAGACGCTCAGGTCAGCGAAACTGAACCACGCCTGCTACCCGAACAAAAAAACATTTATAACAAAATATTACAACGAGTTGAGCTTGACAAAGGCGGCCTTTTCTTTCTTGACGCCCCGGGCGGTACAGGTAAAACATTTTTGCTTAATTTGCTTTTAGCAAAAATTCGTAAGGACCGTAAAGTTGCATTAGCGGTGGCTTCCTCTGGGATCGCTGCAACATTGCTGAGCGGTGGACGAACCGCACATTCGGTTTTTAAATTACCTCTTAATCTGGCGAGCGAAGAAACCCCAACGTGCAACATCAGTAAGAGCAGTGCCCGTGGCGCCCTCTTGCAACAATGTATGCTGATCGTGTGGGACGAGTGCACTATGTCACACAAACGCGCCATTGAGGCGCTTGATCGCTGTCTACAAGATATTCACAGCAATCGAAAGTTGATGGGTGGTGTGGTAGTGTTATTGGCAGGGGATTTTAGACAGACTTTACCTGTTATCGAGAGAGGCACTGCAGCAGATGAAATTAACGCATGTCTAAAAGCTTCATATCTGTGGTCTAAAGTTGAAAAGCTTTATTTTACCACTAACATGCGAGTCCAGTTATTCAGCGATGTCGAATCAGGAGCATATGCTCAAAAACTGCTAGAAATTGGTGAAGGCCACCTAAACACCGACCAAGAAGGTATGGTTCTTTTCACACAGCAATTTTGTCATGCTGTGGAGACAGAAAACGAACTTATTGAACAAGTTTTTCCGAATCTGCAACAAAATATTCTTGACGAAAATTGGTTGTGTGAAAGGACCATATTGGCACCAAAAAATGAGACTGTTGCGAAAATAAATAAAAAATCTTGGCCGAAATAAACAGCGAAACATCAGTGTATAATTCCATTGACACAGTTATGTCATCCGATGACACTACAAGTTATCCCGTAGAGTTCCTAAACTCTTTAGAGTTGTCCGGAGTGCCATCACACAAGTTGGAATTAAAGGTTGGTGTACCCGTTTTGTAAATGCGTAACCTGGATGCGCCAAGATTATGCAACGGTACTCGGTTGCGAGTTACCGAATTAGGAAGGCATATAGTGAAGGCTACAATTTTAACTGGAGAAGCCAAGGGAGACAATGTTCTTATACCGCGCATCCCAATCATACCCAACAACTTGCTATTCAATTTTAAACGCCTGCAGTTCCCATTAAAAGTCGCATTTTCAATGACGATCAACAAATCGCAGGGTATCCTTGAAGGTAGCAGGCCTACATTTGGGCACGCCATGTTTTTCTCACGCTCAGCTCTATGTGGCTTGCTCACGTGTTTCCAAAGCGAAGAATCTGCATGTTTATGCTGAAGGAAAAAATCGTTAAATGTAGTTTATAGGAGCATACTGCAGTAGCTACCTATAGACCTATGATTAGACGGGACGAACCTGAAGTCCACGCGAACGAAGTCGCGGGCAAAAGCTAGTGTAGTATAATAAATAAACCTACTTGGCTGCGGTAGATCTTATTTTAAATGCCTTATCAAAATACTAGGTACCTATACTACAATCTCCTCTTGTTAGCCTGATTGATATATCTATAACTAGATCTAAAGTTTATCCTCCATATATTCTGTTATATTGTAGTAGCACAGAAAATATAATAGTACTACGTACAGAAGGATCACTGTACTAAGAATGATAAAGTAAAAAGGACTCTCGCTGCAACGCAATAAAGTGCCATTCACTTCGCACGATTTTAATTCAAGGTTGTTTTATCTACCTATCTATACCTGTCTCTTTCTAACACGTAACGCTTTCCCTGTTTCGCGGCCTTGAATGTGTCAGGGTTGCGAGCGGCGCGTGGCACGAACATACGCGTAGGTACACAACGCGCTACTCAAATAAAATAAATAGTCTAGAGGACCTAGCACATTTCTTGACTGTGTTCTATCGGAGAAAGTAATTGATAGAATCAGCGTTCGTTTAGTATTAAAATAAGTGTTTACTCTATCTAATTTAATTATTTGGTACAAAATTACTGAATTCGGAGAAATGAAAGTACAAACCAAACACACATGTATGTACGGCCAACAGCACGTCAAGGTAAACACTGCGGTATCTTATGCAGTTGTAATAAGGGCTAGTTTGCAACAAAAGTGGATAACTGTACATCACACTTAAACAAATAAAAAATTTATAGTAGAATTATTTTCTCCGTGCAGTTTGGGTCATAAATCATAGCTCGGCCTCAGCCCGGTTAGGGTGGTGAGAAGGTTGCGCGGGCGCACCGCCGTTTTAAAATTTATATACTATTTAAAAAAAATAGTTTATTATAAATAATTTCAATAAATATAAAATTTTATATTAATTTATTTATTTATATATATATATATATATATATATATATATATATATATGTTTTTTATGTAGTTACACACACTTTTGTTGCAAACTAGCCCTAATGTCAACTGCATACGATACCAGTGTTAACCTTAATTTGCTGTTGTCCGTACTTAACTACAAACAGAGACTTTTGTATAGATGAACCTTACCTATCGTACCTTTATAAATGCTATCAAAATCGAGATTAATTTTATTGGAATACCTAAAAATTAAGGGTGAAATTATATAGCTAAAGTAAAATAATGAACTGTAGCTCTTGGACTATTAGATTTTGAACTACGTAAAATCCTAACACAAAATTACTTAAGTATTTGGTAGGTACTTTACTTATAAATATTATGCTAAATTTAAAGTAAGTTTATTGACCTGTTTCCGTTTGTTTTAAGTTAGATTGACGTAAGTAACTGGGTAGGTATCTTAAACTCAAACCTATTTCTTTGAACAAGAAATGTTGAATACCTACGTACAAAAATTGTTTTGATAAATAATGTCATAATTAGGAACACATAATTCTCAAATTATTAATAGTTATTTCGTTGTAACGAAGTCAGTCACAGGCTGAGAAAATAAACACAGTCACAGGCGCGTGGCGCGGTCCGCGAGCGGCAGCCCTAGCCCCGCGCTCATTTATGCTCGGCGTACCGAGTCGCTTGAACGTACCTAAACTTCGGAGTGACACCCCCCTGGTAGTAGCTTTTATTTATAAGAATTTGTTTAAGTTTATTTTTAAATATGTGATCCTTTTCTATGGTTTTAATAAAATTTGGTAATCGATTAAAGATTTGGATGCAACGATACATTGGGCTATTTTTGTACATTTCTATTAACGGTGTTGGGAGCACTTAATTCATTTTGCGCCTGGGGTTTTTATCGAATTTAAATAGATACATGTGTTTCCGAACAAACATGGCCATTTCTAAAATATATATACATGGTAGAGTTAGAATTTTCTCATGGATGAAATGTGGTTTAAAACTTATTCTGGGTTTTATGTTAAAAATTATACGTAAGCACTTTTTTTGCGCTATGAACAGGTCAGAGGCATCACAACTATGGCCCCACATAGTTATGCCATAGCGTTAATAATTAAATTTCATAAATAATCGCTAAATAATCGATAGATTGGACGATTACGATTAATCGTTATCGTAATCGTTGCATCACTAGTTCACACTACGATATTGCTGAGCAGGTGGTGTGAAAAGTTTTAAATTAACTCACGTGATCGGTTCAGGCGTTTTCGGCTCCCTCTGCCTCTTCGTGATCTCCTTCCCCGTGTGGTCGACCTTCATGGCGCGCGGCTTCCTCTTCTTCTCCGTCTGATAGATAAAAAAGGATAAATAATAAATTGGACTACTGAACACCAATCACATACATTGCTCTAATCCCAAAGCCTATGCACTTATGTTATGAAAATCATAAACAATATTTTCAAGGCTTTTTAGGGTTTCGTAGCCGAATGGCAAAAAAGGGACTCTTATAGACTCGTCGAGTCTGTCTGTCTGTCCGTATGTCACAACCACTTAATCCTGAAACTATTATTATTATACAGTTGAAACTTCGTAGGTAAATTGTATCCTGTTAACCACTTTACGATTCTCATACAAAAAATAAAAATAATGATATGGTGTTTATGGTTAGGTCTTTTAGAATGACATCAGGATTCCGAAAGCCATTTTCTCTAAAGGTCTAACGTTTGAGTGATAGACGCTTCCAAAGTGGTAAAATGGGCGTCCCCCCATCTAACTTTTAAACTAAGCGAGTGTACATTATGAAAAAAATACATGATGTAGATCTTGAAAATTGGTTTGAAACAGATCGAACTAGTACTTTTAACCACAATCATTACTATGAAAAACAAAGTAATATTTGCTATCAACAAAATATTGTGGTATTTTGGCTAAGTGGATTTCAAATTCAGTTAAAGTTGGCACATAAACCTTAGTCCGACTCGCACTGGGCCGTTTTTTTTAATTTGCCTGTATTCTAGACTCAACTCTTAACCAGCCCCTTGAATTTGGCTCGTACTTTTTAAAACCTTGTACATAATTTTTGGAAATGAACAGGTCACATGATCCGAGGAAAAGATGATGGAGTAAATTAATCATACAACCGTACCCAAGAAATGGACAAAGAAAGAGAGGTAGACCAAATTAATCACAATGGTAGCCAAGGAATGGACAAAGAACGAGAGGTAGATCAGGTCACAGGCAGAACCTAGAGAAGATAGAGTGAGCACGGAGCAGAGCAGAATTGAGAGGATAGGAAGAGGCCTTTGCCACCTGGCAAACGGACACACAAAAATGGGACAAGAGGGAATTATGTGAATAACATAGAAACAGCAATGTCTGAAAGAAAACTATTAAAATAATAATAATAATAAATAACAAAAGCTATTTTCCTAAAAAGGGTGTTTGAATATTAGTATTGCCAGTATAAGTGCGTTGAACTACATATATTACGAAATCTACTAAGTTAAATTATAAACAATTATTTCTTAGTAGTTGTAGGTTCTGGAATAGATGGCGCTGCTTGCCACTATTTGACATATTAATACAGCGACACCTATTTACAATCAGGTGAACTTACTTATGAGATAATTAGCAGATAAATTACCTACAAATGTCGTTAGTAGGTCAAGTTAAAACAAGGTGGGGCTACTTACAGTGTAAAAAAAGTACGGGCCAATTTCAAGGGGATGGTTAAGAGTCGAGTCTAAAATACATGAGAAATTGTATTTTTTATTTTAATTTTTCCTGTATTCTTCGCTTTACAACCACCCTCTTGAATTTGTCTAGGAATTTAATAATAATTTAAAAATATTGTTTATTTTTTCTTAACCATGCCCAGCACTCACTCAATGATTTAATAATTTCTGCCCCAAAATAGAGGTATTTTTTTTATTAATTCAAATCATCAATAAATTATTCTACATACCTCCTCGGGCAAGGACTCCGCAGCCTTTATAATGATGTAGCTGACATCATTCGAAGCCAGGCTCAACAGATTCCCAGCGGTCATGGAAGACAGGAGTTCTTCCGTCTTCTGCTTGACAGCGTCCTCTTCTTTAATTTTTTTAATAGGCATAGGCACCGAGGGTGGTGTTGGCTTGAGTTTCTTCGCCGGCTGAGAGTTCTGTGAAATAAATATTTCCAACTCAAACAGCGCTTGCACGAATCTCGAAATTTACTCAAACGATTTTGATGAAACCTGCACTGTTCCCTAAGTTTAGGATATATCTGACTGAAATTAATAAGAAAAAACAAAGAAAGAAAACTAAATAATACAAAAAAGTAAAAACGAGGGGAAAAAAACAGTATGATTAATAAAAGTATACATATATGCCAGCCAATCTGTGCGTGCCAACAAAAATGCAAATTGCATCAATAATAACAATCCCCTTAGCATATTTCAACTACAGTGGCTAGTCACAACGACTAACCGACTGCGCGGGACATATTATAGTGCAAACACAGGTGCACTCTCTATCCCTTTCACTCTCATAGCCCTTAGGGACAGCGAGCTGACACGACTGGAGAGAGATCAGGCTCAAGATCAACGACTTTACGTGCGCAGCGAGGCACGGGAGTGAAACACCACTAACTTCCAACTCCGGGCTAGACCCTGAGAATTTCTAAACAGAAAAACCCCGGTACATATTTTTGGCCCGACCCGCGGATCGAACCCGTAACCTCTGGCGCAGCCGTCGTTATGAAGAGCGACTAACCGCTGCACCACCGAGGCAGTTCCCAAAATTAAAGGTCGACTTGAAGAACTTATTTTGAAGTCGGTATAAACGAAACCTCATCCAGGTGTCTATCTACGTAGCCTAGGGCCCTCTCACCGCCCACATACATACATACAAACATACACACACACACACACACACACGACATCACACGCCGTCACACGACGTCACACGACGTCACACGACGTCACACGCCGCCACACGACGTCACACGCCGCCACACGACGTCACACGCCGTCACACGACATCACACGACATCACACGACGTCACACGCCGTCACTCACCGCGGGCACAGTCCACTGGGAGGGGTCCCCCGTCGCGAACGTCTCGATATGCTCCATCCGAACGTGGTTGCGGAGCGCCACGTCGCTGGCGAAGCTCTTGGAGCATACGAGACAGCTGACTGTTTCCTCATCATCATCGCTTAGCGGCTCAATCTGTAAGGAGTTTATTTGTTCATTTATATGTATATCTAGGGAAGACCTAGCTAAGTGGAAATGTGCTATGCTTGATTATGATGACGATGATTAAGTTGTTCTTAGTTACGATAAACTCAAAGGAAGTTGCGAGTTATTCCCAACACAAGTGTCTTAGACTACTTAAAGGGAAAACTCAACAAATATGTGTAACTTTACTATTTGAAATAAAGAAATTGTTATATATTTTTTATTTAGTTATAATAAATTAACCAAGATTCATTTTCTTTATACATATGTTACAGGAATTGTATGATACCTGGTGATTTAAGGAATCATATATATTATATAATTCGTAAAATCACCAAGAAATGTATGATGTAAATTATATTATCTAAGACGCATTTACTTTGGCATTTACTCGCTAAAGAACAAACTCAAAGAGTATGTAAGAATACAAAAAATATTGAAACCACGGAACCCACACATATTCTTAAACTAAATTACATAAAAAAATATCACTCCCCAAGCCGATTGGTCATCGTGGGGATTGCGACCACCACCCTCTAGCTACCGCTAACCAATATAACCCCTCAACCAAAAACTATAATGCATCAAATGCCCATCAAATAAAAATCTACTTAGCATCTTTAAATGTTACGACACTAAGATCAGAAGAAAACTTGACCGAACTAACACATGCTATAAAGCAAATCAACTGGGTCATTCTCGGCTTAAGCGAAGTAAGAAGAATGGGGGAGAAGATAGAAGCCGACGCTGATTACATATTATACGATATAGGCCAAACCCCAGGCAGTTACGGAGTAGGGTTCCTCATTAAAAAATATCTAGAGAGTTGCATTACCGGATTTGTGGGCACATCGGAACGCGTCGCACTACTGAATATAAAACAATCCGGGATGAAAGAACCATGGTCCATTCTACGAGTATATTCACTGACGGAACAAGCAGATGAAGAGCATGTTGAAAAGTTCTACCAAGATATCAGGGAAACGCTATGTGCACACGCCCACAAGAACCAGATAATAATGGGGCATTTCAACGGTCAAATCGGGACAAGAAGGCCTGAAAATACATCAATACTAGGAAACTATACATATAGCAACAAACCTAGATAGAAGCAACAATGGAGACAAAATCATAAACTTTGCCCAAGAAAATAATTACACTATTCTGAATACTGTCTTCAAGAAAAATAAAAGGAAAATGTGGACCTGGATTTCCCCTGATGGAAACACAAAAAATGAAATCGACTTCATAATGACCAATAGAACCACCAACCTTTCAAATTTTGATGTAATAAGCAAGCTCAATTTCAACACAAATCACAGGACGGTCAGGGCAGAACTACAAAGCACCCAATCAAAGCAACCAAGACCAAGAAGTGACCCCAGGAAAATCAAAATACAAGAGTGTGACCTAACTGAAGCAGCTCATAGTTTAGAAGAAAAACTTAAAGAGTATAAAAACACTGCCAAGAACATGGACATACAAGAAAAATATAACTAGATAGAAAAAACAATAAAAGACACCATTGCCCATTGCAAAACAAATACAGAAGGAACAAAGAGCTGGATATCACTTAAACCTGCTAACTTATTGGAAGAGAGAGCTAAACTGATTGAAGCAAAGGATACAGGAAACTGAAGAATAAAAATGACAGAAATAAACAAAAACATAAAAGAAAATTTGAGAACAGATAGAAAACAACATAGAATGAAAATTATTGAAGAATTCATAATAAAATCAGGAGATATTCAAAAAGCCCACAAACAATTAAATGCCACAAAAGAATGGATAGTCAATCTGAAAGACAATAGTGGAAAAATACAAACCACACGACATGACATATTGGGAACGGCCACAAGATTTTACGAAGAACAATAAGGAAAATACAGAACAAGAGGAAGTTATACTAGAAAACACCACAGAAGTCTCAAGTGTGCTAAAAAAAGAAGTTACCAAAGCCATATTGACTCAAAAGAAAGACAAAACTACCGGACCAGATGGAATTAGCAACGAAATTCTAAAACAATCAAAGACAGTATTAGCACCCATATTAACAGAAATATTTAATGACATAATTCACAGTGATGTAGTGTGTGCGCTGCCTCACCCCATATTAGGTTAAGTAAGTTAGTATTTAAGCGACGGACACTGTAATATTAGGCTTCTCAATATACGAACCGTGCGTGAAACACTTGTTTTATTAACATCTCCGGCGGTCAGCCTTACAGTGAAAAGATACCTCAACAATGGACCCAATCGAACATAATTCTACTGTACAATAAGGGAGATCCGCATGACATTGGCAACTATCGCCCAATCAGTTTGATGTCCAATCTGTACAAAACATTCGCCAAAGTTATACTAAAAAGGATCGAAACTCGATTAGATGAACAACAACCAATTGAACAAGCCGGTTTTCGCACATCGCCTTTATTGACTACAGCAAAGCTTTTGATTCCATTATCCATGCAACTATATGGAAAACGCTAAAAGAGCAAGGTATTGAACACAAGTACATCAGACTAATTAGGAATGTGTACAAGAACAGCACAGCCTGCATCCAACTGGAAAGGAAAAGCAACACCTTTAGTATACAGAAAGGAGTCAGACAGGGGGACCCCTATCTCCAAAGCTCTTTACAGCAGTCTTGGAAGCAGTCTTCAGGAATTTAAATTGGCAGGACTTTGGTCTAAATATCGAAGGGCGCAAACTAAGCAACTTAAGATTTGCAGATGATATTGTGCTGTTCGCTAAAACACCTGAAGAACTGAGCACTATCATAAACCCACTTGCAAAAGAGAGCGAAAAAGTAGGACTCAGAATGAACCCAGACAAGACAAAATTAATGACAAATGGAGAGAAAAAGACCATAAAAGTAGAAGACATCACAATTGACTATGTGGATGAATACATCTATTTAGGTCAGCTGATGTCAACACAGGAAAATACAAAGAAAGAAATAGAAAGGCGAATAGCAAATGGATGGAAAAGATACTGGAGGGATATACTGTACTTTAAAGGAAGCTGATCTTGCGTTTCATATTTTTTTGTCAGAAACAACATGATGCAAGAAGTCTTTCGGTGAAATCGTTATTTGAAGCAACCTGGTAGTTTTCGAGAAATAAAATTTAAAAAATCGCAAAATTATAACAAAATGTATGATTATTTTACGTCACTACGAGGGTCAAACTGAAAGTTCTTAGAAAATCAAAAACTGATTACATTAGCCAGTTATTAGTTTTATTATATCTTTTCAAAATATTGTCCATTGACGTCAATACACCGCTGCATGCGATGGAACCACTGGGAAAAGCACTTTGCCCACTCGTCCTTAGGGGTCTCTTCAATGGCATCGCGATACGCAGCCACCGCTTCTTCAGCATTCATAAACCGCTTTCCTTTAAGTTTTTCTTTAATTTTTGGAAATAAATAAAAATCACAAGGCGCGAGGTCGGGGCTATACGGCGGGTGACCCAGTAATTCAACGTTTGATGTCGCCAAATAGTCGATCGTTCGCTTGGCGGTGTGCGACGAGGCGTTGTCGTGGTGAAGGAGGATCCTACTGCGAGGTCGTTTCTCTCGAACTTTTTCCAAGACAAGTGGCAAACAATTGGTAGTGTACCATTCTGCAGAAACTGTTTTTTGATCCTCTAACACAATTGTTGCGAAATGACCTATCCTTCCAAAGAACGAGGCCACCATTTTTTTTCCCGCACTTCGATCTCTCTTCACTTTAGTTGGCAACTCCTCGAAAGGAAACACCCACTGAGCAGATTGTCTTTTGGTTTCAGGATCATAACAGTAAATCCAGCTTTCGTCACCTGTTAGTATGTCGAACACAGCATTTGAGTCACCTCCGTTAAATCTTACAATCATTTTACGGCACCAATCCACACGATGGAGTTTTTGAGCCTTAGTCAAATTATGAGGTATCCACCGGGCGCAAAGCTTCCTGACCGCTAAATGTTCGTGGAGGATTTTGTGCACTTGACTCATACCGATGCCTAAGCTTGTCCGAATCTGCTGATAGGTCACTCTTTTGTCAGTCTCTATCATACGCCGCACAACACAGATGTTATTTTCAGTCGTCGCCGTAGAAGGCCGTCCCTCACGTACATCATCAGTGAGATTAGTGCGACCACGTTTAAACTCATTAAACCAGTTGTAAACAGTCGCACGATATGGGGCTTCATCGTGAAAGGCCAATCGTAGTCTATCATAACTTTCTTGTTGACTTAAATGACATCGAAAGTCATAAAAAATCATTGCACGAAAATTTTCTCGTGTTAAATTCATGTTGACGTGACACAGACAATTTTCAATTTGCCGCCAAATCGTAAAACAAATGACAAATGAATGAAATATATACTCAGTAATATTGGCAAAGAGTTCTATTTTCAAATTTTAGAATATTTTTTTTATTATATTGTTTATAAGTGGCCAGTTCTAAGAACTTTCAGTTTGACCCTCGTATTATGATTGACTACTAACCTTATAAAATTACGATCTGTCAGTTGTGTTTTGTTACGTGATGTTGATTCTGTACAGTCAATGTAGACATCAAGTCCTGTAGGCCACGAGATAGGTTAGAAATTCGTGGCGAGCGCGAAGCGTGAGCCTTGAATTTCGTGGTTATTTTTTTTAACAGACAACAGTAATCTCTTTAAACCCCTGAAAATAGGCAATTGCCCATCTTTGCCAAAGTACTGTAGGCCACGTGATAGGTTAGAATTTCGTGGTTTTTTTTTTTAACAGCCAACAGTAATCTCTTTAAACCCCTGAAAATAGGCAATTCTGTAGGGAATAGGCAAGTCCCCCCTCTTAACTACACCTTCCCCTCCACCCCCTCCCCTTAATTTGATGATCCAAAAGTAAATTTTAACACTTTTAGTCCAGTCATAACCTCAAACTTTTGGGGTGTCAGTTCGAGTTACCTCCACGTGACGACTGGGATGTTACTGAATCCACTCTGACTCGTCAGAGGGGAGGCAGTAGCGCCTGTTGCGGTTCACCCTGGGCAACGCCAGGTAGTGCGGCATTGAAATTTCACTCTGGGATCTCAATGACGTGGTATCTGGCGGCTAAAGACTCGATACCATCCCCAATCTAAGGTGTTATCCGTACCGTGCCGAGAGATGCGTGGCTGAGGGGGAGCTCAGTCGTTAACGGTGGGCCCTCGATACCAGGCGACCTCGAGGTGTATCTAGCCTTACTCCGGCATGCGGGGCTCTGCCGGAGTGGACCTACTTTCCCTAGCTACTCGTGGGATCAACATGAATAACGATTTTAAAACTAACAAAGACGATGGTAACCTGGAAGACCTATGCCAGGAACTTATGCCTCTGATAGAAGGCGCAGAGCAACCTGCCCAAATATCGGAGCAACTCTCCATGGAGACAGAGGACTCCATCAGCACGGCGGAAAGGGCTGCTCGCGGCTCACCCTCGCCGGCTGATGAATCCACCGCCTCCAAACGTAGTGACAGGAAACTGTCAAGTGCTGCCAAAAAGCGCTTCGTGGCTCTGAGACAGCTGGGAGTGGAGCCGAGTATGGCTTCAACACTAGCGTTAAAGAGCTTCGCTGAGCTGAAGCAGATGGGGTATAAGTTTAAATCCTCACAGTCTGAATCTGCGCGCAAACCGGTCAAACGGGTTCGCTCAGAGGAAGAATCACCAAAGGGACATATCACCAAAGCCCCAAAGGTGAGTGAGGACCTAAACACCCCAACCACCGCAGCCTACAGCGAGGCCGTACGCTCAATCCGGGTTGGCATAAAAGACTCCAAGTCCTTGATGACTGACACACAACTGGAGTTGCTGCGCAATACCATCCTGCAAAGCATTGCTCAATCCGGAAGGGGTGAAGGGCCTAAATTTAAGGGCTGCTCCTTCAAGCCAGGCTGGCTCCTCATTACATGTGAGAATGAGCGGTCTAAAGCATGGCTTGAGAGAAAAATACCCCCCCTCAGACCGTGGCCGGAGGCGAGACTCGTTCTCATGAACGAGTCTGACATCCGGAAACCTAATGTGGGGGTGGTATTTATCCCAAGCTCTGAGGCAGACTGCGCAAAGCGGGCCTTAGAACTTTTCGGTGCTCAGAATGAGGGTCTGAACACCGAACATTGGAAGGTCCTCAATACGAAGGTCGAAAAGGGAGGTCATACTTTGACCGTATCCTTGGACGACCACTCGTTTGAGGCCCTCAAGATTGCGGACCTAAAGGCCAACATAGGCTTTAAAAAGGTCCAGTTCAGGATCAGGGGCCCTATCACCTTGGCCATTGATCCACCTCACGCTGAACCCTCGACCTCCACCGCAACCAACACCACCCTAACCCCCACACCTACAACCACTCCCGCTGAGGGCTCCGTGCAGGTCCGTGCAGGACCACAACGGAACATCCCTCCTCCAACTCCCTCCACATCCACTTCGACAGGGACCAATAGGGGAAGAGGTACGCGGTTTCCCCTCCATAGGGGGGCCACTAGGGGCGCACATCCGTCCAGAGGAAGGGGAAACAGCAGGGGAACAAACCGAGGACGGCGGGGCACACAAGGGCGCCGCGGCTCCCACAGCCAGTAATCCCCACCAACCTCAACGCCCAAAGGGGCTGGCGGTGCTCCAGGCCAATCTACACCACGCTATTGCAGCCTCTGCGGTTGTAGAGAAGATCTTTAGCGAAGGTGGCCTGGACATCGCTCTCATTCAAGAACCATGGATAAACGCCGATTCCGTGGTAGCCGGTCTGAACAATGCGGGTAAGATACTTGTATACGAAAAAGGCCTCAGACCTAGGGCCTGCATCGTATTTAACAAAAATATTAACTTCTTACCTGTTCCAGAACTTTGCAGCGAAGATACAGTCACCGCATACGTAGAAGTCAAAGTCAAGTAGTTTTCTGCTCGGCATATCTTCCTGGTGATAAGCAGGATCTCACTGAAGAACTGACTAAAGTCCTGGATTATTCTAGAAGACAAAAGTCGGAGCTGATAGTGGGATGCGATGCTAACGCCCACCATACCATCTGGGGGAGCTCGGATACGAACAAAAGAGGTGAGCTACTATCCGATTTTCTACTAACTAACTGTCTACATGTGCTGAACAATGGCCACACGCCAACATTCGTAACAAAAAATAGACAAGAAGTATTAGACCTAACATTCGCAACAAAAAAGGTGTCAAAGTGTGTAACAAAATCGTCACAATCACGTCACATCGGACATTGAATTCTCGCTGCACGTCAGCAGCGAGAATTCAATGTCCGATCATAGACATATACTTTTTGATGTTTCCGGGTTAGCAGAAGCTCAACACGTAAAAGTGAGAAATCCAAAAGACACCTCCTGGGATATGTATAGAACCATACTCAGCGAGAATCTAAAGGACATACCCAAAACTATCAAAACACCTGACTCTCTTAATGCCGCGGTCAAGATGCTCAACAATGGCATAATAGATGCCTACGAACAGAGCTGTCCCGAAAGAGAAATAAAACCGAACAAATCACCCGTGTGGTGGAACAAAAAACTGGAAAAGCTCAGAACCACCACACGCCGTATATTCAATCGGGCCAAACCGTGCAATTGGGACCAGTACGGCAAGGCCCTTACAGAATATAACAAACAAATCAGAAAAGCCAAAAGAGCTTCTTGGCGACGCTTTTGTGAACAAATTGCCCAAACCCACAAAGGAGCAAGAATTCACAAAATACTCGCTAAGACCCCAAATAAATATCTTGGACTACTTAAAAAGCCAGATAACACATTTACGAACACTGAAATGGAGACTCTAGATCTCCTTAGGTCTTCACACTTTCCGGGTTCGTACCAAATCGACACACAAAGCTACACCCAAAGGAATGATGAATTCCATAGGGCAAAATGCTCAGACTGGAATAAGGCCGCTAATATCTTTAGGCCTAACCAGATTAGATGGGCTTTGGAAAAATTCCAACCATTTAAATCAGCGGGAGAAGACGGCATTTTTCCTGCTCTGCTGCAAAAAGGAAATGACCTGCTTCTTCCACATCTGGTAAAAATTTTCAGAGCAAGTTACGCCTGGGGTACTATACCAGAACCATGGAATTGGGTCAAAGTACGTTTTATACCAAAAACAGGGAAGAGAGACTACTCACAACCCAAATCCTTCAGACCCATAAGTCTAACATCCTTCCTAATGAAGACCATGGAAAGGATTGTAGACCAGCACATTAGGGCCAAATACTTAGTGGACAGGCCATTAAGTATCAACCAACATGCATACCAAAAGGGAAAATCCACTGAAACAGCCCTCCTCGATCTGGTCGACAAGGTGCAAAAATCCCTAGAGGATAAGCAAACAGCCCTGTGTGCTTTTCTAGATGTTGAAGGTGCATTTGACAACACCCCTATAGAAACCATTCTTAATGGAATGGAGGCAAAAGGGATAGATGAAAGCACCATCAGATGGGTAAAAAACATGCTCTCAAATCGAGTAGCAAACATTACCCTCAATGCTTCAAAGCTTGAATTCCTTGCCACGAGAGGATGTCCACAAGGAGGAGTACTGTCTCCACTTCTATGGACCCTAGCAGTAGACCAACTACTTGTTAAGATGGCAGAAAAAGACTATGATACCCAAGGCTATGCTGATGATCTAGTAGTGATCATCAGAGGTCCCTGCCTCAGCACAATTTCTAGTCTAATGCAAGGCGCTCTCAACACCATAAGTAAGTGGTGTAGAGAAAATGAATTATCTATCAATGCAGATAAAACAGTGATAATCCCATTCACAAGAAAGAGCAAAACTGGAAAAACTGGTGAATCCAAAGTTAAACGGTAAAATTCTTCCTTACTCTTGTGAAACAAAGTATCTAGGGGTAACGTTTGACCAAAAACTTAGCTGGAACTCGCACCTAGATAATATCATTCAAAAAGCCAAAATGGCTCTGTGGAGCTGCTGTCGAATGGCGGGGTCAAGATGGGGACTAAAACCCAAAATTGCCCTATGGCTGTACACAGCGGTCGTGAGACCAGTAATAACATATGCACCTGCCGTCTGGTACAGCAAGGTCAACCAAGCGACAACAATACAGAAACTAAGCAGCCTGCAAAGGCTTGCCTGCATCACAGCAACTGGAGCACTGTCTACGACACCAGGGGCAGCTTTGAACGCTCTGCTGGATCTAACACCTCTGCATTTACATGTGCAAAAAGTGGCCAAGCAGAGCACGTATAGAATCTGCTCCCGCACGAAAGTCAGATGGGCTTCTCAAAATCTGATAAAACTCAAGGAATCAGTACTTGAAAACCGACTACTAAGCATGCCTAGTGACGACATGCATACAGAATGTAACTTTACTAAGTTATATTCCGTAAACATACCTTCTAGAGATAAATGGCTTGAGGGCCAAATGTCATTTAAGAAAGGTAGTCACGTCTGGTACACAGACGGATCCAAAAAAGGGAATGATGTAGGTTGTGGGATCTACGGAGAGAGGCCTAAGCTCAAAGTTAGTATAAACATGGGGACTGAAACCTCCATCTTCCAAGCCGAGGTCTTTGCCATATACAAATGTGCAGAGATAAACCTTGAGAAGAGACTCCGGAACCAACACATCTACATCAACTCAGATAGCCAAGCTGCATTGCTGGCTCTAAAATCCTTCGAACAAATGTCAAAACTGGTGCAAACATGCACTGAGACATTGAATGAACTGGGAAACACCAACAAAGTCACACTTACATGGGTACCAGGGCATTCAAAGATTGAAGGAAACGAAGTAGCAGATGAACTTGCTAGAGAAGGAGCCGATAACCCTCAAATCGGCGTAGAACCATTCTGTGGCATCACCAAACAACGCGCCACTACGCTTCTAACCACCCTCTGTAAGCAAGAGGCTATTGAGTCGTGGAAGTCTACACAAGGACAAGAACACTCAAAAGCACTAATTCGAGGTTACAACAACAAAGTAGCTAAAGAACTGTTAAAGTTCGAAAGATACAAAGCTTGTGCAGTGACCAGAATACTAACTGGCCATTGTAAACTGAACAAACATTTGGCCAATATGAACATGACCGAAGACACTCTATGTAGATTCTGTAATACAGAAGAAGAAACGGCCATGCATATCCTCTGCTCATGCGGACCGCTTATGAGCAAAAGAAGTATCCATCTCGGGCGGCACATCATGCACCCGGATGAGATAGCAGATATCACGCTCCAAAGAATCTGGAAATTTATGGACTCAACGGGACTAAGCAGTGAAATTTAAATATAAGGGCGCCACAATAGATCATACCTGGTCGAGCTGGCAACTTTAGAGCCCAACAACTAATAATAATAATAACCTCAAACTTTAATCATGAATATCTCAGAAACCAAAAGCTTGCTTAAAGAAGGGAGGGTATCAGGGGGAACCCCCCGTAAACACCCTTCCTCCGACCCCCCTCCCTTCCCCCTACCCCGCGTCCTTTATTGTACAGTATTACCCTTAAAACCAAAGTGTTCGACATAGAACAAAAAGTCAGACGTTTTAAGTGGAAGTGGGCAGGACACACAACAAGAGGCAGAGGAAATGGAGTAGGACAATCAACGAATGGTATCCCTCCCAGAGAAGGCCACAGAAAGAGAGGAAGACCTCAAAAAGATGGTGCGATAACATACGTCAGATCGCCGGCAACACGTGGTATAGGGTAGCCAGAGATAGACATGAATGGAGAAGGCTAGAGGAGGCCTTTGCCGAAGGGCGACCAAACATGCAGCGAAAAAGACCAATATAATAGAGTACTGATCAATGTAGAAACAACTGTACTGTTCGAAATAAGGCTTATAATAATAATAATAAGACACACTTACTAGGAAATTTTTACATGTCCTAAACAGCAATCAGAAATAAAAAATTTTTTTTTTTTTTTGCAACTTAGGTTAAGTAACGGTTGGTAGGGGTCTCCAATTAAGCCTGTGTTTGGGGACCCCGCTCTTCTATCTATGCATACATTTTTAGTTTGGTTGATGTGAGTAATAGTATTACTCATAAGTTATATTAGTGTTTAGACCAGTCACTTTCAGAACTTGCAAAAATAAGAATCTAAAATATATAATCTTAAGACTGTTGTAGTGTCAAAACAAACTATAATAGTATTTATGGTATTATTATTCAGATAATATGTATACTTTATAGAAAAATAAATCCCATCAAAAACAATACTTGTCTAAAAAACCAAGTCTCGCAACTCAGTTGTTCTGTGGTAAAAAGTTGTGAGATACATGTAATACCAAGTCGGTTATTAATTTATTCAGTCTCTACTTAAGCGACTTTCTGTCTTAATACGTCCAGTCTCTAGGACCACGATCGTGGTCCATAACAATTGAAAATCAATTGTGTCTGGAAGCTCCGTACTCGAAGCATTAAGTTGTTACGTAATAATTAACAGCATCTTATAGTGACGCATATCAATATTAAAATTCTTTAATGTTTTATATAAATATATTGAGACTTGGCCATCGCCTGAAAACACGTGTAAATTCAATCACCTGAAAACAGATGTAAATTCAATTAGTTAGTGCGATCACTCGGCGACATTCACCTTTCCGCGCGCCCCGCCACCACGGTAATATTATGTCTATCAGTATTGTAACTGGCCCTTGTCCTTGAAATAAGTACCTACAGCAGCACAGTACGTTAGCATGCGATAGGGCTGTCGCCCACCTACAGCGTTTTATTTTATTGCATCTGCCTACTTTGAGTTTCTATCTAGTTTTGAGATTGTAAATTAATTACTTTTTATTTATTTATCTATTAGTACAGATACTAATAGATAAATAAATAAAAACAATATGAAATAATAATATGCTAACATAAAATACTTCGTGAATTGAATAGAAAGTGTTCAATAAAAATACAAGTTATTTTTTTTTATTAGTAGATAGATTTATTAAATAATCATGTTTATTTTTATCTATGTTTGATTATAACAAATCGGTCTTATAAATTTGCGACCAAAAAATATTTGCGCCTTGACTGAGAAGTACAAAATGATTTATTATTATATTTAAGTGTATAAAAAATACGCATTCTAATATAAAGCAACAAAAACAGCACAATATATTCTACTTGCCGTATTAAATAGCTACTTGTACTTATTTCTAGTAAAAATTCGCGCGGTTACTGATTAAAACCAACACACCGTCCGGTCGTCACTGCGGCACGTCCGCGACTGTAGCATGCCGAGCGCATGCCGACATTCGAGCGAGTAGGTATAGCTCGCGCGTCGTCCGTTTGTATGAAGTTACAATACTGATAGATAATATTACCGTGCCGCCACTGTCCCCGCCCCGCGCCCTCGCGCTAGCACCGCGCACCGCGAAGTAACGGCCCGCGCTCACTTGCTAGCATCGCAGCGCGTGGTATAATAATTAATTTACAACCTTACGCACTCGTAATAAGTACGACTACGCACGTAGGTACGTTTTTTGCATTAAATAAATTAATTTACACGTGTTTTCATGACGGGAATACCCATTTTTTGCTCGATTTGGCAGGGGCACTACCATGCGCCTATATGGGACTAGCTTTAACCCGCGGCTTCGCACGCAATAATATTAACTGCCGTAAAACATCGTTACGAATAAAGCCAATATTGAAAAATTTAACTGAAGAGTTAGCTGTATGGGCTTAATTTTCTTTGCGGTCTTTTCTAGATTTTTTAGTTTTTCCTTGATTCATACACCAAACACTACTTATATTCCAAATTTGAAGTTTCTAGGTCTGCTCGAAGTGTCTTAGAATTTTGATGATCGGTGAGTCAGTGAGTGACAAAATTAAGAAATTTGACCCTTTATAATTCTTAAAATACTGGTTCAAATTGAATGAAATTTGAAATATTCCGTGTCTTTACAATACTGCATGGTTACTGAAAATTTCAGTCTTCTAGTTTTATTCACAACGAAGTTACAGGGGGTCGAAAATGGTCTAAATTGCTTCGAGAAAAGGATGGTACGGCCGTGACGCTTTTTAGCTCGACTTGGTGGGGGCACTGCCGTGCCCCCAGATAATTTCGCAGCACTCATGTTTGATATTTCAACACTTACCTTTATTTTAGTTTTCAAAGGCACCACATTGACAAATCGAATGGCCTTTGAGCCTTGTTGAGACGCCATTTTTTAAACTGTAATAAAAAAGATTATTATAATACTAAACCCGCAAAGATTCCTTATGCTTATGCTTATACTTGAATTAGGCTTTATGCAACCTGTTACTTGTAGTATGTCTCCTATGTAAGCTGGTAAATATACATCATAATATTAGACTGTCACTTGTTTGGGAGTAATATACTGTAAATGGTGAATGGGGATTTACTGACACAAGGATTTTTTTCTATGTACATCTACAATCAGTCTTAGAACTATTTAACGGATATGTTGCAGGAGTTATTGTGTTTTTGTGCTTCTGACCAAAGTAGCAGGGATTTATTAATGAACACATATAGATCACATATTTTCTAGTAAATAATTAATCCCTTGTGTTGTTTTTTATGAACAATGCATTTGTGGTCAGATTTGGCTGATAGGTATCTGAAGTATCAAAGTTGTAAATTACAGACTTCTAACTTAACGCTTCAACACCAGAGCGGTTGTAGGCAACCGCATAACAATAGAATATCTATTGTCTCAATTACATATGCTTGAGGGTTTAATAGAAATCCTCATAGTTACTCAGAAATGTAACTACTCAGATACTGAATATAGATATTGTATTTATAAATGGCACTTGTAAAAAGCAACTGTGTCCACATTTTGTATTTCTAGGCATCAAGGCAAGTAGAAGCTAGATAAAGGTAATACTGATCACTGTAAACTTTATACCCTAAAATGATATCTTATTAACCTCAACAGAGATCATCCGAGTGAGTAGTGGACAGATCTAAGACCAAGGGTACAGAAGATTAGTCTAATACTATGTAGACAGCAACCCGACATTACCGGGAGAGAGATTTGGCGATGGCTATATCTGTTTGTTGAGGCATGATAGGGTCTACTTTCCAACTGCGAGCTCTTTCTTGGACTTAGGTGATGAATGATAAGAGGTTATTATTTGACTGACTAACAACATTTGTTGGTTAGAATGCAAACTTACGAGTAGTAAAATAAAAGCTCTGTCAATGGATTTAGTCGTGCTATTTCTTGATGAAACAAACACACGAATCAATGAATAGAAACTACTGACTTCACTAGTGTGCAAATTGGCTTGTAAGTTTGTATAGTAGCACTAAGAACGTGGAAACATTAAGCATAATCAAGCACAAAACGAGCGTGAAAGACACTTTTAGAAGACTTTAAAGTTTATATAAGATTTGTACAAATCACGAAAGACTTTCAAAACCGATTTGTAAACAGCGGGAGAAATAAAATTGTCAAAAATAACTTTTTAATAAAAAAAACATTAAGCTCAGGCTATGGAGTAAATGAAAAAAATATGGACCTACCTATTGATTACAGTGTCTAACGACAAGCAAGGATACATGGGTGGGTGATGAATGAAGTAAAATATTGTTAAACGCTGCTACTTCAAAAGCTTTTCATAAGAATAAATACTTACATTTAACGAAAATATCCCTAATTCACTTCCAAATTGTTATATTTTTTACCATCCAACTAAGAATAGATGGCGTTTGTTTTTTTAATTAAAAAAAAGAAGACAAAAAAAGAAAAATTTAAAAAGTTATGTTGTTTTCAAAAAAGTGACAAATTGATGACATCACACCACTTGCATCGAAAATATAGGACGAAATCTGGTGAAATGTGCACAAATAAACTATAAACCTTAAAACTATTAGAAATTTTCACAGGCGTGGCCGTCTAAAGCTCACATAAGCCAAGTATGACGCCATTTCATGATTTTAGTGAAAGACCGGAAGTAGTTGGAGTAATTTTGTCTATGCACGCTAAGGTGGCAGCACAGTTGATAGAAGTCTCCACGCCAAACTAAAAAATACAAAAATTATTAATACGAAATAATTAGGTGTTTGATAGTATAGGAATATAAATAATAAAATAAATGAGTAGGCAGGAATACATGTATGAGTAGTACTTAAACATTGCAAGTACAAAAAAATGAAACCAAACTATCGTCCAAGCAAGGTGGATTGATTGTTTGATCAATATCATATTAGACCTTTTCCAAGTAAAACTGAGAATTGATTGTAATTAGTATTTAAAGTAGGCTATAATCTCAAAATAGGCATTAATGGCTGCTCCTAAAGCAACAACAATCAAAGAAGCTATCAAGAAATGGGAGGATAAAACAGGGCAGAACTCTACAACTGCAACAGAAATTAGCTTGGTTTTTCAATGGCCACCGATTGAAAAAATGGATAACACTTTAGCTACCCTCACTAATTGCGAGTAAGTTTTTACAGCACAAACGTATCATAGGACTTATGATACTAACCATTATAACTTCATGATCATTCATTCATTTCATCATCATCATCATGACTATTATTTTGATGTTTTTAAAAAAATCATGTAACCTTTTAGGAAACTGAGTTTATCAACAAATTTGATCGAAAAGGTAACAGGGCTCAATAGTTTAAAGAAACTGCGAATTCTCTCTTTAGGTCGTAATTATATTAAATCCTTTTCCGGTATGGTAAGTCAAGTGTTATATAATGAACTATTTGTGTGCTTTTATAACAATATACAAATTCATCAGTAGTTCAAATTCCCTTAGGAATCCCTGGGAGATACGTTAGAAGAACTTTGGATTTCCTATAATTTGGTAGAAAAGCTAAAAGGGATTAATGTACTAAGAAGCTTGAAAGTACTTTACATGAGTAACAATCTCGTGAAAGAATGGAGCGAGTTTAATAAACTTCAGGTAAAGTATTTTAAAGTAAGATACCCTGTATAGTCGATACAGGTTGACTTTCAAGGTGTTGCCAAATTTTAGTAGGTGAGTGAGACCATCAATTCTTGCATCTTGTACTATGGATTGTGCCATCGTTAAAAAATCTGCCTCGCCATACATTATCGTCAATGTAGCTGACTAATTTTGTATGAGACACCTGAAAATTTATTCAACCATGACCTGAAAGTAAAAATAGTATATTTTGATGGTCTTATTCAATTCCTACAATTTGGTCACACCTTGCAAAATTACCTTGTATACTAGACCTATCCAGACATTGCAGTCAGTGGAACTCTCTGAAATCCTCCAGGAATGCAATAATCATTTTTAATGTGTTTTCTATGAATTCCTAGTTCATTGGTAAAACACCATAATCATTCACATCACAAACACGGTGCAAAGAAACATTTTTATAACCTTCTGGGTTTTTAGGAACTCCCGTACTTAGAAGACTTGCTGTTTGTCGGTAATCCGCTGTATGATGGATGTGAGCTCGAAGCATGGCGCTCAGAAGCCGCACGGCGACTGCCTAATCTTAAAAAACTGGATGGCGAGACTGTTTTAAGGGAAGACGATCCTCCTTTGACTGTTGCTGATATGCAGGTAAATGTATATATTTCAATATTTTTGAAGTGTAAACTTTAGCGGCGTTGAGCTCTTTTGTAGGATAGCCATCCCACAAAAGTGCTCAACGCAAAACTGTAAAACTCGCTTCAGGAGGACACGTGGGCGGATCGAAAAACCGTAAGACGGTTGGAGGGTAGTGTTGTAACATCGAAATCGATTAATCGAGCAATCGATTGTTTTCTTTCGATTGTTGAAGTTGATTTTTCTGAGAAATAAACTTTTTTATGTAATATAAATTGTAATGTTTGTGTACGATAGCGCAATAAATAAATATGGTATTCTATCACATAAATGATAGTACTTTCATATTGATAATAAAAAGCAATTCATTCCAAATTATTCCATAACTATTCCAAAAAATTAAAAATACACAACGTTAATATTCAAGTTTTCACTTCTGCCGTCCCGTAGTGCAACCCGTTTTTTTTTTTTATTAGAAACACAAAAATTGTATAAAATAATAGTTTTTGGTCACTGTAATAATTATTATCACTGGCACAGACAGTTCACATAGTTTTTTTTTATTTGCAGCCTGATGGTGGAGATGGAGTGGAAACCCTAGTCAGCGCGGAAACAAATGATTAATTTAAATTATTTAACGACTATTACTCAAATTACTCATATACACATAATATTTATGACTTATCACGACACGAATTAATATCAAAAGTGTCAGCGTGGCTTCTTTCTCAGGACTACAACTGAATCTCTACTTGTTATCCAGAAATAATAAAATCACACTCAACCTCTCTCACACATGCACACACACACACACACACACACACACACACACACACACACACACACACACACATACCCACTGCTGATAAATCTTTTATTTTGTAAAATTTTGCCTTTTAAATGTTCTTTTTTTTTCTTCTTTATTTAAATAATGTGTCCTACCTAACCCTATATGTGTATTCTTTTGTTTGTTTTTCTCTAATCTGGCATTCTGCTAATCTAGTTCGTATATTAAAAACTCTATTGTAAAATCTTAATGGCCGCCTGTGATACAGGCTTCACAGCACGAGGTACGAGGTAGTACGAGGACCGATATGTGTATCAATATTGTGTTATTGCTTTTGAAAAATAAATTATTTTTAAGTTTTTAAGTTGCTAAGGCATGTCATGTCAAATAGTTTGATATACAGAGTCTACTTGGCTTTGGCTCAGTATGTTTTAACATACTGTATTCCAGTCTGGGGAGGTGCAACAAAGACCAAATTCCTTAAAATTGAGAGATCTCAGAGGTCACTTCTTAAAATTATGTACTCTAAACCTAGGATATACTCATCAGAAAGTTTATATAAAGTAAGAAACAACCTTCTTACGGTAAGAAAACTATATTTACTCGATACAATTTTAAAATTGCACAAAAATCTTCCGGTGGGCCTTGTTACATAAAGCGTGGACGTAGACTGGTTGTGGCTCAACCGCATAGGTATCATACAGCTTTTGCTAGACGTCAATATAGTTGTCAATCTATTTTTATTTATAAAAAAAATAATAAAATTTTAAATCAATCATACGTATTCATACTGTATATCAGTATGAATACGTATAATTGCAAAAAATGCATAGTTAAATGGTTGAAATCTCTTACGTAAAAAGAAACTGAAAATTGACTTGAAAGAATGGTATAGTTTTGATATGGTTGTTACAAAGGTTTGTAACTCACTCACAACACATACATAATTTACACAAATGCATTACACAAACAATAACACACAATTACACACACACATACACAAACTATTTTCAAAAATTTGAATATTTCGTTAATCTAAGACATCACTAAAATTTTTGTCATTGATTTGATTTTTCAATTAGCATACCTATTTCTTACTGTTGCAAGGGCATAGGGTGAAATAAACCCTAACACAAGCATTTCTAAAATTGCTTAATAGGGTGGTTTCATTTATGAATATGTAATGGAAATGTTTATTCAAATAAAATCATTTTCATTTTTATTTATTTGTTTGTTTGATTTGTTTATTTACCTATTTTATAATATCAGTCAAACGTTAAATCTATTTTATATTGGCAAAACAGTCACACACGTTATACATATAAATAGACCGGAAGTGTCAAGAGGAACTTCTTTCGTAAATTGATTGTCTCTGGTTGTCATGGGGACTGTGCGTCAGTGACGCGGATGGATGGCGGGAGTTTTGGGCGGGAGTTTCAAAGACTTGTTTTTGACGCGCATTTGCCTAACAACGGCTTGTATTTATTTATTTTAATGGACTACCTACTTAATTATAGTATTATTTTTAATAACTAATAAAATTAATATATTTGAGATAAGCTTCTGATCATGTACCATGACTTTGTACCCATGAAAATTAATAAA
Source organism: Pyrausta purpuralis (assembly GCA_963924145.1). Taxonomy (NCBI): domain Eukaryota; kingdom Metazoa; phylum Arthropoda; class Insecta; order Lepidoptera; family Crambidae; genus Pyrausta; species Pyrausta purpuralis. The sequence continues at coordinate 4,499,666 of OZ001670.1, read as the reverse complement.
TGAGGTTAAATCGAGAGCACAATCATTTGATTGTTCAAATGATAGTGCTTAGTAATCATAGACGGAAGGACCAAAACAGTGAGTTGTGACTAGTAATTACTACTAATGTGTCGGAAATACGACAAGATTATGACGTATTCCGAATATGAAACATGTGATTTGATGACAAATGGCGTCAATTTATGCGTCAACAGATTTGTTTGTGTTGTCAGTTCCACGCTTAAAAATGTAGGTAGTAAAATTTATATTTTATCCTTCAATTTAGAACCAAAAGATCTACTTTATTCTTCAATTCAGTCAAAAGCAGTTTAGTAAAGCTACCCTTGTTTAAGACCCACTCTGTAAGTTATGCGCTGGAACCTTGTCAAATTTATTATCTCAAAACCTCTTTAGCAACTAAAAATAAACATCCTTAATATCTTATGTATACCTTTTCGAGGAGATGTTGCTTCATTATGTTATTTATTAATTATGATTATAACTTTTTGTAAAGTTTTAAAGACCAAACAGAGGTTTCATTTTCCTATGAGAAGCTGTAACGTTGTATATTTTTGTCTAAGTTCGCGTGAAACGAAAAGCTAAATGGATGTAGGACTTCAGTCCATATTTTGGCATAGATAAGATGGATGGTGACACTGACATGTGTCAAGTGTGACAGCTGCTTTTTTTCCGGTTCCGCACTGTTGGTCGTGCGTCGGAGTGGAACGTTTGTTATAATAATGTATTAGAAGTGAAAATTATAATGGGGCACGCCCCAAATTATTTTATAGTTTGATAGTTACTCCTGGTAAGTATCTGCAGAAAGGTTTGCGTTGAATTTTGTTTGTTGCGAGACATTTCTTAGAGTCTGAGCACATGGTTCTTTTTATCGTTTCAGACGCCGCCAACATGTCAATTTGGATGAATTAATTTCAAAAATGATTTGATATAAATGACTGGAAAATGGTAAGTATTTCGGGGAAACTCCTTTGGAAATCCTTGTAAAGAAAATGTAGCCTACCTACATCTGGGCATATTGTATTGAGAGTTGTAATTTTTATCATTTCAGGTCTCAAATAGAAAAATTAGCATAAATGTTTAGTAATTAATTCAGAAATTATATGGCGAGCCAGCTTTTGCAGGTATTAAATTGGTTTATTATAGATTTCATAAATAGGGTGATGAAAAGTATAACCACCCTCACTTAGAGAAAAAAAATTGGTTGTTAACTAGAACTTTCTTTTATTTCTAGGTTTCGCTTTTGATATGTGTCTGTAAGTTGAACAGTCACAATTTGGTGATCATGTTGTAACCTCAGGTAAATATTTATTATGAAAAGTTAGTGTTTTTTTACTTTTACTTTGGTTCGTGCGTTGAACTAACCTTTTGTAAATTCTTTTCAGTGACCTTACGTAGACCTTACTAAAACCTTACTTAGACCTCATTTGGATTAATTTTTGAAGTCAGAACTTCCTTATGGATTGATTTGCTTCTTGTCTGCTGTTTTGAGGATGGATTGGTATCGGTGAAATTTTGGGGTAATGTTGCAGAATTGTTTGTAGTTTGATGCAACAAAGATTTGAAATAGTAACCTCCGTTGAAATCAAAGGTTGGTTTTCCTTGTATTACTTTAACTTTAGTGAAAAGTGGGATAATGTAGCTATTAATTTAGGCATAATTTAGGAATCCCTTTGAGGATAAATTTTGGAATTTATTTAGGTAATTAAACACTTAAATTGGTGGTTTATCTTTATTTAATTAGAAATTTGTGAACATTAAGATTTGTAACAGTATAGATATTGTTAACTAAATTAGAACCTAACCTAGTCTCTACTGTATTCTGAGCTATTAAGTTTTGAATTTGATTTGTTTAAAGGTGTTAAAAGGTAGATGTGTAATAGCAAATTTGAATAAACTTTTGTTGCCAAATGCTATACCTGGATTTCTTTATTTCATTCGAATATTAGTACCTTTTAAACACCCTTTGTCCACACTAGCCGGGAGTGACTGCGACAAATGGCGCCCAACTTTAGAATTAGTTATTAGTACAATTTTGAGCACTTTGTTGTTAGAATTTTTTGGAATGCTAATTAACCACCATATTATTTAGCTTAGGTTTATTTTGCCTGTGTTACTAACTGGTTAGGAATTATCCCACAAGTTTAATGTTGCATCAAACAATTTGTATTTACTAACCAAATAAAAGTTGTTGTTATGGTGTAAACCTTATTTTGTGAAATCCCAATTTGTTGTGTTTGATTTTATTTAGCATTTAAAATACTCACAATCTGTTTAAGTATTGTGAGATATTTGAGTTGTTTTGGTTGTAATATTTTGGACTCACTTTATATTGTTTTGTATGAAAACTTGTAAAAATATAAACCACCAAATAATAGTTAACATGATTAATTAATGTTACTTAACAGTGATATTACAGTGTAATTTATATGAGTTTGCGTTGAGAATTAGTTGAATTAATTTTGGATTTTAATTATTGCTTTTGTTGTTGTTACATTGATAAATGAGTTATGAAGTAATAGTAGGGTCATTGTGGTTACGTGTCAGCGTTATTGGAGTTGTTCTGAAAATGAATTAAATTATGTTACTTGCGTCTGTTTTGTATATAAACCAAGAAATCAGTTACAATTTTCTCGGTTTTATGCATTGTTTTGGTAAATCGACTCTGTTGTTTCCTATTGGGCGTGCTACTGGTACGTATGTTGCCAAAAATTTTAGAAACCATTTATAGTGATTCATGAGTTACTGAAACCGTGATTGTGGTTAATTGGACACATATTATGGGATCGTGATTCAGGGAGGCACTGGTTTGTTACAACATTCCTTAACATAATTTTACAGGGATACCGCGACGGAGTACGCAGTAACTATGCCTAAGGAGTATTATGTCGGTGAGTTCGGTTTTTTAAAGGTTTTTTTTCAAAAGTTTTTAGTGTCCGTGCTAGACATGCCACAAATTTTGTTGTTTTGGGGCGCAGAAATGCGTTTTGATTTTTGGTTGGTGATGTAGTTTGGGAGTCCAGCTACACTCAAGTGATGCCCAATTTGGCACCAGTTTGTTTGTTTTTTGTTTGGTGTGGGATCACTGAGGTATTTTTCACCATTTTGTTTACGAGTTGGAGGCTATGGATGGTCGTTCACTCGATTCGTGGCATATTGAGGTTATTAAGACATAAGTTTTGATTCGACTAGAGTTTCTTTAGTTGTGTTTAAATTGTTGAAAATTCTAAACACAAAAGTGAAAGGGTTCAGTTTTATTTAGATTGAGAAATAAAACTGTTTAGTTTTTGTATGATGAAGTATGAAAGGCGAGGTTGATAAGATGGTTTGCTTGTGGAAGAATGAAATTAATTTGTTTGTGGGTATGTTTTAGCGGAAACCCTTAAGTTAAGTCGCTTGAAACTTATGATTTTGAATTGTTGTCTAGCATGAGGTCGTTTTGGAATTATTTGAATGTGTTTTTTGCCCGATTTTGGACTTAATTAACTTTATGAGTAAATTAAGAAAATATTACATTATTAAAATTACTTTGATATTGAGATTTTATTTTGAGGGCTTTTGGATAATTTTGAACAGAACATTCAATGTAGTTGATTTGTTTTTTTTTGTGAGCTTTTGGATTATTTTGAACAGAACAATCTTTAACCCTTTAACTGGTAGAAGCAATTTTGTGTCTCGGAAAAATAAAAACTCGTTTTTTAGGTTTATTGTGGGTACTTTAATAACTTTTATTTAAGAAAAAAAATTAATCGTATTTAGTTGAAGAAAAAAACATGGTGGCAATATCCTTGCCAATACCAGTATGAGCTCTGTTAAATTCTGTTCATGGATTTTCCTCTTGCAGTTGGTGAAATAATTTAAAACATGGATAAATACACAATGCCACTTTACATCGTTCACATTCTATTTTAGACCTCTTATTATTTGTTTTAGTGCTGCAATAGCGACACCTCTTATAGGTGTCTATTTCTATAGGCCAGTGATCACCTAATCTTTGATATCTTACTTCTTCTGGTACCCCATAAAGTCTTTTTTGTCGCTCATCACTCTCTTCCACTCGTTTCTTTTTTTTTGTTATATGTTTCGGCATTGCTTGGAATGATCTTTTTCTAAACGTTCGATTATCCACCAGCTCTCTTGAAAGAGCAATTCTAAATTCTTTTTGGCTCATAACGCTGTGCACTCGGGTGTTTGTTTTGTATAACAAATACGCATTAGTTATCGCAACATCTATAAAAAAATAGAAAATTCGAGTCCACCACTTGCGACTTCTTCTACCTACAGCATAATGTGTTCGTAATTGGTCGAAACGATCGACTCCACCCATACGTTTTGTGTATTCTGGAATGAGTAAAGGGCATCTGATAGACTTTTTTGAGCCATCTTTTTGGGTCCTGTTGCAATTTCTTTTTTCTTTGGGATGGAATGCTGTGCTAACAACATTAACTTGTTTGGTATCTTTCCAAACAGCAAATCCTACGTTCTTTTTCACTCTCCATTTCCATTTTCCTTTCTTCAGTTTTTTTATCTTTGTACTTGCCTTACTAGCTGCTGCAGATATCCTCTCATCTTCATCTCTGTTTCCAGTCTTTTTTGGTTTCTTTACCAAAAGAGGTAAATCAACGCGATCACTACGAATTGTTGCCGTACTATAGACACCTTGTTCATATAAATGTTGCAAAAGGTCAAAACTCGAAAAGAAATTATCAAAAGCCATATGACCAGAATAACCATTTTGAAGTAAGGGCTCACACAATGATTTCACAACATTACTGCCCAGTCCTGTCTCTGCAGTATCAGTTTTGCCAGTATAAACTTGAAACTGATAAAGGTATCCTGTACTGCTGTCTGCACGACACCACACTTTGTAACCCCGTTTTACGGGTTTCATAGGCATATATTGTTTTAGGCTAGAGCGACCCTTAAATTTTATCATGCATTCATCTATAGATTGGGAATTGGTTATAGATGCATTGCTTTGACATAGATAGTTCAACCTATCAACAAGGGGCCGCACTTTATACAACTTATCATAGTTTTCATCTGTACGACTTGGCATTGCCGAATTGTCGTTGATATGCAAAAATTTCAAAATTTTTTGAAATCTTTGCAATGTCATTGTCTCAGCTATTTCTACTACTTGTAATAGTGGATTACTTGACCAATAGTCCTCAATAGTAGGAAGTACGTGAATACCCATCTGTATAATGATGCCAAGAAATGCCTTCAATTCATTTACTGTAACAGGTGTCCAATTTCGTGCATTTTCTTGTTCTGCATATTTATTAGTCTGTATCATTATATTATCCATTACTTCTACGTCAAAAAACAATTCGAAATATGTTACTGGTCTTGTTCTGTTTGGTAGGTTTCTGGTACAGCGTAACGGTGAATCATCAAAGCTTTCCAGGTTTGGACTCTGTTGCCAAGACTGCTTTTTCCAATCTATTTCATCAGCATCCGATTCTTCATCGGAAGAAGAAGAAAAGTCTGAAAGATTTTCTAAGCTAGGTGAATGAACTCTAGTAGTTACAGGTGGAGAATCATTGACAGCCCTGGATGTTGAAGGTCTAGGAGATTGTGCCAACACGGGACTCTCTTGTCTTTCTTCAGCGGCTGAACTTATCATTACATCTTTACCGACTAATATAGAGAGCAAGTCTCTTATTATCGTTAGTACCCTCGGCATCCGACAAATTTTCTTCATCGTCTTCAGAAATAGAGCCATCTGGTATACCAAATATTTTTTCTAGCTCTTCTTCAATTTGTTTGTCTCGCAGAATTTGATTTCTCTTACTCATCGTCTAAAAAAAAATAGAAATTAAAAGTTACGAACAAAATCCAATAACACCGGAACTGGTGGTGGCAAGTTTATTGCCACCATGTTTGATGTTACTTTTTTCGATAAATAGTACATTTTTTTTTAAAATATGCAATGTAACATAATAAGTACACAATCTATTTTACAATAAATTTGAAATCTTACCGATACTTCCTTACAATATGAAGATTTTTTTGAATTATCACACACATCAAAGATTCAATCAAAATTTGAAAAGACAAGTTGACAGCTGTTTGACATAATGTCAAATGGGTCTGTGGTATTTTTTTTCACATCAACAATATGTTCCGTTTTACGCAACGTCACTAAGTTTTAAAGTATTGATGCTACAAAGTGGAAAAAAAAAATTAAAATATTGGTGGCATACATATTGCCACCACCAGTAAAAGGGTTAATGGCGTTGACGTTGAGATCTTTAGGTATTTTGAGATGTTTTAGTTGGAATATTTTTAAACGGCGTTTTGAGTTTTTTTTTAGGTATTTTGGATATTTTGAACAGAAAATCTTAAATAGTTTTGAGTTAAGATTTTTTTGTCGTATTGTCGATATTTTGGAATAGAATATTCTTGAATAGCGTTGATTTTGAGTTTATTTTAAGGTCTTTTGAATAATTTTAGCAGAGCACCTTTAAATAACATAGGGTTGGCTTTTTTGAGGTCCTTTGGGACATATTTTTTTTTTTTGTATATACTTTTGATCTACAGTAATAGTTTGAATCCTTCTTGTGAAATTGTTTGCCTTTTAGTGTCAGTTAGGACTTGTTGGATAGTGGAAGGAAATTATTTTGATTTTATTTTGGCATTTGGTAACAGTACATATTTTTACAGTTACGGAAGCTGGGGACAGCTTTCGGTTCACTGTAGTGAACCTCTTTTCTTTGGGAGGGGGGTATTGTAACGTTGTATATTTTTGTCTAAGTTCGCGTGAAACGAAAAGCTAAATGGATGTAGGACTTCAGTCCATATTTTGGCATAGATAAGATGGATGGTGACACTGACATGTGTCAAGTGTGACAGCTGCTTTTTTTCCGGTTCCGCACTGTTGGTCGTGCGTCGGAGTGGAACGTTTGTTATAATAATGTATTAGAAGTGAAAATTATAATGGGGCACGCCCCAAATTATTTTATAGTTTGATAGTTACTCCTGGTAAGTATCTGCAGAAAGGTTTGCGTTGAATTTTGTTTGTTGCGAGACATTTCTTAGAGTCTGAGCACATGGTTCTTTTTATCGTTTCAGACGCCGCCAACATGTCAATTTGGATGAATTAATTTCAAAAATGATTTGATATAAATGACTGGAAAATGGTAAGTATTTCGGGGAAACTCCTTTGGAAATCCTTGTAAAGAAAATGTAGCCTACCTACATCTGGGCATATTGTATTGAGAGTTGTAATTTTTATCATTTCAGGTCTCAAATAGAAAAATTAGCATAAATGTTTAGTAATTAATTCAGAAATTATATGGCGAGCCAGCTTTTGCAGGTATTAAATTGGTTTATTATAGATTTCATAAATAGGGTGATGAAAAGTATAACCACCCTCACTTAGAGAAAAAAAATTGGTTGTTAACTAGAACTTTCTTTTATTTCTAGGTTTCGCTTTTGATATGTGTCTGTAAGTTGAACAGTCACAATTTGGTGATCATGTTGTAACCTCAGGTAAATATTTATTATGAAAAGTTAGTGTTTTTTTACTTTTACTTTGGTTCGTGCGTTGAACTAACCTTTTGTAAATTCTTTTCAGTGACCTTACGTAGACCTTACTAAAACCTTACTTAGACCTCATTTGGATTAATTTTTGAAGTCAGAACTTCCTTATGGATTGATTTGCTTCTTGTCTGCTGTTTTGAGGATGGATTGGTATCGGTGAAATTTTGGGGTAATGTTGCAGAATTGTTTGTAGTTTGATGCAACAAAGATTTGAAATAGTAACCTCCGTTGAAATCAAAGGTTGGTTTTCCTTGTATTACTTTAACTTTAGTGAAAAGTGGGATAATGTAGCTATTAATTTAGGCATAATTTAGGAATCCCTTTGAGGATAAATTTTGGAATTTATTTAGGTAATTAAACACTTAAATTGGTGGTTTATCTTTATTTAATTAGAAATTTGTGAACATTAAGATTTGTAACAGTATAGATATTGTTAACTAAATTAGAACCTAACCTAGTCTCTACTGTATTCTGAGCTATTAAGTTTTGAATTTGATTTGTTTAAAGGTGTTAAAAGGTAGATGTGTAATAGCAAATTTGAATAAACTTTTGTTGCCAAATGCTATACCTGGATTTCTTTATTTCATTCGAATATTAGTACCTTTTAAACACCCTTTGTCCACACTAGCCGGGAGTGACTGCGACAAAGCAGTCTTTCTTTCTCGTCAGTTCGTTCACAATTCGAGAAAAAAAATCTGCTGTTCCATACAATAGTTCAATTGGCGCGCGGTCAATATGTATGGAACAGCTGTTTTTTTTTCTTCGAAAAAGTCACCTTGTTTATTTAAAGCTCGCATTCAAGTGTAGAAAGTGTTTAATAAACAAAAGGTATTTAGGGTTCCAAAAACTTTTTAGAAGAGTGTTATACTAATTTATGAATATATGTAACTTGTCCACGTAGCTCAGTGAGTTGTTATTAAAGTCTGTTTCCCTGTGCTAGTCGAATATTGTAAACAATCTTGACATTTCTTTTTAATGAAATAATTAATTATAAAATAAGATAAGCACAAAACTCACCAACCACAAAGGTTATTTCAAAAGATCTTAATGCTAAATTCATAGTTTAGCATTAAGATCTTTTGAAATAATATATGTTGTAACATATTTTTATATTTGATATTATGTTAAAAGTTGTATAAAGATTGTTTACACTATTTGAAAAGCGAAGAAAAACAGACTAAACTACGTATTTACGCAGAAGCTATAAAGTGTCTCAATTATGACGACTTGACAAGATTATGACGTATTTCTTGAGATTTGAATTTCGAATATGAAATTTGTATGAGTTGATGACAAGTGGCGTCAATTCATGGCGCACGAGATTCGTGGTGTCAGCCTAGGTCCGTAAGTACGCCAGTTAATAGTAATTCAATAATGTTACTATTAGTAATTGTTGTAACCATAAAATTAATATTCCTATCGGAATAGAAGGACAGGTAAAAGCTGTCAAACGAAACCGATTTAAGATGTCTGTAACTAACATAAATAAGTAACATTTGTAGCTTTAAATGAGATAACCTTTTGATCAGGTGATTTATAACAATGTTCCTAAGTTAAATATAGTAGTTTACTGCATGATAAACGGTCGACACAAAATATTGAACATGGAGCTCTAGTGTAAAACTAAATGTTATTTCATTATACAAAATATTCGTCGATATACATTCCCTGTGTTATTCTGTCTTTATTTTTTACGTAAATTAACGTTTGTAGAATAGAATAATCAAACTGCGTACTTTAAATTTGAAGCGCATTGGTAAATATAAGTCGTATATTAAGAGGCTTCGATTTGGACTAGTCTACAAATACAAATACAAAAATACAATACAAATATTTATTGACAACAAGATTATTGTTATTACATATTACAAAAGATATTATGTAGAAGATTTAAGAAGTGGATGTTACACAGTTCAAACCACGTTATGCCAACAACAATACATGAAGCAATTAACTGTGGGCCCCACACTAGGAAATTCCTGTGTCGTGGGCACCCAATGGTTCTTACAGGATTGCGACGGATGCAAGTAACTATGTGTAATGAATGAATTGATGATGATGAAGTGTGTGTGTGTGTGTGTGTGTGTGTGTGTGTGTGTGTTATTTAGTGTGTGTGTGTGTGTGTGTGTGTGTGTGTGTGTGTGAATCTACCTGTTAAATGATTATTTGTTGGGGTTATACCGCTGTAATGCATAATAATCAATCACCAAACAAAAATGGTTCTGCTACCCATCTCTTTTTATTACACAGTTTGCTGCTAGTGACATCTCGCTTTTGTCGTTCTATTCCAAAGGGATAATAATTTTATGGTTGTAACGAAGCGATGTGTACTGTTTGCGTTAGGTGAATAGTTTTGACGGCTGTTGACTATACTTACTCAGCAGTGCTGAAACAATAGTTGAACATTGAACTAGGTAGGTACTGTAGAGGTTTCAAGCTACGCGTAAAACCTCTACGTCTCGTTCGTTCGACTCTTCGTATTACAAATGTAGAAAAGTTTCTTTACAAGTAAATTTTGATAGACGTTTGTCATATCGATTGTCATATTCATACAATTGTTATATTCCTACGATTGCGAATCAAATATTATACGTCAACAAATAAAATACTGTGAATAATAAAGGAAGTGCTATATATTAATAACTAAATAAAATAAAAATAGAAGATTAATACCTCAAAGTTAAGTATTTTCATTGAATATAACATAACTCAGATCATAACGCAAAAACTCGTGTTCATATCTCCAAGATCACAGCGACGCTCAGCTTTCTCACAGTAGCTACCTACTTGTTATTGACGACGCGAACTATATACTTATTTTGACGACTTCGGTGTATTGGTTAGAGCTCCTGACTATTACGCCGGCCGTCGCGGGTTCGAATCCCGCAAGGGGCAAATGTTTGTGTGATGAGCACGAATATTTGTGCCTGAGTCATGGATGTTTTTTATGTATTTAAGCATTTATGGGAGACGCCCCCGTCATAATCGTTGTCTGATATTCTTACTTCGAAAACACGACAGTTGGTGTATTTTCTGGCATGTATTACTGGTGTTGAATGACATTTTGTGAGGCATTACGGCTTCATAATAAATCTCAAATATACCACCTACTTACTATAAAGCTGACGAGTTTGTTTGTTCGGACGCGCTAATCTCAGGAACTAACGATGCCATGTTATTTATTAGCGATTATATTTTTGTGTTAGGATAGCCTATTAATCGGGGAAGGCTATAGGCCTATATACTAGAAAAATCATAACTCGTTAAATAAAAGACCAATCAAAAATCTGGTAGACAAAATTGTAGCTCTGGTTTTGTGGTTTAGATGCAATGTTTAAGTTCAATAAAACAGGGTTGTCTGCATTTACAGTTAGTAAAATTGCCAAAAGTGGCCACTTTTAGCAGTTTTTCTAACTCCAACTACAGTAAACTACTTTAGAAACAATTTAAACGTACTAAATAAACTATACAACCGGTACTACAATCGTATCTACCAGATTTTTGATTGGTCTTTTATTTAACGAGTTATTTTTTTTCTACTAAAGTGGCGCTAGTGTGCGCGTTAAAAATCCGGGTAGCCCCCCCTTGGATAGCCAGAGCGCCCGATGGTGGGCGCTGAGCATGAGTTTCGCGATTTTACCAAGCGCCCACCTGTGGGCGCTTTTTAATTACTTTTTTGCAAAAAAAAAATGGGTGTATAAATGCTTATTCCTTAGGCATGTTGACCTTTATGAGTAAAAAACAGATGTTTCTACACCATAGACCGCAAACACATCCGGTTGCTGTCAGTTATTGATTAAAATTCGATTTTTTTTTCTCGCAATTTTTTTCGTCTATGTCGTCACCCTACCACGAATTTGTTTGGTTCTATTTTTTCATTTTTGAATACATTTTTTTTTGTTACAAGCATAGGTTATTTATTCAGTAACAATAAGCTTTTTACAGAATAATAATAGCTTGTTTCAATAAAGTTTTATAACTGTTTACATAACGTGTATCCTGACACCGCGCGAATTGCGTACGCGCACGCAGTCCACCGCGGAAACGCGACCGCCACCGCAACTGCGCCTTAGGAGGTTAAAACATGACGCTACATCGAAGAAAAAAAAACCGGCCGACTCGCGCACTGAGGGTTCCGTGCCAACGTTAACTGAATTAGGGAAACCACCTATACTAGTAGTATTATATTATCTGGGATACCACCTTCTTCCACTTAGCCAAAATACAACAATATTTTATCGACAGCAAATATAACTTTGTTTTTCATACTGTTTGTATGAAGACCAAAGTTATGTTTGCGGTTGTTGAAAGTGTGCTATAAGTATCTAAAAAAACTTCTCGTTCGATCTCGTCCCAACCAATTTTCGTTGAAAGTAAATGTTAAGAAGATCTACTACACAGATGGGGGGACGCCATTTCCATATACACCCCACATGCATAGGTTTGAAAAAAGAAATCGTTTTTTTGTATAAGAATCGTAAAGCGGTTAACAGGATACATTTTTCTACCTAATTTCAAGTGTGATGCTAATAGTTACAGAATAAAGTGGCTGTGGCATACGGACGGACAGATAGACTTGACGAAACTATACGGGTTCCGTATTTTACCAGTCGGCTACGGATCCTTAAAAAAGAGTAATATCAAAACGTGCGGACGCTGGGGGACGGCTTTCATTACCTAAGATTGTGACCCACTTAGAAACCCTTCCTTTTTGCTTGTCATATTTTGTAAGCAATCATGACATTCCTTTATTCCGAAATAATTAATTTAAAATAAAATAAACAAAAGATGAAATAAGAAACCAAAAATTTGCGCACGGGCGCACTGACAGCACGGTAGCTCAATTGGTAAGAGCGTTTGGCCCGGTCTGCCAAAAGGTTGCTGGTTCAAGTCCCGCCCGTGCGCAAATTTTTGTTTTCAATTTCATCTTTATGATTATAAAATATGACACTGTGAGTGTTAAAAACATTCTAAAGCATAAGATAAACAAAAACCTCATTAACTATGTATATGATACGTCGTTTAGGACTAATATCTTTTTAAGTCAAATAGGAATGTATTCAATGGTATTATTTAAAAAGTTTGAAAAGATTGTTTTCATTATTCTTCTAGTAAAGAAAAAAACAGAATTTACAACTGTTTTGCTATAGTTAGGCATCTCTTCCTGGAATTAACTAAAGGGATTTCTTATCGGACTTCAAAGAAGCAATGAAGTAGGTTCTTACTGTTAATAAGTTACCACACAGAACTGAAACGCATTGTTGTACTGAACAATGGGTACTAGGTTGCTACAATTTATTTGACAATGCATTTTTTTTAAGTTGCGGGGAAGCCCTAATGAGTCCTTTTCCTAGTAGCCCTAGTCAAATGAATTAAAGTGAATTCGAATAAGGGAAACTTTATCAAGCGATGCAATGCGACATATAATAATTATCATCAAGTACCTATATTTCCTTATCATAAAATGAATACTCAAAAAGCACAGAAAACTAATATTTATTTTATTTCTACAATCTTACCTTAATTAATAGTTAAACTAAGTATATAAATTATAGTACGTAAGAACATTATTTTAGTTTATTAAATGGAGGTAAAAGACATATCAGTCGTTTTGGGCAGTCTGTGTATACGTTAAAGTCCGTTTTTTTTGTTTGGCAAATAATGTAAACAATCTTTTTTTTAAAGTAATTTTAATTGATTAAAAGTGTAAAACATTTTTTTTTTAATTAAAAAAGAATATTAGTGATGTTAATTTATTTATATCTCACTCAGATGCATCTCTGTGTTTGACGATGATAATTTATTAATATAGGTTGTAAAATTTGTGTTTATTCTCGTTAAAAAAGGATACACGATTGTTTAAAATAATCGCCAAGCGAAGAAAACCAAACTATAGGTAATTTATCTTAAAATTAGAGTTAAATGTTAATTATAAAAATGATTTAGTATTTCAAGTTATAGGTAAAAGTATTGTCAGTAACAACTTGTTTTATACACAACAATTAAAAATATAGACCTGTTTCACAAAAACACAAAATGAGTAAAAATATAGGCCTGTTTCACAAAAACACAAAATAAAGAATAATTGTAATACGAGTAAGACTAATAAGGAAAGTAATTTCGTATGAATAGGTGAGCAGATAACATTAATGGGAGGTTATTTCGACATTGTAAAACAATAACGTTACCATGAGTTTACCAGGATAACTTGCTAGCGACGACGTTAAAAAACTAAAGAAAGTGCAATTTTCTAGCGCCTCTAGCGGTCACTGACAGAACTAAAATTTAGAACTAGAATTTAAAATTTTGAGTAAAACCATCTTAAACTCATGGTAACGGTACATTGTTAATAGTTAGTGGATTACATAAATTATGGTAAAGCAATTATTGATGTAGGTACGACTTACCCCCCTCATTTAAAAAGGTTAATAATGGGTTTACGACATTAAAAAAAAGGAAATAAAACCTTCAAATAAAGACATAATTACTGACAAATAACATAATACTATGTAGTAGTATTTTAATTACTAACATTGGTTTTCGAAAACCCTGATACGTACTTTGGGAAACGTTTTTCCATACTAAAATCTTAGTTAGGTACTTAATACCTCGATGATTCGTATGTTCTTTTTTTTTTAAGATTTCATTAATTAAAAGATTAACTTATTAATATTACCTCCTATATCTATCCCGGAAACACTGCTTAAACAAATAGACCATTGTAACATACTAAAAAATATATTAGAAGAGACATTACTAAGAGATACATTTTTTAAGATTCGTGTAGGTATTCCTTAACTCCAGCTTTACAGCTCGAAATAAAAATTCATCTATGATATACATGGATGTTGTATGGTTACCATGGATACAATCACTATTGCTCAATTAAAATAAGATAACAAATAATTTTGACTTGCAAGTAAACACAAAAAGTATTTTTAGGGGAATACCCATGATAAGCGCTACTCAAGTTGAGAATGCGTTAGAACCTTGGAACTTACTCAAATTAAAAAGCTCAAAATATAAGCATTAAAGAAATTATTGGTTTATTAGTGACATTAAGATGGAGTTAAGTAGATAAAATATAAAACAAGACATCGAAAGAGTATAATTTTACCTGAACTTCTATTCACGGTACAAAGCGCTTAGCAGTCGTCACAGCGAGCGTTGAGTTTTCCTCTGAAGATGTTGAAGAACACTTAGAAATGCAGTATTGACAGAGTTTCCCCAGAAGATAGATTATAAAACATATGCCAGCGGTTGTGAGCAAGATAGTTTTTATCCTTCTTTCATTATCTGTGGCTTCTTTATGATATCTCACCATATCTTCTATTTTTCTTAAGCTGTCAGAATAGCCGTACGGCAAACGAACTATAGTTTTACTCATTGTTTCTATTTCGTTAATCACAAAAGTTTGGTGCTTTAACAATTCATTAATGCTTGATATGCTGTTCCCCATTGACTTTAGTTCGATATACATGTCACTGAGCTCATATTTCGGTGGATTAGACGACGTATAAAAGGAGTTTGGTTGGAAGTTATATCCATAATATGGCGCGGGAGCACTTAAAGCACCCCAAAATTCTGCCCAAAATGCAATTAGAAGCAAGAAAATTACGAATTTCATGTTGATTAGATTTATCTTGATCACGCACGTGGTTATTAAAATTCGTCGTCACAGCTAGGTAGGACCGCGTTGGATGCTCGAGAATTGCGTTATGAAAACTTGAGAGCGATCGGACGATGCTAGCTATACCTAATGCACAAAAGCATGTGTGCTGGGAAACAGCACAAATACCTTATGTAAAGCGGGAATAAGGGTTATTATTCAACAAAAATGTGTAGGAGTGCTAGCGCTTATAAAATGTGTAAGTTACAAAAAAACCCGGTCAAGTGCGAGTCGGACGCGCGCACTAAGGGTTCCGTGCCAATTTTAAATGATTAGGTTTATTTTAAAAGATAACGAAACTCTTGGACACTTTAATAATATTTAAAAAAATACTTTTCATTTTTAAGTGTTTAGCCTCCTTACAAAATGAAATTAGCTTCTTTTTCTTAGCCTGTATATAAATCCGATATTTATCGGATATAGGTATATAAAAACAACGATTTTTTTAAACATATCGATTTTTTTCGAACCCTAGTTTAAAACGAATCGACTTATTATAATAAGTTACTAGCGATGAAATAAGAAACCAAAAATATCGCATGGGTGGGACTCGAACCTGCAACTTTTGGCTAAACGGACCAACACAACGCTCTTCCAATTCAGCTACCGTGCCTGACTGTGCGTTTCGATGACACTGAGTCTTAAAAACATTCTAAAATCTAAACAAAGTAACTAGCGGTGCCATAAGGGTCTCATGCATCGCAAAATTCGCAACGGATTTAGAGCAACAAGCAAGTACAGCTCAAGCTTCATACATATAGATATAAATAAATATTGGACACCAATCACAAACATTGCTCTGATCTCAAAGTAAGTAGCCAATGCACTTGTGTTATGGAAATCAGACAACGGTGGTACCACAACACCCAGACCCGGGACAATATAGAAAATATCGTTTTCTACATTGACACGACCGGGAATCGAACCCGAAACCTCACGAGATGCCGACGCTTGAAACCCGTGCTAGCCACTCGACCACGGAGGTCGTCGATCTGTCATGAGAAGTTATCACGATTTCGTGTTCTCTCAAAAACGAATGTGTAGTGTGTTATGATTACTATTGTTACTTTTGTGAATAAGTGCCATCTTTCTTTGGATGCAGTTCGGTCGCCAGTGCGTCGGGTATTTTTGTTGTTAGCTAGCCCATATTACAAGTACATAGATACCGCAGTGTTGACCCAGCGTACTGTTGTCCGAACATGCATGTTTTGTAAATCTCAGTATGTTGTTTGTCCATATTTTTTCTTCCGATGGTCTATTTGACTTAGCTTGTAAAATCCAGCAGCGGAAACGCATTAGGCTAGTGTGTTAAGATTTTAATATTTACCCCTTAAGAATTATTGTAAAGCTGTTGTTTCCTTAATAAAGAAAATAAAAATGAAATAAAATAGTATGTCAAATCAAAAGATCCCATTTCAAAAGGTTTTTGCTTGACCATAGGAAGGAACTCTAGAACACATATCAGCAAAAACAACTTCCATGCCACCAATAGGCAAAGGACTGGATTGTACCCCTGTTAACTTAAGTTGAAAATATGGTGCAAACATGAAGGATTTATGAGCTTTTTAGGGGTACCTAACAAAAAACCGGAACCCGTCTTTTTCGTACTCAAGTATTAGGAATTTGGAATAGATAGGTACGTGTTCGGAGATTTATTATTTGCAAATGTTTTTCTCAAAAATTCAACCGCCCTAAAAATACTAATAAGTTCTTTTTTATTTTGATACTATTTTACTTAAACTAGTATTGTTCTACATGTATATTATAAGGTATATCAAAATTAACTGCATTCCTTGTAGGGGGTAATTCTGACCCTCAAATAAAACAACTTTTTGTATGGGACCAATATCGTAATCCCAAAAAAATATTTCACTAAACTTTTTTCCCATACTAGAGTGCCGATCAGCTGATGCTAGTTTGTAAGGAAATAAAAATGGGATTTCGATGTTGGTCCCATACAAAGAGTTATTGTATTTTATCAACAGAATCACCAGCAAGAAGGAATGCAGTTGATTTTGTTAAATCCTGTAAAGTTATGTACAGAACCCTCTATTCGCAACGCAAACTCAATCGCACGCCTGCGTATTTTTCGGCCACTTGAAACTGAAATATTTTAAGATTAACACTTGAGATTTCTCAAAACTAATTACTTTATTTTTTATCGTCTTCAACCAGTTTGTATATACCAGTGATGACATACGAATCCGAAACGTGGTCTCTACTATATATAAGCCTCATAAAGAAGCTCAAAATCACACAAGCTATGGAGAGGGCTATGCTCGGAGCTTCTCTACGAGATCGAATCAGAAACGAGGAGATACGTAGAAGAACTAAGGTAATGGACATATCCCTACGAATCAGTAAGCTCAAGTGGCAATGGCAGCGTGAAGAACTGATGGCCGTTGGGGCTGAAAAGTTCTAGATTGGAGACCCTTCGACCAAAAGCGCAGCGTTGGACGTCCATCGACAAGATGGATGGACGACCTTGTAAAGATCGCAGGATCAAACTGGATGCAGACCGCTAGTGATCGGTCGCTGTGGAAAGCCGTGGGGGAGGCCTATGTTCAGCAGGGGACGGCCTTTGGCTGATAATGTTGATGATGATGTTCTGTCTCATACATACCTTCTTTCTTTAGGTTCTAGTCAGCTTCTAAAATTCTGAATATTTTTCAATACATAAAACCAATTGACCACTTGCCATAGAAGATATGGCTCGTATTGGAGGACAACATTGAATTTACTTATTATCAGTTAGTATGTAGCCTTAAATACCAATAAGACAAGTTTCATTCACACTAAAGTTCCCCAAAAGTTAAAGATATAAAAACCTGAATTTTGTTAAGAGCTATTCAAATTGAAAAAAAAAACCTAAGAACATCTTTGAGGATATGAATACCTATTTGTTTTGAGTAAACAAAAGAATATATAATTTAGGGATTTCATCGCTGTCCACGGCTTGACCAGGAATAGTCATTTCCTTTTGGGTTATACAAATATATTCTCAAAAAACAAGGAATAAAACCAAGAAATCATAGAAAAAAATATTTTTATTCACATTTAATATCCTTAAATCTACAATATAATACGACTTTATTGTACATCTTCATAGAAGGCGAGCTTATACCTAACATAACTATTATACATTCCCAAGAACAGAATTACACAATAATATCTTGACTAAAATTATCTTCTAAACGTATCGCGTCCACAACGTGTCAGTCACTTTCCAAACTTATAAGGGGATTCCCTCAAACAATAATATGTGAAACATACCAGTTTAGCTGAACACACACTTATCCGAGCCGAACGAAACGCATTCTAGAATTCTTTATATAAAATCTAATAAAACCTCGCACACTTAGCCGCGTCGAATCGTCCGAATCTGGAAGAACCCCAGAAATCCAAGACGAATTCGGATGACGTCATCAGATTCGGCGCGGCTAATGCGGTCGACTCGCCGGATAAACTCTTCATACTCACTCCCACCTTAGATGTCGCTCATAGCGCTATCTCATGATTTCTTCTACGCGATCGATTCGGCCGAATCGGGTATGTGTGCGAGGCTTGCTTGACTTCGATTCGTTCGGCTCGGATAAATGTGCGTTAACCTTTTATTAACTTCGAGTATTCCTCGAAATCGGTCGTATTGTGTTTATTCGTATAATAGGGCTCTTTGGAACTACGGAACTTTTGAAAAATCACCTACTAGTAAAAAAACTTAAGCATCCCAAGACCGTTAGTTAGGTCTGTAGAATACTTAAAAAAATGTTATCAAATACATTTTTCAACACACTTGCTCAAAACGACGTTTTTATTCCAACGATTTTTGGCTCATAATCCTACATATTAAACACGCGTGCTTTTTCAGTATATTATTGAACGAGTGCCTTTAGTTTATTAACCCGACCTATTTACATTTGTACCTTAGTACCAAATGCTTATTCTTTCTCAGAAACTTACTAAATGAAGTCTTGTTTTTCCTCGCAAGTGTGTTGAAAAACGTCGTATGAAACACGTGTGCCTGTGACCATAATATAAGGCTACCTCGTTTTAAGTGATAATATTTTAAAGGCAGATTCAGAAAAATAAATGAAACATATTTTGTACGAAAAAAAATTTTTTTTATACGCTAGTTTTCGAGAAAATTGCCTCTAAACATGTAGAAAAAAGAGTAAAATAAAACACCCCGTGCCGCGTGTTGCTTAGCGGAGCTCTCGGTTTTTGTAGGTATTGTCTTACGCGCCGCCCATCGCCGTGTTGCCGCAATGTTGCCTGCCTGCCTACACGTGTCGCGCTCGCGGCCACTCCCCGCCCCATCGGATAGCATTAGCCGCGCGACGCAAGTCAGTCTGCCAAAAAAATTCGCGTTTGTATGTTGTGTGCGCGCGCGTCGCGGACTCGCGGTGCGTTTTCCGGAGCCTGGGCTGGGTGACATAGTTTCCCGCCGCGCCTTGACCTGGTACAGCACCTACAGCAAAACACCGCAGACGCTTGCTATGGCGGTTTCTGCACAACGAAGCCCTCCACCTTTATCATTTGAGGGTCCAAGATTTGCTGTTGGCGGGGATTACGCCTTTATCACTTGACGGTCCAAGTTTTGCTGCTGATGCGGACTATGCGACTAAGATCGAGCAGCTCGAGCTCGAGTCCTCCCGTTGACTACTGCGCAATTGCACGTTGCAGGGATAACGTGCATGCACAACACAATGCTGCAGTTATTCGCCACCAATTCCAGCAAAGGTTCAGTGCATACGTGTGTGAATGAACAGTGAATGCCGTGATAGCTAGTGAAAAAAAAAGCAGTGCTCATGATAGCTAGATTGTCTAGTGCTCGCTTCAGGGCCCTTATTTTTGAATCACTCGCGTCAAGATGGCGTGTGATATTCATTGTTTAATGGCCGATTTTCCTATGAAAATTAGTATAATCTCACGTGGAAGTGATTTGCAAAAATGATTAATGAATTTTGTGAGTACCAACGCCAATATTTTGGGTGATTTTTATTGATTTTTAATTTGTTTTCAAACAAAACTCACACGCCATATTCAAGCGAGTGATTCAAAAATAAAGGCCCAGTTTGCATAATAAGGTTAGGAGGTATCGCCTCAATTGGCAATTGTAAAATAAGATATTACCGTAAAAATAGTAACCTGTTTTACTGCAAATCTTTGACGTCATTGTTTTCAAATGTTAACTTATCGCTGCTAATAAAGAAAACGTATTTGTAAACCAATGCAGAAATCCTAGTTTTAATTAATGTTATTGTGAAATAAGACTTGTATCCACATATCTGTACAAAAACTGAGCAAGTGTGATAATTAAATGCAAAAAATAATAAAAATGTACCTACGTAATTTTCAAAGATGTGTTCGCGTTTTATGTGTTATGTTAATTTACGGTACCCAATAAACGAAATTGAAAACAAAACTGTGTTAAATTTACTCACGCAATTTTAAGTGCATATCCATCAACTGAATCAATAGGTACTCATTAGGTAGGTAGGTAGGTAACTACAACATCTGTCTAAGTTAAATTTAGTGAGATTGAAAATTTTAATAGGTAGGTATTATTTTTAAAGTTTACTTTCACATAAGATTTCTCTTATTATTATTAAATAAACAGAGGTAACACAACACAATTAGGAAGTTTAATTTCACATAAGCTTTGTCTCCTTATTATTACTAAATAAACAGAAGGAACACAACACAATTAGGTAGGTAGTTTTAGTTTATCATAGCTGCCCAGCTGTTCATGTTTTAAGCCTGCGATAAACACATAGGTACCTAAGTTGAGTTTCTGTCTTAGTTTATCATACATACCCAGCTGTTAGAGTTTTTAGGCCTACGATTAATGAACACATACCTACCTAAGTTAAGTTTCTGTTTCTGAGAATCATGCCTACCCAGCTGTTTTAGGCATCAGATAAATGGGCACATACCTTCTTAAGTTTTTGTCTTTGTTTTCATACCCAGCTGTTTTGTTTGTTTAGCGTTTATCTAATTGATCTATCTGTTTGATTTATTAGGTACTGATACACGTTGATAATGTTTTTTTTCATATTAGTGTTTCGTAATAATAGGTAATCGAATGCAGTAGGTAGTTACCTTTATTATTATTATTATGTAGGACCAAATAAATAGGCGGGCAGCGGCCCCTACCGCCCGAGTACCGCGCATCGGCACGCCGCATGAATGAGATAGGCATCTTCTGTCACGCTCACGCCCACGCCTTTGTCTCGTTCTCGCTTAGCTAGTCCATCTTCCGTCACACTCAGGCCCATACGTCTGTCTAGTTTTCGCTCAATGTAGTACTTATGTAAGAGACGAAAGGCGATGTCGCGGAACAGGGTGCTCTTAAAAAATAATATTTTTTTTGTTAGGAAAAATAAAAACGTACACGGGCCAGTTTTCAAAAAAAATAATTATTGGGTCCTCTTTCTATGTTATTGTTTGGTGCTCTGTTAAAATATTATCACTTAAAACGAGGTAACCTTATATACGCGGCTTTCTTATGACGCATACAACATCGCCTTGTATATAATGGTCAACATAGCACACTTGTATCATAATGTACTATTAACAGTGAGTTGTTACTATCCCCCACCATACAACAGAGTTCGGGTTCGCTATACTGTTTTTAATTAATCATTTGTAGCAATTCCTAGAAATCCCATGCAGATACTGCGACCGGCATAGAAACAATAAATATCCTTTGGACATTCCCACACATCGCCATCTTGTCCCAAAGTAAACTACTCAAAGCTTGTGTTATGGGTGCCAGACAACGGATATAATACTTAAATACTTTTTTTTTGTAAATACATACATGATATACATAGAAAACACCCAGAGCAATACAAACAGACATGTTCATGCACACAAATGTTTGTATTGTGCGGGGATCGAACCCGCACCCGCTGCGTAGTAGGCGATTTCTCGACCACTACACCAGACGGGTCGTCGTTGTCGTCGTGAAACAATGTAAACAAAAGACAACAAAAAACTGATTTGTCTAACCAGATGGTCATCAACTGTGGAGACCTTTATCTTTTTAGGGTTCCGTAGCCCAATGGCAAAAAACGGAACCCTTATAGTTTCGTCAAGTCTGTCTGTCTGTCCGTCCGTATGTCACAGCCATTTTATTATGTAACTATAAGCATTACACTGTTGAAATTTGGTACGAAGATGTAGGATACATGTTCGATCCCGCCCGAACCAATTTGCGTTGGAAGTATTTGTGAAGATCTACATTTTTATTTATTTTTAAATTTTACACTCGATTATTTTAGAAGTTAGATGGGGGGGGAGGGGGCCCATTTTACCACTTTGAAAGGGTCTATCTCTCAAACGTTAAACTTTTAGAGATTTACTGCCTTACCACAAATAATTAAACTAGGTTTGGACAACAGTTTAAATATGATACGGCTAGTTTAAAAACAACGTCAATCAAGTCAAATGACATAAGGGTGACATACATTACACTTTAGCTGCATAATATTTAAACAGTAGTTCAAACCTTGTTTATTTATTTGTGGTAAGGCCGAATGGCTTTAGGACCCTCGATGTCAATTTTAAAAGAACTTTCTATGGACAATCTACACGCATAGATTTCACAAAAAAAAATAGGGTGTAGTTTCATATATGGGAGCCCCCCTGAATATCATTATTATTATTTTTTTGAAGGCTGTGACATACGGACGGACAGACAGACAGACTTGACGAAACTATAAGGGTTCCGTTTTTTGCAATTCGGCTACCTAAACCCACAATAAATCGTTCATGTTTACACATAATATATTTGTTTTTTATATTTGTTAATTTGTTCAGCAGTCGAATCAATCTAAAACGTATTCTAAACACCAGTTTGTTCTATACATAAAACTTGTGTAAATACATAAAATAAAAACATTTTTGAGCACAAGAATGCAGACCTCTCACAACCGATCGCTGTGAAAAACCGTGGGGGACGCCTAGTTTAGCAGTGGACGTCCTATGATTTATAATAATGATTATCAGCGCTATAATTCTCTGAGAGTCAATTCTGGGACTGTTTACAAATTAAACTTTTAGTAGTAATAGTCCTCCTAGCCGATTTCGACTGGGGTGGCCAGTCACAACGACTAGCCGACTGCGCGGGACATATTATAGTGCACAAGTGTGTGCGCAAACACAGGGGCACTCTCTATTCGTTCCACTCTCATAGCCCTTAGGGACAGCAATCTGACACGACCGGAGACTTCCAAACTCTGGGCTACCCTGAGAATTTCTGAACAGAAAAACCCATTCATATACCTTTAGCCCGGGAATCAAACCCGGGACCTCTGGCGCAGCCGTCGCTTTAAAGTGCGACCCTCCAACCGCTGCGCCACCGAGGCAGTTTTTTAGTAATGTTCGTACAAAACTTAATATTCACATGTAGATCCTCCTCAGATGTTGTGACGTGGTGATAGCGTTACATTGAGGACATATCTTCTTCGCCTTCAGCGATTGGAGCCAGCACACCTGAATCAAATTAAATTACATCCTGTAATATTTCATTTTTACCAACTTCTATAAAAAGGAGGTTCGAGAGATGTTAATAAAAATGCCAAAACAATGTACTCTCTA
This sequence comes from Pyrausta purpuralis, assembly GCA_963924145.1. Classification (NCBI taxonomy): domain Eukaryota; kingdom Metazoa; phylum Arthropoda; class Insecta; order Lepidoptera; family Crambidae; genus Pyrausta; species Pyrausta purpuralis. The sequence goes on along the minus strand of OZ001670.1, from coordinate 4,475,848 downwards.
AAAAAATATATAAAAAAACGCAAAAATTCAGGCTCTGATCTAACGAACTATATGAAATCTAAATAAAATTCACAATATTTAGGTAAATTAAATAATAAACTTTTAAAATCCTGGTAATAAACTTTTAAAAAAAAAACTCCATCTGACAACATGCTTCTAACTCCAAAATCATGTCCAAACATGCAAAAAAAGTAAATCTGACAATGTCAAATGTCATTTTACTCTTTGCTTTCAATCTTTTCAAACAGCGGATTGGCTGATAGGTACTTGACAGATTTATTAGACGTCAAAAAATACTGCTAGTTTTTTTTTAAATTTAATCAACATATTACCAAAAAATTTAATATTTTACGGCGGAAATCATTCTAAAAGCGATTAAGCTTTACATAAGGTATTTTTTAGTGTCATGTACAAAATTTTTCCCATACAAACGTAAACATGTCATTTATGTAAGTTAAAGTAATAATAAGTGTTACCATAATATAAATGACTTTCTTGATGATAAATTTTGACAATTAGAATTAATTATTGTGTTATTTTTTATAAATGACTTAGTTATTACAATTATTATTTGCTCTAATTAAGGATTAAAATATTAATATTACATAACTAAAGCACGTTGATACTAACTAAATGTAATTAATGAAATTGTCATCTATTGCTACTGTGTTTTGTTAATACTAAGCAACTGAATACGTGTTTACGTAAATAAATACATCTTCCTTTCTTTGTATGATATGTACGTATGTGTGATTTCAAGCTTACATTCAGCACAAAGGTTCATCATACAACGACTTTAAATAATAATAATAAATATGCGCCAGACAATACACCAATTGTCGTGGTTTAAAAAAGTAAGGAATTTTCATCCTTGTGTTACGAATACCAGACAACGATTATGACGGGGGCGTCTCCCATAAATACTTAAATACATTATAAACATCCATAACTTAGGTACAGGTAATATTCGTGCTCATCACACAAACATTTGCCCCTTGCGGGATTCGAACCCGCGACGGCCGGTGTAATAGTCAGGAGCGCTAACCAATACACCAAACGCGTCGTCTATAAATGAATTTTGTTTCTTTCTCCTAAATAAAATTATTTAATCAAGTAACATGACATGACTTATAATTTGATAGATATAAAGGGCTTAACCCGTGTTAATAATCAATCATTTTATTTATTTATTAATAACATTATTTTATACATGGTGACTTTTTTATCAGTACCGATATTTTGTGTAAAGACTGCACTGACGAATATGAACAACTTTTACTATGGGGGCAATAGCGAAATCGAGAAAAAAAAATCAGCTGTTCCATACATTTTGACCGCGCGCCACTTGAACTTTTGTATGGAACAGCTGATTTTTTTTCTTGATTTCGCTATTGCCCCCATAGCAAAAGTTGTTCATATTCATCAGTGGAGTATTTACACAAAATATCGGTACTGATAAAAAAGTCACCCTGTATATTTAATAATTAATATAGCGACAGTCCAGCCTTTATGCTATCATAGACAGGATGCTGTTAGGGACAAATAAAAATAAAGGACAATACCGTTATTTTAAACATTTTTATAAGTTTTTTACAGGTGCTTTTTATTTACTTTTTTATTTCCAATAGAAAAGCAATCTACCCATCAAGATTACTGAAATGTAGCGAGGAATTTGAAATGATTTGTCCCTTGTTCCAGCACACCTGTTCACATGCTGTGGTGTTTCTTCTCAAGGTTAGACGTACACCTATACAGGGTGTGGCGCAAATAGTGCTCCATAGCAAAGGTGTGGATACACTGTACACTGAAGCACCACATACCAGTATTTAAAAAATTGTATGTACAGGGTTTTCAAAAATTTTTTTTATTATTTTTTTAAAAAATCGTTACCTTGCCTTACAAATTTCAGTAAAATGTTTTTCTGTCACTGAAGTAACCTAAAATTTAAGAAAGAACTGAATAATAGGTCCAGTTAGGTACATTACAAGTGTTGTAAATTTTTCTGGACCTAATATTCAGTTCTTTTTTTAAATTTTAGGTTACTTTAGTGACAGTAAAACATTTTACTGAAAATTGTAAGGCAAGGTAACGATTTAAAAAAAAAAAAAATTTTTTTTTTTTTGAAAACCCTGTACATACATTTTTTAAATACTGGTATGTGGTGCTTCAGTGTACAGTGTATCCTCACCTTTGCTTTGGACCACTATTTGCGCCACACCCTGTATACAACGTATGACGTTAAATGCGCAAAACCTGAAATTAGGTTAAGGGGCCGTCCATTTATCAAGTGAGGCTCAAAAGGGGGGAGGGGGTACGGAAAACATCACGAAACATCACGAGGGGGGAGGGGGGGGGGGAGGTCTCAGACATTACGTGTATTAATTTTATCTATTTCTGAACCGAAATTTTGATCGGTGCGAAAATTTGAACGAAACCTCTTTGCCAATAACTGCCAGTGAAGCTTTACCAGTTGTAACCTTAAATGTAAGTCTTGCAACTCCGTGGGAAGAAGAAAACATTAATTAATTATTCATTAATTTTATTGCAAACACATATAAATGATTTTCGAATCAGCATTCTTTAAATATTTTTTTCCAGTCAAAAATAGCCTTTACATAGACTTCCAAAAAAATACACGTGATCCAGGGGGGAGGGGGGAGTGGTCCCAAACCTCACCAAATATCACCAGGGGGGAGGGGGGGTCAAAAAATGAGAAAAACGACCTCACGTGATTAATGGACGGCCCCTAATTGGAATAACACGCAGAATCAATTGCACCACTTTTTAATATGGGTCATATTTAAAAAAAAAATCATCATTAAAAATGTTGGCCTGTCTATTTATTAATAAGACAAGCCATCACGTGCACAAACCCGTCAAAATACGTAAACAAGCAATGGAATTTTTTATGAACGTAGATAGTAATAATAATTTCAGAGCGCGACGCAGCTTCCCGGTGTATATCTACCGACTCCTCTCTCGACAGAGCGTCGTCCGCAGAACAAAAAATGATTAGAAGTGTCAGTAAAACTAAAACACCACATAAAACCATGTTTTTTTGTTCTTTTAGAATTAGATCAATTGACAACATTTCAAAATTTATTTTTTATTCCTGAAAAAACTTCAAAAATGAAGGCACCCGTATATTTTCATTTCGTTTCAGTATTTTCTCTCATAGTAATTGTTTAAAAACTCTCCATTCTAAAAGAGCGTAAGTACATGAGGTTGGATGTTACGAGGTAACGTATTAGCAATATTATTGGAGCGCAAAAGCATCGGGAAAAATATTAAACGTGTCTTGAAATGGTTTTCGAAATTTCATACCTTTACGAAAATAAAATGTTGTCATTTGATTTAAAAATTATTTGTGGTGTCTGAGGTTTTGCGCGTTTATCATTACATGTTTTATTTTGATATTTATTTATATATTGACTAGCGGACCCAGCGAACTTTGTTTCGCCCCCAGCCCCGTCCCGCCGAGTCCCGTAATTTTAAAAGTTAAGCATTCCCAGCGAATTTTGTTTCACCCTTAAATTACTAAAATGGCTCTTAAAAAATAAGGGTTCATCGTGTAAGGGTAAAATTGAGGATTGTATGTATTTTTGTATGTTGTATTATAAAAAAATAGAAATTAAAAATTTTGTCAAAAAATAAAAAATAAAAATTAGGGGTGACCCCTAACATTTATGGGGATGAAAAATAGATGTTGGCCGATTCTCATAGATACCGGATAAGCACGAAAAATTTCATCAAAATCGGTCAAGCCGTTTCGGAGGAGTATGGCAACGAAAACTGTGACACGAGATTTTTATATATTAGAAGATGTTTAGCATACCTCGCAGTAGACGTGCCAGCACTGTATGGAGACAGCTGGCGACACGTACGCCCCCAGGCAGATCAGACATTTGCTCTGGGAACAAAATTAAATATACATAAAAAAATGAAAAAAAAAACCGCCTTCAAAAAACTGACTAAGGGATGATTTTTCAATAGTCAGATAAGAAATATTCGTCTAACAAAATGCAATATGGCTAATTTGAAAACGTCATCTAATTGTCAACAAACAGGTTCATTTTTTTAAAATCTGTCGCTTTATAATTTATCAGTCTGATAAGTTTTATCTGACTATTGAAAAATCAGCCCTTAGTCAGTTTTATGAAGGCGATTTTTTTATTTTTATTTTATGATTTTTAGTTATTTTACCCATATCTCAAAAACTACTGAACAGATTTTGATAAAATTTACACTGTACCCTAAGTTGAAAAATACCTGATTGAACTAAAAAAGAATCACCTCGCTATGAATTCTCGTTTTCAAGAAATCCGTGGACAAACATGCATACACTTACGAAATGTTTTTGGAAGCCCTAATAGATCACACACAAGCATACTCAAATATTTTCAAATTCCGGCGATATCACATACATACACATTGATTGAATACCTCCTTTTTTTGAAGACGGAAAATATAGGTCTATAAGTATTATTTTTGCAAACATGAAAAAACTGAACTACTGAGCCGTATTGGATGACAGTAAACGACTGAGTGAAGGAACTAGAATGCTGAAGTATTTCAATTGAAGCATTCATTCAGGAACTACCCAATATCAGAAATGTGGATCGGACATTGATACGTATATCGGGTATGTCAAAGAAAAAGTTTATAAATATATTTATATAGTACATAATTTCGACTTTGGAATGGCCTCCCAAAGACAGTACAAGCATCCAACCTCCAAATTCTCTTTCAAGATCGCCCTCCGAGCACTTTACAAGTAAGAGATATAGAACTTGTCTCACTGACCTCTTCTTTTTTTTCTCACATGTGTACCATTAGTATTATTATTATGTGTATGTACTATGTGTATGTTTATTATTCCATAATTATGTATTAATGTATACGGTATTTATGTAATAAGTAGTATGTATGTTTATTTTTGTTTTAAATACTCATTATGGTTTTAATCAAGCTCTCACTTTTGCCCTTCTATCACTTCCTTCGCGCCGCCAGCACTTTCTCTGTTTAGATCATGGTTGACTGGTAGAGAATGCTTTTAGCATTAAGTCCGCCATATTTACCTTTTGTTTGTGCATCAAGTTTTTTAAATTAAATTAAAATAAATTAAATATATGAACTTGCAGTCCCCCGCGACTTTGTCCGCGTTGTGTTTGCTCCCTCCCCTCTCATTGTAGCGCGATGGTTTATAGCTTAAAGCCTTTCTCGATGAATAAGCTATTTAACACTAAAAAAAAATTCAAATCGGTCCATTAATTCCCGAGATTAGTGCGTTCAAACAAACTCTTCAGCTTTATAAATATTAGTATAGATTTAAGAATGAAAAATCTCACCTCGGAAGCTCCATTTTGCTTCATTTCTAACTCCTTTATCTTCGCTTTTAAAGCTAATATTCGTGTCTGAAAAATAAGAACAAAAATGTCGATGAGAATGTTGACAAAAAAAAACATTTAGTTAAATATAGCCTTTTTTTCTTAGCTAGTCGAATACTCATAAAGATGAAATAAGAAACCAAAATGGTCTCCTAAGGATACGTCATTACGCGTGACGTTTAGCGCCATCTATCCGTCTGTTAATGCAACAGTGTATTATTTGAATAACTACTTGCCCACTATATCTATGTCTATATACATAAGAGACCACAAATTTCGCAAGGTCGGACCGACAGCACGGTAGCTCAATTGGTAGAGCGTTTGGCCCGGTTAGCCAAGAAGTTGCTGGTTCGAGTCCCGCCTGTGCGCAAATTTTTGATTTCTTATTTCATCTTTATGAATATAGAATATGGCACTGTGAGTGTTTAAAACATTTTTAACCATTAGTCGAATACTGTAAACAATCTAACCTCTGATTTTTAATCAGATAGACCAAAATGACATTTGGTGGTTGGCCACTTTCACGAAATTTACAAATAGTGTTGTGCCTAAATAAATAAATTTTTGTTTCTAATCAATTATAAAATATTAAATAAAAACTGTTGAGAGAAATTATGAATCCTACAAAGATCATCATAATTTCTAATAACTAATTCAATGAAATTATTAAGAAGTTCAAATAGGTGAACTCGTACAAGAATAATAACATTAAAAAATATAATAATTACAGGTACACTACACACATCAAGTTACCCACTTTTGTTACAAAATAGCCCTTATTACAACTGAATAAGATACGGCAGTGTTTAACTTGACATGCTGTCGTCTGTACATTGAAAGTTAATTTTGTAGCATTATTAATCTAGAGTAGGATCGAATTAGAAATGAGGAGATACGTAGGAGAACTAAGGTAACGGACATAGCCTTGAGAATCAGTAAGCTCAAGTGGCAGTGGGCAGGGCACATAGCGCGAAGAACTGATGGCCGTTGGGGCAGGATAGTTCTAGATTGGAGACCCTTCAACCAGAGACGCTGCGTGGGACGTCCACCAACAAGATGGACAAGATGGACGGACGACCTTGTAAAGATCGCAGGATCAAACTGGATGCAGACCGCTAGTGACCGGTCGCTGTGGAAAGCCGTGGGGGAGGCCTATGTTCAGCAGTGGATGTCATTTGGCTGATAATGATGAGAATATTATGTTATTTATTCCCTTGCTTATATATCTTATTTTTTATCTACGTTTTATTAATGTGTATGTTTGTTATTGCACTGTATTTTTTTTAAATTAAATTATCTGCATTTCCAAGCAGTTGAGTGGTAGAGAAAGCCACAAGGCATTAAGTCCGCTAATTGTACAACTTACAGTGAAATAAAGTTAAAATCAATGTAATGTTATGTTATAGCATTAAGAATATTTTGCTCTACAACTGGCTTTGTATTTTTGTTTGGATATCAGTTGTTCTTACAAATAAACATAACTACTGCGCCACGTCATTACCATGTTTAAAAAAAATATAAACATTTATACGCAGCATAAATTTTAAGTCTGTACTGGAATAGTCCAGTGTAAATTTAATACGAAAGATTTTTTATCAAAGCCCGCTTGGCTGATTCTTTTGCCATCCTGTAGGCCTAACATGCATGAAACCATATTTATTTCGATCGACATGACAAAATTTGTCGAACTATGCTATTTTATTATATTCCCTAACATGCCAACCACATTGGACAAATTTATCCAAAACGATAACGAGATAAAAAAAAATCTAACCATTCACTCAATTTTATGTCAAATTTGGCTGATAATGATAAACTTGACATAAAGACAGATTGACTTGATATTGGCCATAGATAATGAATTCAAACTAATAAATATCTTTGGGAAGAAAAAAAAGCACGAGAACTTTCTTTTCAATATTTTTACCTTTTATTGATTTTTGAGAGCCTAGAATAAGATATGGCACGACACAGTCATATATTTTTGCTCTAAATAAGTTGTTTTTCATTTATCGTCGACACTAATGGCGGACGATACTGTTTCACGGCAATATGTCAAAATTCGGTTAAAAAAATGCCAGCCATGTTAGAAACTGAGGTTAAGTCGATTTTTGACAAACAAACGGGATAGGATGCCGCGATAAATTTTTATCACGGCGCACACTGGGGCGGCCTATATGAGACGAATGCGAAAAACTCTATAATACTTTGAATTATGTACATTTAAATTGTGTATAGTTTGTAAACTTAATTTATAATTTTTAAGTATGATTTGCGAAATATACGACTTTGCTTAGTAAATATCGTAAGGAAAAAAATCCAAAAAAATGAAAACAATATGTAGGTATGTAAGTTAATGGAAAAAATCTGTTGTTTTGAAAACTGTTAAAAAAAACGCGCAACAGGCTTTCACTTTGGACTTTGGTTTTATGATGCCGAAGGGTCGAACGTATTTATAACGAACGTATTTATAACACTATTCATTTAAAAAGAACTTTGCGCAATATCGAAATATCGCGAATCAAAACTAAAAAGACACGGTTATCTGTTCCGCTTATTAAAAAAACTACATTGTCTCAAGTGTTACATCGAGTACATACCTCAGTCCTTATAAGACATGATCAATAATTTGAAAAATCTCTCAACAATCCGAATTTGGAATTTTCAAAGTTCAACACAATTTCTACTAAACTGTGTGGATGACTAGACACTTGCACTTAAAGAGTCAATAGCTTCTGATTAATAGCCAAGGCAACCGCTAACCTGACGACACGATATGTCAAATACCCTCTAATTTTAAGGTGCGCTTACACGGGCAACTAAAATTGCTCAATTCCAGTCAATACTCGTCAACTATGACGTCACGACTATATCAAACAATTTACGGCAACGGCAACAAGCATCAATATTGCGCAATACAATATTGAGCGCTATGGCGCAACTTCATCAACTAGGCAAAACTGTCCTACACGAGCATTTCAGTGGCGCAACTTCATCAAGGCAAAACTGTCCTACACGAGCATTTCAGTGGCGCAACTTCATCAAGGCAAAACTGTCCTACACGAGCATTTCAGTGGCGCAACTTCATCAAGGCAAAACTGTCCTACACGAGCATTTCAGTATTCGCTCGCTATGGACGATATTGTTTTTGCTGCGGCGGCTTGTAGCGCTTTTTTTACTATTCATCAAAAACAAAAAAGAAAGAAAAGGAATAGGCGTATCTGTGTGCGATAGTTTTTGGCAAATAGGCCGCAATTTTCATAGTGTAAAAAATTAGATGATATATTATTCAAAAACTTTACTAGAATTAACTTTACTTTACTTTACGCTATCCTACTTCCACCCGACCTCTCGCTCTCCCCGCGGAAGCAAGACGGCAAGCCGCAAAACATACGAGTGCGAACGAGATGCATACAAAAATTGCCTAAAATTTCCAAGCCCATTGGATATTCATCAATTCGTATCTGCGACATTGAGCGATATAAAATATCTGGAACAATTAGAAGCAATAGTGCCGAAATAATTGCCACAATTGATTTATTTTCCTCCACATTACTCCATATTGCTCCACTAATTGCTCCAGATCGGTCCATTCGTGTCGCCGAGCAATTATTGCCCTCGTGTAAGTGCACCTTTATAAACAAGCATTATTTTTTATTATTACCCTCATTTAAAAATATTGTGCATGTTAAGCCTGCTGATTGATGATAATGGGGAAGCAAACTGTCAAATTAGTTCCTCATAGAGGGCGCCAAATGTTTGTTACTCAGGAACTGTCAAAACCCATACAAATATTTGTTGCTTTGCTGTTTTAGGAAGTTTTTAAAAAAATGGGGCGCTGTACAGCTATTGGGAGTGGAGAAATAGGTTCCTAAAAATTCCCCAGTGATCCACCACAGCAAAGGAAAAAATTGGAAGGGGAATTAAGAAGAGGAAACTTTAAATTTGAATTAAAATTAATTAATTAACTTATTTGGGGTTCAGGACTACTCTTGTAAAGGATTTACAAAGTTGAAGTTCCTGTCGTAGGCCTCTAATCTAGGAATGATAAAAACATAACTATATTTTTGAGGTTATGTCGCGTTAACAAATTTTTATCCTTTGGAAATGATAAAACTGAAATTTCTTTTACAAGAAGCATTTAGTTTATACTTTATTTTATCAAATTTAATCCTAGATTTGCTATCAAAACGTGTTAAAGTATAAAAACACTATGTTATCTTACCTGTCGACTAGGTCAGCTTTTTTCCTTTTTAACGAAGCTCCACGTTCATAAAGATGAATTAAGAAACCAAAAATTTGCGCACGGGCGGGACTTGAACCAGCAACCTTTTGGCAAACCGGGCCAAACGCTCTTACCAATTGAGCTACCGTGCTGTTAGTCCGACCCGGCGAATTCTGTAAAGAATAACTGCTTGGGCCATCTGTTTCATAAACAGACGGGTAGATGGCGCTAAGCGTCACGCAATTGACGTTTTCATAAGAAACCACAAATTTCGCAGGGTCGGAATGACAGCACGGTAGCTCAATTGGTAAGAGCGTTTGGCCCGGTTTGCCAAAAAGTTGCTGGTTCAAGTCCCGCCCGTGCGCAAATTTTTGGTTTCTTAATTCATCTTTATGAATATAAAATATGACACTGTGAGTGTTAAAAACATTCTAAAGCAGAAGCTCCACGTTTTCTCAACACTTTCTTTAGCCTATCCACACGCCAGGAGTCCACAAAACAAGGGCCCAGAGTAAAAAAAAACACACAAATACTCAAAAGGTTCAAATCAACAATATTTGACATGTAACAAACACACAGCGCCCTCTACCAAAAAGTTTTGCGTAATCTTCCCCATTAATCTAGAATTCATTTCAAACTACCCACCTCAGCGCTGGCCACAACGATCCCGTTCGGTTTGCCGTCTCTGTGGTTGTCCGTTTCCGTTTCCGGCCGCGAGTCGGTACCAACATCTGTGTCGTGCACTTCCGGTACCGGTATGTCTGCCTGTGGAGATATGTATTGTTATTATTAGCTTGGTAATTAATTTGGATCACGGTCTTATCTATATAGTTAAAAGAGAGCCTTGTTATTTACACTATATAAACCACAAGAACGGCTGGATCGATTTGGCTGAAAATTGGTGGGGAGGTCGCTTAGAACTAGGAGAACGACATAGGATATTTTTTATTCAAATCAACGGAGCTGGGGCTAGGACGGAACGGGACCAAGTCGAAACGATGTTCGCTGGGACCGCTAGTATGCATGTCAGGTGATGTAGATTTTAACAAATACTTTCAACAAAAATTGGTTCAGACAGGATCGTTTTAAAATTACATATGTTCTTAAAACCATTTTCTTTTAAAGTATAACGTTTGATAGATAGAAGCTTCCAAAGTGGTAAAATGGGCGTCCCCCTCTCTAATTTCTAAACTAAGCAAGTGTAGATTTTGAAAAAAAAAAAAGTAGAATTTAACAAATACTTTCAACGATAATTGTTTGGATAGGATCGTAATAGTAACTTTTTGTGATATAGCACATTTTCAACAACCGCAAACATTACTTTGTTCTTTATACAAACACATGAAAAACAAAGTGCTGTCAACAAAATATTATGGTATTTCAGCTAAGTGGCAATAAGTTGTTTCCCTAATTCAGTTAAAATTGGCACCCTCAATGAACGGGTCTGACTCGCACTTGGTCAGTACTTGATTTTTTTTAACAAGATTTCATAAGTTTTCATACTGTAATTTTGTATGTATTATCTTTCTGACATTCTGAGCAATTTTCTTTTCTTCTACCACCATCCTTCTAAATGATATTGTTGATTTAGTTATGGTACCCTTCAGTACTTACATCTGGTGCTATCCGTGACGGAGAATACTGTGGGGGACCGTACAACTCTGTGTCCTCGTCACCGTCCACCACCTGCAATTAATTAATAATATTCATAAAGATAAAATAAGAAACCAAAAAATTGCGCACGGGCGGGATTTGAACCAGCAACCTTTTGGCTGACCGGGATAAACGCTCTTACCAATTGAGCTACCGTGCTGTCAGTCCGACCCTGCGAAACTTGTGGTCTCTTATGGATACGTCCTTGCGTGACGCTTAGCGCCATCTAGCCGTCTGTTTATGAAACAGATATGATGGTTTAATTTTTGGTTTCTTATTTCATCTTTATGAATATAAAATATGACACTGTGAGTGTTTAAAACATTCTAAACTATTAATTAATAATAATCATATTTAAATAAATATTGGACACCAATCACATACATTGCTCTGATCCCAAAATAACCGATGAACTTGAGTTATGGAAATCAGACACAACGGTGGTACCACAACACCCAGACCCAAGACAATATAGAAAGTTATGATTTCTACATTGACCTGACCGGGAATCGAACCCGAGACCTCGGAGCGATGACACCTTCAAACCCAGAAAAAAAACACCCTTGTAAATTTATAAAAAACAGCTGAACAGATTTCCATTAAACATGGCTTAGAGCACCATAGCACCCCTCTCTTTTATAAGATTAAGGCCTGATTTTTTCAACGATAAGACGTTTCTGACTGAATAAGTAAAAACGACCAATTTCAAAATGACATTTACATAAATCGTCGCAGTCGTAGAACAGAGACGGATTTGTTTTTTTTTAATTTTCGTTTTTTTGCATAAATCGATATTTAATTTTGTTTTATCGATTGATAGCACTTTTTTGAAAAAAAACGTATTAAATGCCTGAGATATAGATTAGAACAACGACGAATTTGATTCTGAGAGCGTAGTACAACGCCCGATTGAAGAATCCGTCTATGTAAGGTGGAGGGCCTCCGTCCCCCGCACCCCACTCACCGCGGCGGATGACTAGTTTCGTCCCTGTTCTACGAAAGCGCGTACATGTCACTCGCATCGGGTTTTAAAATCATAACCAAGTCTTTTTTTAAATAGATATAGGATTTTCTATATGTTTATAACTCAAACAAAGTTAAAATATGAATTCGAGGTCAAAACGAATGTTAGCTTTGCTTAAAAATGATTATGAAAGTACGGATGAAAATCGAAGAATATTGTCGAAAAATAATAACAATACCGAAGAATCAGAAGAACAGATAACACATAATACGGCTAAGTTAATATCATAATCTGTTGTTTTTATTATTACTGTAAATTTTGTTTTTGTATTACTTAAGATTTAATTGTCTTATCCATCGTACAGTGATGGTTTGTCAAAACCGTCTTTGTTCTATGGATTAAAAAAAAAAGATTTTGCATCCTGATTTCTGTGTCAACACTTTAACTATACTAATATAGTCTTTATACGTGCTACAATACATCTCTGTTTGTTCTGTTTATTTTCTTGACGTAAGTGATTAACCTTCTTTATTCCATGTACTATTCGAGGGCGTATTACATGAACCGTCACTTTTCTACGGATAGATGCTAGTTGGATATGCATATCCAACGTTATTCTTTGGACAAAATTTTACATACGTCGTTTTTCGTTTAAAAATTGAGTTATTTTGATATTTTTATTATAATTTAATCTTACTATTAGCTTCAGCATGTTTGAAAGTAGCGCGAAAGGTTCTAGGTTCCACTCCCGAGCAAGTGAATGTGGGAAAAAAAATCTAAGAATCAACAGAATAAACAGGGTTGAGCTGATTACAGCCGCTAACTACCACCACCAATTGATTTATTTTTATAACTTCTAAATTAGGCAATACTTTTAAAAATTGAACAATAATTATCTTAAACAATACTTCTCTTAAATATTAATTGTCGCGTTTTTACCAATAGTGGCCACATACACCAAAAAAGCGATTGGAAACTAAAACACAGAATGAAAAGTCGTGGACATACATTCAGTATTTTAAAGAAGTATTTTTTATGATAATTATTGTTCATTTGAATAAAACTTACCTTATTTAGAAGTTTTAAGAATAAATTTATTGGTGGCGCTAGTTGGCGGTACTAATCACCCTTAAGTTGAGTTAAGGTAATGGTATAAAATAATTAGCTTTAATATTTTTGCTTAATCCTATATTGCACCTACTTTTTTTCAGCGAAGATAATATGAGTATCGCTGTAACCACCTGAAGCACTTAAAATACTGTCGACGCAACAAATGCAAGATGTATGGAATGATGCCTTTTCAGAAAATGGCACTCAAGAACCACCAGTCATTTGCAAAAGTCTCCGTGCCTAAACAAATTGACGGTCCTTTTATGCCTGTAGGTGAAATGACGCCTATTGGCTTAAATGATTTTCCTCAATCAGAAACTACACATGTGCCTTGCAACATTACAAACCCTACGCCGTTGACTCCCATTTTCAGTGCTTTAACGTGCTAAGCTAAGCTTTAAAGTGTCAGTACTCAATTCGCCAGTTGCATCCCCGATAAATAAACATGCTAAATGTGATGATCCGTTTTGTTGCCAACATGAAATTGATGATATTTCCTGCCCTTCAGTATCTACTCGTACTATTGGCACAAACTCGAATCAACCATCTCCATCATGTTCAACCTTCTTGAAAAATAGAGGAAAAAAGCGAACTCGAAAATATGATGATTGGGGAGAAATAAAACGGAAAAATCAAAAAAGCCAAGGCGAAGCGTATGTCTCAAAAAGAGGGCGTATAGTTGATGCCAAAACAATGGGCTCTCCATGCAAATGCAAATTTTATTGTGGTACAAAAATTTCAAAGGAGGAGCATCTTGAGATTTTTACGAAGTTTTGGGAACTTGCTAGCATAGAAAAGCAATGGTTGTATGTGGCTAACTGTATTAAAAAAAACAACCAAAAAGACGAAGACAGTTAATGTAGACAAAAATAAGAGAAGTAGTAATCTAAGAAAGTAAACCTAATAAAATACAGTATAAATATAACCTAGAGAATGATTCAATGACTTTAGTTATTCGGAAAGAGACAATGAACGTTATGCATATTGAAAACATACTTCAGAATGCTTATTTAGGGTCAGTTTCTATTTCAAAAGACAAATATAAAGATCTCATCAGTGTTTGCGAGGCAGGAATAATACCAGCGAAATATCATACTTATTTAAAATCCTTGCTATATAGTCTCTCAAAAGCAACAGGAGATGCTGATAATACTGATAATGATGATAATTGCTAATTAATTTAAAAATTAACCAAACTTAACAAATAATCCTGAGTCTGAATAGTTTATTATATAGGTAAGCGTAACATTGTTCTAAGCAAAGACTGTTTTTAATAAATGTTACCATGAAAGAGTTCCTAGTTACCGTCTATGGACATAAGAATTTCATATAGAATAAACAAGATACTTATGTAGACTACTTACACAGAATATTTGTGAAGAATACTTATATAAAATATACTATTATTTTCTAGAAGTTAGTGTAATTTATTTTTGATAAATACATATTGTTTATTTTATCGTGAGGAGTAAAAATCAGTTTTCTTTCTTAATATAACATTACCTATTACACGGTATTAAACAAGTTTATTATCATTTTTGTTGGGGTAAATATCCAAAAAGTTTGTATAAGAAATAGCGTTGAATTAAAAAGTTTTATCTCATTTTTATAAACATACTAAAATTCCAATAAACTGATGAAAACTATTTTGTCGTGCCTTTATTGACATTAAAATAGTTTGCAAAAATATAAATTGTCAGTAATTTCATTTCCTATACCTATTATTTCAAATCCATCCATAAAAAAAAATGTAGTTGTCTCTAGAACATTGACGGAAAGTATCATCCGTCATGATCAAAAAAATCAAACTCCATACAATAACGTCGGTTCATTACATACGTCACATTGCACTTCAGGGAACAAAGACTGATGTGACTTTTTACGGAATCTGTATATATTAGGAATTTGAGTTGTTAATCATATTAAACAAGTCAATATACAATACAACTGGTCCAAATTTCACGTTAGTAGAGTTACTAGTTTTAAAAATATGAAGTAAAATTACACACAAAATCTTTGAACGGCTCTCCTGTATAATTGCTAAATTGCAGATCCGTCTTTGTTCGACGATTGCGACGAAATGATTGCTTACTTAATGGCATCTAAAAATACATACAACCCTAAATTTTAACTTTTTTATCACCAGCCCCTATTTTTTTATAGTCATTTTAGTAATTTGATCATTTTTCATCCCGCTCGATAACTGCTCAATTATATTCAATCAAATCAAATCAAATCAAAAAATATTTATTCAATTTAGGACACAATATGCCACTTATGAACGTCAAATGTACAGTGAAAAATAAAATAAAAATAATTGTGCCCTGAAGGGGCCGAATCATGTCTCCTTATCTTTTGGGCCCTACCAGCGCTTCGAGACAGAACACAGACAATTAGGCAAGTGCTGAGAAGAAACGCCGGAACAAACTCAGTCACCACTAGCTGCCGTAAAATCAAAATCATCAAAGGTAAGTACATCAGTCGGTGCAGGCTGGACAGACCACACATTCGTGTCGTTCAGATAGTCTTGAACCTTATAATAGCCTTTAGACATAAGCGTGTTTTTAACGTGTTTCTTAAATTTATCAACCGGCAATTCGACAAGATTGTGTGGTATATTATTAAAGAATTTTATACAATTTCCCATGAACGAATTACTAGTTTTAACTAATCTGAAGTTAGGAACGACAAGCTTGTGTTTATTTCTTGTGTTATATGAGTGAATGTCGCTCTTCTTCATGAAATAATCTAAATTTTTACGGACGTACATTATATTGTCAAAAATGTATTGAGAAGCCACAGTTAATATGTTGATTTTCTTAAAGACCTCTCTCAGGGAGTCGCGAGGACTAAGTTTATAAATAGCACGGCTTGGCTGCAATGGCTCTTTTCTGCAAAATAAATATGGTATCAATGTCTGCAGCAGAACCCCACAAGAGAAGACCGTAAGACATAATACTGTGGAAGTAACTAAAATACACAAGCCTCGCCGTTTCAACATCAGTCAGATTCCTTATTTTTCTAACTGCAAAGGCAGCCGAGCTTAGCCTCCTAGCTAGGGCTTCAATATGAGGTCCCCACTGTAATTTTGAGTCAAGTGTAATGCCCAGAAATACAGTGGAGTCTATTAAAACTAGATTATTACCATTTAGTACAATATTTGGTGTAAGTTGTTTTACATTAGGCAAAGTGAATTTTACACATTTAGTTTTACTAGCATTCAGCAACAAGTTATTGGTGGTGAACCAATTCAATACTTTGGAGAGAGTATTGTTTACTTCGTCAAAATTTTCTTCATGTCTTTTCATTTTAAAAATCAAAGAAGTATCATCAGCAAACAGAACTATCTCACAAAGATTTGTGGAATAAAATGGCAGGTCGTTTACATATATCAGGAAAAGCAAAGGCCCCAATATTGAGCCCTGGGGGACCCCCATTTGAAGAGGGGCTCCGGATTGTTTTTCTTAACTTTTAAAATTACGAGGCTGGGCGAGACGGGGCCGGGGCGGGACGGTGCTAGGGGCGAAGCGAAGTTCGCTGGGTTCGCTAGTTATTATAATAATAATAATAGTCCCCCTAGCCGATTTCGACTACGGTGGCCAGTCACAAAGACTAACCGACTGCGCGGGACAAATTATAGTGCACAAGTGTGTGTGTGTGCGCAAGCACAGGTGCACTCTCTATTCCTTTCACTCTCGGCGCCCTTAGGGACAGCAATCTGACACGACCGGCGAGAGATCAGGCGCAGGACCAACGGCTTTACGTGCTTTTCCGAGGCACGGGGGTGAAACACCGCCAATTTCCAAACTCCGGGCTACGCCAAGAATTTGTGAACAGAAAAACTCAGGTATATATTTTTGGCCCGACCCGGGGATCGAACCCGGGACCTCTGGCGCAGCCGTCGCTTTAAAATGCGACCCTTCTACCGCTGCGCCACCGAGGCAGTTATTAGTATAGATTTGACCGATGATCTCACCAGCGCTTGGTCGTGTGAGGCTCGCCGCACGGTGGTCGCCGCTCGGGCTTCGCCCTCTTGCAGGGCTGCGGCGCGGACCCGCCACGACCCACACCACTGATACTCCGCCCCGAACCCGCTTGGCTCGTCATTCTGTAGAAAAAGTTTTATCTAATCAAAAAAAAAAAAAAAAAATATTTATTCAATTTAGGACACAAAATGCCACTTATGAACGTCAAATGTACAGTGAAAAATAAAATAAAAATAAATGTGCCCTGAAGGGGGCGAATCATGTCTCCTTATCTTTTGGGCCCTACCACCAATATTAGCAAATATCATTGGGTTGCCAGAAAGAGGCTGTCGTGTGCGATCTTTAGGCATGTGCAGGGAGACGGAAACCGATTAAATTGAATTATTACAATAAAAAGGAATGTAAATATTGTTTACAATATACGACTACCAAAGAAAAACAGACTAGCAATAAATAAGTAATATTTTTTTTTTTTTTTTTTTTGATGATGATCTAAAAAGGTTTACGCTGCATATACAACAGAAAGCTCTCAAAAGGAATATTTTCCCCCGTTATTGAAAGAAAGTAAGAAAACACTTTTATTAGACCAAAAGGACATTGAGATAAAAAAAATACAAAAAAAAACAAGACTATTTGAGTGGAAAAGGCCATACAAAAAAAAAACAAGACTATTGGAGTTGAAAAGGCACCCTCAGCATAAGTGGTGGCAGTGGAATGCATACCACGACTCTGATTTTCAACATTTTTCTTTGTTTGTCTGCTCTTATAAGTCGCATCGATAATGTTTTATAGCCTACAGCCTTCCTTGATTAAAAAAAAAACTATCCAACCCATAACTAATTTTTCAAATCGGTCCAGTAGTTTCTGAATAAGCGCATTCAAACAAAAAAAAAGAAAGGCTTTGGCTTTATAATATTACTAGGTCCTCCGCGACTTCGTCCGCGCGTTTTGAGTTTGTTTCCTCCACTCCTGTCGCAGCGTGAAGTTTTATAGCCTAAAGCCTTTCTTGATAAATAAGCTATTCAATACATTTTTTAAAAAATTGGTCCAGTACTTCCTAAGATAAGTGCATTCAGTCAAACAAACTCTTCAGCTTTATAATATTAAGGGCCGATTTTTCAATGGTCAGATAAAACTTATCAGACTGATAAATTATAAAGCGTCAGATTTTCAGAAATGACAGATACCTATGATTGCTGAGAAGTGATGTTTTCAAACCAGCCATATTGTATTTTGTTCGACAAATATTTCCTATCTGACCATTAAAAATCAGCTCTTAGTCTAGTTAAATAAATACATAAATATAAATATTCCCCAGTCTAGGCTTCACCTAAAAATGCATCAAGTATGATACTGCATAAAAGTTCATCACTTTTACATGTCCACAAACTCCTCATTTCAGCATTCAGCTGTGGGGCTCAGCTTGTGACTCCAACATCAACATAGTGCAAAGAGCGCAAAATGGTATCCTTAAGCAACTCACTAACGCACCCTGGTTTATCAGAAACAAGGAACTGCACGAAGTACTGGGCATCAACTCGATAAGAGAAGAAATCAAAAACACCTCAGCCAATTACAAAAAGCGGCTCGTGAATCACCCTAACCAACTGGCAAATAGACTTATAACAGACTACTGTGTGAACCGACTGAAAAGGCGCAGTATTCTGAATCTTGACAGCCTCGACATAGCGTAGGCACTGCTGAAGGGCCGCTTCTACTGTGAAGCTTGCATATAAACCCTACCACAGCTTTGGAGTAATTGTGGGCTAGTGCTGGTGCTGAGAATGCGCAAATATATTTATATCTCGAAATACTCGTAAGTAGGTACACACAGAAGATCATTAATTTTGTCAAGTCAGCAAACTTGCAACAGCAAAAAACCAAACAGAATAAAAACACTTCAAATATTACCTCAACATCAATACTGCCATCTTCCGAGCTTGTGTCAGGGACATCCTCATCTATAGCAGCTCCGGTCCGTTTCAGACACCGTAACGCATGCCTCTGCAACCGAGATGTTGGTAGCGTTGCATTGCACACGGGACACTCCCCGCTCTGCGGAGGTGGTGTGCTTCGTCTCCTGGCCCGGAGTCTACGGAGACGGTTGTTGTGGACCCGCTGGAAATCAGGCTAGCGTAAGCAGAGATGGTATAGATGAGTTTGTGATTGTGATAGTATGAATATAGAAACAATGGAAATGTTTACATTGACAACACCAGATTTATTATACAGGCCAAAGACTTTTTCATTAACCCTTTAGGTCTAGCAAAAATATATTTGCAAATCTCTCTTTCCGATTGAGTCTCGACTTGGGTGACAAAAGAAAAAAGTCAAGACAAAAGACCTGATCCGACAATGACATTAGACTGCAAAATTTAAACACCTGACATGTGGACCAGAGGGATTGAAAAAATTAACATAAAAATGAGAACACATAGTCTATGGTGTCATTTATTATTTAACTTTATGTGGCAAGTATGAGTAATAATAACAAAGCTCGGTTTCGGTATTAAAGGATTAGCATTGTAATGCAATGTGGGAACGCAGCCAGTATCATCATATTCTTGCCACATGGAAACTACTTTGTTATTGAATAGGTAAGTTTTAATTATTATTGTTTTTGTCATGACTTTGTTTCAATTTGTTCTTTCTTTTAAATATTCTATTCTAAATAGATTTGATACTGGCTTCTTTGGGCAGGTTGCTAGCCTTCTGGGAAAGCTTAGGATGGTCGGAGTAGAATAACATAAATAGCATGCATTGGATGT
The DNA here is from genome assembly GCA_963924145.1 of Pyrausta purpuralis. Taxonomy (NCBI): domain Eukaryota; kingdom Metazoa; phylum Arthropoda; class Insecta; order Lepidoptera; family Crambidae; genus Pyrausta; species Pyrausta purpuralis. Next base: position 4,455,755 of record OZ001670.1, on the reverse strand, counting down.
TAAATGCAGAAAAAGTTCAGTAAAACCAACTAACTAGATACAGGCTTCTTTCAATATTTTAAGTTAAGAACAAGCCTTTTATGACCCATTTCGTAAGATACAAGCTTTTTAGAGCCAATCAATGTGTGATTATGAGCTATTATACACTATTGAATAACTTACCTGGTAAACATCACTGCCCGGACACCCAGACACATCAACATCCTGGTCATCCTGCACCTCAGAACTTGTACTAGATCCGGGAACGGCTAGACTCGGTGAATTTGCACTTGACTTTCTCTTATTACCACCAGAAGACAACTTTTGCAACCTCTCCACTTCTAAAGCTAAATGACTATCTAACTCGCCCTGTCTAATCGTACAACTACATACGGGACAATTAGGCAACTCTGATACCTTTTTCCTATTCCTAACACAGTTTAATATAATACTCTCATCGTAAACACTTCCATACGACGTACTCGGCGTGTTGTTCAACGAATTAGAACCCCCATCCATATTATTGTACATGAGTATAGGTAGCATCGCAGATTTGTTATTGTCGATAGGCTACAATAAATCTGCCGACATCACAACATTTATAACACAAAATCAACATTTAAACACAGGATTAGATAGATAGAACTTCGACTCATCTGTCCCAACTTATCTTGCACTCATTTTCAGCCTAGTTCGCGTAATTAAAGCAATTAAATCAAACAAAACAACAATAAATAGATGGTTTTCATGAACGAAACTTTTTTTTAACCCATACCCTACACTGCTGACATTTCACAAAAAGACGGAATTTGCTAGTTTTGACAAAAACGCCCAAAATCTAAGCGCTCTAAAAAAGTTTTATAAAAAAATCAAAATAAATTAGTAACGTTGACACCATAACTAAAATAATGTTGAATAGGAACACGACCACCAAAATTGCGTTTCGTTTAGACACCGATTAGAAATGTCAATCAAATAGAGTAGTAAGTACTTGATAGCGTTTTGTTATTTTGTTTAATGCAACATACAGGTGTGATGGTGTGAATGCGAATCTAAATGGATGATGATGATAATGATGAGTGAAAATGGACGTGGTGTTAAATATTATTTTTTAAAAACGGGAAGTTGTCGTATCGCATGAACTTAAAAAAAAAACACCGACAAGAATATCTTTTGATGAAGATAATACCGGGAAATATATACACACTATACAGTCCGTTCCGTTTTTGCTTGTCGCATTTTGTAAACAATCTTGACATTCTTTTTTGTCAAAAAAAACATTTTAAAATAGGATAAACACAAACCTCAACAACTACATATATATATATATATGTAATCGTTAAGCAGTGAGACATTTAAAAATCAAATGGTAAATGAATTTAATTCACTGGTATTACTCAAAAAGTTGTAACAATATTAGTTCAGGTTCCTTCTATAGTTTCTATCTATCTACATATATATTTGCAGTAAGTTAGAAAATTTGCCAAAAGTGGCCATAATTAGCAATTTTTCTAACTAACTACAGTAAACTACTTTCGAAACAAGTTAAACGTACTAAATAAACTATACAACGTACAACAATCGTGTCTACGGTCTACCAGATTTTTGATTGACCTTTTATTTAACGAGTTATGATTTTTCTACTAAAGTGGCGCTAGTGTGCGCGTTGAAAATCTGGGTAGCGCCTCAATGAGCCACGCTACCCACGCGTGCTCAGTGCGGATTGTTGGAGAGGGTTTCCAAGGTTGGTATTTAAAAAAAAAACTTGTATTCATTTAAATAATTTATTTAAAGATCATACAAATGTCGACTGCCTTACCTTACCTTAATCGAAATATCTTTTTTTGTATAAAAAGTACACAAATTCTCTTTATGAAAATAAAAAAAACACATTAAAGAATTAAAACTACTAACATTATAACTAATTTAATAATACTGTTTCATTTGAAGATGATGTGAGAACATCTTAAGAAAATAAATTGTAATTTACACCTCATAAAATATTTTGTAAAAAATAATTATTCAAAGTTAGAGACCTGTTTCACTGTATTGATTTAAATTTTAGGCAAAGGACACTTCAAGAAGTTCAATAACCAGGACATAGAACATAGGACAAAACGACCCTTTTAATTATACATTTAAGCATTTTGTTTGGCCTGTTGTTCATTTGGTTTAGCCTTTTTCTTAGCGTGCGATTATTTAAAATGCACCGTATTTAAGTAAGTTTAAGCGAGTTGAGCACTTATTAAATTATATTACATATATTTTGAGTCTTTTAGCAACACATACAACGTGAGACTAATACAATTGAATGTATGTACAGACAACAACACGCCAAGGTTAACACTGCGGATAAAAGAGGGTAACCTGATGTGCTGACGATTGTAGAATAGAATAAATTACTTTTAATGTGGTGGGTGTGATTTTCAAAGAAACCTTAAGAAAATGTTTCCCTGACTATTTATTAATAAGACAAGACATCACATGCGCAATCCAGCAAATACGTAAACAAGCAATGGTTAGTTCTCTAACGGCCGTTCCCTATATCCATTCTAACTGTGGTTTTGCCCTACTAGAGTTAGAAATGGTTATCTACCTTTAGATTTTTTGTTTCTATAAACCTACTGGCAGTAGGGTAAACTATCTCTGGATGCATCTTATCGATGGGAGGACGGATAGCTTACTAGGGATAGGGATTTGTATGAAATTGACATTTATTGCGTTCCTATAATGTTTTTCATCTGACTGTCAGTCAGTTTGACTATCTCTAGTAACCCCAGAATTCAATCCTAGGATTTTGGAGGATAACGCTCTTGTACACCCTGGCAAATTACTAGTTTTAAATGTTTCATTGATTTATTTATGTAAAAGTCCTGCTGCTCACAAGGTTAAGATAGAAACTTTCTCCCTAGTGGCGAAGATGTTCCTTTACCCTAAGAAACTGACCCTAGCCATAACCCCGCCTTACAAAAGATACTTAGATATAATAAGGATGATGTGGTAGGAGAGCTGCGTTCAGGTCATCCAGGGCAGCAGCCTTAAGATGGTAGGTAGGTGGTGCGACCCGCTACCAGTCTGACAGACTGCCTAAACTGATCATAGGGACGGATAAAGGTGTCTGCTGCAGTGAAGGGAAATGAGAACAACAAGGACGGATAATATCTGATTTATTGGTAGTAAATTAGTTTATTTAAAATATTAACAGATACATTAATAGGTGGGCCGCCAGTGTGAGTTCCGACGGTGCTGGATTCTGCTATGTAGGTCACTGACATGTTCGTAGTTGTAGAATGTAAGGTGCTACCTCGTACAATTTATGAAAAACATATAAATTTCGGGTGGCGAACAATATTGAATCCAAGTTCAAGCAGTCAACTTTTTCTCTGGGAACAGCTGAGTGACTGGGAAGGTACCCGATGCTTTGCATAGCATTCGATGAGCCTGAAATAATTCCTTTCATCTATGCCTTTGTCAAGGGAAGGTGGACTTTTTGCTGTGGCTGAAAGAAGTAAATAAAACAAATCAGTATAACATGAAAACAACTGGTATTTAAGCAAAGGATATTGACCAAAACCCTATAGAAACTCTGCACACTTTGCGGCAGCATGCGTCTTTACAAAATGTTTGGATAAAATATATTCCTAAATATTTGAAAGAATACACACAAAAAATATTTTTGATAAATAATCAGGTTTACAAGGAATTCAACGGCAGATTAGGCATTTTGAGGTTATGTTTTGTGATTGCAGAGTTAATGCACCTCACCTACATTCATTTTGATACATTCAGAAGGTAATTGTTATATTTTACTAAAGTAATTCAATACTTAATAACTTAGTTACCCTTAAAATACCAGTACAATTATAATTCAAACAAGATTTTTAAAATATAAACTACAAAGACGCAATCTGGACCCGGCTTTGGTCAATATCCTTTAAAAACCGTAAACGACTTGTTTGTGAAAGTACAATTGATACTCACTCACTGCACTTATTTTATGGAAATAAAGTCCTCCTTAATTAGGTACATTGTTTACCAGCTGGACACATTGTTTTTTCTAAGCAATCGGACTGATAGCATTCTGAAACGTTTGCGAAAATAAACTGGAACTATAACTTTCTATTTCTTTTCAATCGGTCGTTTTGAATTTTAAAATTTATAAATAATATTTACGTTAAAAAGTATTAATTTTCAATCAATTGACGTAGGTATGATGTCAATCAATCAGCTGTCTGTCAGAGCTCAAAAACGTTCCATTTTACGTAAAGTCTATGCATGCTTCACATAATATTTTTACCCAAAATAGAATATATATATAATTAGGTACATAGCAATAAAAATAAATATTATTTTAAACGTGTTACATAAATACTATCCTTGGTGTATCATAATGACCACAAATATCGTGAAAACGTTGACGCGACGTAATTGAGAGGGTTTTGTACAACTGCGTAATTTGAAACGTAAGGGAGGGCTTGGATAATGTGGCCTATCTTCTGCTAACTGGAGATAAGCAACACCTATCTGTAATATAGGAACTGTTTATTATGGTCGATAGCTGGTGACAACAGTTCGAGGATAGCTATCTATCTTTGATCTTAGTTTGCATATAGGGAGCGGCCGTAAGAGCGTAGATAGTAATAATAATAATGTCGACGACCCGTCTGGTGTAGTGGTCGAGAAATCGCCTACTACGCAGCGGGTTGCGGGTTCGATCCCCGCACAATACAAACATTTGTGTGCATGAACATGTCTGTTTGTATTGGTCTGGGTGTTTCCTATGTATATCATGTATGTATTTACAAACAAAAAGTATTTTTCAACACACTTGCTCAAAATGACGTTTTTATTCCACCGATTTTTGGCACATAATCATAGATATTAAACACGCGTGCTTTTTCTGTACATTATTGCACTAGTGCCTTTTGTTTATTAACCCAACCAATTTACATTTGTACCCTAGTACCAAGTAGTAAGTACGAAGTTGAAGCGATATAATTTAGTCGGGTTATAACTTTTATTTTAGGAACAAAATGTACATATATTCGAAAAATTACAGTATGTATATATTTATTTCAAGAAATGGTAAATACAGCTTTATTACTAAAAAAAATTACTCAAATTCATTTAAAATTTTCTGTAATTTGTGTTTTAAACACGAATTGTTACATTTTTAATCTTGGCTGTTGGCCGATCTAGTTCGCGCCTTAGCCTTGCGCGCGCATCTGTTTCGCGGCAAGAAAAAAAGCAACGCGCCATTTTTCCACAGATTAGTAAGTGCATTTTTCGTAAATAATTGTCGGTTGTGGTGTGATGAAGTTTTGATTAATGGCAAGTGTGTTGAAAAACGTCGTATGAAACACGTGTGCCGTGACCTATTATATACGCGGCTTCTTATGGCGCACTCGCTTTCGCTCGTGCGCACACAATATCGCCTTGTGTATAATGGTCAACTTAGCACACTTGTATCATAATGTACCTACTATAAGTATTATATACGTTGTCTGGCACCCATAACACAAGCTTTGAGTAGCTTACTTTGGGACTAGATGGCGATGTGTGGGAATGTCCAAAGGATATTTATAATGTCAGCGCGGCGCAGCGGCCCGGTGATTTAAATACCTACTCTTGTTTCGACAGATCGTCGTCCGCAGAGCATGAAATAATCAGAAGTGCCAGTAAAACTAAAATATCACATAAAACCTTAAATAAAATATTATTTTTTCTTTCAGAATTAGGTCAATTAAATCAAAATTAATTTAGGATGTCTGAGGGTTTGCGTATTAAACATTAAACATTGAATACAAAATAGTACATTTTGAAAATGAACCTTATACATTACAAACTTAAGGGCGTTTACACATTGTTCGTTTGTTCTACAGTCACGTCAATGCATACCGACGCTACCCCAGGGACATTTCTATTTATTCATACATCATTTTCAATTCTTCCTTAAATTATGTTTTTTTTCTCTATTTTGCTTTCTGAATCGAAGAATCCGAGTTAAGTAGCGGAGAAAGAATCAGCGATCGATATAGTATCGCGTTTGCGTGGATGTTGTATTGCGTTTGAATCACGAGTGCATCACAGCTAAAGTATAACCAATAATCCTGTAGTGATTTGAAGTTTACAGTGTTACCACTTTTTGACGAAAAATAGGTAGTGTAGTGAACAGAATAATGAATTTAATCAATGTTATTCATTCAGTCAACCTTTCTTACGCCACGAATAAAATTATCTGTTTATTTCCTTCACTCTATAGGTACAGTCGCCATCAGATATATCGGAGCAGACAAAGTGACCAAATACATCCGAACAGTTTAAAATTTCAATAAGTTCCATACACTACAAGTTACCATTAATATCAGAACATTCGTTACTTCATAAATATCTGAGCAGATGTTATTCAATAACTTCTATACACACAACTAACCAATAATATCTGAACACTCACTTGCCTGAATTTATTTACTGCATGACACTTTCATGACAGTCATGACAATACTGAAAACTACAAAGCGTTACTAACTGCCAGCGTCATCTTACTATAATATAAACTATGAAAAGAGTTCATATTATGGATAAGTATTTATGGTTAAGTTGGAAGCACTTCCTTCTGCAATTTGCCTCGATTGCTCAGATATTATAGACCGACTGCGTACATACATTTGACGTTTTGAGTGTTCAGATAATTTTGGTTAGTTGTGTGTATAGAAGTTATTGACTAGCTTCTGCTCAGATATTAATGAAGTAATGAACGTTCTGATATTAATGGTAACTTGTAGTGTATGGAACTTATTGACATTTTATACTGTTCAGAAGTATTTGGTCACTTTGTCTGCTCCAATATATCTGACGGCGACTGTACACCAATCAAACGATTGCTTTAGCTATATATAGTCATTTACTAAATTTAAACGTTTTATTTCCAAGTGCAAATATACAGAGTGTTGTTACGGTCAGTGTCATCCAACTCAGGGAAGATAAGTTAATTCTAAAAAAAAATGTTAAAGTTATATGCAAGTTTTATAAAAGACAATTTTACATAATCACTAAATTTAAAAAAAAATAATTGCGTTGCGACTGTATCGATGCTGCATCGAGAGCGAGACTGAACCACATTTGTATCGCTGAAAAAGTAGCATATTTTTTTGTATTTTTGTATGAAAGAATTTAGTTCTGTCCGTGACCGCTATAGGCGCTGTTCAATTTTCCATAGACTTTTTTTTACGTCATCGATAGCGAGTAAAACCGTCGTAAACAGAAAAATCTCGGTGTTTAATGATGAACTCCTTTAATGTCGTGATTTTTTATTTATCTTATATTAAACAAGATAATTTCGTTAAATATCAATGTCAGGTTTCGGACTTTTAAGAGTTTTGCTGGGGCTGTTGTTCGTTCGCTTGACCCTTCTTCTTTGCGTGTGGTATCTTAAAGTGCACCGTATTGACGTGGAGTTTCAGCGAGTTGGATTGGCTGAAGGTCTTCGCACAGAACTGACAGTCATACGGTTTAGCGCCGGTGTGTGTCTGAAAAGTATTAGTTTAAAATGTTTGTAACACTCACAGTGTCATATTATATATTCATAAAGATGAAATAAGAAACCAAAAATTGCGCACGGGCGGGACTCGAAACTGCAACTTTCTGGCTAACCGAAGACACGGTAGCTCAATGGGGAAGATTACGCAAAACTTTTTGGTAGAGGGCGCTGTGTGTTTGTTACATGTCAAATATTGTTGATTTGAATCTTTTGTGGATTTGTGAACTTTTTTTGACTCTGGACCCTTGTTTTGTGGACTTTTGTGGACTCCAGGCGTGTGGATAGGCTAACGAAAGTGTTGAGAAAAGAGAGCTTCGTTAAAAAGGAAAAAAGCTGACCTAGTCGACAGGTAAGATAACATAGTGTTTTTATACTTTTACACGTTTTGGTAGCAAATCTAGGATTAAATTTGATCAAATAAAGTATAAACTAAAAGCTTCTTGTAAAAAAAATCCAGTTTTAGCATTTCCAAAGGATAAAAATTTGTTAACGCGACATAACCTCTAAAATAAAGTTATGTTTTTATCGTTCCTAGATTAGAGGCCTACGACGTAGGCCTCCAATCTATGGAGGCCTACGACAGGAACTTCAACTTTGTAAATCCATTACAAGAGTAGTCCTGAACCCCAAATGAGTTAATTAATTAATTTTTATTTAAATCTAAAGTTTCCTCTTCTCAATGCCTTTTCCATTTTTTTCCTTTGCTGTGGTGGATCACTAGGGAATTTCTAGGAACCTATTTCTCCACTCCCAATAGCTGTACAGCGCCCTATTTTTTAAAAAACTTCTTAAAATAGCAAAGCAACAAATATTTGTATGGGTTTTGACAGTTCCTGAGTAACAAACATTTGGCGCCCTCTATAAGGAACTAATTTGACAGTTTGCTTCCCCATTGGAAGAGCGTTTGGCCCGGTTAGCGAGAAATTGGCAGGTTCGAGTCCCGCTCCTGCGTGATTTTCGGTTTGTTTATTGATTGTTCGGTATTTCAACTTTATGAATATGAAAAGAGTATTTTTAATTTCTATGGTAAGAATGAAATATGCGAAGAGAACGACCTCCGTGGTTACGTGGCTAATCACGCTGGGTTAAAAAGCGTCGCTGCTCCAAAGTTCGATTCCCAATCGGGACATATTTTTTTAACCAACAATAGTGTAAACAGATTCAAAATTGACGCAAACACTAATATAAGGAACTATGACTCCATTGTACATAATATTGTAAAAAAAAGGTACTCGTTTGTCTCCATCCTTCAAATTCGTGTACTGTTCGGTAGTTTTAAAATAATAAATGGACTATAACTACAAACAATTTATAAACGTAATTTATTTTTTCTAAAGATTTAATAAGAAACCAAAAAAATTTTGTGCATCCGGCGCGACTCGAACCAGCAACTTCTTGGCTAACCGGGCCAAACGCTCTACCAATTAAGCTACCGTGCTGTCTGTCCAACCATGCTAAATTTGTGGTCTCTTATGGACACGTTATTACGCGTGACGTTTAGCGCCATCTACCCGTCTGTTTATAAAACAGCGGACCAAGTAGTTATTCATTACAGAATAAATTCAACTTAGAAATTAATAACGCTTTGCTACCCAATGGTTTAATTTTGGTTTAAGAATACAAGAATTTCATCATTAAGAATATAAAATATGACACTGTGAGTATTAAACCAGTAGTTTTTTAAAAAAAACATCCTTTATAATTACATCGCATATCAGATATGAGATTCTTACCCTAAAATGCCTATTGAGCGCTGGTTTTTGGCTGAATCTCTTGGCGCACATCACACAACTATACGGCCGTTCACCGGTGTGAGTCCTGAAAAAGAAATACTTATACAGGATGTACTAAAAAGAATCCGCAACATATAATTACAGGAATAATTGGTCAATAAGATAATCAGTCATTCTATCGGTTGTGCGTGTAGGTCAATTGGTCAGAAAGAATATGGCTCTGTAATCTGTATCAGCTTAGTTCATAATATAGTAAAGTTAGCCTGTAACGTCCCACTGCTGGGCAAAGGCCTTACCTCAACTATGAGTTAGTTTGAGCCATACTCCACCATGCGGGCTCAGTGCGGGTTGGTGGAGGTGTGTTTGCAAGGCAAGCGAGTAAGCCTGCTGGCAGATGTTATCAAGCCGCCCATAAGGCCTCTGACTGGGCTTAACGACTAATTTCAACCGATATTAGCCGCGACCAACGGCTTAACGTGCCTTCCGAAGCACGGAGATGCTCGTGATGTGCGTCACTTATATGGTCGGAATGGTCACCCATCCAAACACTCGCGCGCCGTAGGTTGCTTCACTTCGGTATCACTACCGAAGCGCTGCTACCACTGCGCTACGAGCACCTCATAGTTCATATATTAGTTTATTTGTAAGCCCGCCGCGATGCCGTCGCAAATGGTCCACCTTCACACACTTGCGCTACTTTTAACATCGATACAGTCGCGCGTTAGTATCGATGCAGAAGCTGGCCATCGACAACTGTATTATCTGAATATTGGCAACGGTATCGATACTAACACGTGTTGGCATCGATGATAACGCGCGTTAGAATCGCTGTCAAAATTTGTTCATTGCTTAAGTCGCGATGACGCGCGAATGCATCGATGCTTAAAGTCGCAGTGTGTAAGGGGTCTAGAATCGAAGTTTGTACGAGTTCGCAATACTATCTGTACGAGTTACCAGACAACAATGTCATTTGATGTCAAAACTAACATCGAATTAAATCATGTAGATCATTTATTTAATCTGGTGGCGCAATTCAAATAATATTTACAAATTTTTTTTCTTAACTCAAGCTTTCGTGTTTTAATAACCAATAACGCCATCATTTAGCGCCACTCTAAACTAAATACAAATTACCGCAAGTGTATCATAATATCTAGGTAGTCATCAAGCCTTTCAGTAAATACATAAATACTAGCGGTCCCCACGACTTTGTCCTCGCATTTTGAGTTTGGTCCCTCCTTCTCGTCGCAGCGATATTTTATAGCTTATAGCCTTCCTTAATAAATAAGCTATCCAACACAAAAATACTTTTTCATATCGCTCTATTAGTTCCTGGGATAAGCGCGTTCAAAAAAGCTTAATTAAATTAATTATTCACTGATCAAGACGAGACAATCAGGTGGCGCAATTCAAGTAATATTTACACATATCTATATTCAGTTTCAAAATTGAAGCTTGCATGTTTAAACAAGCAATAACGCCATCGTTTAGCGCCATTCTTAACTAAATACAACTTTCCGCAAATGTATCATAATTATGATCTAGGTATCTATCAAGTCAATCAGAAGATATAGTACCAGCGGTAGTCGCGTTTTGAGTTTGCTCCCTCTCCTTGGATGTTCTATAAGCTACAAGCCTTCCTCAATAAATAATCTATCCAACAGAAAAATATTTCTCTAGTAGTTCCTAAAATTAGCGCGTTCAAAAAAGCTCTTCAGCTTCATAATATCAGTACAGATAATCCATGTGTGATTCAACGTACAACAACGCCATCTATTTTCATAAAGATGAAATAAGAAACCAAAATTTGCGCACAACCGGGACTCGAACCAGCATTTTCTGGCTAACCGGGCCAAACGCTCTACCAATTGAGCTACCGTGCTGTCAGTCAGACCTCGCGAAATTTGTGGTCTCTTATGGTACGTCGTTGTGCGTGACGCTTAGCGCAATCTATCCGTCTGTTTATGCAGCAGTGGAATATAAAATAAGACACTGTGTGTGTTAAAAACATTCTTAACGCCATCTATTGTTAAACTATAACAACTCACCGTGTATGTATCCTGAGCTGGTTCTTGTCTATGAAACGCTTGTCGCACTGCGCGCACGCATACGGCCGCTCGCCCGTGTGCCTTCGCTGGTGATAAGTCAGCGACGCATTCGACTGTATACAACAATACAGGGTATCGGTTCACAATATTTAGATTATTCAATGTTATTTAGTTTCATTTCTTCTGTTCGGAAAGTTGAACTTTCATGTGAAGATAGACGGGTGGGAAATAGCTTTCCCATGCCTAGGGTGGAAAGTAATTTAGTTTTAATTGCTACGATCAGACATGGAGTTAAAGATAATTGAGTCACATCATATTAATAAAATAAACAAGCTTTCCATGTTTTTAAGATTAGCTAAACATTAAAAGCGTGTGTCAACTCGGGTGAAAGCACCCATTTTACTCTCCAATAATTAGCGCTCTCACTCCGTTCGAGCGCCACAAAACATCTCGAGTGAAATGGGTCACTTTCTCCCCTTGTATAACAATCTACTATTTCAATGTTCTCACACTCAAATGTTTGAAATTATTTCATCTTACAAAGTGTGTTTTATAACAGCGCTCAAGTTTTTGAGAGTATTTAATATTGGTGTTGTTCATAGATTTATAATTAAGTTTTAAGTTTAGGTGATAATATTTAAAGGGCTGATTCAGTACAATAAACGGATATTCTTTTGTAGAAAACACTTTGAGTTTTTATACGCTAGTTTTTGGGAAAATTAAAGAATAAAATAGTTATTTTTTTAGTATTTAATAAGTAAGTATGATCAAAGAAATATAATGATTAGGCATTGAATTGAGAGAGGTGAAGCCGATGACGTAGATAACTTTTACAATCGTCAGGGTGCTGTTTTTTAAAAAATCAATTTTCTTTGTTAAAGAAAATAAAAGTCAAATAAAATCTCAAATTTCAAAATACAAATACACAGTTAAAATATTATCACTTAAAACGATTTGACCTTATTGATAAATATCACTATTCGGATATTACTTTTTGAAACTGGCTCATATTCTGATAAAAAGAGATATAATTAGAGTTTTTTTTTTTGATAATAAAATAATACCCACTTTAAAGTTTTTTTTAAAACGGAATACGTAAACGTAGATACGACATACTAAACGACTTGTATATAGATATAAAATAGCACATAATAGTTCAAAACCGTAACTAGATCATTTCGGTTCGATTCCGTTCAAATTTTTATTTCACACTTTAATCCAGCAAGTATCCAGACATTACAGACAACAGCACGTCAAGGTACACACTGCGGTATCGTAAGCAGATGTAATAAGGTCTAGTTTGTGGCAAAAGTGGGTAACCTGATGTGCTACAGTCGCCCGTACGTAAACATTATTAACAGAAATACAGCCAGAAATTGTACAAATATAGTAAAATAACAGAGAGTGACTTGTGTCACTATTAAGCACTATTATATCGCCTTGTACCTGGCATATCTCTGTTGAAAGGAGCCGCCATTACGGAAAGTCGGTAGTAGAATATAATTATTATTACTTACAACACACACAACGTAGGGTCCTAACCACTAGACGATCACGGCCAATTGCATTGCCAATAAATATATGTACCTCGATCTCGGTATAGCCACAGTCAAAAAAGAAATTGTCGAAAGCAGCCTAAGATATCAGGAAAGACTCGCAGCACATACAAACGTTCTTGCCCAGACATTGAGTGGAGACGGCGGCCAACAATACGTCAGATTAAAGAGACATGACATTTTCAACCTTAGTAAGAGATTTTAAAAAATCTTCAACCGCAGAGACAAGGGAGGAGTCAATGGACAAGCCCCTTATGACTCAATCTTTAAACCGGAGAATCCCTCAGTCAAAAAGCTGGCTTATTGTTTTAAAACAGATTGCCAAGAAGCAGAAATACAAAGGAAAAAAAAAAAAAACTTACAACACATTTCTTCCCGCAGACCTCACAAACAATGTTCTTGTTATATTTCAAGCCCAGATGCGTTCTTCTTGTGTGAGCGTTAAGCTTTGACCGAGTCGGGAAGCTTAAAGTACACTGTTGACAAAAAAGAGGTATTGGAGTTTTTAAAATACTTTATACACGTAAAATACCCGATAACATGTTGGTAAATAAAGTAAGAAGCATCACTATAAATAATATTTTTTTTTTTTTAATATACGTTTTTCATGACGATCGAACCGAACCTTTTGCAATCGTGAACTTAAATATGCTCTGTGTTTAAAATTATAGTATTTTAATAAAAAATAAAATAAAATTCATTTATTTTAGACATAATATAACCCTTAAAAGTTTACATCACTCATGATAGTAATCATAAAAAAAAAAGACAGTAAGAACAATCAAAAACATTTGTATTGAGATAAAACATTATAATAATTAAATTATGATTATATTAAACATTTTAAATAAAACGTAAATGAATGTTGTTGGTTTTTGCTATATTTAAATGAAAAACTGCTTGTCTTTTGTTTTTAACCGACTCCAAAAAAGGAGGAGTTTATCAATTCGACTGTATGTTTTTTTTTGTATCTATGTTACCTCATATCTCAGTCGTTTATCGACCGATTCGAAAATTTTTTTCACCTACTTAGAGGGTGTACCTTCTAGTTGGTCCCATTTTTTCCATATCGGGATCTGATGATGGAATCTTGGTGTGATCGAGGGAAACCCCTTAAATTTTAAAGGCACGTATAGTGTTTCTTATGTTGACGTGTTGTTACGTCTGATAGCCAACATCTTGTGGGGCTGAGCTGATGGTGAAACTCCTTAACGCTTAGGAGTTCAGTAATTAGGTATAATGAAATAACTTAAAATAGGTAGTTTGTAGCTTCTTAAAGAACAGAGTCATATGCAACTCCCCCCCCCCCCCTTCTCCTATAATCTCTAAAAATGAAGAAATAAAATTACCTTTAAATTACCCGTCACTTTGACCATCAAGCATCAACTATCACAGCACCGACTCCAAAAAGAAATCGTTTGCCTGGAACCCACCTTTCCTTTCAATAGTCAAGAGTTTATTTAAGACTTTTTAGTGCATTGCGGTTTTGAAGTCGGTTTTCACTTTTTTTTCAACACACTTGCTGAAAACGTCGTTTTTATTCCACCGATTTTTAGCTCATAATCATAGAGATTAAACACGCGTGGTTTTTCAGTATATTATTGCACTAGTGCTTTTAGTTTATTAACTCGACCAATTTACATTTGTACCCTAGTACCACGCCGTAAGTAAGAAGAAGACGCTATACAATACTTTTATTTTAGCAACAAACAGTATTTATGCGAAAAATAACAGTATCTACATTATTATTCAATAAATGGTAAATCCAGATTTATTACTAAAAAATAGCTCAAGTTCATTTAATATTTTCTGTGATTTGTGTTTTAAACACGAATTATTACATTTTTAATCTTGGCTTTTGGCCGATCTAGTTCGCGCCTAAGCCTTGCGCGCGCAATGGTATCGCGGCAAGAAAAGAAAAAACCAACGCGCCATTTTTCGTAAATAATAATTGCCGGCTGTGACGAAGTTTGGATTAATTATGAAGTTTAATATTAATGAAAATGTCTACTTCAAATGAAGAAAACCTATTACTAACTCCGTCGGACATACGTAACGAGGCGAAAAACGCGTGCGAAAGTCTTTGCCATCAAAATCGAGTGAAATGTATTTAGAGTATGTAAAGAGTATTGTTTTTTTCTCGCAAGTGTGTTGAAAGACGTCGTATGAAACACGTGTGCCTGTGACCATAATATACGCGGCTTTCTTATGGCGCACACAATATCGCCTTGTATATAATGGTCAACTTAGCACACTTGTATCATAATGTACTATTAAAGGTTTTTTTTTCTGTTATTAAATTCGCTCTCATGATGTCGCACGTAAAACATCGTTTCATTTAAAATAATTTATAAATCGCAATCAAGGATTGCTCAAAGGATATTTGCTCTCTTTAAAGACATGTAAGTAATTTATTTGTCATTAAAGAAATAAAAAAAACAATTACTTATGTTTTATTTTGCTTTCATTTATATCTTGGTGGATCTGGCATATGATATCTCCAAGCATAAAGTGTTGGTTGTTAAAAATAGAATCAAAAATTTGAAAATTCTTTCCTATCTTAAACCGTTGTTTTAATATTTTAAAATTTTTCATAACATTGTTTACCTTTATTTCAAAATGTTTATTGTGAGTAGTATTGCTCTCTTTTTTTTTCTGGCGTCTACGGAAGACCAGCGCCTCAAAATATTTGATTCTGCGGCATACGCTGAGTAGATTTGCCTTTTCATTCATGTACCACCTAACCTACCTAAGCGTCAATCTTTTAAACTGTTAGTTTATTTTTTATAAGTGTTCATGACTTGAATAAAGAGTTTTCTATTTTATTCTATTCTATATAAGTATATTTTTATAATTTACAATCAAATTTATAAATCGAAGTGTGAATACAAATTCCAAAAACAGCTTAACACAACATGTCGCATCATTCTACCGGTACACAAAAGCATGACGCACCTGTTCAAAAAAGGAATTAACTCTCTTAAGAGATATTACACTTTGTATATAAGCGTCACGTACCTGTTCGCAGGGGAAGAGCAGCGGGCGGCTGCCTCGCGGCGAGGCGTGCGCGCGCGCAGCTCGCTCGTGCGACGCCACGTGCGCGCGCAGCGACGCGGAGGGGACAAGCTCGTCGCATACTAGGCATGTCGTGCTAGCCACGGATAAGATATACAGGGTTTAACAAAATCCTTTTATAAAAACCATTCCTTCTCGGTGGTGATACTGTTGATAAAATACAACTACTTTTTGTATGATCGAAATCCCAAGTTTTTTTTTTTTACTTCTCCAAACAAATTAGAATCGGCTGAGCGGCACTCTGGGAAAGTGATTTTTTTTTGGGATTACGATGTTGGTCTCATGCAAAAAGTTGTTGTATTTGAGGGTCAGAATTGGCCCCTAGAAGGAATGCAGTTAATTTTGTTATAACCTATATACAAGGTGATGTTTTGGTCAGTGACATCCAACTCAGTGATGATAATATGAGTTATGCTTATTCTAAAAAAAAAGTTTTCTTTAAATTGTGAGCAAGTTTTATACAAAAAAAAACCTCTTCACAACATTCAAAAAAATTACAAATCTAATGGGAAAACTCGCACCCTAACGCGTAGCTAGCGCTTATCTACGAAATACTACGCCGTAGCTACTAAGCTACAAAGTGGGTACCTAGTGTTGGTAGTTTTAACTCGATTGCTGTACCGCTTAAATATTGATTTTGTGGGTTCTTTCCATTTCATTTTTTTTAAATATATATTTTGGCATCAGTATCGTTTGTACAGCCATCCCTGAGTCGCTCGTCGCTGACCAAAACAACAACCTGTATATTATTTATTTATCAAACAACAAAAAATACTAAAAATCTAAAAATATCGCACGCATCTTATGTTTAGGAGAAACAAAATCATATGGAGTCCTGCATGATGTGCGAAGACTATTGATGTAGCTTGAGATAATGCACCGATTCCAAATAAATTGGTTTCTCCTAAACAGAGGGAAAAAACTTTATTTTGAGCTTTTTAATAATTTTTTTGAAGGCGGTTAATTTTTTTATCATTTTTTTATTTCATTATTTTTAGTTATTACCGATATCTCAAAAACTACTAGACAGATTATGATGAAAGTTATACTGTAACTTTGCTTAAAATCTACCTTACTGAATTAAAAAAAAAACGTCGCTATGGCTCCTCGTTTTCGAGAAATCCGTGTACAAACATACATACATTCTACTTACGAAATTTAGTATACGTTTATGTATATTATCAAATTATTCCTTTTTTTGGAGTCTGTAAAAAAAGAAAACAGACAAAACACAAATGCAATATTGGCGGTCTTATCGATGTAAGCGATCTCTTCCAACCAACCATTGGGTAGAGGAGACAACTACAGATTTATTTTGCCAAATAAGATCCAATTCAATCTCATAAATTGCATAAGATTGGAGACCCTTCGACCAGAGACGCAGCGTGCGACGTCCACCAACAAGATGGACAGACGACCTTATAAAGATAGCAGGATCAAACTGGATGCAGACCGCTAGTGATCGGTCGCTGTGGAAAGCCGTGGGGGAGGCCTATGCTCAGCAGTGGACGTCCTTTGGCTGATAATGATGATGATGATGATGATGAAATTGCACTTGTAAAACGCAAGTGTGTCAGACAAGCAATCGAACCCTGTCTTGCGCTATCAGGACGCATGCCCGGATAGCTCGGCCACCGACACATTGGCAAGCCTGTTGAATTCTGCAAGTGCTTTCTTTGACGCGTAGGCTGCGTGACCTCATCAACAAATATTATTTTGAAACTTGTTCACCAAACCATTCAAAAATATGATAAAAATGTGAACTAATCAGCTAAATCAATATGGAAGTTTTATTTATTTCAAATGAAGTGTTTTTTTGCAAACGACTCCTATTGCGATATCGATAAAAATGTAATATCGTAATATTTCTCCTATAAAGGGTGGCCAAAACATTGACGTCCAATTTTTTTTTGCAAAGATTACATCCAGGGCTATCCAAATATATACTCTATGTATGTTAGCCGAATTTTCGTAGATTTCGAGACATTAATTATTTTCGCAAATTTTAAGAATTCTAAAACAAATAATTATACTACTTTTTATGGTGTTATGTAGTTTTTTTTTAATTGCAGTTTAATCCTGATAAATTTAATTTTCTTAGATAAAATTGTGAGCTAGCTGAATCTAAGACTATAAAAATAAAGCCTCGAACACAAAAAATACGTATATCATAAATATGGTATATTTGGACAGACCTAGATGCAGGGCTTCCAAAAAAAAATTTTTGGACGTCACTGTTTTGGCCATCCTGTATACAAGTTAGTAATACAGGGTGTTACTAAATTAAACTTACCTGCCGCCGTTACCGACAGCGTGGGTGACAGATGTGATAATGTGTCGTTGCCACGCGTCCAAAGACACGAAATGCATGTTGCAATCCGCACAGAACTTCTGGTCGCTTTCTTGTACGTGTTTCTAGAGAGAGAAAAAAACTGTTATTATAACTGGAACTGTCTGTCTGTCTGTCTCATTATTTATTTATTTAATAATTTATTGCAGGCAACGAAGGCCCATACAATAGATACCTTAAAGATAACACACATAACGTACATAAAATATTACAAAAAAACAAATGAAACACTATTTTGCCGGCGTAGTGTTGCGCATCTTGGTGTCCGATAACCATCCGCGAAACCGACGATACAGAACTACCCTTCGGCCAAAATTCTGCTTTCATAAACCATGAACCACATAGAGTTGAAATTTGTATAGTGACGAGATTCCAACCGTTCGACCCTCAGTGAGTATTTGGTCTTAATTCGGATGTAACTCGTTATAACTGCGCCGTACCACTGTATGCCAAATACCCGCTGCATGTGACATTTCAAGTGAAGCTCAGAAAGTAATACGTTTTGATATTCTAAATACGAGACGAAAACTCCCGGGTGTCAATTATTTATAGTTTTGGAGAAAACATTTTTCAAAGTTGGTCAAAATTTTAAAATAAAAAATCTTAAATATTTCTAAATTAAACAATGCGTTTATCAGTTCATTTGCATCAAGTTATTGCATGTTTAAAACTACATCTTTCGATCTTTGTTGCTAGTCGAAAACGTAAACGTAAAGCGAAATAGTATTTTTTTTTTGTTTTGACGTTTTTATTTTTTTTCTCAATAATTTCAACAAAGGAGCATCCAAAATTATAATATGATGGAGAGAATTTAGGTTTTTATCATTACAAAAAAAATCAGCTGCCAACTGCGTGGGATATCGGAGATATGGATAAGACATTGATAAGATAAGTTGCCTGTTGATTTTGAATAGCAATATTTTAAATAAATTAACTTTGCTATGAATTTGGAGTAAGGCGCTATAAGACAAAACACAAAACTAAATTGAACATTGCAAAGCTGTGTTTTGTGGCTGTTTTTGTAATGATAAAAAGCTAAATTCTCTAAATCATATTAGAATTTTGGATGCTCCTTTGTTGAAATTATTGAAAAAAAAAAACGTCAAAACAAAAAATATATATTATTTCGCTTTACGTTTACGTTTTCGACTAGCAACAAAGATTAAAAGATGTAGTTTTAAACATGCAATAACTTGATGCAAATGAACTGATAAACGCATTGTTTAATTAAGAAATATTTAAGATTTTTTATTATAAAATTTTGACCAACTTTGATTTTTTTTTTCTTTAAAACTATAAATAATTGACACCCGGGAGTTTTCGTCTCGTATTTAGAATATCAAAACGTATTACTTTCTAAGCTTCACTTGAAATGTCACATGCAGAGGGTATTTAGCATACAGTGCGTACGTTTTATTGTTTCAAATAAACCTACCTCGTTGAAAATTCTATTTTTCGCGCAAGCGAAACAAAGTTCACTGGGTCCGATAGTAGTTCTTAAAGTACTTAAAAGATGCCAGATTTTATACTCTGATTTTTAATTTAAGACGAGAACGAAATTAAGTGGGTGGCCACTTTTTCTTAATTTAAAATTGTATCTTTCCTAAATATTTAAAAAAAAAAACAATTTAATTCAATTATTAATTTTAATCGATTGTAAAATATTTAAATTAAACCTGATAGTAAAGATCATGTTTCCTGCTAAGATGATTATATTTCTAATATATTTTTTTATGGAAAGTCTTAAAAAGTCAAAATATGTAAAATCATACAAGAATATTGCAAGAGAAAGTGCCTAGGTTTATAGTACTCCTCACAAAAACTGTTTTATGTTTTATTTATAGTTTTAGGTCAAGTTTTGCATGTATTTTAATCCTAATCAGTAAAATCACATTATTGAAAATTAATGTCACAAGTTCAATAAATCGTGTACAATTGAATTGTTACATCACTATTGGTACTACGCTTGAACATTAAAACTAATTAGTTTCATTAAGCTGTCATTCTAAACCATCTTATTAAAAATCAGAGTATATTATAGGAATACTAATTATTTTGCTTTAAACAAAACGTTTAGTGAGGAATTAGCGAATTGTATATTGTGGTGTGTGTATGTGTGCGATAAGATAACACCAATGGTTTAGAATACTGATGTTATATATAGTTACATAAACAGACGGGTAGATGGCGCTATCATCATGGTAATGACGTATTCATAAGAGACCAGAAATATCGCACGGTCGGACTGACAGCACGGTAGCTCAATTGATAGAGCGTTTGGTCCGATTATCTTGCTATTTTTTGCGATTTGCTTGCTTATTAAGTTGCTGATTCGAGTCCCGCCAGTGCGCAATTTTTGGTTTCTTATTTCATCTTTAAGAAGACAACACTAACCTGGATGCCCTGATGCACTTTGGTCTGGTGCATCCTCAAGCCGTGTGGTCCCACGAAGCTGGCGCCGCAGAGCGTGCATACGTGCGAAGTGGGGTGCCGTTTCCTTAGATGCGTGAGGTATGACGTCGGTTTCCTGTTACACAGGGAGGCGGTGACAATTTTACAAATACTAGGTAAACTCTTAGCGCAGTGTTAGCAGCGCTTTGGTAGAGATACCGAAGTGAAGCAACCTACAGCGCGGTCGTGTTTGGATGGGTGACCATTCCGACCATATAAGTGACGTACATCACGAGCATCTCCGTGCTTCGGAACGCACGTTAAGCCGTTGGTCCCGGCTAATATCGGTTGATATTAGTCGTTAAGCCTAGTCAGAGGCCTCATGGGCGGCTTGATAACATCTGACAGCAGGGTTAGTCGCTTGCCTTGCAAACACCCCTCCACCAACCCGCTGTGAGCCCGCGTGGTGGAGTATGGCTCAAACTAACTCATAGTTGAAGTAAGGCCTTTGCCTAGCAGTGGGATGTGACAGGTTAAGAACCTTTATTTGTGGAGAGAAATATACTTTTTATTTATTTAAACCTCGACGTCATTTTATTAGACCTATCCACAGACGCACAGATTTTGCTTAAATAAATTTAAAACTTTTAGTTTCTAAATATCATTATTTTTTATTATTGGAATTAGAATCGTAAGGCGATCAAGAGGTTAAAGAAGAAGTGCAACTGAACTGAACTGTTTCTAGAACCATTTTCTCTAAAAATCTAAATTTTAAAAGAAAGACGCTTCCAAAGTGGTAAAAAGGGCGTGTCACCCCCCCCCCCCCCCCACTTTTCAACTAAGCAAGTGTGAATTTTGAAAAATACATGGAATTAGATATTTATTTACTTTAGCTAAACTCTATTTTTTTATTAAATTGGCCAAAGTAACATCTTCAATCGCAGTTTTTCTTTTTAAAGTTCCGTCGCCGCATGTCAAAAACGGAACCCTTATAGTTTCGTCAAATCTGTCTATCAGTCTGTTCGTATGTCACATCCACTTTATTCTAACACTATGAACATAACACAGTTGAAACTTGGTAGGCAGATGTATCCTCTTGATCGCCTTACAATTCGAATACAAAAATTATAATAATGATATTTAGAAACTAAAACTTACAAAACTTTTTTTAGTGATACTTATGCGTGTGGAGTCGTCTATGGATAGGTCTTTTAAAATAACATCGAGGTTTCTAAAACAATTTTCTCTAAAAGTCTTGTCTATATTCTTTCAAAGTTTGCTCGTCTATTTTCTCACAGATTCAAACTACAACTATTTAATTATTCGATTGACAAATAAAAACAACAATTATTTTTTTTAAAAAGCTATTATTCAGGCACAACACTATTTTTAAATTACGAAAAAGTGGCTGCCCACCGTATGCCATTTAGGTCTATCCAATTAAAAATCAGAGTATAAGTAGCAGAATTATATTTTCGCCGCCTAGAGAATGCTCATTTTAAGTTTTCTATTTTGACAAAAAAAAAACGGGAAGTTTGTTATTCTATCAAATCATGAAATCTGTAAATGACCATTATACCAATAATATTGTATTTGGAACTAGATCACTGGTGAGGCGCTAAAAGTCTGTCAAGCAAACACCACCTCACGTCAAAGTGAGGTCTTAACTTTGACTTGTCTGTTTTTGATGGCGTCAGCGTTCATACGTGCTCAATGCCTCAGTGCGCCTTTAAAAACTGCAGAAACAGCTATATAAATAAAAATGATTCAGTTGGAAAATCGTATTTTCGTTAAGTAAACTTCATTACTTATATGAATGATAATTTATAATTGAAGTATTTTCAATTAAATTAGCGAGTCTCACTTGCGTCAGGTTTACACACACACACACACACACACAAACACACACACGCACGCACGCACACACACACACACACACAAACACACACACACGCGCACGCGCGCACTCACACACAAACTCGTTCCCATTTTTCTCTTTTTTACACACACACACACACACACACACACAGAGACACACAGACACACACACACACACACACACCCACACACACACACACTCGTTTCCATTTTTCTCTTTTTTACTAGACTCTCTGTATTCCCAAGCGGTTGACAGTTAGAGAATGCCTCAAGGCATAAAGTCCATCAATTGTACGACTACCAGTGCAATAAAGTTTAAATAAAATTGTTTAAGTTTTTTTTCTTTGTAATTCATGTGTATGAATGAGTGTGATGTCCTTCTAATAAATACTTTTTCATCTCTTCTGTTCGAAAAATTGAACTTTCATGTGAAGATAGACGGGTGGAAAATAGCTTTTCCATCCCTAGGGTGGAAAGCAATTTAGTTTTAATTGCTACGATCAGACATGGAGTTAAAGACAATTGAGTCACATCATATTATTAAAATAAACAAGCTTTCGATATTTTTAAGATTAGCTAAACATTAAAAGCGTGTTTATAATGGTCACTGATTTTAAAAAAATACAATAGGTCTTATTTTCAACAATTTAAAATCTACAAATATCATATTTGGTTGTACGCCATACATAGTGTTATTTTTTTTTTCATTTTAAATTGTCACATTTTGTTTACATTTTTTTAGTTTGGTCGATTATTGCACAGATTATTAAGCAGGCGGAGGTGACTTGCCGCGATTTTGTTGTTCTTTTTTTACTCACTCCCACCTTTAGTGTCACTCATAGCGCTATATCATGAGAAAAAAATGAATAGAATTTGACATAACGTGTGGTAGTTTTGGTGACAAGGTTAAGGTTGCGTTCTTTTACTATTATTACTGTCTGTGAGAAAAAGTCGATCGATATTTTTAACAATGATTTGAAATATTTGATATCGTCCGCGTTTTATATACTCTGTTGTCGTCCATGCCGTTACTGTTTTATGTATAACGACAGTAAACAAACTGATATATGATGTAAAAATTTGAGCTTTCATCTCTTGCCAAAAAACATAATTCTCATTATCACATCACAATCACTAGCCAATTTTTTTTAATTTTTCCTCACAGTCGAAATGAAACATATTATGTTTAACTCGGGTGAAAGCACCCATTTCACTCTCGAATCATTAGCGCCCTCACTCCGTTCGAGCGCCAAAAACTACTCGAGTAAAATTACTTTCTCCCCGTGTATAACAATCTACTATTTCTTTCTTTCTAATATTAAACTATTT